>JAODUD010000127.1:11462407-11479643 GCA_026784285.1 Stomatorhinus walkeri
TCATAGTTAGCATTAGCATTTTCCCTATAGAAATGAATGAGCGGTCCCCATAAGGATATGTTTACCCTACATCTGTGCACGTGTGTGTGTGCATGCATGTGTGTGTGTGTTTGTGTGTATTTTTGTGCGTCTGTGTTTGGTTGTGGGAGGGGTGTGTTTGTCTGCAGTCCAAGGAATAAGGAGGGGGGACGGCAGGCCGCTACATTCCCACAGAATGACTCAAAAAGAACAAAAAGAGTCACTTTGCAACCCCCCAGCCCCCCCAAACACACATGCAGTCTACACTACCCCACCTAAACATCCGTTGTCTGTAATTTAGATTAATTTCAACCACATTTTCCCTGGGGATTATATGTTCACCCCATCCTAATGTTTTGTGCTTTGCCCCCCCCAACTCCCCAACTCATCTGATCTTAGTTTAAATCCTCGCCCGCTTCTCCTGCTTTCTGTCTTGTAACTTATGTGCCCATGAATACACTTTGTTTTCTTCTCTATCTTGTTGTGGGATCGAACAGTGACGTACTCACGATAAAAGAACCTAAAATGGTCCCGTAAAATGGTCCTTCTCAGCTCATTTTATCTCTGAAAAATCATTCTGTCCCGCATCCGCACCATTCTGTTCCACTTAAAGTTCTTACTCATCACTTAAACACACAGTGCTTTTAATAAAAGCTACTCATACGTGTTGTTTTTTCCATTCTGACCTTTCTTCTAATCCCTATCTGTAATCAACCTCACGTCCCAGTTTCAGTTTCATTACACTGGCTTAATTAAAGCTTAATTCCACTTGGATGTATTTTAAAAGTTTTTTTTATGATCATGGTTATATTTTGTTGCATAATTTGATAATTGTCCTGTGTTGTTTAGCACATCTGTTTTCTAAGTTCTGTCATATTAAACCCATTTTTATGACAAGTAAAAGGTAGTGACTTCTGCTTTATCAGTGTTGCCGATTAATTATTATATTAGTTTTATTATTAAATATCTTACATACATATACTACTAGTAATATATTTATATCTATACAACAAATATAATCCTTTTTTCTAATAATTTTGCTATACTTTGCAATTGGTATGTAACAGACATAATTGTTGTTGAAAAAAATTTGTCTTATAAATGCTTAATGATGCCTTAATAAATGCTCTTATCTGATTTAGAGTTGTGTATTTGTCTTGGTGTCATTGAGTTTGAATGTTTCAATGAAACTTATGATCTTCTTGCAAAGAATATTAAACACAAATTTGTCTTTTGGTCTTTTTCTACTCTCTATTTCATCACTGATTAAGTCCTCAAAGCATCCTTAAAAGACGCAGGAAACGTTAGTCCCACTGATTACACGAGGGACTTAAACATGACTGGTACAGTCAGGCTGTCCTCACTGAGAGAGTAAAATAGCTTCCGCTTTTCCGCATCCTTTTCAATTTCCTCTTAATTTCCTTTTTTTAAAAAGAATCCGTCTGAGCACTTTCAATTTAATACTTGGGTGACATCCAATGAAAACAAACACAGAAATACAATTCTTAACTGGGGAAATTCTGAATTCCTCATGTTCCTTGCATTTCCTGGATGAATATATGGAACATGTCCTTTTCCCAGGATACCCTCCATAAATGAGCACACACACGCACAGTTTAGCCCAGGGAATCTCGCTGAACATTCTCATTGATGTTGCTGCATTTGTAACTTAAAAGGTTGCTCAACAGAGGGGTCAGATAATGTTAAACAAGACCGGAAATCTGTCATTTTGGTGAGCGTCTCTATTTAATCCTGCCGCGGCTGCAGAGCAATGAGGAAACTTCAAGGTTGAAAGGAGTTTAATGACCTAAGTATGCGGAATTCGCTTTGGGAGGCTAAATGTCGAGCAACATCCAGTGAGCAGAATCTACAGAGCCACTTTCGTAGCATTGGCAGGGGAAGATAGTTCTGAGGGTAAAGAGGATTCAGCTTTCCAGAGGGCCTCGCCCACCCCACCCCCCAGGAAATAATATATGTAACTAAAGGCAGTTACAGTCAGCTGCTGCCAGGGGAGTATGCCACAGATCTGGTCCGACCAGTTCTAGGGTAGCAGCTCCAACTTGTTCTGCTGTTAGCAGTTACCTGACCTACAAGAAAGCTATTTGCACACTAAAAACCTGAGATCCAAGTTTCTCCCCCCGTGCCTGTAACCCATGAGCCCTTAAATATATGTTTCATTAAAGATATATGAACAGTGTCATTTACATAGTTCCTAGGCATTTGTTTTTTTTTGTCTTTTACATTGAACTGTATCATTTTTTAGTAGCTACTCTCATATAACATATATGCATATTAGTACATCTGTATATTTTCACTCTTCAGGTACATTGTTGTACAACAGAGAACTTCATCTGATTCTATGTTTTTTTTTTCCTCGTGCTCTTTTTTGCAAGTAATGGAATAAGCCTGGATATGTGGACAACATCCAATAATAAACTATTTGATTAAATTTCCATTGAGTCTTTTGCCATCATCTTGATCTCTCATCTCCATTCATGGGAAACAGAATTCAAAAGCAGAAAGAGTTTAGGGAGCATTCTTATGTAAATAGCACATAAGACAACCAGCAATACTGGCAGATTGCTGGTTGTTCAGTTTAAAAATATCGCTGTTTGCTTAGTGCATGCTATAAATTCTCTCAATAGACTTTACAGTACAAATTGAAAAACAAATGTCTTTTGATGAGGTCAGCAGGAGTTTCTTTGGAAAACAGTATGTCTGTCCTGTTCAGTGTGCATGTGGCATAGTTTCTTACATATGAAAATAATAACAAGGTGGAATTTCTCTTATACCAGTGCATTTCCAGTGCAGAACTTTTACTGTAGCATAATCATATTATGCCACCAGCTCCACTACACACTGGCCAGTGTCCGGTGAACAGTTCTACGCAACGGAATTACAAATAACTAAATTCATTTACACAAACTGCAGAGATGCTAAAGATATCACGATGGCTTCCTTGAAATGTACAATATCAAATTAATATAAACAGGTAAAACTTTAATAAAGGATAAAAAGACGTGTGCATAATTTAAGTAGCAAATATTTTACAAAAGGGAATAACTAACGCTAACAGTGGTAACAGCAGTAGCCCACAAGCAAGTAAAAAGGCTGGCCTTCAAAAAGAGACGGCTTGGGTGAGCAGCTGTTTACAGCAGATAATGATGTCCCTTGTATACTGCATTAGTTCCTTTTTTGACATTTATTTTAAAAAAATGCTCACATTACACACATGAATCACCCACAGCTTTTCAAGACATGCACCACTGAATGAAAACGTGGCAGATTAGTATGTGAAAGAGATCGTTTCACATTACATTACATAATGGAGGAAAGAAAATTAAAATCAGATAAAAATATCAAACACTTTTAAATAGCCTGATAAACTTTTTTTTAATTATTTTTAGTCTTAAAATAGCTTTGCACAAATCTAAAAAGTACATCAATCCCGTAGCCTAGCTTCTATATAAAAAGCTAACCCATTTATAAAATTTATCAAAAAGGTAAGCAGAACACCAGTATTTTACCATTATTTACAAATCCCATTAAATTACAACATAAATTAAAAAAATATATATTTACAAAGACAAGAGAAAATTCTGTTTACACACATTTAATTAAGAAAGAACTCCCAAAGTACCATGAGGAAAATGGTGTACTTCTTTCTTCACCATCCATATATTTTTTAAACTGGAATTTAAAAAAAATGCAAATAACATATGCATAACATATTCACACAAACTGTATGAATAGGGAAGGTGATTATATTATTATAATAGGAAAATATGTAAAAACCAAGATGCCATTTTCATGAGCTATTCTTTTAGTTGTTTTTAGTCGTCTTCCCGGACTTCCATTCCACTAGCATCTCCGAGCTGACCACCAAAGAATCCAACAGTGATGAAAGCTGGTCACAATTCCATTCTCCAACGTGCATGACTGCACTTTTAGGTTTACATCAGGGCCTCAGTTCACTACGGTGTCGTGCAGTCAACTGTATTTAGTTCCTTAACACGCATCCACATGCATGCACACAAGTACACACACCTAATTATTGTATTTCCAGAGACAAAATACAATAATACTGTAGATTTTTCTCTTTAAAAACAAACAAAAACAAAAACAAAAATTTAATACAAAGACGTCTATTTTTCTCCCTAGGCAACGGATGACTGTCCACGGTAGTCCGATGTAGGAAGAATGAATATTTCTGAGGGAGCGGATTAGAAAAATGTATCACAGGAGCGCTTTTTGGTGGATTCCTTAGGAGCCTGAGAAGAGTCTTTTCTCTGTTACAAGAAGGTGGAGGAAAGACACGGATCTTCTCCCAGGGCTGAGCAGTATAATCAGTGCTTGCTCTCACAGCTCCACTAAATCAGCTTTCCTCAGGCCAAACACCAACAAAACGGAAACACTGACGGTGTCAGAAGAGCACTGAAGGAGACCGGAAAAGACGGGGACTCATTAACTGTGACAGCGAGGAAAAAGCGAACGTATCCTCGGATTTGGAGGAGAGGGGGGGTGGCCGAGCGTCACCGGGGGACTCATTTCCGGTGTTTTTCCATTTTGTCAGAAGCCTTGCTGCCTTCGGAGGAGCCTTGGGCATCAGTGCCGGAGCTCAGGTACATCTTGTCTACCTGCTTCAGCGCCTCATTCAGGTAATTCTGCAGGGAAGTCATAGCAGCACAAATGGCTGGGCTTCCGAAGCCATGTGTGATGAGGCTGAAGTGGGTCAGGCAGCCTTGGATACCGGGTTCGAGGATGGGCGCGGGTCTCGAGTTCCCTAGCGGCGAGCGATCCTGGGTCAGGAGGTCCGTGAACTCCTTGCAGATTTGCCTGACGGGAAAACAAAGTAAAAAAAAATGGCGCCTGGGTCACTCTAGAGATACTTAACACTCAAGATTTGTTTCAGCACTATCCAAAAATCCTCCCTACTAAATGAATATCTATGAAGTCAACAAATGATCATTCAGTGCTCTGAATAAATGCAAACAGTACTTGAAATCTCTTTTGTTTTTTATTAAAAAAAAACCCTTTAAGAACAACTTTTAGCACATTCCAAAGTCATACACCTCGTCCTCAAAAACAGGACTAGAACAGGCCGACGCCTACTTTGCGGCTAGAAGCATATTTTTCCTGGAGCTGATGTCATTGCGTTCCACATGTGGCCGGGTCAGGTACTCCGCGATGGCCTTCGCAGGAAACTCAGTCTCGCACACGTAGCCAAAATCCCTGGCTAGGTGCACAGCCTCACCTGCGAGTGGGGAATGAGCGAGACCCAAGGTTACCTTACACCCTGGCACAGAAGCGTAAATTAATGTCAAAAGCTACATCACTGATTTGGTTTTGTAGCCTGCTAATAACACACCTGGGCACACTTTGGGTTGTAGTCATCGATTTATCGAACGACAATCAGGTAGCGCTCTCAGACTCAGTAACGGAAGCCCTAATTTTTAAATTTAACCACTACTCTTCAAAACAAATCACATGTATCAACAAGTCTTCATTCAGCTTTAAATGTACCTCCAAGACACATTCCTGCTTAGAACAGTCAGCCTATTTATGGCAATAAAGAACAGTAACAAAATCCATAAAAATCAGCTCATTAAAGATTATTCCTCACCATGGAATGATTGGCAAGAGATTAAATGTTTAATCAATAGATCTCATAGCAAACATAAAGACAGGAAAGTGGAAAAAGAATCCCCAGGCTACGTGAGTAGGAAATGAGAACACAGACATGAATGATTACTATAAATCTCATTTCTACCCCAAACTTTTCAGCAACATCAAAAGTAATAAAAGCTTTGGTGTCAACTTTCCCAGATATTTCCATGGCAACAAGCACATTTTACCACCAAAATAACCAACAGCTTAATCGTATCTGATAATCATGCTGGTCTATATGGGCTGTGTGGAGTCCATCTCTGATCATTAAGGGTGGTGATTTTTTCCATCTCGAAGTATTTCCTCGATCAGAATGGGTGAAAGACATAATACATCTTAAGAATCTTACCGGTCGTACAGATAAAAACCGGCCGACGATGACATACCCTCCACCAGTGCTGTAAGCAGTGTGACATTGGCTGCCTTTCGCCGTCCTGCAGGCAAGTTCAATCCGATCTTGTCCAGCTTCTCTCTCAAGGATCGACCTCCATTTTTAGACTTTGCTCTGTGTGGGACAGTAGTGGTGTGAGGATGCCATGCAGATAGCAAATGAGTAACTGTACATCAGCAAAGCACAATGAAAAAGCAGAATGGGTATATACTAAACAATCAGGTTGGAAGTAACTATTATACAATAACATAAAACAAATCAAATTAAAAGGTTATTTTTATTTAGTTTTTTGGTCTAATGTGAATAGACCATTCATTGTAGTGTTTCATATAATTATCTTATATTTTTGTTTAATTTCGAAATCTGTTCAACTTTCAGAATATGAATGGGTAAAATTAGGCCTGAAGGAACAAGTCTGCAATGTCTGTCCCAAATGAACGCTCCACTTCACAGTTTTTAACGAACTAATATAAATGTAACGTAAAGAGCCTGAAGCCGTAGCCTTTTAGGTCACCGTGCATCAGCTTAGTGTTGGACTGTGTTGAGCAGGTTCAGTGCACACGGGGCGTAGGTTTGGTTTCAGCATCAGGAGGCACCGGGGCAGTGCAGAGAGTGCTACACCGGGGGGGGGCCCATGGTGAACAAAATTCGACCAGATTCCTCTGGTGATCGTCAGTGATCGAAAAGTAAGGACGAAATAAGGCCCCAACTCTCACTGCCCTAATCACGCACACACACACACACACGAACACGCATGCATGCACACTCTCACACACACACGCACGCACTCACGCACACACGAACACGCACACACACGCACGCACACAGATGTTTGTATTCATATCCTTGTGGGGACCATCCATTCATTTCGCTGGGAAAAACCCTAATCCCAACAGTGACAACCGTAACCCCTACCCGTAACCATAAGTTACCAAACAAAGTACAAGGCATTTTTAATTTTTTGATTGCAGTCCCAGATTTTTATCAAATTAATTTCACCCTTGAAAAATGGTCCCTACAATGACAATATAACAGGTTTTTATCACATTTAATATATGCATGACCATCCAAACCCAAAGATATTAAGTAAGCATCAGACCAGAATTACAACCCTAATAACTGATAACCCAAAACAACTAGACTTTAAATCTGATTAAAAAAAAATTTACTCAAAATATATATACTCTGTACTCCCACAACATTGGTAAGGACGTGTCCCTCCTGCCCATTACCAGCTCTACGCCCTGGACACCCAGACTGCTCCCTGCTCGCTGTATCCGAAGAAGTCTACAAAGTTTACACACACACGTACACACACACCACACAACACACACCACACACACACGCACACACACAGCTTTGTAATTATATCTTTTATTGGTCAGAATAACAAGCTTTTACTACACGGTGGGGGGCATTTGGTCCCCATAATCCGCTTGTTTTTTACTCTACTGGGCAGAGTGAGTGAGCCCCCGCATTATCACTCACCTGCGCAGGACGCCCCCCAGAAGTGAGGCGTTGAGGCACTCCGGGGGAGACAGTCGCCGCTGAACTTCGGCCACCGTCACCTTGTACTTGGATGTGGAGCTGAGCAAAGAGAGGCGTCCTGGCACTGAGCAGAAGACCTCGGTTGGGTTGGACACCGTGCCCAGAAGCGACTCCTTCTGATAGGGCAGGGCCAGGGCGCTACCCTTGGGAAGTGACACAGAACCTGTAGCTGGAGAAACAAAAGCCCAGCATGATGCCAACTGAAAGCCGTGAAAAACAGGAGTAACAGCATGCGCTTAAAGCCCTGGGAGGTGATCCTGACCAAGTCAGTCTGCATCACCCCATTAGGGATACAATCCAGCTACACTTAAAGCTATGAAAGTCACATCACATAAAACTGAAAGGTATGAGACTGAAACACTTGAAAAGAATTGCTTTACTGGAGCTGAACACCATCATCACGGTTCCCATTATCATATTTTCGGTGTAATGGAAAGTGGTTTACTGGTATTTACCAGGACTCTTTTAAAACCTCATTATAATTCCAGATATAAACATATACATCACATGTAATGTGCCTTTTGAAAAATATTTAAAATTTAAATATTTTTTTAAATACTTTGTCCAACGAGATTGCTTTTCCCAACAGACGGGCATTTGATCACGAGTTAAAAATATTTTGCGGAGAAACAATTAAACAGGTTCCCGTCGTGGTACAATGGAAGTACAGAAATGTTACAGGCCCTAAAACAGGCAGACAAAAATTGCTACGCTCGTAAAATCTTCATGCTTTAAGCCTTAAATGATGCAGAACGCTGGCCGTGGCCAGTCTATATGCCTATATATCTATCTTCCCAGAGCTGGAGCCTATCATAGGGGCCATAGGGCTGGGGTACACCCTGGGATAGACTCCAGGTACCAGGTATCGGGTACACTGGCCATCACAGGGCAGATACACTCACACATCAAAGGCAAAGTATAGGCGCCTATCAGTCTAAATGCATGTGAAACACGGAAGGAGCAGCCCAGCTTCACGCATACAGAACCCAATCCATAAAGGTGTGATGCAAGTAGTAACTGAATGGTTAACAGTGAAACAAGGATGAAAACCAGAAGCTACAACAATGGCCAACCATGCTTAAAGCAAGAACCCAAGACCCCTGATTCAATTAATGCACACTTTCCATTTGACATAGCGGTCAGAAGCAGCTACCAATGTCAGTTTTATAAACCCGCAACCATGGGATCTGTCTGAATGACAAGCATATGTCTTTGATGTGTAACTATCACCAGCTAAAGTATCGATTCCAAAAAGCAGCTACATGTAACTCCCACTGAAACCTTTCCTGCAAAAAAACAAAAGCTTTGACAGCACATCATAAGGGTGAAAGTAGCCACACATTGAGATTTTTCCACAATGAAGCAACATGCTATACAGGCATGGACTGTGGAATCCCCAAATATGGCGGTCAATGAAAAGTCTGGTAAGGCTTCACACACCAGGGCAAACAGCAACCAACAGACCGTAGCGCTCATTGTCAGTACTACATAGAGCAACATTATCATAGAACTTCATCACCACAAGCACAATATCAGAGTTTTGTGGTTTGAACAGACACCTACTGACTAAGAAATACAACACACACACACACACACATCAGGTAAACATATCTTTATGTGGGTCGCTCATTCATTTATATGGGAAAAATGCTAACGCTAACTATGACAACCTTAACCCCTACCCAGCCCTAACCATAACCAAAAATAACCAAGCAAAATACAAGAGTTTTTGCATTTTCAGTTTTTTCATTGCAATTGAGTTTTCCCTTATGGGGACCAGTTTCCTGGGAAAAATGGGTATTTATCACATTGTGGGGACATTGTGTCCCCATAAGAAAAGGTATACCTGCTCTCTCTCTCTGACACACACACACACACACACACAAGAATACAGCTAGAATACTGTGCAATAGTATATAACAGGTAAAACATTGTGGGTATTTTTCGTCATACTAAAATTCCTACCTGACATATATGCAAAATGAATTACATATGGCTTATAAGAATTTTATAAAGCATAAATTATATAATGATCACAAAGTACCAAAAAATGAAGATGGTGTATTAACAATACATTTACTATATAAATGTGTGCCTTTCATCCACTTGCAACATCACAATGGCACAATGGCATGTCCTTGTATTTACATATAAATAATTAAAATGCAGTTACTGTAAGAACAAAGTGAGCATGACTTGTGTACTGAAACACGAAAAGACAAACTGAAACCATCAGATGTCACTTTCAAGTGCTAAAACAAAAGACTGATCGATAAATATTAATAATACATTTTATCCACATTGGCCTCAATGTCACTCTTACTGTACATGAAGTCCTCCCTAAGTTACCATGACTCCTGAAACTTCGTAGGTCAAATATAAACACAACTAACCTGAATATGACAACAAGTCAATGTTGAACTGGACCACACAGTGACACTTTTCTTGAATGAGTTTTAATTTGCCACATCAGGTGGCCAATAACATAAATATACGTCCCCAGCATAGCAGCTCTCAAAAAGTCATGGACAGACAGTGGAATGCCAATAAGACGAGCATTAACAATGAAAATGAACCACTATGGCCATTAAACTATCACCATGATGATTAGTAACAATTAAAAGTAGAATCTTTATGTTTATATTTACTTAGCGTGCCCCAGTACTAAATAAGTGCTTGGGTGATGAATGTATGGATGGATGGATGGATGGATGTATTTCCTTAGTGAGTAAGTACTTAGCAGTTCAAAACAATTCCAGTTTGGCATTTTATCATCGCCTACTACTTATTGCGCAGCAAAAATATATAACATACATTATCAACGTGGAACTCTATACTGAAGGGATAAGTCGGGTGGTAGCACTTTTTATCATAATAGTAAAATTTTGCACATTATAGAACACTCTGGACAAAAATAAATGCTCTTGATTTGCACTAACGATATCCGGAAAATTCATGTGGAGCACAAACATTTTGTACAAGAGACTCACAAAGTAACCCGCCAGAGAATATCTCTGTCACAACAATGGACACAGCTTTAATAGTTTTAACACTTTAACGGTGTGCATGTAATGCAGTGCTCTTTGCATATACAAGACCTTGGAACTAGTAATTAAAAAATTTACCTCTTAAATGTATCTGGGCTTGACAAAAGTGTAACCAATGCACTCCGTTGCTCTGGATCAGAGCTTTATAGCTTATTTCTTCAAATCCACAATGCAGTCACTGTACTGACTGCATCAGTATATCACATGCCATAGCTTATGAAATTGCAGGTAACCAGGATCTGATCACCTCACCAGCCATAACTCATAAAATTTTAGTTTAATTTACCACAGAAGAATCCTTACAAAACCTACTATTCAACAATAATTCTTTCACACATACTTGAATAACCAGGGAACTGCATATATAATTTAATTTGATTCAGACAATAGTTAAGCAAATGACACGCCAGTATGGAATTTTGTAGTCTATTTATCTATACATTCAATTTCAGAAATTAATTTAATGAGTTAGCATGAATGACTCAGCTTTCTTATGAAACTGCACAGTTCTACAAAAACCCCAGTTACATCACTAACCACTGAAACAGAAAGCTACAATTTAAGCACTTAGCAGCTAGCAAAAAGTAAACACTAAGTGCTACATTTGTAAAGTATTTAAGTTACTGGGGGGGCTGAAGCATTTCACAAAATGCTTTACACAAGTTTAATCCTCTCAATACTGATGCATCAATAAATCGGTAATTTTGATACAACGTAGCAAAACCATGCACGTTTTTCAAAACAATAGTAGTGCACGTAGATCTTTACAGTTGTTTGCACAATTTAAGTTTATCTTTCATATTTCTAAGCATTGCATCTCTACAAGAAATAGATAAACAGGGTGGATGCTGCTGGTGCCAGTTAACACTCAGTGACCCCTTGCCAGCTAATGAAAGTTGTCAATACAAGACCTATTTTGAAAACATATGTTACTCTGTGATAATTTTGATTTTAGGACTACAAATCCCACCAAACCAAGAAACAGACAAGGTCGGTATGTGTTGCAGAATGTTACAGTGGGTGTGTTGCTCGACTAACTCTTTCATGTTATAATGTGGTTGAACCAGTCCATTCTTCATCTTCAGATGGAATAAAAAAAATCTTTTTCTTCTTCATAATATACAAATGTACAAAACAGGCAAGAACAAGACCTCTATTCGTTTGTTTTAAATACATCACATAATGAAACTTTCTAAATTTCAATATTAGTTAACTACCCAAACAGAAATGTAACTGTTCGGTTATTTGGCAAAAGCCTTTATTCCAAAAGTTTGCATTTTCTTCTGTGTTGTTAGATTTTTATAAGAACACTGTGGAGAGTTACTGCTGCGGACAGAGACAGTCCAAGAAGATAATCCTACAAACTTTTGGTCAAATTTCCATTAGTTTTCCCGCCATCTTCTTTGCTCACATATTGACTTATACACAGCTACAATTATTCCTCAAATCATCCTACTTACATCAAAGGACGCACAATATTTTAATGCAACCAATCAAAGGTTACCAGACCATCTTCTACGAAAAAATACATTGTGGCTTGCAGCTATCCACAAAACGGACATTTTTCCCATCACCGCGAGGCGCGAACAACCGAAATGAGCGTGCAGACTACCTACCGAATGAGTGACAGACCTACACCGTTTTTTAAACCAATATTGTGTAAATTCGATACTTTGACAAACGTTTACATCACAGAATAATGTATTGCTTTTGATTATATCTTTTGGATACAGAAAAACATTAAAAGAATGCATGTGAGCATTTAAAATCCGCAATGACAAAATACAGAGCAGTACGTCATGCATACGCCTACAAAACTACTGCGCAAGATGCACATCTAGACGCACATATGGTCACCCAAACTTGCAATACACTGGGGGGAAAATGCACTGACCTTTTTTAATAACTGTCTGGTCTGCCATGATAATACTGTGATCATCGACATGCTGCGGAAGAAAAAGCGTAAATAAGCGTTAAAATATGAGGATTGCATGTGGTTTGCATGCTTTGCAGAGGAAATACTTCTTTTTCCCATTGTATCTTAACTCTGTGCGATTACGTCATTTCCATTTTTTTTTTACTCTATAAGCAATTAGCTAATTATCTCACCTGACCATCGTCCAATCCGTGACCCATGTCGTGCAATCCTATATTATCACCGATGACCGAGGAATCAATGCCGTGTGTATGCGGAGGGAGCAGCTCTGGTCGGCGGAACCCTTCCCTCCTGCCGATTGTCGAGGCGCCATCGAGCCCAAGTATCTGACCGGCCAGGCCGCTGCGACTGTGGGGTCCGAGACCATCCTGGCCGTGTCGGCCGGGCCAGGACTGCTGCTGGCTAGTCGATGTAGGTTGATGTATGGAGTTGATGCTGAAAGGGTCGCTGAGGTGGGAGTACGGGTCGGTGGACTGAGGGTATGATATGGGCTGGTAAGGAGGTGGGAAGTACGGGGGCTGGAAGTCCGAGCTGCCGGAGTGTGAAAGGGAGGGTGCCGGGCTATAAAGGTGCTGGCTGACCGCAGGCAGATGGGGCAGCCTGGCGTTTTCATTGCTGCTGCTGTCGTGTCTTTCCTGCAGAAATAATTTTAAAAGATCCATGCATGTTATGACATGTTAAAAGAAAGTTAGTAATAAATGTGTCCTCCTGGTGGTAAACTTGCTTAGAATTAAACTTCAAAACAGGCAAATATTTATTTTTCCATCAGTCTATGCGATATAGTACCATCCTTAAAAGTGTAACTATCTCTGATGTCAAATACGTAAACATCTAATGCCTTCCAGTTTTTTTTATTTTTGCCTAATTGTTGACGGCTTTATACTTCAGCACGTATGCTAATTTGTAAAAGTGATTCTGAACTGGATGCACGTTATGGTAATATGTTATGAATCTTCATCACTTAGTCTAATCTTATGAGTTTACTTTAAGTTAATACTAAAATCGCAGTTTTTATGCTTCATCTCCGGTTTCTAATTTGTGGTCGTTTATTAAAAATGATTTTATGTTTTAAGTCTTTCTTTTTGTTTGAATGCTTGTGTTGGTCGTCGTTTACCTATGGTTCGTTAAGATGAGGTTTAGGTTTGTCAAACAACCCTTAACATAACGGCAATTACATCTACTATCTAAGGTAAATGTATTTTTTTTAGGGGATCCGTCTTCATTTTATTTGGGCCTATTTAATTACGACACGTCAAATATGCAGATCTGACGCGTCAGAATAAAAGTAGCGATGATAAATAGGATACAGTATCACTATGTGATAAAATCATACTTTCCAGCCCATGACACCAAGACACGCCTATAAAATGAGTTCACATTTAAGCAAATAAGGAGACACGACATTCATGCGTATGCGAACAGGTCTGATGACTGACACCATTTATTAGGTTTATTAGGACAAAAGCTAAACAACGCGTTCTTGTCTTCTATAATGAGATTAATTCTACGTCTACAGGATTTACATTTTTGTGTCAAAATTAGATCCACGCAAATCGAAACCAAAAATTTGCGTCTGTAAAATGTGCTTATCGGTCGTATAACGACGTTTGAAATTGGGTTCATGTAACTTCCAGGCAAACTTCAACTTTAGTAATACAAGTAAAGGCTTGCATACGACACTCTGACTGAACAGTTTAAGACGGGCTCTATAGATCAGCCTACATACCGAAACTTGAGGGGAATTTAAGTAGTGACCGGTGACAGTTAAACGAATCATTATTTTATTTTACCTTGAACTAAATCCGTCTTAGGTGATTTGGGTCTTACTGCACGTGGCATATTGCATCTAACTTATGTTATATTATTATTATTATTATTATAGTTGTTGCGTATAAATAGGGTTTTATGGATTCAAGGTCTCATCAATTTGCACGTAATAAGTTTTACAGCATCTACAATATTGCGGATATATTTTTGTGACAGACAGCGACCTTATTTCGTTACTCGATCAAGGAGAAACGTTTACAGTAAGAGACTTACCTGGTGTTCCTTATAAATGAATAAATGAACTAATAAATGAACCAAATGCAACGCGTTAGTGATATAGGTCTTGTTTGTACTTTGTTCCAAGATAGCATACAATCTATCTTGAATACAGTATTTTTTTCAGTTGGAAACTATTGCCAGCTAGGTTAACGAAGTCCTCAGAAGTATACCAGGATTGGCCAAGTACAAATTCTTTAGGTTTTAAGATTTGAAGTCATTAACAGATTTCAGTTTGGTTCATAACATGCAAATTATAATAAGCATAAAATTGTCACGTTCACTGTTGAATCTTACAGCAACATCCATAGTAAAATTGCAGTTGCCCTTTCCAATATTATAATTTGAAATGCAATGAACACGGGAGTGAAACAAAATGAATACATACCTAGAACTACTCCTTGAAAACTGAAACTGTGACACACTTTAAGTTTTGTTCAGTTCACCTTATCTAGGCACACCTGTAGCAACTGTTTCAGAGTTTTATTGAGATACGTGTTCAACTTACCTCACAGTCTTCCTCATACTTCACGTTATCTGCTAGCTTCCACAACATGATTTCGAATTCCCTCCAAACTCAGATGAGATTTTTATTGATACTGATAAAGGCCAACGTTAAATCCAGATGTAATCGTAGTCGCTTGACGGACAGAACTTTCCGAAACTGCTCGCGGTAATCTTTGAGTCTATCTTTGTAACAAGAGACCGTTTAAAAGCACGTACTACAATAAGAAATACATGTAAAACAATATGGTTCACGCAAATAGTTTTCCAGGACCTTGACTACTGCTAAAGTGCAGAGGGGGCCAGAATTGAAGAATCTCTACTCCCTCTGATGGCCACAGTGCTGGTGTTTAGTTGCTGCTCAGCTAAGTGAAGGCTGTCTACAAGAAAGTGTATTTTATTTGCATAACCACTCCTGTGAGGCGGTGCCATAAGATGATGTCATCCTTGCAGTAAGGAAATGATCTTTAGCCAATTGGTTACTCTGTTAAAGTTGAACCAATCGGTACTCTGTCCGTCTTCACCGCAATGCGAGAAGCAGATTAAGCAGATGTATTTTTATAATAATAATAATAATAATAATAATAATAATAATAATAAGAAGAAGAAGAAGAAGAAGAAGAATTAATATCGGCCTATGATACAATATTCTTCTAAAGTAAGAACTATGTCAAACTATTGCGAGTTTTTATTGTATTTGTTAATGTAATTATTTTTGCAATAATGATAAAGAACAATTTAGGACTATTTTGATCCACCGTGCATATAGGTAATAATTATATCATTTATTTTGTGTTAAATATCTGAGATATTGCAGATGAATTCAGTTGATAGACTTAGTTGCGCTTAACTATTAATGTATATGAAATGTCTGCATCCATTTACCCTAAAAAGGTAATTTGCGGCCACACAGTAAGACAGAGTGCAGCTCATTTACACGGCAGGAATACTCATCTAGATATATAAATTAGACACATTTTTATAGGAATTTTGTGCCCTGGGATAGACACGTTCATCAGGGCACCCTTGCTATGTGTTGGCTGGTATCGTTTCAATTTGCCATCGAGACCCTGTATAAGATAAGCTACTGGTTGGAAGATGCATAGATGGAATGGAATTGTTTAGTTATAAAACGTTCAATCAAGCTGCTATAATACATTTTATGGGTCTTGATTATCTAAGTAACATCTCCCATATAGTGTCATTGGATCTTACCTTTAAGATGGACAGATGGCAGTTTAATGGTAGACAAGTATTAAACAAACTATTTACTGCCATGGGGAGAAAATCATCGTTTGAAAATGTTGCAGCTATGGAATCTACGCAGAATCGGAGTTTCTCACTGCAATTTTATATGTAAACGTAGAATATCAATTTAATTACAATAAGGATTATTATTAAGCATACTGTTCTGTTAGGCTAAGTACCTTTTAAAGAAACTGCATGGCATTTCATGTGTAAATTATATTATTTTTTTCAGAGGAAAAAAAAATAAATGCACCTAACGCCGATGAATAAAGTGGATTATTTAACATGCATTACAAAGACAGGTGGACCGAAAGCCATTAGGTATTTGAAGCTGTAGTGTTCTCTTGTTTTTTACATTCTAGGCTGACTCTCTGTTTATTCATTCCCTGACACGTGGATCCAATCTAAGAAATACAAAGCCAGCAGCGTAAATCGACGTCAGGGACAGCCCAGCTCCCCTGGTTCGGCGATCGTTCTCCTGAGCACCCGAAGCTTGAAGCGTCTCCATTATCGAAAACCACTAAGTATTACGCATTCTCAGACCGCCTGTCTCTAATCTTCATTACCATTTTTGGTGGAGCAGAGCAACTTGTAAAAGAATTTGGGGAGTTCTGGGTATGCTTTGATATGCGTGTGTTCATAATAAAGGAGCCTGTGATTAAAATGTGCATTTTAGATTTAAAGCTACCAGTAACATACTATTACCATTGCCTATCCTTAATAAAATGTGTATATTTACAATGGATGGTGAATCTTGAATTGATTGACGATACTTTAAATGTCTATTTCGTCACTTAACTGTTTAATTTTAATCAATTGGTGAAAATGTGACAA
>JAODUD010000127.1:11545328-11556610 GCA_026784285.1 Stomatorhinus walkeri
AAACCCCCCTCCTTTTGGTTGATGGGGGGGGGGTGGGCCTTGCGAGCACCAGTGCCTCGCCGGCCTCTAACGCTGACATCACTGCCTCAACTGACAGCTGCCAGAAATCCGGATCTCAGCTTGTAGATACATCTTCATGCCCCACATACAGACATGAAAGCGCTGCTCAGGTCGCATGTCGAGTGGAAGGCTTAAAGATGACAGCACGCTGAGATAAGGATGCCTCGAAGGCCCATGACATAGACCTTGGAATTCACATGGCCTGTCATGATCTTTCTGAAAATCCAGAGATACATCATTAAAACACAGATTGTCAGGTGGGACAGAGATCACACCATTATGTATATATGCTGAATAACACATATGTCCTTAGACATCAGTGCTGAAATGCAGTCGTCTGCAAAGTAGAAGTCAGTTTCTGCTAGCATTTACAAAATACCAACTGACTTGACACTAACAGATATTGCTATGGAGTTTAATTCAGGTGAAATGGCCCACTGAATCATACAGCAGAAGCCATACTGAACTCCGACCACATCAGTTGAACATTATTTGAGCACTGATACGCTGACATGCTTATGTAAATGGTAGATGCACAGTAGCACAGTATAAAGCTTACATATTAGACTACAGAGTAAAAAGTTTGCATATAATTTGGAAAAAATTTAAAATTTAAAGTGTTATTAAAACCAGGTGGAGATATTCCCTTCCCTGTATCTATTCAGAGACACATCCAAGAGGGCTGAATGTGATAATCTCCATTTACTCACAAGAGCTGAGCCATGAGTGGTGGTGTCAGGTTCTATTCTCAAGAACATTAAATACATTGTGACTGACCTGTGATGCCTTTTGAGACCTTGCACTTTACCTGGACAAGATCCAAAGTATAATGTAGCTTATTTTACACCTAACGAACAGCTGATTTGCAGGAAGACCACTGAAGTTTAAACACTTGTTGCTGGCATCAAACCACTAAGGATCCTTGAGAAACCCTGTTAAACCTTGTGTAGACCAGCACGCGGCCAAAATTCCCCTGTGCAGCATCATTGAATTACAAGAACAAATGAAGTGATCAAACTTTCATCTGACCTACAGAGAGACCAAAGGGAAATTTTATCACTAAAAGCTGGAAAAACACAGCAAATCATAGAAGAAATATTGGGTGATTTATTGTTGAAGTTTATTCATAATTTTAATAAAATCCCTCTTGGAAAACAAACTGTATAAAATAGTGAAGGTCAGGAAATGATCATATTTCATGATGCTGCCAGATATTAGGGGTGTTGAAAATTTTCCAAGATTCTTATCTTTCTGCTTGCAGTTATATCTAGGAGATTTAAAAATAGTGTATTTGTCATGGTATTCCTGGATTATTCAAGTTATTCATGATGAAATCACTAAAATGGCTGGAAATTTTTACTAAAGGATTTAAGATTCATTTAAGATTTTTCATATTTTTTATATTCTGGTAAATAACTTGAAAAATATGTGATATAGTGTATGATTTGATCAATTGTGTTGAGCTTTTGTGACATAACTTGTGAGGTTCTGAAGACAAGGAGAATTCCGAGACTGAAACCCAAATATCCAGCCTGACTACACTTTGCCATCTCTTAGCTGGCGGAAACCAAGGGCATTTCTTCAGTACCCAATGCATGACTAATGGTCAAACTATTTCTTTACTGACCATATCTGTCCACTCTGTTCTCTCACAGTTCTCTGTTTTCGGGCATCATCATGCATCGCTCCTTCTTTCAAAGCTCCAGCAAAGTCAGGATGGTGTTTTATAGGACGGACGCCATTGTGCCTGTGATGATTTATGCTCCTATAATCTCCCCTCTTTTCATTTTCGTTCCCTTCGGCCTCATAAATCAAACACATACAGTAAGCTTCCCCCCCCCAATCACACCATTTACACACCTGGGGGACTAAGGCAGAAAAAAGAAAAAAGCAAAGCGTGCCTGAAATATGCTGCAAATAACTTTTATTTGTAACTGACCACTTTTTATATAGGACTTTGTCAGCTTCTGCACAAGCCGTGGATTTGCCCGTGACAATCATACTGGGGAGCTCTTGCAGTACTGCACAGTTTAATACCTGTCAAGGTCTGTTAGTTCAGCCATTTGAAAACCTCTCCAAAAGTCATCTTAGCTATTGCAGTAACCATCCAGTACATCCACATATTTGTTAACTCGACCACTAGCACGCCATGTCTGGCTAATCCATCGGATTATTAAACTAACCAAGTCAATTAAGTGAGCCGGGGGTGAAATTTAACCAGCACTTGGAATGGCTAGGGTGCCTCTAAGGAGAGTTTTGGGAACTGAAGCGGTCTTCAACTATCTATATATGGATCTTTATCAGTGATGCTTTGCAGTTGCTTATTTTCTCATGATGTGGTAGCACTCCTTAAGAAGTATGGCTGCCATTTCTGGTCAATCAGAATTTAATTCATTACAAAAAAAAAAACATACGGCAAGGCAGAAACGAAAATCTGCTACTTTTTCATTTTCTCTGTATCTTGGCAACAGGATGTCAGTCAGTCAGTTGCTTCTGCCATGAGATTTTAGAGCAGGGAAAATGCCCCTTATTACCATCGCCTAGACCCTATGTAACTGAGCTGTCTCCGCATTCGAGGCAGATGGCTTTTTACTTAGACCAGATGTCAGATCAGGGAGAAGGGCTTCCTCAGACCCTCTGCATCACACAGACATGCAGGCAATATATAACACAAGATACTGGTATACAAGGCAAGCTGCAGCATCTACTTATTAACCAGAACGTTCAAGTAATGAAGACATGCTAATTAACAGCAAATTTTTGTCTATTTACGTAATGTACATGAATGTACAAATACAAGTGGCCTGATGTGGTATCAGTATGTGTCTGGGAACAGGAAGCTCTTTACTCAGTGAATTATCTCACCAGGAGCCTAAAGGGTATCCATGATAATTGTTATTGTTATTAACAGGCCTAAATTTAATTACAAATGTTAACAGTCATTGCCTACAGCTGTTTCACTGTGCTATTATTATTATTATTATTTTAATCAAAGCATTTTATAAATTCTATTCTATGTTGCGCAGGTTTAGTGTGTCTGTATGCGTATGCAGGAATAGCTACCATCAGTCTACAGCATATTGACTATACTGTAAATATCCTGTAAATGTAACATGAAAACACTGTGAAAGCACTGTGAATACACCGTGAATGTACCATGTCGCAATAGCAGTTGTAAGTGCCACAAACAAAATTCCAGCCGTGTAATATTATGCTGGGTGTTTATTTACACTATAGGAGCAGAACAAACGAGACTAAAACAGAGAAATCTGGATTTTAATGCACTAGGTAAAGTAACATTGAGACAATGACGCCAACCTATTGGTTGTTTGTGTACAATCTATGCATTATTCCATAACTACATAATTACAATAAACAATGGACAAATGAACAAACTACCATAGTTTAGCAGGTAGCCAAAATAATCTATATTAAAATTTTTCAGCTAATATCAATCAATAATTTATTGTTTTTATTACTGTTTGTAAATGGTGTTGTAGGGTTGCATTTATCAAGTCTTCTTGGATACTAGCTCCATATTTAGTAGGACAGCAGGGGAGTGAAGAAAAGGGAGAATTGATAGCCTAGATTAAAGATTATTAAAGATTTTATAAATAGTTTTAGGAGGTCGACTGGTGATGGGTATGGTCAAGATGAAAAGGAGAAGAAAAAGCAGAGGTGAGAATTTGTTAGGATTTCTCACTTAGGCACTGTCTCACATTCTATAAATGATATAATTTGGGCCTATGAATCTTGGCAAAATCACATTGTAGAAAAAGGAAATTTAGAAATAAAATCATATTTATTTGAGGGCTGGGAGCATATAATCCAACTTGAGCTTTGGCTCATAAATGCTAAGCACACAGCTGAAACCTGCACATTCAGTAGGGAGCTGGAGACATTCAACTCGACCGGCTAGCTTTACGACCCTGGCTAAATCTGCACTCACGTTAACACCTTCTAAATATACATTGCGCTATTGCTTATGCTTCTATACCATCATTTTGTCATTTATGCTAACAACGCCTTTGTGGTCAAATGGCAACACTTTCATACAAGCTGCAGAACCATTCACGGCTATGTATATTAATAGCCTATGATATTTGCTTTAAATGTAGGGTTAGACACAATCGGGGCTGCTTAGAAAGTTTAGGTGCTACTTTTTAGCAACAATTTGAGTGACTTTGGACACAAAGACACTGAGATTGATTTAAAATGATTTTTTACTTGAGTATTCCATCCACAATTTAAGTGTTTAGGTAACTTGTAGCTTTTTATAAAAGATGTCAATGTCAAAAGAACCAATCAAACTGTTCCAGTCATATAACAGTGCCAGGGGCCTGATATGATTGATCTGTTTCTGCTTGACATGATTGGATAGTTTCTTCTTAATATGATTGGTCAGTTTTTTCTTCAAGTTGATCACCATATTAAATTTTATTCTGATTTTTGGTGTCTTATGTGGGGAGTATTTCAGATTTGCGTTTGAAACTACAGAATGTGTTTTGAGCTTGATGGACACATGACACTCTAACTCCAACTGTTACAGAGAGAGACACACAAAAGTATACCAACATTTTTAGAGGTACTTAGATCTGATAAATAAACCATAAATGTAGCTCTATATGGCTATTAATCTTTGTCATTTAGCTATGCCAGTAAAACTGTCAAAGAGGAATGGGCTTTTTACTTGTCATATAATTAAACTAGCAAATAAATAGGTTAGCATGTAACAAGGATGAGCTGAATTATTAATGAGATACTGAATCCTGAGGAGGTTGGGAAGCTTGATTAATAATTGATATTGTCCAGCCGTTCAAAATGAGGAGTTTGGGGTTTGGGGGGAGCTATAGAGGGGGGGCTTCACTTCATGCCAGCCAACCTCCCCCTAGGATTAATGTACTGAATTTAGGATGGCCTGATGCTTTGAAATATCTGGTCATCATGCTTTTAGATTTAATATGCTGAGTTTTTGGAGAGATTCAAAATTGCCTCTGGGTAATAACTGGGTAATCCAGTAAGTTCAGCAATCTTGTTCTAATTACTCGTGGTTTTCCAGAGTGTTCCACAGACATGGTCATAAACACGTTCAGTGTGTGCAGGCCGCAGGGACAGTGGCTGAAGCTGGGGGGGGGGGGGTGAATTGGCTGTTGTTTCTCATGGCCATGGAGGGAGGGGGACAGGGGCCAGACGGCGGGCACCGAGAAGAAATCTGAAGCAGAGAAAACCAGCAAAGGCACATATTGTAGCTGCACCCAAATCCTACTTTCATAAAAGGGATCAAAAGAGGAAGCTTAGGAAGGCTGGCTGGAGAGGCAATGGCTGGTAATACTGCTGGAGACAGCCTTACAGCCCACTCTGCAGGAAGAGCAGCATCCCAGCTAGCATTCTGCCCTGTTTCCCGTTGCCACCGCTGTGCGTTAACCAAACTGCATATGGGAGGAGTTTTCACACACCTTAGAAATGACAAGACAATTACCAAGAGGTTACAGAAGGAAGATACAGAGCCTGGAGCAAGTTAGCAAATGGAGAGGAAATGAGAACGTTGCCTGACTTTCTTCCACCTTCTTTTGTGTCCCAACACACCGAGCACAAAGGCACTGGGGCAAAGGTCACCGGGACTCCACCCTCCCTCACCTCCGCCACCCATCTCCTACCCCAACGAAATTCTTCACGGTACGTGATCCCACAAGCCAAATCTGGACCTTCATTTTAGCCAGCAGCGATTGATTAATCCATGAAGTATCTTTGTGTAAATCTATGTAAAATGGACCTGATCTATCCACTAATGGATTGATGAGAGTGGGACGGAGAAGCCGCCCCTTTCTCGAGTCTATCCTATCCCCTGGTTAACATGATGGCAGTTAATGTTTAAAGTCCCATGGGTGTTGGGGAGGGAGGTGGGGTTACAGAGAAGCCTATCTCACGTGGAAAGCTCAGGTCGATATTAATGCACTCGGGCTGTGGGGGGAGTAGATGACCCCGCGTCGGGGCGGAGAGCAGCTCCCTCCGCCGTATATCGGTTTTCGGGGCCACGAAGGCTGATACACACATGGACCTTAACCACTCATGAGCCGCACTATTGATCTCCAAAGCCTTTCAGCAATCAAACACACCAAAGGCTTTTATTTACAAGTACATGGGGAAAAAAACAGCTCCTTGCAATAAGAGTTATATCATTACAACCTGTGTAGTATGTTAGGAAGACTGGAAAATCCACTTCTTCATTAGAGACTTCGGCGCACAGGTACGTTCTTCTGTTGTGGTGAAGAACTTGAGAAATAATGAATGACACAATATCATTATCATAATTGGTACCATCATACTGTTGAAGCATCTATCTAGGTTGCAGGTTTTGACACATATGATCAAAGAAATCATAGGTTCTGGAACCCAGTCTGACAAATAAATCTTTCTTTTGAAGAGATATGTTTATATGTTTATAAAGTGTGGTTGTGACAACCTTTCTTTTGCAAGACTCATCAGTTTGGGAAGAGCAGTGCCACTAGAGTGCATTATTACATAAAGAATGCAGAAGGGTTTGTATTGAGGCTCTTTGGGCTGTATTATAACATCCCACTGACTTGTCAGTTTCTCCTCCTTGCTAATTAACCCATTTTTGATAATTACTCATTCGGTGAGGCTGAAAGAACGGGAGACCTATGAAACAATGGCACTCAGTCCCATTTAATGGCGTGCTGCTTAGAGGTCTCTAAAGCATGCATAAGCAGTAAAAACAACTTCAGATATCAGTCGGGGAGGTGCATCGATTTTTGTTTTTGAGGATCCAGTGGTAAAGGCTGGTGGAAGGAGACTCGTTGGAGTTCAGACTGAGTTTGACTGTGGAAAGGGCTTGCGGCGCTCTCTGAGGCTGAGTGGAGATGGGGGAGGTCCAGGCTTTCTGTCTCGGCCTGGAGCTGACCTCATTCTGGGTGTGTCCTCATCTTCTCCCCCAGCCTTACAAGTCTGGTTTAATTTCTTAAATAAGGACACTGTTATTTTCATATTTGGGGAACAGCGATAACAATGCACTGTAATATTTCTGTTTGAATTTAATCAAAGGGCAACAAAAAAGGCTGTTTTATTGCTTTCTCTCTCCACAGTGCAGGACTTAATGAAAATGTAAAGAGAATGTGCACTTTTATGCTCATGGGTTCCACGTTCTTCATAAGGGTTTGAGGGAAATTTTATGGATCAGACCAATAAGTCCTACAACATCTTGATATTAGACCCAAGCAAAGAAGAGTCACAAACAAGTCATGAATGGTAAAAAGGCAAGTAAGCAATTTGGTGCTGCTCTACAAAGAATGGAACCGTGTCAAGTGTAAGCAGAGGTTAGGCTTGCTTATTGCCTGTGAGCTGAGCCACAAATTGTCAGATACAGTGTTTATTGCTGGCGGACCCTGCAACGTGTGACCTCTTCACGTCGTACAGTGCAGCGATGGAATGAGCGAGTGACACATGGCCTTTCTCGCACTTTCGCTAATACTGGTCAGAAATCTGTTTCAAATTTTGAGACTGTGGGGCAACTTAAAGAACAGGAAGTGAAGTCCTAGTACCAGACATTGTTCAGTTTCATAAAAAAAGCACAATCCCTCTCTCCCTCCCACTCTCTCTTTTTTGTTTTATTTCTGTATTCATACCGGGCCCTGGGAGCAGGAATAATGAGCCAGGTACCCCAAGGGTTTCCAGCACATCTTTAAAATGTGTCTCCGGTATAAAGTTGGCCCAAGACAAGCGGCCTTCGGCATGTGAAACCGTAGACCTAGAGTGAACCAGGACATCATCTCCCTCCCACTCATTTTCACCCAGGGTGTAACTGCCACTGGCAGAATGCCATGGGCTAACAGCATTGAAGGGCATAACCAAAGCAGAGCCCAGCGACAGATTATGAAGACGCAGTTCGAGCAGCAGGGTGCATGATAGCTAAAGAAGTAGGCGGCAGCTGCGAAAGGTGGCAGCTTCCCAGCCTATTGTATTCCTGCTGCTAGGAACTTCGAAACCCAAATCGATATCTATAGTGTAATAGTCTATAGAAGGATCTTCCGCCAACTGTTTTTACCAGATCTATATGCATTTTCACAATAACATAAAGGCAGTCATCAAAATATTATTGCACTGCACTAATAGAACTAGCAGAATTCATAAAAGCCACAATAAATGTTGTTTTCTGAAAGTCGTGCCGCAGTTCTGCTGTTGGAGTTCTAGAGAACAGAAACAGTAGGAGCAGATACCCAGGTTACTCTAAACCTGCTGGTACTAGACATACATGCTCTTTCCGTGACCTGGAACCTCATACGATCTTTACATTCCTGGTACAACATCTTTAGGCAATGATATCGCAAAGAAAAAAACCCTACTGTCATTCTATATCGGCCTCAGAAGTGTGACGATTTTTCCCATGAACACACCCTAGAATTTTTAAGCTTAATGGTGGAATGCTTTTACAGTTGAAAGACTGTTAGCAAACTTATCGCCTCCCAATGCATTATTGTACCTCGACACATATGGAATGCCGGATGCCTGTTGGCTGTCGCTCCTCTTACCACAACGTAAAACCATGGCGATACCAAAAATACAATTATATACTTTTTTTTCTCTCTCAACTGTCTCACAGATCTTGTGCTAGTTCATGACCTTTTCTTCAGAGAGACGTCACATGTACATCAGCGGGGGAAAGGCAAAAAATTAAATAAGAATCTCCCAGTGCTTCATGGGGCATTCATCACATTCGCACATTTTCCTTTGCCTCTGGCCAAGACTATTTTTACAGCCCTCTACGAACTATCTCTTACTGTCTCCCAGGCACTTTGAATGCACATCATCTAGCAACAATGTCAAAGACAAGTGAGCGAGCCGATTTCCCACACTGTGCTGTCAAAAATGCATAGCTTGCCTTTGTGGGAAACCACTTTTGTTGGGTCTTGCTGCCTGGAGAGATAGCAGAAGCAAGCAGCTGACATGCCTCGTCCTAAAACTACCATACCTGCTCGAGCCCTGAAGCCCGATAAATGTTAGACTGCCGTGGGAACCACAAAAAACTACTTCTGAAGGTTCCTGCTACACCTTAAGGGTGTTGGGCAGGAAATGAGAGAAAAGTAGACTGCTAAAAAAATAAGAAAGTCCTAAGTTCTCACAGTATAGCATTAGTCATAGAACGCAGTGATTAGATTCAGCCTAGCTTAAGTACTTTTCATCCTTCGATTCCAATTTTTTTTATATCATTTTTTTTAAGGAAATGAACTGTCAATCAGTATTCAGCTTCCTCTGAGGCAGTAGTCACACAGGTAGTAGATGACAGCCTGGGACTTTTATGACATTTAATCAGGGTCAGAAATTTTACTGCTTGCCTTGCAAAATGTGAGTCCTCATTCAGAATAAAAGATCCCATTAAGACACAAAAAGCATTATGGAAAATATAAAACAATTTTAACATGACCAGTGAATGTCCCTTGTAACAATCCACAAATTAGTAAGTATATTCCACGGGTGCAGTGTTATTCTGCTTACATGTGTGTGCAATACAGGTAATGTCTTACACTTAGCGAAGGTTCACCATTATATATAATTACAAATTTAACATTTATGAATTCTTGAACTATTTAAGAGCACTACAGTTGCTTGGTGTGTTAGTGACTTGGTATTACATATAAAAATCTCATACTAAACTGTGAACCATTAACTAATATGGAGAAAAAGTTTTGAAATCATTTGTCACATTGATGACAGTCAGGTATCTGATAACTTCAAGATCTCACCGTTACCTGTAATGTAGTTCAATATTTATTTGTTTAAGTACAAAATAATAAGCCTCAAACAGAATTCATTGTTGCTAAACTTATTCAGTTATAGACTAACTATTGTGTATTTTATGGCTCTATTGTATGTACAGGTGTTTGAGTGGTCATAGCGTGATAGTCTGGACAAATTAAAAAGGAAACAAGTGAAAGATACGTGTTAATTCATTGTAACTTATAAAAGCAACACTGGTTTTTGGTATTCGTTGCTACATTAGTTCGTTAGTTCATTCATTTATATAGAATCATTACTGTTTGAGGAGAGAAATTGTACAAATTATATAACCAAAGAAGTGTAGGTAGATGTTGGGGTGGTATTGATGTTTTAAGATTTCTTCCTGGGAACTGTGTTATGTGTGGGGTTTATGGTCTTAAACATCTGTTGTAATTTCTGTCAAATTTAACTTTTATTACCTGATCATTAAAACCACGGCGATGGGAAAAACAGATGCAAGAGCCACTCTTACGACTTCTGTTTTTTATGGTGTTGGTGAAAATTGAACCAAAGGGAGTCCTTGACATTATAAAATTAAGGGAAACCATTTCCACATTCTTCAGCTCCGGGAGAGCGGGATCAAGTGCAGGCGGCGACTGACGGAGCCACGCGTCGGGAATCGGCGGGGAGATGGGCTTGCCTGGTATCGCATTGGGGCAGTCCAGGTTCAAGCTAGGCTGATGACAGTCATTGTGGACCTTTTATTAGGGTGATAGTGCCATGCAAAGGGGTCATTCAAAGCAAGGGGCGGCAAGGGGTGTCATGACACTAACTGTAACACTGCTACTTCGAGGCCCCAAGTAGAGAGTTTCATGCGGGCTACATCTGTTTTTATTTCTCCTCTTTACTGCTACTCTCACTGTTTTTTATGGGTGCATGTGCTTACTCTGCTCTCTATTATAGAATATTTATGTGTTTATTTGATTTAGATTTTAATTTATTTCATGATCGTAGTGTCACCGCCTTGTACTGCTTTGGGTTCACGAGCACGTGTTCTGGTCTATTAGCCCTACTGTGACCCATGTTTAACATCTATGAACAAGACCTATTTCCTTTACTCAAAGACTTCTGATGGTGTGTATAGCAGAGGCAGAAGATTCTAAATCAAATAAATACTGGTCCTAAATCCCCAAATCTTTTTACATTGTACTTTGTGCCATCTTGAGGAAATAAGTTCCTCAAAGAAGGAGCAAAACAATAACAGCTTTCAATACACCGGCGGCACAAATATGGATAACAATGAAACCTGCCCACCCTTTTATAGAATGAATAAGATGCGACGATATCACATTACGTAACCAAATTATAGATAACGTTACGGGGACTTTTCCATGGCCGTTTTTTTCTCGCCATTGTGTTTATGAGTGCATGTGTGTTACTGTTTTAGCAGTCTACTTATAGGAAAATATATTTTAAAGAAAGTATAGTAC
>JAODUD010000127.1:11574235-11586603 GCA_026784285.1 Stomatorhinus walkeri
GCATTTTCCCTATAGAAATGAATGAGCGGTCCCCATAAGGATATGTTTACCCTACATGTGTGTGTGTGTGTGTGTGTTTGAGGGTGTGTGTGAGGCTGCATGGATTTGTGTGATGTTCTGTGTGTGAGGGTGTGAGTGTGTGTAAGAGGGTGTGTGTGTGTGTGTGTATGAGAGTGTGTGTGTGTGTGTGAGTGTGTGTGAGAGAGAGAGAGGGTGCACGCATGTGTGTTTGTACCCCGCATTCCCCATGGCGCCCAAACCCCGCCGTGCTCAGCTCACTTTATAGCTTCTAAAGCGCCGTAAAATCGACCCTTTTCTGCCCAGGCCAGAGGTTAAAGGGCCGTATTACAGTGATGGTGCGTAGCAGATCGGGCGGATCGGAGGTGGGGGCGGCGTGTTCGGCCAGGCCTGGGTACATGGCGCCGAAGTAAAATAAACGTGCTGATGAAAGGAAGATACAGCAATTTATACTGCGGTGCTGCCATCAAACGGCTGTGTCCACAGGGTGACATTTGGCCATTTACGATACAGTTTCAAAGGCATATAGTCTCAGGGAAAGTTGCTGGAAAAACAGAAGGTTCTTGCCCTTTAGTAGTTTTCACTTTTAAGGGGTAAAGTTGTCATCTAAGTTGGTTCACAGATGCCTAACCCTAATGGAAGGGAGCTCTGTATAAGGCTCAGTATCTCAGCATTTTCACTGCCTTTGCTCAGAGGGGCCATGGCTGGCTGTCTGCACTCTGAAGTGGGACCTTCAGCTTTTTTAGAAAGGGTCACATTTCTGATCGTTTCCCATCAGCGCACTTTCAAACTCTAGTATGATGATGCGTTTTTTTTTCTTTACCTATTTTTTATGGAGTTATTTGGCCCAAGTGCCATTCTCTAGGGACAGAGAGGGTCCTCCTGGGACCTGACCAATCAGCTTCCAGGTCAGTGGCCATATGATCAGAGCCAGGAACTCAATGGCAGGCAGGACCTCTCAGAGGCTGCAACAGCAATATAGTACTCAGCTATTTCATTGGCACTGGTTAGGTTACATGTTGCCTTATAACTTGATAATGTTGATTTTTGAGTCGCATCTGAAAATTATAGCAGCACTGAGACACTGACTGTGTTCCTAACATTGTGCGGCACATTGTAGGGGGTGGCATTTCCTCTGGACTCTTCCAGGGAACCAATGGGATTGCTAGCTCTACACCATTCAACCCCTCCCAACAGGTGAGTCCAGCATCGGGGACATAGCTGTCATTTTTCACATAATGTACATCTTTGCAGTCGAGACGTGTGGTGTCATTAAAATACTTCACATATTGCTTCAGTTGTTTTACTGCTCGTGCGTTAAATCCTTTTCCCTTTCCGTCTAGGACTTTACAGCTTACTCAGCCTACAGCCAAACGCAGTACTCGCCATACTACAGTTCTCACTACAGCGCCCCCTACCTCACGACCAGCAATGTCAGTCCTTCGGCTATGAGTGCCGCCATACCCTATCAGCACCCAGAGCTCCCCCCAGTGGCAGCCAGTCACAGTCCCGAGTCTCTTGCAGGTCAGACCGGAGGTCCGCCTACTCTCAGCTGACACCTTCATACTCACCTTCTCGTGAGTAACTTACAGTCTTTATATGCTTTCTAGCAGAGCATCACCCTCCCCCTAGCCCACCCACTCCCAGCAAAGAGCAAGAGGGGGTTCGATCTCGGAGGGGCTCTGATGGGAAACTGCGGGGCAGGAAGAGGACCAACGATCCAGCACCGCCCCTGGACTCCGACATTGAAGTAAGCGACGCCACAGCGCCAACAAGGGGCACTATGGGACAGGGTTAGCAACGTAGTGCGTCTTTACCGTTTAGCCAGCCAGCATCTACGTCCCATTCACACTGATATGTGAATGATGGGTGTGGCCTTCAGGGAACATTAAGTCTGCAGGATTGGTTGGGTCATTATAGTGGAGAGGTGCTGTTGCTTGAGTGAATGGAATGTATCTTAATCCTCAAAACTGTACCATGAGAGAGCACTTGACTAGACTCTTGACTGGTGTTCTTTACTGTGAGCCATACATCGCTGATGCCTGTAGATAAGATAGAAACTTTACAATGTGTCAGCACCCTGTGTCAACATCGTGGGCCAACATGACGAATGCGGCCGTTGTTCTGCGGGCTCCTGATTATTATCTTTTCTTATGTTTTTTCTTGTAATTTCTGTAGTTCTCAAAACCAGTACTGCTCAGTCATCGATCAGTTAAGACCAACAGACAATTATGAACATAAGATCAAATAGGGACTTATTTTTACTGATTTCTTCGCTGTACGCTTTACTGTTGTGCATGTGATGGATGAACCTTGCTTTGATTTGATGGGATCTGTGCTTCCCTTCTATCTAGCGTGTCTTTGTGTGGGATCTCGATGAGACTATCATCATCTTCCACTCCCTGCTCACTGGGACCTTCGCGACGCGATTTGGCAAGGTAGGCTCCCAGAACCCCCCCTCGTAGCCCCTTACTCCCTTCATTTGACTTTCAAATTTTTGTTTCATGTGCTTCACGAAAGCTCCTCTCCAAAGTTACATACGAAGGTGACGTCGTTGTGCTCCGTGGTTGTGAAGGTGTAACTTATAAAGGTCGAATGCCCAGCCGAGAGGAGAAACAGGGCCAGTTCTTGGGACTGAGACCAACAGCCTTATGATACTGAGTCTGTGTCTTTGACCTTTGTCCCACCTGCTGTCTGAGAATATTTTTTAAGATCCAACTCGGCGGCCCAGAGCGCGGGGTTTTCGTATCTGCGTTGTGCTGGACACCTGCCAGCACATTTCGCATAATCCAATCAGGGAGATGTTTTTCTTTGTTTTGTTTTTGTTTTCTGTTCTGAGGTTTTTGGGCGGTTTCCACGGACCCCCTGTCTTTTGGGGACCTCGTGGACCTTCACATGAGGGCTGTGGCGGGTTATTCGGCCCTGCCTGTCACATACTGTTTGACTGACAGCCGGTGAGCCTCTTACGTCACGTTCGCGGCAGCTGCTGGGGGAACAATGAGCCTGTTTCTTTTTCTTGGCCGGGGACGTGTTTTGAATTCCCACGATCCCTTGCCGCTCTGACACCATGCGAATGAATGCTGTGGAGCGGGTACGCAGCCATCTATGAGTGCCGTTGTTTTCTTTCTCTTTTTTTGTCATCAGGGGAAAGAGGGTGGGAGAGATGACTTTGCACAATGTGCCAGAATTCTTCTTTCCTTCCAGCAGGTCTGCCCGCTGAATGAGTGAACCTTAATCCGACATGCTGTGACATCATTCCTGAGACATGCAAAAAACATTAGTGTTGCAGGAAAAAAGAGAAAAAAACAACAACAAAAACTGAGCAAAGCAGAGACCTGGGATTATTGTGCTTAGAGAGAATTTGGGCTTAATTAGGCAGAAACCAGTTTGATTTTACCTCATGAAAATCCCATGCTCTGCCAGACAAGGAGCTTTTGTTTATTTTAGTTTGGGTTTCATTCTTAAAGAAACAGGATCCTTTTCTTTTCCTTCTTATTGCATGTTGAGTCTGGAAGACTCCGGCCTCTTCCCAAGACAATGCACACGAAGGACACGTCACGATAAGCAAAGCACTTGACCTGCAAGCCCGGGCTTATTACGATGAAACCGCGTAAACGCCGGCAGGCTGCGGTGCGGTATAAGGCCAAGCATATTCTGGGGGCGACATCAGCCCGCTTATCATGTGACTCCTTTGCTCTCTTCTCGCCCGTGACGGTGTGAACAATGGGCCGGCTCATTGTCAGCAGCTATGGCAGCCCCGAGCTGCGCATGTCTGTCTCCATTTAATTCTCCCACTCACTCCTCGCCTATAATTATGAAGCTGAGCCTCTTTCATGGAACGGCCTGACCTCTGAATGAAGGTGTCTCTTCTTGGCAGGGTACGGCGGGTAATTATGCCAATTAAAGGTAAACCACAGCCTGCCCATGCCCATCCCCACAGCCTCCTTTTCCGCACACAATGACTCCGTCTCCCGGGATGTGTGGGAGGAGACGTGGGCTGTCACCCCCGGCACTGATGTGACGTGAACCTCTGGCTGACACCTCTCTGCTTGTCAGGTCGCCAATACTGGAGCCTCCTCATCTACCAAAGCTAGCAGCCAACTGCAAGCACTGGGCTCCTTGAAGGAAACCACACTGATAGCCAGTGTCGAGGATTTACATTATCGCCCCTCTTCACCTTCTCGGCACCCCCCACCTCCCCCCACCCCCTGAGGTGCTATTTAGTGCCTGACGACGAACGCAGGCTGAATACTACATGACACATCACTAAATCTTTAAAGCCTTTAACCAAAAGAAAAAATAATACAAATCCCGCCGGTAAGGAGAAATGATTGATGGAGATATAATCAGATTCTTCTTTAAGAAGATAAGCTTGTTTTGTTTGTTCAAGTCTTAGAAAAAAAAAGAGTTGTTTTTTTAGTAAAGGTGGTTGAATCCTTTTTTGAGTAATCACAAAACAAAAAGTCTGACTTGATGGACGTTCTGTGACGGTATGATGTGCCTCTAGCGTCCATGTCCTGTCAATCTTCATTAATACAGTTAGAATAGCATAAATGGACATACAAATATTGCATTTTATATATTGCCTCTTTCTATGTGATTTCTTTAACTTGCTATTTTTTCTTCAGAATTTAATGCTCTTTGCTTTCTTTAAGTGTCAAATATGAAGAACAGCTAAGTAACTTTTAATGTACACAGGACAATGTACAGTTGAGCATGGATGTGCCATTTCTTAAAAAGAAAAACTAAAATGCCTGTTATGTATAAGCTTCAGAATAATATAATTTATTATTACCAAGCTGACACAGTGCCAGCCTACGAAGTAGGTGCAGTGTGAAATAAAGTTTCTAACAATTACTGAGATACAAGTTCATACCATAATGTGCTTCCAAAGTAGGCATCTTTCCAAAGTACAGTGGTACCTCAGTACAGAAACTCATTATAACTCAAATTTCTTAAAAGTAACTAACCAGTTCGAAAAAAAATTACCTAGAGCTCGATCTGAATCTCAGAAGTCAAACCGTGAACACCGACGGGGTTTAATTACAGGTAAGGCAGGCAAAACACAGACGGACAATATAATGACCGGACTGGGGAAATAAACTGAAATGCGGACGAAATACAGAGGACTAATGACAACAACCAGAATCATCTGATCACATGGGGATTCCGCACAGGGTTAACGAGGAGATGTGGCACATGGAAGGAGCGAACGACCGGGGCAGGACACATTGTTTGGATACATTTATTTTCTTACTTTAAAAATTACTGTTTTGATAAATGTGCTTAGATGTGTTTAGTACAGTATATGCTCTTCTTGTTTTATCCGGTTCATTTTGTGTTTAAATGCTAAAAAAAAAAAACATATTTTGGTGTAATTTTTTGGGGCCGGGAACCAATTAATTGGTTTTCCATTATTTCTTATGGGGAAAATTCGATCAGAACTTTTTAGGATTCGATCAAGAATTCTGAATGGATTAAGTTCTGAGGTACCACTGTAGTTATCTTTAATTTTCAATTTGGACAGCAAATGACATTTGTCTGTCTCACTCTGTTGTTCTCTCATTTTTAATTTTAGGATTCTGCAAAATCTGTGTCATTGGGGCTGTGGATGGAGGAGATGATCTTCAATCTGGCTGATTCACGACTCTTCTTCAATGACCTTGAGGTGAGAGTGCTATCATTAATTCAGCACTTTAGATACTTGTCTTTCTTTGAATTGTTACTTATACATTCATGGGAAGTTGCTAGGAATGGTAGAGCGGCTACCATTAAGGAAATGGATCTGATGGTTTGTATTTCAAGAGCTGAGGGGGCTTTGGCTGTGGCTGAACTGCTGTCCGGCTTATGTAATAGGCGCTTTACCACCGCAGGAACTTTTTTTACAGAATCGGGTCTTTTTCTGGAACCAGGAACTTCTGTCATGTTCCCACCGCAGGAACTCAGTCCAATTATTGTTCCTCTGAGGTAGCTAGTGTTTTTTTAGTCCCTATTTTGATCTAGGTACTTTTCTTTTGACCACAGACACCTGGGGTGGGCCTTGGAACAATAAACTTGTGTATTGATTGACTGGCACTAACCTGAAAGTTACACAGAAGTGATGGTAAAAGTACCTTCCTTGGCAAAAAAATGGCCAAACCCTGGTAAATACTAAACTTTTCAGGGTCTCAACAGCAAATAATTGTTCAGGATGTTAGCAAGAATGCAATTAATAAATAAAGTAACTAATGTTAATGGCTTCAAACAGTTGATAAGTCTTTAAAATGTTTCCTGGTTAATTTGTGTTTAATGTGAGACCAAATGCTCTCTATAAGGTTCAGATCTGGACTCTGACCAGGCAATTTTGGGCTTGACTCATTCTTTTTGTCCAGGGGTTTAGTGAAGCAAATTGAGCAGAAGGAATTATTTTTCTACCTCAGTTACATTACAAGCATTAATGAATAGCTTTTTGCTTGCGTCTTCATATTTCTGCATCAGAAAATTCAGTCGATAACCAACATACTTCTGTCTAATGTCGCCAGTGCTGACAGGGAAACTTGCCAGCGCTTATTAGCAGAATAATGTTACACTATTTTTTATTCTGTGGAAAAGAACAATCGATCTGCCCGGCAGATATAATAATGAATTATAAACATGTGTGGGTCATAAAAATATAAATATAAATTAAAGGCTGTGTCCCATTTCCATCTCAATCAATGACCTACTGACAAATAAGTAGCAAAATTACTTGTTCATCCTTTGTTGTTTTATATGAAACTGTTGCACCTCCCAAGCTTATTTAGTATAAAGGTCACTTCCCTGCTACGTGGTGGGAAAGCGACACACATACGTGGGCAGGAGCTACAAAAGACACCCCAAAAACTGAGAAACAGGAACTAGGTTCCTGAACTTTGGTGGGAAAGCATGTAATAGCTACTAAAAAAACATGTATTTATATCATAATAAATAACTAAATGAATAAGTTTATAAATTAATATATCATATTTAGATAAATTATATATCTTAATTTTATTTATACATACATACATACATACATATATACATATATACATACATACACACACACATACATACATACATACATACATACATACATACATACACTACCAGTCAAGAGTTTTTGCACACCACAGTTTTTTTTACTACATTTCCATTTTATTTCTTAAACTGCAGATTTTTCATCTTTGTTATGCACTGGAAAGTTGAATGAACATCTATAAATGAAAATATAAGTCAAATAAAACAAGTTAACTTTATAACATGGAACAGTGCATGTCTGACATCCTATTTACTGGTCATGTGGTGACAACATAGTCAGATTCTGGGCTGTCATTTAGCTTTAAATGCACTATGAAACTGAGCAGTATTTAAAGTCCCTTGTAGGATAAATGCCTCCAACTGCTTGAGTAAGTTACTTTGATGAATCAAAGATATGACATTTTCTTGCTAATAAAGGTACTCAAACTGTAAACTTATTGTAAATTTATTTACTAGCACAGAATATTGAGTGTATTTTTAGTAAATGTTAAATGAGTAACAAGCAAATATAGATAATTTCAGTTCATGCAAAAACTTTTGATTGGTAGTGTGTGTGTGTGTGTGTGTTAAATAAATATTTTGTATTTGTTTCAGATATTTTGCAACTTATAGGTCCAAAAATGATCTTTTTTCTTAATAAATATGCCATATTTTAGCATTCTAAAACCATTTGTGCATTTAACTAAAAGGGTTCTTGAAAAGAAGGATCCAGACTCAATAAAAGAAGCGGGGCCCAGGTTGCTAATGACAGGTTTGTGCTTTTCTGAAAGCAGGAAAATTTGCCATACCAAGGAACACTTCAAAGGAGGCAACGCGAGTGAATAATTTCTGAGCAGAGATTTTAATGTTTGGATCTCTGTGATCATCAGTCTCGGTGGCCCCAGTCACCAGCCGCCATTCGCGTCTTTCAGGGCGTCCTGAAATTTATGGAAGCTGCTTTCTCGACTGACGTGGATCAGCCAGGGAATGACCGTGGGCAAAATGGCTCAGGTGTTGGTGGGAAGGGCTTCCGAGTCTACAAGGTGGGAAAGTTCAGGGGGGTTCAATCATGGTTTGAAGAGTTCAGCTTCTCTTAAAGGTCAAAGAACGGCTAATGAATGTCGTGAAACAGAACACCAAGCCAAATATCGCATAAATCAATAAACTTTTGTTAACTGTATAATATATTTACCTTCATATCATTCAACACGCAGATTAGCTACATCAAGCTTTAATTTAATCCTGTGTGTCAGGATCTCAAGATGTAATAGGCAGGATAAGTGTCAGGACTCCTTTGTGGCTCTTTGTAATTGTTGCTCAAGGAATTAAAGGAAAAATGCAGTGTCTGTTTTTTGGGGCGTCGTGGGGCCTGGTCGCCTGGGTCTGCAGAGGAGAACATACCAGGCACCGCTAGGGATACAGAAATATCACAGCAGGATGGGGTGCCATCTTGGGTGTGTCTAGGGCTGGCATAATGTGACAGAAAGGGGCCGTAATGTAACAAATGGATGGGTAGGGGGGGCGTTTAAAAGGCTTCAAAGAGAAGGGAGAAAATGGCGATAATAGCAACACAGGTCAGAGGCAAAAAGGAGTGCGGAAGGGCACTGAACTCTGGTTCATGTCGTCTGAGACTTTTCAGGACCAATTATGAACATTATGACAAAGAAAACTGGGGGCAAATGTACCATAATACATAAGTTGGTCTTATACCAGATGTAAATAGTCTTTCAAATACTGCTGATACCACCGATTTAAAGAACTGTTACAAATGCGTATGCATAGGAGTCTGAATGCTGATTGCTAAACTCTAGCTACAAATCACACTATGTACCAATTCATGTCATATACTATTATATAGCTTGGAATATATTGCTTACACAAATAAAGCAAAGCATACATTTGAAATTACATTTGGTTTTCTGACGTCCTTCTTCAAGAGCAGGAGAGCAGTATCTCTTCTGGAAATCAAATCTCTACTTTGTCTGTTGCCTTCAGATCCAATTCAGATCTTTGTACTGTGCCTGTTCTTAGCTGATACAGCTTGTGCCTCTGTGCTGTACTACAGTGGACTGTATCCCAATATAATGAAGGCAGAGATGGCTGCCCCTCCCTCGCTGATTTCTGATAGCTGCATGGTGGCATCGGGCAGAGACAGGGGAGCAGTGCTTATTAATTAAGGTGCCTCCGTGTCTTTGGCCTGGCTTTCCTGCTCTCTCTCTCTCTCTCTCTCTCTCTCTCTCTCTCTCGCTCTCTCTCTCTCTCGTTAAGGCTGCCCTGAGCAAAAGCTATTCATGCAAAACGCCTTGCCCAACTGAAACCAATCTCCCATGCCGACGTATCCTATTTCTTTTCATTTCCCAGGAATGTGACCAAGTTCATATTGATGATGTGGCCTCAGATGACAATGGGCAGGACCTCAGGTAAGGTGTTTTCTTCATAATCAGAGTCTTCTCCTGAAATCTCTCTTTTTTCCCAGAAAATACTAGTTCATATCAATTAACGTTGAACACAAGTTAACTCACCAGAAACTGGAGAGTTGGAATTTTTACAGCTTTTCTTCTGGGGAGTGTTTTTTGCGGTTTGATTTTTTGATTAAAGTCCAACTAAGACATGCATATTATTCAAAAATATGTATAAATAATAATATATCTCTTTAGTCTTTATTAGTAAAAGTTCCACTGGCATCGTGTTGGAATTGCGATACACAACAGGAACTTTTTATTCAAAATGTGTCTCAAGATGCACCTTCCCTTCATTTCAAACGACACACACAGTAAAGGTAATTGTGATCTTTCCACACACTTTCTTTTGCAGTCTTCAGAAATGACAGTTTCATTCAGAAAGGAATTTTGTTTCTGGGCTCTTATTCCCATGATCTGTGAGGAAACGCTTTCATTGTGATGTGGCAGAATAAATGTGGCGAAAGCCATGAAGGAACACATTGTTACTGCTGCCCCCAGAACCAATCCAGTGCTCAAGGTGCATACACTTATGGGAAACCCTCATCCCTATGCAGTACCTGAAGACACACATAAAAGGTGCAAGTTTTTTTGTGAGCATGTCTACAGAGTACTATCACAAATATCCGTTAGAGTAAAAAAAGCAAAAGAAAATGTAGCCATCCTAAAAATTAGTGAATAATTACAAAAAGCTCCAGTAAATAAACAATATCAAATAATATAAGAAATGTTGTGCTAGTGCAAAATGACACTGAACGACAGGCCAAAAATCAAAAAGTGTATGAAAAAGGAAGAAGAACACTGTAGTCTGATAACAAGAAATCCAGGGGAATGTATGTGATGAATTTAGAAATTTTGATAACACTTTACATTAACTCCACCTTCATAATGCATTAGTAGAACATTCATAAACTGCATGTAAGTGTACCTTACCATCCTAACGTATTATACATTAATAAAAACATTATATGATAATAACAAACATTATAACTGGATAATCATATAATGTTTTTATTAATGTATATTAAAGCTGTTAAGGCACGTTAGGATGCTGCTTATGAAAGCATTATGAAAGTGCACTGATTGTACTATGAATGCATTATAATGGTGCAGTTGATGTAAAGCATTACTGAAATTGTTAAGTTTAAGTTTAGCTTTAAGTTTTTTGCTAGTATTAATAATTTATTTAATGAACTGCCATCTAGGCTGCTCCCCTGAATTGCTCTCTGTGCCCGCTGAGAAGGTGGTTGAGGATGGATGAATGGATGGATTTTCTTTTTATTCACAAAATAGGCTGCGTGTAGGTAACTTGGAGTAGTAGTGGCGATGTTGGTCTAGCACTTGGCGTTATCGGTACTTGACGATGTCAGATTAGTAACCCGGAGATTTCTCATTTGGCTTTCAGTTCATATTTCTAGCCTCTACGTTTCTGACACCTTAACAATTTCTTCACAAGCGTACATGATGCAAAAGCTTTAAACAGTCCCCAAAATGCTTTTAAATCATAATTTCATTGGCCCACCAATGGATTATAGAAACTAAATAAAATGACAATCTACACTGCTAACCAGCAGTACCCACCATCGTCCTTTTCTGACGTGACAGTAAAAAGCTCCCTTAAATATAGCCAGGGAATATTTTCTGGCGTGTCTTTGAACAACCGGTCTAAAGAAGTGCCAGGTGTGTTTAGGTCTGACTCTGTAGGTCTGCTTGATACACCTCCCATGGTCCCGCTTGCCAGCTACAAGTATGTCGTCACGACTAGTGGGCAGAGGTCTGAGTGAAGGCTCTCATTCACACTTTGTCAGACGATCATTCAACCTCTGACCTTTTTTTTCCATTTTCTTTTACTTAGATCAGAAAATAGCAAAATACAGTTCCTCAAATTACTAATACTTAAGTAAAAGTAAAATAGCTATTATTTAAAAATATTTAATGTACAATTTTGCAAAATATGCATTGTTACAGTAATAAGTAAATTTACTCTGTTACTTTCCAATCCTGCTTCATGCTCTCCAGTTACACGATTTTTGGCTGGAAATAATAGGCACCGGAGGGAGTATTTTTATGCTTAAATAACTTGATATTTCTCTGAGGCTATAAAAAGGATAAAAAAATGAAGCTTATGGCCATTTATTTGTCTGTAATCATGGTGATAGTAGTGCAGAAACGGGTAAATTGAACATGTGAGCAAATTGAGACTGGAAAGATTAAGTGCTTCGATTCATTTTAAGAGCCACGGAAACAATGTGAAGTATTTCCCATGTCAGGACTATACCAGCGCTTGATATAAAATGCTGCATGAGATTGTTTAAGTTAATAAAAATTGTCCCAGATGTTTTCAATTCAGCAATAGTAATACATAAGAATGATATATATTTAAAATGACATATATGTTATGGAGGTTGATGTATATACATGACGCCTATTCATTATACAGCGACAACACTAATCTTCTGCAGCTATTTTACCTACTTCTGTTTTTAATCAATTTACAGTACCTATAACTTTGGAGCAGATGGCTTCCAGACTCCAGCAGGGGGTGCTACACTCTGCCTGGGCTCAGGCGTCCATGGTGGGGTGGACTGGATGAGGAAACTGGCCTTCCGGTATCGGCGGGTCAAGGAGATCTACAACACATACAAAAACAATGTGGGAGGTGAGCTGTCATACCTGTAACCATTCTGTAGTACAGCAGGCAAGGCAATGGACTTGTAGTTCCTTGACCAACCTGTAGGGGATCCTGTTCTTGTACACCTGTACCAGACACACACACACATACACACACCACACAGACACACACAGACACACACACACATACACACACCACACAGACACACACAGACATACACACACAGACACACAGACACACAT
>JAODUD010000127.1:11598691-11612260 GCA_026784285.1 Stomatorhinus walkeri
TGAACAGCTGACCTAAAGGTTACCCCAAAAACCTGCATACACACCGGCCCTTTGCAGATAAGATTGGGCACCGCTGGGCTAATCAGTACAAGACCAGACACGTTCAGTACCTAGGCTGTAGACATTTGTGTTGCTAAATACGTCCCTCTGCTGGACAAAACGTAAATTGCATTTGTAAAATAAACTTGGAAAGCTTGAGTTGTCAGCATCACTCAAGTTGCGCTGGATAGTACTGGATGTGGAAAGCTCAGGTCCAACAAGTAAAAGTACAGACCAAGATTTTGCTTCATCCACACAAATTCAGTATAGAGTACCCAACTGGTTGGTTGAAACAAAATGGTGCCTGGATTTTTACTTTCTGTACCTGAAATTTCCACCTCTAGCACGACAATGATACATGAAATATTAAATACAAAAATACATACTTGGTTAAGTTGGTTTCTTTAAGTTAATCAGTTCAGTTTTTTAATTTCTTAATTATGCAATATGTGTTTGTGTATATTTTAAATAATGTATTTATATTTTTTAAAGTCCATTATTAGTTTTAACGACACTATTATTGAAAATAATTTAACTAGTATTTTATCAGCACAGAGAAATATTTTAGATTAAAATACATATTCTAAATTGTAATTTTACATGTATATCAGCATTTCTGCATGCCTCACAATTATTTTGCTTTAAAATTATTTATTACTGTAAAGGTCTCCTTACCATTTTCTGCTCTGGAAGGGCTTCGTTTTGTCCAGAAACATTACCCCAATTCTACCCTTACATCCAGAGGAGATGACCTTCTAGATTAGTGGACCAAATAATTCCAAATCACTTTCAGATAATAATCTCCAGGGTCATATGCTGAGATGAAATTATGATCTTGTTGATCATAGTGCAAAAAAAAACAGTGTCAAATAGAGTATATATTTGAAAGACATTTTAAACACTAACAATTTAAACACAATATACTGAGACATGAATGTAAGACATAGACAAAGATGTACAATCAAAAATACAGTTAAAAACATATACAGAACTGTGCAAATTGGCATGAATTGTATAGGCAAGAATGTCCAATAATAGATTATGGTTATAGTATTGAACGTGCAGTATGGATTTTTGCTACAGTTTTGTTACAGTTATGGTTCCAGTGCAAATATGGGGAACATTAGTCCTTTTCAGAGAGTGACCGTACGGTACGCCGCGTTCGGTCTGAAACCGGCTTAAGCATATTAAGGACCATATAAGCCTGATTAAGGTAGGGTTGGAATGAATACATTCGGGCAGGTGGGTCGTCAGGAACAGAATTGAGAACCACTGACCTAGATTTAAAAAATAGTGCTGTGGTGTCCGTGGGGCGCTACTTTGCCACTAGATGTCACTGTATACGATAGTTTCAAAAGAACAAGTCTATTGCTGAATCAATTGTTTCGATCGGCCAAAATCCCCTCTTTTGCCATCACTACCAACACGTCTTCTGTATTCAGGGAACAGTGCTTCGTACTTTCATTCCAGTCGACGTTGTGTCTAATAAATATATAAATAAATATAGCAATACAAGTAATCGAAACACAAATGAAGGTCCAGGAGTGCGACGCGCACGTGCTCATGTGATCACTTCCGCTGACGTGATAGGTCAAGGGTTATCCAATTGTTTCACAGGAGTCATGTCACCGAAAGCCAATCACGAGCCGCGGAATGTCGTCGTTTAACAGTAGCGCTTGTTATTTTGTTTATACCGTACTGTGTCCGGTGTAAAGTTCACGGCTCACTTGGACAGCGTCAGAATTTAAAAATATGAAGGATTTGCGCTGTAACTTTGGCGTCGTTTTATGTCTCTCAGTTTATGTCTGTTTGATTTGTTCAGTCTTTGTTTAACATCTTCACACTTGGTCAGCAACTTCCCAGGATCAGAAAGAAAAGTAAGGCCCTGATCATGTTTTCTCTGTGTGTTATAATATATTTGCTAGCGCTCCAAAGTTGACCGTCAGCAGCGAGTAGCTCGGTATTCGGTTTAATATGACTTTATAAAGGTTGACGGTGAGAGACGAACGGTCGCTATATGATGGTGTCGAATGCTAACTAGTTAGCTTCTTGGAAAGCAACTTTAACCTTATTTTCTTGCGTTCGTATTTCTCTGGCGTGGTTGCACACTATTGTATTTTTAGAGTGAGACATTTGCACGCTATGTATTTTGACGGGGTAGCGTAGTTACGTTATCAAAATTTAGTTAGCCATAGGTGAGTCGTCGTTTTTTCCCGATTGTTATGTGTAGTTACGTTAAAGACTTAACCAGTTTTCACCTTCTTTCACTGATCTGGCCCGGAGTTTTACCCTCAAGCGATGCTGGAATGGAGCCATTTGATTTTAATATCAATGAAAATGTGTTGCAGGCTTCCTGTTCTCGCCGTCCGGGATCTACCCTTTGTCCGAGGTCCTAGCATGGCAAGTCATTTCCGGAGTTATATATGGGACCCTGCTCTCATAATCTACCAGATCATCCTCATGCAGTGCATCTACTATAGCTTCCTAGGGCTATGGTTGGCTGGGGTGGATAGTCTGGTACAGAACAACCGTTCACTAGACCAGATATTCAGTTATGAGGTGAGTTTTGTGTGTTTCTGTCTATGTCCTGAAGCTTTTGTATATTTAACAGGTTGGCCAGAGTTTGAGTTGTGTGTCTTGCTGCAGGTTCTTGGGCTCTCTACACTTCAAGGCAGGCTGTCAATGATGGCCTTCATCCTCAACTCTCTCACATGGTAAGTGGATTTTTTATTTATCTATTTAGCAGACACTTTTATCTACAGTTAGCTAAAGATGTATTTCAGAAAGCAGGATCAGCCACTGCCTGGAGCTATTGGGGGGTTACGACCTTTGTACACAGGGTACCTTTTTGAGCAGTGTTACCAGGCAGTTGCCAACCAGGTGGATCTGGATGATCACCAAAAAGAAATTTGTGGCCCAGCATCAAAGGGAAAGTGCCTGAGCAACATTTGTCAGCAGTATTGCCCAGCAACATTGCTTTATACATCGGCCTGTGTATCATCACCCTAACAACCATGGGATTGATACCAGCGACCTTCTGATCATGGGTGCAGAGTCCCGATCCACAAAGCCATCCACCAAAGATGGGATCGACAGAACCAACTCCAGGCTTAAACCCAGAACTTTTGACTCCACAGCACCACACTTTAACCCTTTAACATTTAACACCACCCTGCTGTTCAGTAACGTTCCCTTAGTTCATGAATGGCCAAACTTCTCAGCCCATGACCCCTAAATAAGAGAGCCAGAGACTCATGACCACCATTCACTGCTCACAGCCTCCTGCTGGTATCTCATTAACCTTCCAGGGGTTGTGAACTTCACTTTGGGAACTTTTGCCTTACATTAAGTTTCCGTGGAGCAATTGTGTGATCTTCTGTCTTGTTTTGGCAGTGCAATTGGTCTGTGGTTTTTCATCCGCCGTGGGAAACAGTGCCTGGATTTCACTGTCACCGTCCACTTCTTCCACATGATTGGTTGCTGGATATACAATTCCCGCCTCCCTGCTGCCCTCACCTGGTGGCTTGTGAACATGGCATGCATCGCACTGATGGCGGTCATTGGAGAGTATCTGTGCATGAGAACAGAGCTCCGTGCCATACCGGTGAACAGCGGAGCCAAATCAAACCTCTGACAACCTGCCTACAGCTCAGAGGCAGTTGGGCTACCAGTGGATACTAAAGGGACAGTGAAGCAATTTGCTGGAACAGCTAACTTGAGTTACACGAATCTGGAGGTAACTTAGTGGTTCTGGGATTTGTGCAACAATATTGAGAGAAACTAGAGGCACATGGGGAAATGGATTAAGTGAATGTCAGGACATATCTCCGGGATTACTTTAATGATATATTCACAGTCCACAATCACTATCCATAGGTGATAGGTTTATTTTTTGTAATATTGCAGTATTTATCTTTAACAGTTTGCTGTGTTAATCAATGGAGTCATTGTTTACCCACCTACCTTAACTCTGACTTGTGAATTTAGCACAAAATTAGATTTAGCTTATTTTTGAGTTTAATTCAGAATGAATTTTTGAACGTCTTCAAATTAACACTGGGATACAAGTTCATGTCTATCATAATGTATCTGATCTTTACACATTGTTATACTAGGAGGTAATTTTAAGTAAGAAAGCTTTTACCTACCAACTTCCAGTGTCTTCTTTTTTGTCTTTAAAATGTGTTTTGAGGTGATTGTGTTTTCTATTTAAGAAAACCAGCATTCCTATTTGATGAACTCATTTCATTTCAGGGCAGCTTGTCAAGCATTGGATGAGAATATGCTTGTGTCTAATTGTTTAATAACTCAAATGCTAGAAGTGGCACTAGTGTTAAGGTAATTTCTCTAGCAGTTTAAACAGTGTAAATTCTAAGCTCTTGAAGTCTCCTTGTATAAAATGCATTTGCGAAGCAGCTAACATGTAATGCTTCCCGAGCAGTTTGCACATGAACATCTTTCTAATTGATAATCTGTTTTGAAATCCAATCTGTTGTTTTTTTGTGCAGGTAACCGTAATACCTGAACACTTCTCTATTTATAAATGGACCTGAGCCTAAATGGTTGCATTACCACACACATCACAAAATGTATCCATGTGTCTGATTTCTATGGTTTCTGAGCAAAGGTTACGGTTCTATGAACTTGTGTTTTTCTTCAGAAATACAGATTTCATGTTGTCTATGAGTATGAAAAAGGTATTAAATCCATACCTTTGTAATTGCAATTTGTTGTCGTGTTTTGTTTCCCTACTACTCCAAGCCATTTCTGATTTGCTTGTTTTGGTATCCCTTAGTCCAGCCCATTGGCATGGAGTTTATTGGCATATACACAAAATAATCAGTCGTAAACTATAATTACGAGTCAAGTTTCTGTCAAGTTTTATGTTATTCAAGTAATGTTAATTTGAAAGCTGATAACTGCCTTTAATTTAGGGCATTTGATGAATGTTGCTAGAAAGTCACGGTAGAATTGGCCTAAGGGAGAGCTCTGTGTTGCAAATCTGTAAATGATCTATTAAGCGGAAGATGATCAAATAAGAACCTGCATCTTTATGCTATTGATAGCTACATAGTTGTTAGGCAGTAGACTTTCTGGACTAATGGCTTTCACACTGGGGTACATTCACTCAGGGAGCCCACTGGGAGAGGCCGAGTAGTAACACATTTTGTACAGCTGAAATGATGTTCATTTTTGGTACTTTGAGGCTGGGTGACGAGTAGTATTAACCATGCAAAATACACACATCGCAAGGACCACAATAGCTGGGTTGAGATTAGGCTTTGCTGGTATTTAATTTTTCATACCGCCATATAATCCAGATATACTGCAGTACATGGCAATGTTATTTTGCAATTTATATCTGGTATATTTTCCAGCAGAACGGGTTTTTTTGCTAAAATGTTTTTACTATGTCATAGGAAACAAAGCTTGATAAGCTTAATGATCGCTTCTTTTCAAAATTATCTGTTAAAAAAATCAGTGTTAGGAATGAAACAGTTACTGCTTACCACAATAAAATTCCAGATGTATCAGATTTGTGTCATTGAAAACTTAACAGGCAGTGACAGCGTACTGGAGGATTTTACCAGTAACGGGCATTTGTTCTGGTTTTCATAGGCAAACACAAAGTGGCTAGTGTTGCTGATTTTTTTTGTGGTTGTCATATAAAACTTTGTGAAATTGTTTGTGTAACAGTACTTGTGAGCATTTTCAGCACATTTTAACAATACAGTGATAAATACTAACATAATTTGGTCAATAGAACCATGATGTTTAACATTCAAACCATTTAACCTCTAATCAGTGTAAAGCTTACTCCTATTGCTTTTGCTTGAGCTCTGCATGCGCTCTCTGAGCCAGTCATTTTCATACTTGCTAACAGACACACATATGGTATGATGCTTTTGCGAGAAATTTAAAGAGTCCGAAGGAATAAAGTAAAAAAGAACTTGTCGCTAAAAGGTAAAAGTTTTCCACTATATGAGAATACTTTGGATTCCACGGAGACGACACTGAGGAAAAATAAGTGATTTCTCAGCACAACTAACAGGAACATTCTTTCAATATTGTGCAGCCCTGTGCCATGTCAATTATTGGTTGTCTTACATAACAGTCAGATATTCAAAACAATCTAGAGCAAGCCTTCTGAAACGGCTTATCTTTAGGACCCATGATTTGCCTCCAAACCCTAGGCGCTATACCTGCTGAACCAATAAAAAGTAATATTACAGTAGTGTTTTGGGTCAAAAACACATCCAGTTTAGAATATTAGACATTGATACTGGCTAATATTCTAGACTAGACCAAACTTAATACAGGAATCTCTCCACAATTTAGTTGAACAGTATGAAGAACATACCATTGATTCAATTAAAGATGTTAACATTTTTCAGTAAGGCTGTATACAGTCACTGTTGACCAATAACATCCACCAAATCACCTTCCTTTTTATAAATAGTACAGTGCAATTTTAAACCCAGACTTTATTTTCTTTTTCGGTGTTAATTTAGGGGAGATAACCAACATGTTGCAGTAATTACAAAAATATATGCTGTAAAGAAATACTAAGTGATTTTATTAGAGTTGTTAGATAATACTGTGCATAACACCAGTATTCCTCTTTGACAGCATTACACAGTCCTAACACCATCTTCAGAGTATTCTTTGGCTGCTCTAATTATACCTAAGAGGAGGAGTATCCATTTTGTGCGCCATACATTTGAAGTTTAAAGGAAGGCCATTAGTGTCATAAGTATATCTGCACTTTCAGCCCTTTGAATTATTTCCTTGGTGTGACATCACAGCAAAACACAAGGAAAAAAAATAAAACAATGTAGCTGCCTCTCTGGCAAGGTGGTTCAGACATGTTAAAAGACTACTACTGATGGAGACGTATGCATAAAAATATGCATATTACAGAGAATTTGCTCTTTCACTGGCAATGTCCAGTAGAAGAGGCTTTCAGGTCCAAAGAAACTAAAGAGTTCCATTTTTAACCACCAAAGCAGCACATCCACACTTCAATACTGGGCTTAAAGAGGATCTTGATTCCTGGGGCTGTAGGACCATGTTTCAGGCTGGTGACAGCATGCCTTCAGTGTCTGCCTCACAGTGAAGATGGTAGGGCTACTGATCAGTACCAGCTGCTCTCTTGGTTCGTTTCCTCGGAGAAGCTTTAGGAGAAGTCTTGTCTGAGAGAGAGAGAGAGAGACAGAGAATGAACAAAAAGGAGTGGAGCACATTATGAAGTCTACAAAACATTTACCATGACCCTTATTGTTGTCTTTTGCAAAATGAAGACAGGTAAACCAGGCTTCATTTCATGCAACTTGTCCTCTGATGTCATGGCTGTATCTGCCCAGCATGGTGAGGAGAGAGAAGGCAGGGTGTTTACTCATGGCATTGAGGGTCTCCTGGGGAATCCAGCTGATGTCCACACCATTCATCCCACCTGTGCCCGTTTCCACCTTGGGTGGCGCTCTCTTCCTCTGCAAAATACCATAATACAACATGAGTCTTATGTAACTGTTACTCTTCTGCCTTTATTTAATCGGGGACTTTTGTGATATACAAATGAGGAAAGCTTGGGGTCAGGGGACAAGGCCAGCCAGTATCCTACCCCCAGAGCAGTTAGGTTAAGGGCTGTGTTAAAGAGCCTGTTGGTGAGGTGATTACTCTGCCAACTGTGCTATTTGAACCCACAACCTGCTGAACATGGGCCCATTTCCCAAACCCTTTAAGCTTTAAGCACTAAATTAGCTTTACATATGACCATTACATGCACAGAACCTACTGAATGGAATAATATCCCTCTTCTGTTTGCAAACAATCTTAAGAGCAATTTACTTTAAGGAATATGATCTATTGCTGTGTTTATTTTAAGGAAAGTTTGTAATGTGATCTTCCCCAATTAATAATGTAAATACTGCAAATTATTTTTACTAAAAAGCTGACTGGAACATATGTAGACCTGCTTTGCAAATTCCTGATCCCCAAAAACAAAAGAAATGGAATCCCTCCCATCGACCCATCCCTCAGCTGCAGGTAAATTATCCTGGGATCCGTACCGTTCGAGATTCCAGCACCTGGTAGATTCCGAACAGCAGGAGGAGCCCCAGCCCGCACAGGAACACATACATGAATATCCTGAGAACAGGCCATTACATAGAAGAGTAAAATCACCAAATCAACAAATTACTACACTGGCTGTTTCTCGATAATTATAAGCGATTATATAAAAAGAATGGCTTACGTTTCCCCATCAAGTCCCTCTTCCCGCTCAATGATGGTGACTGTCTGGTTGTAGACAGCAGTCTGGAAAGCACTCCCCTGCAAGCACAAAAAGAAGGCTGTTGCAGAAACATACGTCGTCCAAACACACAGGATCTGAGTTACCAGTTGGAGTAAGCGGGAGGATGACAGCATTGCTCACCTCACCATCCTGATAGTTAAGGAGAATGACCAGGCCAAAAGGACGGCCTGCCATAGGCTGAGCGGGAATGAAGGAATACTCAAAGGAGGCCTGTCTCTGAGGCTGGACCACCGTGCTCAGGGGCAAGGCTGTGAACTGCAACAAAGGGCATTTTAACCTCATAACAGAACTTGTCAGTGATTTACTTTAATCTGTTTCTCAGAAAGGGAGACGCATGTCACTAGTGTGTTTAAATGGTTCCACCAGCAAAATACAAAACATCATTCGGTCAATCCTCATTCTCATTTAGAGTACCTCAGATTTGGAATAATTTGCCATCAGCAATAAAACTGTTAACAAATGTTAGGGTCTTTAACTCTCAGAAAAAATGGCTGAAACAAAAACAAAATTGTGAACACTGATGTTTTATATTAGTTATACTAATTTACATTAATTTGAGTGTGTGTCTATATGTGTGTATGTGCGTGTATCGAAAATTGCTGCTTTGGCTAGAAAACCTCTGTACAAAACAATGGTTGCATTGTTTTTTCATGTAACATTGTCTTTTGTGCTGCTCTTGTTCAATAAATCCAATGAATAAATACAGAGAAATGGAAGAATGACCAAGGTCTACGTTCCTTAGAGAGAACATTGGATTACCTTTAAGCTCAATATACATATTAGTTTTACATAATTGTTGTCCCTAACTTTGGTTACATACATGCACTGTTTTATGGAGAGGTTTGGTTGTATAAACATGCCTGTGCTGTGTCCTGACTAGGGCCATTAACTACACAGGCGGAAGCTGAAACTGATGCAAGTATACTCACATTCTGAATATAGAACTGATAGTCTTGTGGGTAACGGAAAGAGGCTTCGAGGGACTGGACAACAAAATTTTGGGTGCCCTTGTTGGTAAAACCCACCAAGAATTTTACAATTTCACTGGCTGGAAACTCTGGGAATAGGAAATAGCATTAGATTAGCTGTACGAGAACTGCACTCTCCGGTTCCACAGAAATTCATATGCTCCGGATTGTCAACATACCTTCCCCAGTAACAAAAATTATGGTGGTGTCAGCATCTGGATGAGATCTCACATCTGGGCCTAAAGAGTCATCATCTCTATCATCTTCAGTACCCTGTTAAAGAGCATCGATCAACACACTTACCACCCTGACTGAATTTCTGGAGGCAACACGATAATAGTTTAACACTTCTTCATGCTGAACCAACAGCCCACTTCATGCTTACTGTAAATCGATCATCAGTCAAACCACACTTACGGAGTCTGATGCATTGGTGTCCTCAACGAGCCCTTCTTCCTCATCATCATCATCACTCTCATCCTCAACTAAATCTGTTTCTTCTGAATGCTCATCTACAGCATTCACTTGTCCTGCATCAAAAGAAAGTGATTGTTCCCTTCAGGGCGATTACCTGTAACTGTAGGCTATGTATTGATCACAGTTTGCTCCTTATTGGCAAGTAAGCTAGAAAATATCTATTTATAAATACATGAAGTCCGGAAGAAACTTAGGGTATCGCACCCAGTTCTAGGTCAACTCAATTTAACAGATTTGCAGCCTCTACAGTCCATGGTTCAAGAATGAATAATTCTTTCATTTGTAACATCTCGAAAAATATAGCGAATGTCACTAACACGGTTCCCCTATAGAATTAACCATGGCGCTCTGAAGTATAAAACCTCCGAATAAAACAACGATTTCTAGGTATATGATTTCGCACCATTTCTTATTTCTATTGCAAACTGAACGGTTGGTAGTAGCAAACACGGCCCATGGGCAAAAGCGATTGCATGGCTGCGAGGCGAGCTTTTAAGACACGTCACCAAAGTATTAAGTGCGTTGTATGGGAAACTGACTTGCTATAGTACTCCAATTAAACAAAAACTACGGTGAAAGTACATAGATCATAAAATGTTCATTCTTAAACACAAATTCTTTGTAAGCCCATTAGATCAACTGGTTTGAACTCTACACCCACTTGCCTAACGTAATATTTATTACTGCGCGTCATTGTAGCAAATTGTATCCAAGTAAAAGACGGCCAAACTGATAAAATGTCATAAACCAATTTTTAAATAATCTAAATCCTCGAAATCGAGTACGAAATGTTCAAAAATCTTTACTTTAACCTAAGTTTCCAGTGATTCGTATTAACTTACTTTCCAAAAATTGTGAAATTCACGGCCAGCTCTATAATCAAATCAATATTATCAGTAAATATTAAGAAAATATATATATATATATATTTAACACAATAATAAAACCATACGATTACAAAAATCAGTCAATTGTGCCACGTTGGTGGCACAACATACAACTTAACTTCTATCGTAAACTGCATAGTAACTATCAACGTGAAAGCGTAATTCTTACCGATCGTTGTAAAGGTACACGGAACTGCAAGGAGAAAAAGCAAAACCAAGTTTCTCCCCAACGTGAACATTTTCTGCAGATATGGATTTTATCCTGCTCTACGAAAGCAGATCACCGAGAAAAAGGTTTACCAGCCCCGAGCTGGACGAGAAAAGGAAAGAAAACTTCACTAAAACACGCCCTCTCTTCTGAGAGAGGGGAATGCAACGTGTTAAATACCGATTAAGTATAGCCACAAGATAAGCAATTCATGGTAACACACCAAAGCCTTTCATAGTGTCCATTATATATGTATATGATTAGGTCCCGTATCTATACTTTAATTTGAATCCCTAGTATAATACTTGAACCAAATTTGGTATATTTTGGATTTTACCTGTTCTGCTTAAGAACGAGAGGGGAAATATCTCATTGGTTGTTATGCAAAACGATGTTAATAAAATAAAAGAAGCAAGTATATGGTTTATGGTATGGAGGATTACAGTGATTCCTCGGTTCTCGAACTCACTAGAACTCGAATTTTTTGAAAGTCGAACAAATCAGTTTGACCTAGAACTCGATCTGAATATCAGAAGTCTAACCGTGAACGCTGACCTAATATAAATTGTACGCCCCAGGAAATGAGTCATACTACAATGCAATTCTTACTTTAATGCCCTCTTCACAGACTAGACGATTAACCAAATAAAGCAGCGCAACCTTACAGTAACTAACAAAAACCCACACGAGGTTAAGGAGGGGGCGTGGCATACGGAAGAAGCGGACGATCGGGGCATGACAGGGATAAGATCTTTATTGTTTTGAAAGCCATTAAGAAAAAAAACATATTTAGCTGTAGGGCCGGAAACCAATTAATTGGTTTTCCATTATTTCTTATGGGAAAATTCATCCGGAGTTTGAGAACCAAGGTACCATTGTATTTGTATTTGTATTGTGAGACCATTTGTATTTACAAGATTCTCCTGAGACCCTAGGGAAAAAGTGTCCTTCAATGTTAGGTTATTTGTCTTTGGAGGAAATATGTCCAGCAGCCAGGAAGCGGCAATGGACGAGGCAAGCAGGCAGGATTGCGGGAAACGAGGGTTTATTTAGGGATACAGGGCAAGCAGTGACGCACATAACATCAATGACGGATCTGGGGAATACTGACTCAGATGCAGACTAAATACACAGGACAGGCTGAACATAACAGGTGATTACAATCGGGAATTAACACGAGGCAAGGAGCGTGGCACACACAAGGATCGGACGAGCTGGGCGTGACAGAACCCCCCCCAAAGGCGTGCACCCCGGGCGCGCCTCCGGGGAGGCGACGGACAAGACGAGACCTGGGACTCGGGACCTTAAAAACAAGACCAAAAACATCAACGAGGGACCGGGAACAGAACAGAAACACGGAACAAGCACAGGGCCAACAGCCACGACGACACCTGACAAAGAGCTGGAAACGCAGACAGGCAGATGAGGAAGGGAGACACAGGGGGAACACCAACAGGCGAAATGAAAGTGCGAGGGGTGAACATGGGAGGCACAGAGGGACGAGGAGCAGAGACAGGAGGGACAAAAACAGGAGGCAAAAAGGCAAATGGCGGAGGATCAAGGGGAGCCCGAGGGAGCCACGGCAGGTGAAGGGCGGCAGCCGAAGGGGCTGCAGGTGACTGGGAGCAGGAGGGGACCACGAAGGGGGTAAGGAGACAGGTCGAGGGACAGAAGAAGGAGTCGAGGAGGGAGTTGGAGGGAGCACCAGGGGAGATAAGGAGGGACAGACAGCTTCCTCTGCCCCATCATTGTCCCCTGAGGCGCGCCCAGAGTGCACGCCTTTGGGGGGGTCATTCTGTTTACACCAATTACAGTGTGATTTCAAATAATTAGACTGTGTATACATTTTTCCCAACTAATTGTAAAAAGATTTGATTTAAAGGAGAACAATGTGGATTACAATGTAAAATGCAAACTACAGAGAAACAAAGAAATTGAAGCTGGTAACTATATTACACTTTGTAGTAAATACAGCCTGAACTCTGTATATTTAAAAAAATAAATCAGATTCTGATAAGAGTTTTCAAATTATATTAGGTACCATATAACCAATCTGTTCCCAGAATCTATAAACTTTATACTATACAGCAGTAACTGGCAAGATTTTTTATGCACAAGCATGAAGATTTCTACCTATTTTTAGTTTTCCCAAACAATACAAATTGAAGGTTAGATTTTATTCAGTTTGCGTATATTTTTAATAAACTCTAATAATTTCAGTATTAGGCCTATTTTATTATTAAAATATAAGTGAAATTTCCATCGGATTTCAGTTCATAAATATGGAAGAAATTATCACATCGGGTGTGTATAGTGACCTCCGCCTTCTTCCTCACTGCCTTTCTTGTTGTCGTAGGAAGGATCGTGGTTTTCTGCAAGCAGGCATTTAGCCCGTGCTGAAGAGGTGATGCACAGCGTGCATCCTGCTACAACCTCCTTCAAAACCACCCACTCAGTCAGCAGCGTCCCATTTGCAGTCTGCACTTCTTAACTATCATTTCAAACCGTCTGGAAAAACATTTTCGTGAGGTTTTAATGATTTTTTGACTCATTGACAAAGAAGGAAAGATAATGTGGAGCTGAATAAAACCGCCCACTTTTGGATGTATTTCATATATATAGAATTTGAAAGACGTTGATATGGAAAATCTCTGCAACTGTACAAACTTAGTAGGT
>JAODUD010000127.1:11623414-11634296 GCA_026784285.1 Stomatorhinus walkeri
CTCTTTTGTCAAAATATTACACGTGCATGTCCCAAATAAAGTACATTGACAAGCAGTGTTTAATATACAGGGGCGCTCACGTTCAATCATCCATGCAAAATGGGCAGCTGCTCAGGCACCCCCAGTCCCCACCACCACCATCCCTGCATGTCCCTGGGCCCAGTCCCAGCAACCAAGCTGCTGGCACCGACGACATTTCTTGTTTCAGGTTAGCCTAGAGTATCCCGCTGAACATGCCCCGAATTGTTGATTACTGAACCAAGGGAAGCAGCTGATTTTGTCCCCAAAGGAAACCATAGAAACAGATGAACGTCAGCTCTCTGTACACCAGCATGCCAATGGTCTGGCAGGAGCTTCATAATCCAAAAGGCATGACTGAATATTTCCCTAAGCATGGAGGACAGCATTTTCCCACACCTCAGTAAGCCACCGGACGCTTCCAGCAAAAACAGCCAAAGCTGAAGTAACCTGAAACAAACGCAGCACAAAGTAAGAAGCACGCAGTGATCTAACTCACCAGACGCACGACCTGTCAGTCACATGGGACACATAACACTTCATTGTTGAGCTAAGGGTTTGTCTGCAAAGAAAACAATCACCGACACCTGCAGACAGAGGGCAGCAGCTCGGACTGTCATTCTCCGCCGCATTCCTTCTCTGGCTTTGCAAACAGAGCGGCCCTCACGAGGTCCTGGGAAGGTAGCCACAGAGCAGGAGGACAAAGCCGCCTCTCTTCTGCCCAACCTGTCCACCACTGCTGCCATATTTTCCAAGAAGGCCATCACACCTATTTTGAACCAGATAAACAAACTGATGGATTTACTTTGGAGCCATGTCTTAACACGTAGCTCTTCCTGAATGAAGTTGTTCTAAGCTTCTTTCATACAGTGTGTGTGGGATTATTTTCTGTTTTTGCTGCATTAGCAAACTGCTTCTTCTAGCGTTGATAAAATGTGCGTTAATAAATGAAATCTCATTGATTTCATGATTGATGCCTCCTGCACCTTATTCCTGCCGGGCTACAGTCATATACATGTTTTTTGTTGACAAAAAAGGTTGAAAAGTTATTTATAAAGGGGTATTTATTTTGGTTGGCACCCAATAATTAGCAGCACCATCATCAAAAAATTCTTGAACACATCCATAGATGTATCACTTTATAATAATGAACAACAGATTACAATGTAGATCAAAAACATTTACTAATCAGATACCTCCACTAATTTTTTACAGAAAACTATGAAATCATTCATCTCGTTCAATGTTTTTGGAAAAATAATAATTGTGCAAAATGGTATTCAAAATACTATAAGAAGACTAGCCTATACCAAAAATAAACAGCTAAAATATGTACTATTAAAACTATTTTAAACTAGAGTGAAACTATTGCATGGTTACTCAAAAAACTGGCATTTTAAAGGATACCTAACAACTGCTTAACTGGTAACTCTGACTGGTTAATTTGCAAAATAAATGGTAAAACAGTAAGGGGATCTCGGCATGCTTGGAAATCAAGATTTGTTCCTACATGACAATAATAAAATAATTTTACTACAGTAAAATGGAATCTGTTGAGCCAGATGTTTGACAAACTTATACCTTTGTGTCTTCTGGACCTTCCGGGAGCTTGGGAAGTGCTAGACTGTCATGGTCAGAGGGCACATGGAAATACGGCTTATCACTAAAGCAGCACTCATCGGAAGGCGAGGCTAGGAAAGGAAGCTTCAAGACAAATCCCGTCACAATGCCGCCCACTGCAGCTACCCCTATGGTGGAGAACATTGCAGCCACCTGGTAGAGGGCCTGCTCCGAGGCGGTGCGGCCCAAACCCGGCTGGAGGCCTGGTATGAGCTGCTGCAGTTCATGAAGCCTGGGGTCCCCTTCCTTGGGTGCTCTATGGGCAAAGGTCTGATACAGGCTTGGCCCATAAGTATCTTCATTTGCCATCATAATGCCCCAAATTCCACCCAGGCTGGAGATGATTCCAGTCAGGCCGTGCAAGTTGTGGATGCCACATTGGTCCTGAATTCGACAGCGCTGAGCCAGGAATGGAGTGAGGTATTTGTAGCCCAAGAAGCAGGCGATGCACCCAACCACACCAAGAATGTATGCAGCCACCGGTGAGATCATCATGTCAACGGACGCCCCCACCGTCACTCCCCCCGCCAGGGTGACGTTCTGGATATCAGCCATGGTGAGCTTGCCCCGTTGGCTTAGTAGGGCGGAGAGCGCGAAAGCAGTGAGGGTGGAGGCACTGAGGCCAATGAACGTGTGGAGAATGGCCCGGTGCTGGTCATCTCCCTTGAAAGTCACAGCAGAGTTAAAGGACGGCCAGAAAACCCATAGAAACAGGGTCCCCATCACTGAAAGAATATCCGACTGGTAGCTGGTGGTGTCATTTGCGTGGCCGTTGTTGAGGCTTGGCCGGTACAGGACAAATGTGACTCCCAGCCCAAAATAACAAGCAAAGATGTGAATTAGAATGGACCCACCTGCATCGTTGATTCTTAGGTAGTTAAGGACAGCCCACTCAGTGATGGAAAAAATTAGGACCTCCAGCAAAGCCATAACTAGGAGCTGCACAGGACTGGTCTTTCCCAGCACAGCACCATAGCTGATCAGCACCACTGCACAGGCAAACTCAGCACTAAGCAGGTTCATCACCCCTAGGTGAATCTTGCCTCCAGAGTAGAACTGAAAGTAGCCCTGCACAAGGATCGCCCACTGGATGGCGAAGGTGGCCGTGAGGAAGTTAAAAACCAAGCCACCAAAGCCATACCGATGCAGAAAAGCGAGAAGGCAGCCGAAGCCGATGAATATCATCACCTGAACGTCAACAAAGACAGGATAATCCTTATAGAGATCATTTTCCATTGGATTTGTCATGTTGTCCTGTAGCTTCGCGTTAGCATCAGTGTCATATGTAACAAAGCCAGCATAGAGAGCAATGAACACAATCTCGGAGACGAGCACGAGGGCAGGAAGGCGTATTTTCAAACTTGTGGATTTCTTCATCTTACTAAGAGCTATCACAAAGCAGTGAATGGAATTACTGCACAGACTCTTCCCTTATATCGTCTCCTCCCAGATAAGACCTGCCTCAGGCATTGGCTAGAAACAAGGTCACCCACAGAGAGAGACTTCCAGAATCCTATGCAAAAAAAGCCAAAGTACAAACTCATATAATTGCCCACAATAAAGTTTTGATGAGCGAGCACATTTAAAAGAAATGTGCACTTGTTGGTGTTTCAGAACTCCAGACCAAAAACTAGGGTTTAAATGAACTGAAAACAGCAGTGCACTCTGATTGTTAGGGATAATGTCTCAGAAGCTGACACCCTGCAGCCTCAGATCGTGTGCCTTACATAGATGACTTTGCACAAGAAAAAAAAACTTTGTTTAATTTACTCTGCAATATCCTGCTCTCTTGTGTACATGGAGGAAATTACATCTCGGATATTTTCACACTTCAGTAGTTCACAGTAGTTCGTAGTTCATCGGCCATTTAGCAGGGTTACCTCAGAATTATATGGACATCAAATCAATCTTTGCAGCTTTGTGGTTGACGTTTCATCTGGTTATGTTTGATTTGATGTTTCCTCTGCATATACCGATTAATTTATTTCAAACAAATTCACCACAGGACAATGGAAAAAATTCTCCAGATTATCATGGCCTTAGATGGATTATCAGTTCCTAATGTTACTGAAGTTTGAATTAACAACACAGTGCAATGATTACATGTCCAGAAACATAAAATTTAAACAGCCAGATTAAAATATAGTTTTAAAAATGTTTTAAAGAACAGATTTATATATTTTTAAAAATTAAAGTGAAACCATTTTGAACACTTGCTTTGAGCTTCCTGAGATAAAAGATATGGAAGACTGACGGATGTTCTTTTAAATATTGTTTGTTACTGTATATACAGAAATATACCCATACAGTCCTAGGCAAACAAGAGCCAATTCAAAAATTGCTAAATATTAAGTTTTAATGGTCTTAACAATAAATTACTGATCAGATAAATAGCAAGAACTGAAAAAAATGCACTCCTGAGACCCGCACCACCATTTTTTGTCAATACTCTCTCACAAATGACTTCTGTAGAATGATTAATTGTCCCAGAAATAATTTCAATAAACTATATCATTGTCATGGTAATATATTATGCCAAACTATAACGAAATTATAATAGCATAATATTGCAAGTACTTCTTTTCCAAGACCAATTAACTTTTAATTCCTAAGAATTTTCAGACATTATAATGTCAACTAAATGTAACATCCACTGTAGGACTATATGTCTCTAAAATGGAAGCAGAAGTAATAAAAATGTAAACGAGATTTCTTTTCCAAGATTCAGGTGTGCTTCACAGCCAGATTATCCTCGTGTTGTAAATATTTCTTATTAGTGCGCAGGTACATATCCCTCCTCAATTGCGGTTACCTAGATACAAACAAAAGAGACCAATACAGTGATTAACTGACATAAAGAAAAAAATTCGTAAACAATAATCGCTACACTTCTAAAAAAAAACTCCACCCAAAGAAAGAACACGAATCTGCACATTGTAGAATTTTGCAAGCATACAACCACATCTACATCTACGTCATCCATCCATTTTCCTTAAACTGGTGAGCCTGGATGGAGGTCAGGGTTCATCGCTGAGTTTCTCCTTCAGCTGATACTTAAAGATTTCCGTTTTAGTTGACATTGTGGACTACTCTAGTTAACTTTCACTCATGTCGCCCACGCAAAGGAGTGCTTCCTTTCCCAGATGCCAGCCAGTTTCTGCTCAGAATTTCAAACTAGCCCCCATCTTTCCCGGTTCCTCTTACCAGTCGTTCCGAGGGATGACGTCAGACGCAGCGTCCGCCGCCTTCCCAGCATGCATCGCACCGCCGCTCTGCAACGTAGGCACTCGGCAAATACAGGCGGCTGGCTTACTGTGGACGTATACCGAGGGTAAAGTCACAATTATAATGATATTTAAAGTGGGTTGTCTAATACACGGTTTGGGTTAAGCTTATATCAACAGCCCAGTTTTGTCGTCTTACGCTCGGCTAGGAGGCTAAAAAATTACCGGTTCTTTTCCAGTTTAGAAAGGTAAGGTTCGCTGCCTCGCCGGCCACATCACCATGGCTAGCCGGCTTCTTCAGATAGACGAAGTCAAATGCTAGTTGGTTATTAGTAGCTCTTTAGAGTAATACAATGTAGCAGGTTTGGTAGATGGTTAGGTTGTTAAATGCCATGTTTTGTCGCTGACGATGTTGGTGTTATGCGTACTAGCTGGTCGGCTAAACGCTGCTGGGTTTCGCAGCACCTTTGAATGACGCCTCAGTGTACTTCTATTTATTCCTGTTAACTTAATATATTAATGTATTACCATGACCAGACAGCCCTAGAAAGGGTGCTGGCTAACTTGTCATGTGTGTCACTTATACGCTGGTGATGTGAGCTAGGTGTTCTGGGGGTAAGGGAGAGAGGCACATCTATTTGCTGGTTTATTGAGGGATATTCATTGTATAACTTGGCTATCTGTGTTACTTTTGGATGGCTATATTAAAAATAAATATATTATCCGATTGTCACATAACTTCATGTACATATGTAAATTCATACAATGGTGTCAGTTGGAATAGTATTACAAAAAACTTTTACTATTCCGATATTTCAGTTACAATGGCGAGTCCGCGGACCAGGAGGGTTTTAAAGGAAGTGAGAACTCAGGATGAAAACAACGTAAGTGTAGTCACCGAAACTTCAGACTGTCCGTAGACACTCTAATTCTCTGAACTGCATGTAAGCTATACTCTATGCGTGTTTAACTCCAGTCATGTAGATAAATATAATGTAAAGCTTTTACTGTGCAAGTAAATTAACATAATTGTATGTGATACATTACAATGAATATCTTTTGATTTTTTAATACCTCTCTCTTTGGGAAAGGTAGCTCAGCCTTCTGCTGTTTCTTGTTTTCTCAGACATGTTTTGAGTGTGGGGCATTTAACCCCCAATGGGTGAGTGTCACCTATGGAATATGGATTTGTCTAGAGTGCTCTGGCAAACACAGAGGCTTGGGGGTGCACCTTAGGTGAGTCTTTTTAATGTGGATTGATTTGGATTTTGCAGTTGTATTATATGGTTTTATTATGGGTGTAAGGTGTCTACTAATCAGCACCCTATATTTCACTTAGTGGAAGCCATTAAAAAGTGGTGCTGGATTATTTCTTCTCTTTTTGAGTCTTGAACATTTCCCACATTGTGGGTGTGTGTCTTAGCAAATCAGGTTGTCGTGCAGCGCCATAATGTCCCAGTGTCAATCCTTTAGTTTTGTGAGATCCGTCACCATGGACAAATGGAAGGATATTGAGCTGGAGAAGATGAAAGCAGGAGGAAATGGCAGGTTTCGCCTCTTCCTGGAGCTACAAGAGGATTATGACCCCTGTTGGACTCTGCAGGAGAAATACAATAGCAGGGCAGCTGCGCTTTTTAGAGACAAGGTGAGCACACCAGACTCACTTAGCCATTTCTTTGAGTAGTGATTGGTGGTTTGAGTTAGCATGGTGGCTAAGCAGCTAGACTGTGACCAAGTGGTATCAAGGACAAGTGCTAAAACAGGCCTGCTGTTCTTTAATGTGGCACTTAATCTGCTGTACATACATGCCCAGCTAATTGTTGTATGATTTGTCATAAAATGTCAAATTTACTCTCTAGGTTGTTAAATTAAAAAAATGTAACTGTGATTGTGCAGATAGCAACATTAGCAGAGGGAAAGGAGTGGAGCATTGATGCATCCTCTGCCAAAGACTGGACACCCCCACAAGCCAAGGCTGGTCTCTCCTCCTCACACCGGTAAGAACAGGAGAAGGTCTTCCCCAGCGTCATTGTGCACCACACATACCTCATCATACCGGTTAGTTTAGCCAACTGCAAAAGCAGATACATAACAATACCTTAAACTCCATTCACAGCAGTTCAGCCGGTCCAGCGAAAAGCTCAGGCCTCTCTTCAGAAAAGGCTTTCGAAGACTGGCTAAGTGATGATGTCAACTCCTACCAGAGGTCAGTTTTGTCTTCACTTTTTTTTTTAGAGAACTATTTTTCTTTTTGTTAATGAACCTGATATGTGAACGACACTGACCAGCATAAATGGGCGCAATTGTTTAATTTTTTGATAGCAAATGGATGCTGATATTTTTGTACTTTGTTTACAGTGGTGGCGGATACAGTGGTCAAGACAATCGCTACGTGGGCTTCGGCAATACAGTCACTCCTCAGAAAAAGGAGGATGACTTCTTGAACAATGCGATGTCCTCTATTTACTCGGTATGACTTTCTGTACTGGCAGAGTGCTTAGACGTGGCTACTATTGGAAAACCAGCTGGAATATGCTGTGCTGGAGTAGAATACCATGTTATGCACAGTTTCTTTACATCAACAAAATCACTCTTCCTGTTATGCTAAAGAATTAGCTAAACCGCTATGCAGTTTGACATTTTATATATGGTAAATTACCCTTTGGTCTTTTTGTAGTATGAAAATGTAATCCTTTATTTAATTTTCAGGGTTGGAGCAGTTTTGCAACTGGAGCTACCAAATTTGCTTCTGTAGCTAAAGATAATGTGAGTATTCTGAGTGTAATATCCGTGTTTCTGGACAGGGTTGCATGCTCTTAAGACATATTAGTGTCATAAGACGTCTGTATGATGTCAGATCTGAATAAGTTTTCAATATGCTGGTATTTTAGAACAAAAGAAAATATGATATGCATAAAATGTTATGTAATGTGTTGTACTTCAGATTTTTTTTTGTAGCGAGCAAATAATTCTCATTCAGAGCAATGGCTCATGATCCCGTGAAGATATTATTTTTAGCACCATGGGCTGTAACAGCAGTGCTTTGCCCAAAATTTGATATGATTTTATAAAACCTTTTTATCATGGCAGTATGTAGGGATGGTCCTTAAGGGACATGAGAGTAAATCTGATGAGCTTCATGCCAACATCTGCTCTATTTCATACTTGGCGCTGCTGCAATTAGTCAACACTTCTTTTTTTGTTATTTTAATAAAATGAACTGTATGATTTTTTTAAATGTTTCAATCCATTATAACAAGTGTTTTCATTTAATGTCACTGCATAATTATGGGAGTGCTTTAAATTATCACAAAACAAAAAGGTGCAATGTGAAACGGCATACCCTAGCCGCACTAGCGCTATGCACGAGCGCCTGAAGAGAACACACAAGAGCTAGTCTGGATGATGGCTTGACCGCCGGAGTAGGCAAAACCACCCAAAGTGCTGTCTATTCATCTTTATTAAACTAGCATTACAACGGCGAGCTTTTTAACATCCGATGTCCTTGTAAATATACTAATTTGTCTGCTTTCTACATTAGAAACTTTATTGAATAAGTGTTTGTGAAAATGTTTAAGTTCAAATCTGGGGTTTTTTCTACGTTGACTGATAGTACCAGTGTCTAGGTTTGTGCACGTTGGACTTGTTGGGGCCAGTGTTGTAATCGTAAACTAAAACTGAAATGAAAACGGACACTAAATAAAAGAAAATTATTTAATTGAAATAAAAAAGAAAACCATATTTACAAAAAACTGAAAAAAGTACAACCACACCACCACCATCTTTTACCTTGTTTAACCACAGTATCTCCTCTTTTAAAAGCTGTTGTGGCTGCTGATCTGTCCCTTCCTTCATTGTAACTTAAGTGCTTATCACTTTTGTTGTAAGTGGCATGCTCCACTTGCTGAAGATAAACAAGAGGATACGCCAAATTTATTCAGGTTACCAACTTTTGGAAATCACAATACACATCGCCTTAGTATGTTTAGCCATACTACTAATCTGTTTTTTGAATTGTGGGTGAAAATAATGTGCATATAGTGTCGAAAAGCCCTATAGATCTCAATTATCTAAAGCACTGCACTGACATACAGTTTGTTGCTGTCAACGTAAATTAAACGTGAAGTTGATTTTCTGGAGGAATATTAATCTAATCGACCGATCAATAAAATAGTCAATAGATTAATTTATAGAAAAGGTCGCTATTTGTACGTCTAATAAATCAGCTTTCATGATGCAGTTCATTTACTTGAGGTTCCATTGACTCAGAACTTTAAAGCACAATAATAAGGTTTAATTTTGAGAGACATAGTCTTACTTCTGTTTTGTTATAATCAGTGGTTATTCTGTTGAATAGTTTATGCTTTCATTAAAGTGGATTTGATATCTTGCACAATGAACTGAAATATGTTCCCACTGCATTGTGTTGCATCTAGCCCTGTTTAGTGTGTATCTATTGATTTGTTATCATTGCAAGATTTAAGACATTTTACAAAAAAACTTCTTGTATTCTTTTGTGCAGACAGCAAAACTTGCCACCCAAGCAACTCAAAAGGTAAGTCAATAAGCTTACATATTCTGTCAACAGATATATACTATTAAGTATGCTTAAGCTGCTTTGATCAACTTTAAACAAGCCTGTCGTTTGCTTGATAGCTGTTAATAGAGCTGCTATCTAGATTAAATATCTAGATTTAAAAACATTGATATAAAATGAATAGCTCTCTATACACCACCTTGGAGTACTCGGGCAATATAACAATTCTCAGCACACCGCTGCGATGTATGATCACAATTTGTCTTGAATATGTTACAAGATTTCAGGCACATAAAAGTAACATCTGGTAAAGGTTTTCATACTTTAGTCATCCTCAGTTCTTGATAACATTTGCTTGTTTTATGAGAGTATCTAGTACAGGGGTGTCAAACTGCAGTCCTGGGGGGCGGAGCCCTGTGCATTTTTGGTTTCCCCTCATTTAAAACACCCGATTCAATCCCTTGCAACTCCTTGTGCTAATTACCACACAGCTCTTGAGAGGTATCATTTGTGGCAGAAGAGAGAAAGAACTAAACTGCACATGGCTCTGACCCTCCAGGACTGCAATTTGACACTCCTGATCTGGAAGGTTTACTGGTCACAGTCTGTTTATTATCTAAATTATATGGCTACCACTTACAGCCAAACACACTCCGTTTATTTTTCCGACTTGTAAAATACACGTGAAGGCATTTATGCTCTGTTTTTTGATAATCCAAGTTCATTTCAAAGGCTCGTGTTTCATGTACTATCCTATCAGTCTCAGTTCTTGCATGTAGGTGTAGATCATAATGGCTGTTGTGGACCCCTTTGTATGACTTCTGTGTAGACTGTAGTTTGAAATGCCTTTTGCTCCCTTTGCCTCTCTGCTTTCTGGACATAGTTAAGGGGCTATAAACCTCCTCCAGAGCCGGTAATCATCGCATTAGTGTATGCATGGAAATCCTGTCAGTGGGCTCTAGTTAGACTTGGTCTTTCAATGGGTCCCATTTATATTTCTGTTATTCACTTCACCGAGATTCATCCATTGTAATGTGCATGGTCCATTTTGCAAGCTTATAAGACAGTCAGTGCAACAATGCTTTGTGGAGCTGTGAGTGATGTCAGGTTGCTCTGAAGCAGTTCAGTTAATGTTGAGTTGCCAAGAAGATCCTGCATAGTTTTGCTGTATTTATTTATCGTTTTGTTATCTTTATCTAATGAAGTTGAGCAGTTTCCAAAACACAAACCAAATCTCCTTGACTCACAGACAGCCACAGTAAGCTGACTTTGCTGCTGTTCTGGCTGTAGTAGTCGTAGTTGTTGTTGTTGCTGATGTCAGTAGCTAGATATATATGTGGCACCTGCACCTGTCCAGCATGTTCCAATGAGGTCTAGACTGTAGATTCATGCAGTGCCTGTTCTGTCATCGGTGCCCTGTTCCCAGCTCCTGTCATCCCCAGCATTTCCCCACAATTTCCAAACCCAGCACAGTGTGCTCAAA
>JAODUD010000127.1:11634396-11651652 GCA_026784285.1 Stomatorhinus walkeri
TATACATTTGGCGTGTGCTTAATAAATTAAGTTAGCGCAGCGCATCACTTGCGACACAAGTGAAAGCACCGAAGTCGCGATGAAGGAAGGGAGGAGATACTGTGGTTAAGCTCAGATTTTGGCCTAAACATTTTCAAAAACGTTAATGCAATAGAGATTCTAAGGTAGCAGGCAGACAACTTTATGGCTCTGAGTGTATTTAGCAGCTACAAGGACCAAGGATATTGAAAATCTCTCCATACTTATGGCAATTTAATAAACATGAATAGACAACTCATGTATAGTGCTCATGTATAGTGCTAGAACTGCTGTGATATGCTGTCGCACTTTGCACAGTGTAAAACCACCTTTTTCTCCTGTGAAGAACCCTAACCCTAACTACTCCCACCATTACATAGTGATGTTAAAGGAAGACATTTGTTTTAATGAATTAAAGCGCTTTAGAAACCATAAAGGTAATTTTAGTCATCAACTACATCAGCTAATCGCGGCAGCTCTAACCAACGTCCTTTGGGTTTTCAGATATGCTCAGATGTAATGATTTTTCTTTCATTTGATTTGAAAATATCCATATTGAATTGGTTTTGACTGTGTCCTCAGTGTGCATTGCTGCTTTCAGACAGCAGTGTGAGTAGTCAGTGCTTTATATCCAATTTGGAACTCACAGGAATTTCCCTGTGATGTCTAGGCTTCCAGAAATAAGCATATTTATCTTGTTTGAAACTGTGCTGGGTTCCTCATAGGCCAAATGCTTTGCTTTTCCTTTTCTGTATGTCCTGGGACAAATTCCCCTCTGCTTGCCTTCTCATTTTGGCTCAATGTTAACAAAAAGCAGCTTTTTCAATGCAGTAGCACTGATGAGCCTCGTCTTCCCTTTGTAGAATTCTGTGCTCTCAACTTAATGTCTTGTTTTTCTTTCCTACTTCAACTAGGCTACAGAGTTAGGCCAGACATTAAATGAGAATGTTATCAAACCTACCCACGAAAAGGTAACGCTGGAAGTTCCAAGTTATTGTGTTCCCTGGCAGCTTATATTGTTATGCTGCTTAGTTAATTATTTAGTTACAGGCATTTATATTTAGCAGCTAATATTGTCTTTGTTTTCTGTGTCAGTGTGTCCAGTGAATAGAATGCATGAAAGTATTTGAGCAGCGTAAAATGTACTTCATAGTCATTTTATAGATGGCTTTGTCTGTATAAAGAAAAACCCAGTTTAAAAAAAAAAAGTCATAAAGAGCCAAATACACATCATTTAGGTAATTTTGAATCTCAGGAATCTGTCCAATAAATTGAAAAATTGTGCACTCTTAACCTATGAAAATGTATTTATAATTTCTTGGATCTAAAATGGTAATTTTAGAGATAAAAAAAATAGCTGGAAAAAAGCAGTGTTTTCCCATAGCACTGTAGCTCGGTGTAAAATGACATGGCGGGTCACACGTCTGCTCCACCCGGCATTAACGGCAGATTGACTCGCCTAGGTTAAGGAGGGCAAGTTGCTTGACGACATGGCAACCGGCTTCTCTGAGCTGGCAGTGAAGGTAGGTGACGTCCCAGTGCTGTGCCACGCGCCCAGCGCCAGCCTCCCAGCGGGTGTCCAGGGTGGGGGGCAGGGGGGGGCATGGCACTGCAGGTCATCCACGCTTTACGCTCACTGCTCGCCTCAGGGCTCGGGAAGTACCGTGTCTTTACAGACAGTTACTTCAGTAATTAAGAGGTGCTGTGCTCCCCTTGAGGACTCTCTGTAAGGATGCGGGCCTTTTCCAGTGGTCTGAAATCCCCACAGGACGGCCCTTTCTTAGTGTGACAGATTTATGGCCGCCTTTCTGGCCCCATTAATACTGTGCTCCTCATGGGAGGCTGGCTCGGGTTCGAATGTCTATTTGTGTATTAAAAGTTTAATGGAGTTCCTATCTTTCTTCCTCTGTGCTGCCTTTATAATTGTAATGGTGAGTACTGTGTACCTCACAGTTTCGTTTGGTTCTGTTATTACGAATACAAGTTTATTTTCTGTAGTTGAAAAGCTTGATGGTTTAATAGTTAACTCGCGAATGTCTATAGTGTTTATGAAGAATCCCGCTCATGTTCTGTGTGTTTTGCTTTAAAAGGTTCAGGGGGCTGGCTCCAAGGGCTGGAAGGACATGACTTCTTTCTTCAGTGGGAAGACCGAGGACCCCACAGACAGGTAGTGAGCGAGCCATGCCTTACCCCAGAGATGGAGCTCAGTCAGCAGAAATGTAAAAATGCCGCTGGCCCACACTCAGTGGAACATTTCAAACCACCCAGGCAGTGGTTTATTAAATCTCCCAAACTGAGTGCAAGTGAAGTGCGGCGGTTTATTTGGTATATTAAGAAAAAGAAGGCAAATAATTTACCACATCCAGTTAAAATTGATGGAATAGGACCAATGCAGAATGTTTGTTTGCCTTCATGGTTGGTTTTGTTTGCTAGAATCGCTTGCTTTGTTTGCTTTGTTTGTTTGCATGTTTATAACTTATTTTTGTGTTGTTCTGCCAAAGATCGTCAGTAGGTGGTAGCTACCAGAACATGGACTCCCCAGAGGGCTCCCATAGTGGCACTGGAGCCAACCAGGATGGCTGGGATGGCCCCGGGGGCAGCAGCAGCGCCAAGCGCTCCGGCAGCAGTGACAGCTGGACCGTCGCCGACGCCTCAGCAGGGAAGAAGAGCTCCGACAGCTGGGACAACTGGACATCCGAAGGTCCGTCCAACAACAAGCACAGCACGGGGGACAGCTGGGAGGCGTGGGACAGCAACTGGGAGAACATGGGTGAGAGCAAGGCGAAGAAGAGCCAGCCGAAAGCTGCCGAGGAAGCCTGGGACAGTGCTCACTGGTAGGAGCGGTACTCCGATAGCGCTCCTCCCCCACGTCGATGCAGCACCGAACACACACCGATCCCCAACGGTCCCTCTGAAAGTTTAATGGTGCAGTCTAAGAGTAACGTAAGTTGTCTTTATAGTGTTCACTTTGACTCAACAGTAGTACATTTTGTTTAATCTGTCAGATTGATCTCCTTCCACAAAGATTCTGTCCCCCTCAATAACTGTACAGACCAAGAATGAAAAACAATAATCTGTCTCAATTCTCATTTTTAGTTTGTTTTCCCAAGGAAGTATTTGTTACATTACCAAGTGCTTTTTAAAATTAAATATATTCAGGTAAATTGTGGAATTATAAAATGACAAGTAATATTATTGTTCACATATTAACTGCCTGTAAAAAAAGATTTTTCTGTATCATGCTTGTTATGGAATGCAGTTAATTTGGTGCACAGCAGTGCAATAAATTAATATAACTTTAACACTTTAATATTCTGTCAACATAGCCAAAGGATTACATACACTTGGTTCTTAAAAGTGGACATTTTACATACGTTCCAGTTATGGCAAATTTGTATATACTGTAAGCATATATAATAGGCTGCTTGATCCTAATCTGTTCTCTGTCAGAGGCCCTACTAAACTTCAGGTGCTGTTACATGCAGTGATAACCATTGTATTATTGTATTTTCACCTGAATACTGGGATGGTCACACAGCAATAAAATGTGAGATTATCCTGCCCTCGAATTTTATTGCCAAGGCTCTGTGGATCTCAGACCTGCAAAGCAATTTTAAAAAACAACACAAAAAAGTCTCAGAATTCAAATCAGTTGTTTGTATAAAACAAACCCTTAATATTTAGTGTGTTGACAGGAGTCGGCGATTGAGGATTGGAATAACCGGTTCTTCTGTAACCTCAGCAGCTGATTGGACACAGCATATCCGTAACTGGGCCTGCTGGAAGCTGATCCATCCTATGTGTGCGTTTGTCGAAACTCCGCTCGGTCTTAGTGCTGTTTCTCTTGTTTCCTGGAATTACTCCTGCTTTCTTAATGCTAAGGAAATTAGATTGGTCTCGGGGAGTATCTCTTATTTGTTTCCTGCTGTGGAGTAGTGTACGCTTTGCAGTCCGGTGTGTCTGGGGATTTATTCTCCACTCCTAATTGTGGAAAAAATGCATCTGCAATTTAACTGCATGGGTAGGAATCTCTGCAGTTTTGATGGTTCCAGTTCTGTGCTGTAAATACTGTGCGCATTAAACCTTACCTGTTTGTATATATTGTATGGGAAAGGTATTGCGTGACTTGTACTTGCTTGCTGTTCCCAGATTCATCACGATCAGGTGCAAATACAATAGTTCTGTATGTCTGGGCATGTCGTGTGTAAATAGTTAAACATCATAATGCTGTTGTGCAACAAAAGATACATGGGCTCTATAAAAATGTTTCTCCCCCCCCAAGAAAACCTAAAAATGTTTATACAGCAATGTCCCTGAAGTGTGAACTTTGCATTGGCTGTGTAAAGTACCTTCCCAAGGCAGATAATTAAATGCCAATTTGTTTGAACCTTAAATTTCGTCTCCATATAAAGTGAACCATTGCTGTTCTCAGTGTTTGCTCCATATGAGCTGACAGTGGAGTGAGAAACAATGTTTTGACTTGCTTCTCCCTTCCACATCTTGGTTTACATTTAAAAAAAAACCTTAATCTCTTCATGTGAATTTGCCATTGTAATAAGCACATCTGTTCCATGCAATTTTTGTGAAATATTAGAAGCTGGAAAATCCCAGACAAAGTGGTCACTGCTGTGAAATATGACTTTTTACAAATGATGAAATGACTTTGATGCATGAGTGAGGAGGTCGTGCACTTAATTATTCAGGACTCATCATTGCTTTTCAAATTTTCCTTCATGTGGCTACTTGCAGCATAAAGTGTCTAATATATCTCTTGCATATTTTCATCATTTTGTCAGACATGGCTGTAATTATTATGGAGATCAGTATTTTTAAAAATTACAAATAACCTGCTTCTCGGGCCCCATCTCAAAAACTAGTCACTTTATGCATTTTTTTCACAGAAAGTTTGTTGCATGATATGCACCCATTTGAATTTTATGTAACTGTATAAAATTCATGTATTGTAGTTTTATTTTTCGGAAAATAAAATTCCGTAATTTTGTGTTTAATCAAAAAAATACTTTTATGTTTGTCTAAATTATGTAAAGATCAATGGTAGTTTCATAGTTTCACCAAATTTGTCCCACAGACCAATAGCACCCCCTTCTGGTTAATGTGACATTTACGTTTTGATTGTATATCCTTCCTGTTTAAGACTTTATTTTAACGAAATGCAGAAAGCATTCCAAGGCCAGAAGAGGTCATTATGCTGGGTTAATGTGCAATATATTTTCATTTCTGAAATCAATCTTTTCCCCTTGGGCCTCAAACAAAGCTGGGACCGGCCCAATGGAGTTTAAACCATTTAACAAAAAAACTTGAATGGGTATCCTTGTTGTGTAGTCCTTTTGTCTGAAAATAAAGACAAAAAACATCCGATGTTGTATACCAATACTTTCTTGTGTGTGATGAAATGTTTCTAAGAAGCTACTACAAATTATCCAACTTTTTTTTTTTTCTTAATTAGCTTGTTTTTCCTTTAATAAATCTAGCATGAAATGCAACCAAGACATTTACATACATTCTGGCTAATGATACTGGCTTGAGATAAAGCTAAATATTTACTCATTTCTGTAAATCTTTCATTTTTATGAGGCTATGGAATTTTTTTCTTATAATGAATCCAGTGTGAAAATGTGCAGATGTATGTATTGTAGTTTAGAAATTTGGGTAGTACTGATATACTAAAATATGAAATATACAAAACACTGGTGATATGGATTTTGGTTCTGCTACAGTCACAAAAAGTTCTGCTCTGGTCTGCATATCAAATTAAAGTAAATATTATTTTATAAATTTAAGTTAATACATAAACTATGGCCAAAGGGCCAGCTCTGCCTGTTCCCCCACCAGCCATGGGCTTGAAATACAACAAATTAAAAAGTATTCATATACACATGTACTGTCCAAATCTACTCTGTTTCATTTGCTCCATTGGCCACTTTTGGTGACACTTTTAAAACCGTTTGAACCCAAACATCCAAAGTGAAAATGACCCTTGCACGTATTGAAACTCTTACATATGCCTTCTGCCACATCTTTCTTGGATTATTGTAATACTGCTCTGGCTGTTATCCAGTCTAGGCTTCTCAGTCAGCTTCAGCTAATCCTACAGAAGACAGCTAGAATCCTTCTGGGTCCAAAGTGATCCCACTGCATCACCTTAATGCTAATCAAACTCCACTGATCTTCCGGGACATCATAAGAACTCCCTGGTGCGGTGCCTGGCTCGCCTGACTTGAGTTACACTTGACTTCCTGGGTATTATTCACAGTGGTATTCTTTGGCTAGATGTGTCTTGTCTGACAGAGGAGAGGACTGAGCTTTTAGCTGTGCAGCGCATACGGTTGTGGGAGGTCTCTTTGCATATTAGGTCAGCCAAATGTTTGGGATGAATACTCCAACAAGCTAACAGTAAGGTTTTATAAGAATGTTGTTACTTTGATTCAGGCCCTATAAGTCATTAAGGCACACTTTTCGTGCTTAAATTATTTGTTTTCAAGGTAATTTATGCATTTAGCCGACTACCTGTAGCATTTGGGACTCCAGGCCTTTGTCACTCTGCTGACCATGGGATATGAACCAGCAACCTTCCAGTAATGGCCATAGAGTTCTAACCTATGGAGTCACACGCCACCTTTCAGTGGATGTTCCATGCACTGTATAAGGATTACCCAGAAGAAACCTTTGTGACCTTCGGAAAAAGTATGAACCCCCCACACTCAGCAGAGGGGAGATTCCAATGCTGCCTTTTTTCAGCAGAAATTTCAGTCTAGACCAGTGGATCTCAGTCCAGTTTCTAGTACCCGTCCCACCAGAATGTTCCAACCCTTCTGTAATCAGACTCATATGGTCCTTAATAGGTTAATAATGAAATGTGTCAGGTTGAAAACTGTGTGGGTGGAAGGGGGGGATGATTAACCCTTTAAGATACCATTTCATTTGGTCACAGTATTAGACACGCGACAAAGTAATACTCAACATCATTATCACTATTACAATTATTAGTATTATCCATTCATCATCCATCCATTTCCAGACTCTTTCAATGGTCTGTCCCTTCATCATTATAAGCGTTTAGAGAATTAATGATGATGATAATAATCATTATTATTATTATGGAATCCATCAAAAGGGGCGGTGCTTTACGGGACTTCGCGTCTAGGGCTGTTCCAGGCCCCGCCCTTGAGGTGTGGCCACGCCGTGTCTCATAGTCCAGAGTTTCCCACAGTACAGACGGTTCGGCGGTTTCGGAAGCGTCGTAGCTTGTAGGGTGAGTCCCGCTTCCGCTGCAAAGTGTCTGGCTCCCAAAAAAACTGACAGCGATCGAAGTGGCTTGCGCTTCTCGGCCACGGATGATCGCGCCTGGTATTTTTATTTCTATGGAAAAGTGCACGACTATCGCCGCCGGTGTGCTTACGCTTTAAGTATGATTACCAGCCGCATGCCTGCCTATTGTCTAACTCAGAAGAAAATTATCATTTTCGCAATAACAGCTGCTTCATTACCATTACTTTGTCAGCAAGCTGTGTTCTAAGTCAATACTTGTAGCTCGGTTGGATTGTAAGTAAACGCGTAGCTGGCCGTTTTTTATGATGTATACTAATTGTCAGTATTTAAATGATATGAAATTGACCAGAAAACGTTCGCTGTTTTTTGTGTAATGGACTAGCAGTTTCTTCATCCTCTTACCCACGTTTTTTCGTGAATGCGTGCATGTTACTCTTCCTGAATAGTATTATTAATTTTCCCTGCTAAATAAGGCGCATATTCATATTAATTATCTGAATTGTCAAGTGTGAGATGTGGGAACTGGTGCAGTTTTGCACGTTGACCGATATGACTCGAGTGGAGGGATGTTGCGACGGGTAATTTTTATGACTAGCTTATAATCTTACATAATTTTCCGGATTTTCCTAGAGATTGATTGATGCATGTAAACATGTACAGTTAATATCTGCCAAATAGATGCTCACTGTTGCGCTGGATACATGGAGCCTATTATGTAACCCCAACACAGCACTAGCTACTTAGCCAGAAACGGTGGTCGTGATTGTGTATGTATAGAATGCCCTTGGGTAAACTGACCTGGGATCAGTTTGACTATTTCGCCCCTAATGGTTTAGAGTTGAATCACCGATCAGGCAGCCGATCTGAAATCTGTTTTTAAGGCAAAAAAGAAGGGAAATAAAAGTAACCGCAGCTAACTGTGCAGCGTGTAGACATTTTGTGACAACGCCGGATCGATGTGATACCTGTTATTCCCCTGATCAAAATGTCGTTGCGGCAAGCAAGGTTAAGCTGCTTTTTAACTATAAAGTAGCCCTAACGTATAGCTGGCATTGCAGCTTTGCCCAGCCACTTGGTGCACTTCAAAAATTTACACCAGAGTTAAAACGCGAAGGAATGAATGATCTATTTTGGAAAATCTGTATATATATACATATATATTCTGTAAAATTGTCAGTGGGGAGTGCGATTATCTTCACATAAATAGACATAGTACCCATATTTACCGCTTGATTACTGAATTTATTAATCAAATTACATAAAGGGTACTTGTTGAAACCTATCTATTTTTGAGCCGTTAGTTTTCCTGGTCCTCGAAATTTCAAGTTATATTCTGTGGTGATATATGTGTTTATTACTGCTGATACTTGTAGGGACTGTACCAGCTTTGGCTGTGAGTTGTTAAAAAATCAAATAGGCAATAGTATAGTGGATGAGAACATTATTTTTTTTTATTAAATTGATGTGGGGGTGGGGGTGTGGGAACGCTGTCGGTTTTGAAGGTTTCTGATGGGATGCATGGCGCTGTTTACAGCGTAGGTAGGTCAGCAGTTGCCAGAGAAACGGAAGGTGCACAGCACTGCCTTTGATGTGGAATCCCACACTACTGTGCATGGTGACAGCCCCAATGCTGATGCTGAACATTTACATTATCGTTGGAAGTGTCCAGGGGTCCATACCTGCTCAGTATGGGTGAAAAATAGCTGCCTATGGATGGGTGTAGCCTCAGTCCGTGAGCAATACATGTAAAACAAAAGAAGCGGATTTCATTTTTGCTTTTCACCCTGCTAGAGTTAAAAAAGATCTTTCTGATGTGCACTGTATGTGCCGTATGGTGCCTGTAGCACAGTGGATAAAATGCTACATTTGTGACTCAACAAAATATGTAGCTGTATGAACTGGCAATGGGAATCTGCAGGTTATATAAGTGACTTGATGCGGAGAAAAATGCCTGCCATTTGACTGTGTGCCGTCACGTGGCCCTGAGGAAGGAGAATGGCTTTTATATATATTTACATTATATTTACATAGTTTGGGGCTCTTTTTATTCGTGTGACATGATTCGACGCAGTCTTGCGGGACAAGAGAGATGGCGAATGGCTTTATTCTAGGGGGGCTGTGTCACACCCTGAGTGGCATCAGCCTTTTTGCATTCATTTATATACATTTTTTCCCCAGAGAAATGGTGTGAGCATTGAACTGGTGAGAGACAGACACCAGGAGCCCATCCAGCGCCGAGCTGTCTGGTAAGAGCTGGGCCCCTCGAACCCGGGGCCTGAAGGCCGAGAGGAGGTTTGATTGTCATTTCACATTTCTCATTGCTTAGATGATTATTGTCTTTTTACCATTATTTTTACCATGATTGTACTCATCTGGCCATTGCAGGTTTCCTGCATATCTTGTGAGATTTTGTCCTGGCACTTTGTTGTTGTATTACATTACTGTGACAAAGGAATCCCTGCTTCTGTGGCCTTTTATAATGAAACACATGACAGCTGTTAGATGTTAATTGGGAAATTATCTAGTTTCCTCACCAGCATTTGACTTCAGGGATTCTGAAGCCATGACGTAATACATAAAGAATCTGTCTTACTATTTTATAGTTTTGTAAATGGGGCCCTACAATTTACCCAAATCAGTTAATAGTTCAAAGCAAAACTTTGTTATATTGCATATCTGAATGCAATTTTATTCATTCAGAACTAAAACCTTTTAATCTCAAATGTTATAAAAACGCTGAGATTTTAAATATCACGATTGCTGCCGGTTGTACAGGATTTTTCCAGTTAAATTTTTGTCTGCCTAAGCTGTCTCCATGAAGGGATTGAATTTGTTTTGGAGTATTTATAGAGAAATTGAGAGAAAGGCTATCCCCTTGTAAAATATATTTTCGATCTTCACATGGGCCAGTGGACGCTGGGACGCCCCCCTCTGTTTCCTGAGGGGAGGGGCCTGCTGAATTAACGGGGACTCCGAATCAGGCTCCACAGGCATCTGTTTTCAATCCTGGCACTTTTATAGCTGTGGCCCATGGGCCCAGACCGTGTCGGACGGCTTTTCCGGTCTCCCCACCAGCTCCTCCCCTCCTCTCCCCTCCCCAGGCCCGCCGCAGCTTCCCTCTCCGGCGCTACTCACGTTCTGCTTTTGCTTTTCGCCAACTTCCTCACTTCAGGCCAGCGGCCGAGGCTCTAGTCACTTTATTACAGACATTTGAAGCCGTGTATGTTAAAGTGCTTGGACTTCATACTCATACGCTGTGTTTCGTTCCCACTGTCCATGCCCAACCCGAAGACGGTCGCTCTGACTCAGCGGTGTGCACAAGACTCGATGTTCATTTCATTAACCCCTGTCCAGACCCAGGACATCGTTTACCCCTTTGCTCCCACATTGCATAATTCATGAAAAACAACCATTCATTGTTTGTTAAATACCCTTAATTTTGAATGAGGAGCCCATCTTTTGGGGCACATTGTCCCAGTGTCTTTCACGTATGAATATGGTAACTCAACACAGAGCTGCTGGTTAATTACCCCCTGTCTGATTCCCGCTAAGTTCATTTAAGCCATTTCGTCTATGATGCTCCCTTATTCAGTCAACATCTTGACTTGTCGTATAAGCTTGTGTGGACACACTTGCTGGCTTTATTTTCTCTGATTTAGCCTGGGCTACTCGGAGTGTGACTCTCCTTCTTACATGCGAAGTTGTCCATCCATCACTGCTGTATATATTTGATTGGGGCTTCTCTTTTGTGGGCTGAGTGAGAGGCTTCTATTTGCACGGAAAGCGCAGAAAAAGCCGGTGCCTAGCGTGCATCTGTTTTTGTGCAAAGGGGTGACATCTCGGTGAAGCGGCGTATGTAATTTTATGGGCTGATGCGCTGTCTTTGTGTGGATCGCAGTGTGGTCGGTCGGTTTCATTTTTGTCTGCAGAGACCAGTGTCACCAAAATGGTGCAGCGTGGGAAGGTTGCGGAATGTGCTTCTGCCCTGTTCAAGGGTCAGTCCTGCTTCTTGTTCCTTCACTCTCTGATGTGCAGTTCAGTTCTGTCTGCATCTCTGTGCATGTTCACTTCCGTATTCTGTAGTCTAGGGATGCATTGCTGCAGTATTCATAGCTTAATCAGTTGCGTTTCTCATCACAGTTAGTTTTGAGGGGGTAAGTGGGGATCCTAGTTGAGCCTTATGGTCCTGTTAAAATTTTCTACTTTTAAGAAAAGAGTTCTGCAAAAGTTTTTTTTTTTTTTTTTTTTTCTCTGAAAATGTGTCCAGCTGGAAGACAAAATGGCAGCAGAAGTGGATCCCAGCAATCCATGTGATTTCCTGGACTTTGCTGTGTCACCAGTGAGCCCAGCCAGACTGCAAGCCCTCGGAGACGTTGAATTGTGGGAGCAGGCCTGTTTTTCTTGTGACTTTTGGGCTCCTTCCAAACATTGTTCATTTAGCCGGACTCGGTGCTGTTGGAGTTTCCCAAAACGATCGGAGCCCCCAGGCCGCATTCCCCCCCCGCCCCAAGGCCTCTGCACCCCACTAAGCGCGGCTTGCTGCGTGGCTTTGAGCGGATGTCTGCCTGCTACAAACGTGGCATTATTGCGCTCTCACTGTGTCGTCTGTCCCCAGGGAGTTCAGTCCTGGCACATTGCGGCGTTGCCGTGGTGCCAAAGTTTAATCCGCTTTCAAACGGGATGGAAACGAAGAGGGAAGACGTCGACTACATCTGAAACTAACTAAAGTGGCAGCAGTCGAGGATGAAAAGGATACAATTCCCTGAGATCTTCGGCATTCTAGAACAGTGCCGAATATCATATGAAATTTAAGGAAGCTATGTTAAAGTGCTCTGGATATGGTTATAATGATTGTAGTTACTTTCTGTCATCTTAGTGTAATGAGAAATTTGTGTGGTTGCACAAATATAGGAATGCATGCATTTAAAAATTAATGTCTGATTTTAATATCAGAATGTTTTGAGAGTAGTCCGTCCCTTAGGTGTGGAATGTAAGATTTGCCTTGAGTTTGCAGCGTTCATATACTAAGTTTCTAATTATACGGCTTAAGTATACATATTTACAAAATGCACAGTAACAGAATGAAACAGTAAGAAATGGTAAGAAATCAGCAACGTTTTTTCTGCTAACAAATTTAGACAATTGTTTGGGTAATGTCCAACATGCCAGAGTATCCAGATATTAAAGGTTTGGAGGGAACAGGCATTAACTGGGTCGTAATTAAAGGAGCTTATGAGAGCTAAACTGTTTTATAAAAGAGTAAAAACAACACCTGAAGTTAACAGGATCTGTTTTTGCCGTTTTCAGGGCCTCGGGCCGTACAGAAACACGACTGGAATTCTGGGCGTAAGGCCAAGCCTAGCTGGGTGTTTGGGATTAAGCTCAAGATCTCGAGGTCTGGGGAAATAGCCATTCAGTAGCTATTCCTGCTTCAGTACTGCCCGCTTGTTGTTGTTGGTCTGCAGTGAGTCAGAAGATTATGGCACATCGACAACTTTGATTTACTGCATCCATATTTATACACGTCCAATTTTAAATGTCTTCATACCTTGTTCGACACAAGAAGTCACTGGTAGGGTTGTTGTGAAAATAGCATCTGTTTATAGTAAAATTAAATGGTTAGCTATAACTCAGTTATTCAATTCAATTCTTTTATTGTCGTGTACAAGTACATCAGAACTGGATTAGCGCAGCAGCTAGCCTAGTTGCTTAAGAGTCTGCCAGGAAATGAACAGTTTGACTCCCACTAATCCAGGGGTTTGCGAGGCCCCTTGGGCTCCATAGGGTAGTCGCTGGGAGTCCACAGGGACATTTCCAAAATGTCGGCATAAAATCTTTCATTACCTGGATTATTCAAAGGGGGGCCCTTGTATGGCTGTGCAAATGTAGGAATGCATGCATTTAAAAATTTACATCAGAATTCAATACAAGAATTGTGAAAGAAGGATGAAAGAAACATTACAGCCCCCCACCCCCATTCTTAGCTCTTTTTGCTTATATTATCATGCACGTCGCAGGCTCTGGTCTCTTGTTATTTGTGGGTTTCTGGTTCAAGGCTGAAAGGCCATCTATAAGGGTAAGTTGCTCTGATACAGGATGGACTATTTGCTGTGACCAAGACCTGAACACCACCGTTTTCTCTCAGAAAAGGAAATGTTAGGATGAACTGTTTATTGTAAATACTGCCAAAGTGTGTGGAAGGAGCTGCCATTTCAGTAAGCAGGCACTGTAACAAGAAGGAGAAGAGAACAAACGGCTCTGGCTGCTGGTGTTTCTCGCCGTGTTGCCAGGTGACTGCGATCTTTACTTTGTGCCTTCAGCAGCTGACGTAAAATCGCCTCGCACTTTGCCAGTCGCAACGTTAAGAGACAGGAGCGGGAGGATGCAGAAGATTCGGGGTTAGTCGCTAAAGATACGACACACATACTGCCCTGTGGCCTTGTTTGTCTCCTCTTCATAAACACGCCGTTCTTCCTGATTCTTCTTTTTTCATAGCCTGGATTTTCAGACTCTTTGAGGCATGTTGCCTTGTAGGAAGTGAATTTCATGAAAATGCTCACGCCTGTTTATGAGCTATGAAATAAGGCGTACAGCATTGACACGTTTTTCATCTGTGAGCTAAAGCAAGCCATAATTTCCACCGCTGTCACAGGCAAACATTTTTTCACCCTTTAATCAAATGCATTTGCAGGCCAGACATGGACACTGAACACCTGACGTTACGTCGGTTTGTTTTGCTCGTCAGCTTCAGGAATGTTCCATCTCACACCGCTGCTCATTTCCCACAAGGAAGTGCAGCTGAAGAATGCGGCCGGACCAGAGTGCCGTGTGGGAGCAGGGTGAGCTGTGATGAGGTCCTTTGAAAAATGTACTTGTATAACCTCCATAACTGATTCTAAGTTCTACCCTGCAAGCCTCACCCAGATATTTAGAACCAGTCATTTTTCTACAGCCCACAGTGCTGACTAGGTTGTGTGGTTAGAAAATACATGGATATATGGATGGATTCAGTTTTCACGCCCTTTCTCCCTTCAGTACCACCCTTAAAGTCCACCTGCCTGCCCTTATACATGACTGCATTGTGGGATCTGCTGCACTGCCCAATGACTGCCCTTATACGTGACTGCACTTTGGGGTCTACTACACTGCCCCCTGTCTGCTCTTGTATGCAACTGCACTTGGGCATCAGTTCAGTGCCCCCTGCCTCCTCTTATACGGAACTGCTCTTTGCGGGTCAGCTACGGTGCCTCCTGCCTGCTCCTTTTAATTGCACAGTCCATCAAGTCTGACCAGCACTGGCGTGTAATTTAGGCTTCATGGTCGACCAGATTTTATTCTGACTGGGGAAGACAAGACAAATCAAGTCAGGACAAGTCAAACTTTACTGTCATTTAAAAATACGCAGGGATACCGTGAAATGAAATCGCGTGTTTCCGAGATCTCGGAAATGTTCTCAACCCCTGACTTCCTCTAAGAAGTAAATAATACGGAAGTTCGATTGACTTGTTTGTTGGTGTAGTTAAATTCTGGCAGTATAATGTTAAGGAGGGCTCTGTGTTGGATTCTTTCAGGTTCCCCAGTTTCCCCTTATAGCCCTAAGATAGGCAGTTAAGCTAACTGGTGTCTCTATCCAGAGTATGGTAGTGCGTTCTTGTATGTGTGCCCTCTGATGGAGTGGCATCCCATCCAGCGTGTGCAGCCATTGGGTCCAGGCCCCCCTGAGCAGAGTAAGTGATTAGATGGATGGATGATAGACTAAGTTAAATATCCAATATTGCAGTGTTTCCCAATCCGGTCCTCTGGGACGCATAGCCGGTCCATGTTTTTGCTCCCTCCCAACGGAGGAGCTGAGAGGCAATAAAATCGTGGACTGCTTTGGGTCTCCAAGGACCAGGCTGGAAAACACTGCAACATTGTCTTTGAATGAATGTGAAATTTCAGACTTCTTCACACCAGCAGGAAGATTAAGCCAAAGTTCCTCCAGCCTGTAGGTTCTGTCCTCATCATTTTTTTTAGATGGTTCATCGCACTTCTGCTGTGTAAACATGTTATAACACCTGAAAGTTCCCAAAATGATCTTCACTTTGTGGAGACTCCTCCTTCCCACAGATGTCTGTGCAGCATTTTCTCATGTCCATGTCTTTCAATCTAATTGTATGTGGAACACAAAAATGGCCTTTAGTATAATCTGAGCAGTATCAGTCACAGCTTATCAGGAAGTATTCCGTCCTATATGACACACAGTTCTCTATTGAAGACTTCCTCACACTAACAGCCTGAAAACGTTCTCTGTAACTTTTTTTTTGCCTGTTTGAGAATACAGTAAACCAAACATCTGTGCCAATACTAAATCCCAACTCACTTTGGACTCACTACATCCTACTTTGAACTTGCATAAATAGAACGTCCATTTGTCCATTTTCCATAGCCGATTATCCAGGCTCCTTCTATGGGCAGCGGGGGGGACACTCTACACAAGATGCCGGCCCGTCACAGGGTACACACTAACCCCATATGCCTGAAGAGTGTTTTTCTGGAAACCAGTGTGTCTAAGGGGATATGCTTTAAAGCACATGGAGAGCATGCAGCCTGCGCAAATGCAGGACCGGGTCAGCCTGAGCAAATGCAGGACCGGGTCAGCCTGAGCAAATGCAGGACCGGGTCAGCCTGCGCAAACGCAGGGCCGGGTCAGAGGGGCGCACCCAACAGGTTTGGTCCATGCTGCTAGGCTACATGTATTTAATGGGAAAATAATATGCATTTTGTAGGAGGGTAAATATACTTAATATGTGGATTTGCCAGAGAGAGCACCATAGTCATTTATATGTCTAGACCTGTGCATTGGAGCCATTATGTTGCTGTGGTGATCATGAAGAGCCAGAGGCCATTGTGGGACTTGTATATGAGAGTAGAGCATTACTCAGTATACTTTAATTATTCCCCTCTCTCTCTCGCTCTCGCTCTCTCTCTCTCTCGCTCTCTCTCTCTACAGCGTGGCGTTAAGTGAGAGCAGCAATGCCCCCACCCTCTGACATCGTGAAGGTGGCCATCGAGTGGCCCGGGGCCAACGCTCAGTTCATCGAGATCGACCAGGTCAGCGACGGTCATCTTTACCCCACACTCCTCATTACTGCTGGCTCTAAACTGACCCATTGTCCAGTTCATTAATTTCCAAGAGATTCTAACCTCAGTCTTCAGGTTTCCATTCCATTTAATAAAGGGGATTAACTTTCAGTACTATTATGATGTAAGATAAGTTGAATGGAATGAAGTTGAAACAAGCAATGAGGATAAGGCTGCCAAGGCCTTCTTTGTCAAGTAATGCCTTCATTTTGTAGAAGAGTACAGAATATGTTGTGTAATTGTACAGTGGATGATAATCTAAATCAAAGATCAGTGATTTGCATAATAAATACTGAATACAGACAAGATAATGACATTTTTGGCATTTTCTAATATTTTGTTCTTTCCGACACTTGTGCCATCTTTGATGGATTGTCCGAATGGATTTCGGATTGATTCCTGTCTACAGAAGAAGCCGTTGTCCTCCATCATCCGGGAGGTGTGTGATGGGTGAGTGCCCCCCCCAAAAAAAAAAAAAACACATGGTGACACATACGTTCCTGTGTTAGCGCTCCACCCCATTTGGTTTAGAAGTAGGTTACTTGCTTGACAGTCCCAGTCAGTCGCCTTTGATTGGATCCCCTTTGCTTTAACTCCTGTTGACTGCAGACATGTTCAGTCCCGCTTCAGTCCCCATATAAAGGTTTGGCCTACTGGCTGCACCTCAGCCCCCAAAATAGCGGCTGATTGATTTGCTATTACAATTTCAGCTTAATTACTAATTTTCTGCATCAGTTCAGATGTACTCGGGCCCGTTAGACACACTGCTGTTGCTGTTCAGGTGTACCGGGGCCCGTTAGACACACTGCTGTTGCTGTTCAGGTG
>JAODUD010000127.1:11651752-11671448 GCA_026784285.1 Stomatorhinus walkeri
GCCCGTTAGACACACTGCTGTTGCTGTTCAGGTGTACCGGGGCCCGTTAGACACACTGCTGTTGCTGTTCAGGTGTACCGGGGCCCGTTAGACACACTGATGTTGCTGTTCAGGTGTACCGGGGTCCGTTAGACACACTGCTGTTGCTGTTCAGGTGTACCGGGGCCCTTTAGACACACTGCTGTTGCTGTTCAGGTGTACCGGGACCCTTTAGACACTGCTGTTGCTGTTCAGGTGTACTGGGGTCCGTTAGACACACTGTTGTTACTGTTCAGGTGTACCGGGACCCTTTAGACACACTGCTGTTGCTGTTCAGGTGTACTGGGGTCCGTTAGACACACTGCTGTTGCTGTTCAGGTGTACCGGGGCCCGTTAGACACACTGCTGTTGGGCGTCTCATATAATAATCATGTGGCATTAACACACTCCTACAGCCTTTGTTATGGATATGCGATTATGGTGCTGTTGAACATCTTATGCAGTCTACAAAAATATTTTAAGCTATTTATCTAGGCAGTAAGTGAAAATTTGCTCAGAAAGTGAAGCAAGTTGACAGTAGAATATATGCAAAAGAACATAAAAATAACAGGAATTTTGTTTTCTTCTTCATAATGATACTGACATTTTGCTGGGTACCTGCTTCCCAGACCTCTCCAGAGGGACACCTCAGCCATTTTGTCAATTAACTTACTTTGTTAAAGAGTTGAGGAGGTATTGGTTAGCAAAAAATGTTGTGCTAGTGGTGAAGTTCAACAAATACATAGGCATATTGGTTGGTTACTGCAAATATTGAGGTGACCTTAGGGTAGGTTTTGACATGGCTAACCCTAACACTCCTTCACAGATGTGACATCACAGTTCCACAGCAATGTGAAGATCATTTGGAAGTTTGCGTTGACTGCATGACACTTTTGCACAGTACTCTGTATGCTTGTCTCTGTGACTTGGGGATGTTCTTGGCTCTAAGCAAAAGCAGTAAGTCTAGATGTACAGTTTGTGTTGCTTGAGCATTTAGTTCTCCGTTTAACACGGATCCACTAGCAAGGGAATTTTCTGCCGCATATAAAATCGCATATTCATTGTTAGTAGCCAGCAGCATCAAGTCAAGAAACATCTGTTCCTTTTGTACAGCATTAAAATATGGGATTATGAAAAGAAGCAAAACAGAATAAATTAATTCCAGGCAGTCCGTGGCCTTTACCTTTTAGACCAGTTTTTAACGCTCGTTGACATCACTGAAGTTTGTGACAGAATTGCCATTAGAACTTCCATATTTCACCATATATTTTTCTAAAGGAAATGTTTGACGACCGTGTGAGGCCCTAACAGTTGATTATTTTGATATTTTCGATTATTGTATAGATATTCTCATATACTCATATAATAGAAACAAAAAAACTAAAAACTAAAAAAAAATGGTCAATGAAAAGGCATGAATTATTTAACATTGTTTAAATGAACAACTGCTAGTGGTTTTGTGTCTGAGGAGGTCAACATGTGTATATGATCTTCACTTTGCTTGGTACAGTGACAATAAAACTTTTCAATTGTTTAGAAAGTTGGCTAGTACATAGAAGGATATTTTCAGACCGTACAAACTGAGTGATTTCATTTTAAAATTAAGCATCCAATATGTTACTCACCAATAATTGGAACTGTTTGAACGAAAAAATGATTAATATAGTGTACCTCTGACAGGCGAGATGTATTGTCCAAAATGCTGCTTTTCAAGACCAAATGGTAATGGTAAAGCCACTCTTATCATGCTAAATATTAATATTTCCCCCATTTGTTTCGACCTAACAAGCTAGCACGGGTTGGCTCTGGGAAGTCCCCATTTAACTGGGATGTTTCCCTGACACAAGCTCATTCATGCTGGTTGAATTTAGCATATTTCACACCACACTTGACTGTCCCCTACTTGTGTGAAAACGCTGGACCTCTGACTGTTTTGTCTGTTTACTGCCAGCTTGATTTCCTTGCCTTCCTGCTGCCCAAAGCCCACCCCCCCCTCCAGTTTTAATCAGTGTGCTGCTAATTATCACTGTTACAAGAATCAGTGGTTTATTTGTCACATACAAAGTCTACAGTCCGGCTATAACCTGCAGTGAAATGCAACTCTTCCTTGGTAAATAGTAACGGCAAGATAAAGACCACTCTAGGTTAAGAATGCAGACTGAAAATCCAAATTTGTACAATTTGAATGCATTTATTTAAAAAATGATTTGCTTGAATATGCTTAAAACCTACGAACACTGTATCCATAAATGCATTTCCAAACTGTTTAGTACCATCTATAAAATGCCTTGCGTCCTTCATAGGAGGTTACCATCGATAGATATCGATAACATGGGTAAATATTTTAAAATTTAGCTAGAATGATACTGATAACATGAAAACAACGGTTTTTGATTACTTGGCAAAGACACACTGAAAATATCATATAGTCATTTAGCTTGTGCCATCGATTATAGCAATGCGATATAACATGCTGCTCAGTGGCATTCCTCCACTGAAATGGCAGCCGTGCCGATGGGCAGAGGAGGCTCCCAGTCTGCGATCACTACAGCATCTATTCATAAGTACTTACCAAATGTGATTAAAGTATAATTATTAATGGTGACAGTTATCAGCTGTAATCAGTCTAAAGGGTCTCCACAAACCCTGCTAGTAAAATCCCATATTGATGAGTCTTATTGGTAAATCGATTGGCCATTTGGGCTGCGCTCCCTGTCTATGTCCTCAGTGTTCAGTACGTGGGTATTTCTCCTGCACTTCCCCATACCTTACATTTACAGGCCTTGCGAATCCTGAAAGCCCTGTCTACATAATCATTCTAATTACGCCACCTCCACCGTCTCCCTCTTTCACTTTGTCTCTGCATCCCTTTCCCTCATTTGCTTGCCTTCTTCGCCAAAGTGTATGTGTTTTCCCTGGCTTCCCTGCTCCCAGGCTGCTCGTGCTGCAGTTGCCATGGCGATCGCATACCGCTACCACTCGTGATTATGGCACACACACACACACACTCCCCAGTGTGACCTTTCTGAGTAACGACAGTGCTGCAGTGCAGCCCTGTGCCTCCCCTATGGTGACATCATCGTTATAAAACAGGAACACAAACCCATGCATGGCTACATAATTGAATATTCTCCATTTTTATTCCCGGACATTTCCAAAATGAAGCTGCACTTACTGCTAATGAAATGTAAAATGAATGCTTAAATTAGGATTACCAGTCGATAGAGCTCTGATTTTGAGCTCAGCATTTTCAGATTGATTTTCATGTAGGTTTCGGATCATTTTTCACGGTAGAGTCAGTTTTGAAGCTCCAGCTTCCTGGCAGAGCGAGCGTGGAGGTTGGCCACTATTTTTTTTTTTTGGTGTGTGTTGGAGTTCATGGCTCCGTCTATGGAGGGAATAAAATCCCTGAGTCAACAAAGGCCAACTGCCGTATTTCACGGCAGGCTTCTGGTTCCTCAAAGTGTCACGCTGCTGATGCCAAGCAAAATGCTCGTGTGCGATCTCATCGGGGAGCTCATCGGGGAGCTCATCGGATCACAGCCGATAGTCACAGCCAAAAGTCCCAGCCAGCTTTTATGTCAGCTGCCCTAAAAAAAAACTTGAAATTAATGTCTCTTCCATCTTTAAATATTTTGATAAAAGTTCAATTGCTAAGATATTAATTTGACATTTCACCCCTACTGTATTATACCCTAGTAAACAGGAAGTCGCTCTGCAGCTGCCTGGCCCCACAGCGCGCTAAAATTCTGAGCTTGGCATGTTTCAGCCATTTTACTTGGATGGTATTTCATTGAAAACAGGGAGTGACTGACTACAGGGTCTGTACTAACCTGAGTGTGAATGCAGCTGAATCCTGATGGTTCCTTAGCTCTCTGTTCCTCACCGTTTGCATTTGTTTGAAAATGCCCTTGCAGACGCTCCGTCTGCATTCTGCCGTCTTACTCAATCTTCTTTCTTCGCTGCTGACTTTGGTTTATGAATTTTCTAATGCACTGCTTTGAAGAGTAAGGAGTTGCATATAATGGAATGGTGACGCCTCCAGCCACGTGACTGGGAGCAGATGCTGGTCCATTTTTCCCTGTTAGGAGGTCAGTTAATGTGCTCCATTCTGTGCCTTTCCTTTAGGTTTTTAGTGAAAATGAGAAATCAAAAAACTCAACTGTTTGGTGTCAGGATGTGACGATCCTGAGACCTAATTCATGGCAGCAGTGTTTGGCTTGTTTCTTTGGATGAGGTCATAAGGTCAGGCTTGGACTGAGACTGTTTCCCTGTTCCCTGCCCTCAGCTGGTCTCTGTCAGGCTCGGAGCAGTTTGCGCTGCGCTACGCCGACGGCCCACAGCTGTATATCACTGAGCAGGTGAGCGAGGCCTTTCTGGGGGGCGGCAGGTCTGGTGGTGCGAGCTGTGTGTTTCTTTGTGTGAGGATTGTGCAGGGTCTTGGCTGTCCTTGTAAAACGCCTGCGACCACACATCTTTCAGAGCCGAGGGGAAATCAAGAATGGCACCATCCTACGACTGGCCATATCTCCGGTAGGCTGCTTTTACCATCCATTCATCCATCCATCTAGTCCTGGTCAGGATCACAGGACCATTTTATCTTGGTCATTGAGGAGAGTATGCCGTCTCCTGCATCTCGCCACTTTATTCTTTGCCAACACGATCCTCTCACTTCAGCTGACGGCCAAATTCTCAACCAGCACACTTACTGCTGCTCTTTTACCCATCATACTCATTAAACTCCATTCGTTATCTGGTCTCTAATTGGTCTTAATCCGATTTAAACCAGTTTTCAAATTTTAAATAAATTGAGAGATCGGTGGATTTGGCTCAATAAAAGAATCTCCAATAAGAGCCATGCCCAATTAGCAGTATTAGCATGGATCTAATTGGCTTAACAAGCTCGTTAGTCTGCTGAAGGCGGTGTCATGTCCCCCCCCCCTCCCCCGCAGACCCGTGCTGCGAGACAGCTCCTGGAGAGGATCCAGTCCCACGGGATCGACGCGCGCCTCGAGGCCCTCAAGGAGCTGGCTAAGCTATCTGCCGACCCAACCTTCGCTACGGAGTTCATCAATCTGGAGGGCATCGGGACCCTGGCCCGCCTGGTGGAGAGTGGCACGCAGTAAGGAGGGTCTTGCTGGACGCGGCCGCGTGAAATCTGCTCACCGCTCACACTTCACACGCTCACACCCCCTCACAGATGCCACTGTCACAGGGTTCAGGCACAGACAGGATCACTGCTGAAACACTGCCGTACATCAAGATGCTAATTGCTGCCGGTCCCGCCCCCTTTGCCTGGTCATTGCAGCTTCGGCGAGATGCTGGCCTTCACTCTGACTGCCTTCCTGGAGCTCATGGACCATGGCATCGTGTCCTGGGACCTCATCTCTCTGTCCTTCATTAAGCAGGTGAGAGGACATTTTATTCTGCCCCGATCCGATTGTTGGAATTACACACTGAACACGTTATCCCATATAGGAACACAAGCTGCTGAATTTGCGGGCAGAATCGCTGGTGAAATCCACATGTGCGATGCCGCCTGCTCGCTTGGTGGCCGGCTCTGTTTGCGGAAAGGTGGGGGCCGGAAATAACTGTTCAGTCTCTGGGCCTGTGGGGGCACCCCTGAGAACAGCCAGTTCATCATTATTCAAAAGTGTATTAAACTCATTCTCATCAATACTCCGAATTCCCTGGTACTCAGAGAAGCATAAATATAATGCCAAATATGTACTTCATTAAATTATTTCAGAATACCATACAAATAATGTATATTAAATAATATAAAAATAATAAAAATAATTCATACTCAGAATACCATACACATGGTCCATATTAAATTAATAATTTATTCTTAGAGTACTATATATATTGCATATTAAATGTTTTAAATTCAGAATGCCATACACATAATGCATATCAAATAAGTACTCTATACTGAGAATACCATTCATATAATCCATATAATCATTTTGTGTACCCGCTTGTCCTCCAGCACTCTTTTGCCCTCGATTATCAGACAGGTTTTATGAGTACGGTGGCCGAGTTCAGAAATGGCTGCATCCGGTAAATGGAGATCTTAGTGAACGCCGAGCGTGAGAGGGTTTATGAAGCGAAACGGCGTGGTCTTAACAGCGACTCCCAGTGGCCAGTGACTGAATGCCTTCATCCGTAGCGAGTGCCCTCTGTTTCGACTTCTGGCTGCCCCCCCCGTGCAAAGACAGGAGTCCAGTAAAGGGAACACCTGCTGGATGCTGATGCTAACCGCCGCTGCTGGGGGGGCCAGCTTTCGGGTGTCCTCCGTCCGGCCCTCGATACGCACACGCTGGCTGTCCATATGCACATACAGCTGTCAGGTTTTATTCCTGGACACCCACAATGGGGAAATACGGGGCGGGGGTGTTTTCACTGCTCGACTTATTACAGGAAGCCTGTAGCGCTGTGTTTTGTCATTAATACGTCTGCTCTTTCCTCAAAGGCAGAGAGGCAGACAGATTGATGCCTTTGACACATTTACACGTGTAGAGCTGCTCCATGTAGAGTTGTTCTTGTTGCCCTGTTTGGTATGTTCGCTGAGAAGCACGCACTTTTCCTAGTAATTTAAGCCCGTATAGCCGATTCCGTTGTTCCTCCTCATGAACTTTGACCTCTGAAAAGCTGCCTGGACTGACGTGATGAGTGGGCGGCTGTTGCCTAGCAACCCATAATGTTGGCCTCCATCTATGATATTCCGGCTCCTGCCAATAATTTCCTGCATTTGCAGCTTTCTGCCTTCGAGCCAGTTCCTGGCTCTCGATAAGGACCAAGAGTTATAATTCAGCCTCATTTCTCATTCTTGCCTTTTTTTTGCCGGCTGCATGAATCTCCGGCGATCTAATCCTCCTTTACGATTCACAAGGGTTTCATCTGGATTATTGAATGTCATCAGTGGTCCTCAAAGGCATTCTTCCACACTAGAACTTTGTTGTCGTCGCTATGAAACATTATTCACGCAGCAGTACGTCATGCACTTCTTTTTTCCAGATTGCCGGCTACGTCAACCAGCCCATGGTGGACGTGTCCATCCTGCAGCGCTCACTAGCCATCCTGGAGAGTATGGTGCTGAACAGCCACAACCTCTACCACCGGGTGGCGCAAGAGATCACCGTGGGACAGCTCATCGCGCACCTGCAAGTGTGAGCACACACCCACGCACAGCGAGCGAGCGCACGGGCACGGCTCTCTGGGGTCTGGGCACCGTGGGCGTCTGTCGCAGCTGAAGGAGTCTCATGCATCTCTATACGTCTACATGCTGCAGATCTGTGTGCAAATGGGCACCACATACACTGTGTGTTTACATAATGTGTATATATAAGGACATGTTCCTCTGTCTGTTCATATCACTGTGTGGGTCAATAAATTAAAAACATATTTATTTTGTTGTTGCAGGTGTAGTTATTATCAGTATCAGTATTATCATATTTAATGATAATTTATGATACAGCACATTATTGGTGTATAGGTGTCCCACAGATGCGAGTCTTTCCCTCACTCTGAAATGCTATTTAAAGGCTCCATCATCTCCCCTCAAACATATGGCTCCCCTTTGTCCTTCACACAAACAGTGCGTGGGGTCAGCTTTTGGCTCTTGAACAGGGCCTCTCTCCAGGCGTGACATCCGGGCCCTTTGGACCTGCGGGTCACATCCGGGCCGGGCCGGGCCGGCTCGAGATGCCAGGGAGGAGCAAGAGCGGAGAGGGATTAGGAGCGGAGGGCACCTGTCAGCGGCCTCCGGGTAGCGCCGGTGCGCCGTGGAGCCCTGCGTGACCTCTGACCCTCTGCTGCCGTCTTGCTGAGGCCTTACTGTGGTCTTGTGCCTAGTGTGTAGTTTCAATTACCCATGGTGTGAAATGGAAAATTCCCAGTGTAGCAAAAAAATCCTAAATTTTAAATTGTGCACCATTCTGAGTAGCGTAATGAAATCTCAGGTCATCCTGCCCGGGGATGTAAATCTCCCCTTCATCCATACTATCCACGGCTTAGACCCATTAGCCACTTGGTATTCGTCTCTGTTATCAGATCTGTATCTCATTTGACTGCATTCATGTAACTTTTATTGCAGTATATTGTTATAATTGTTAATTTTTACTATTAGTTAAGGTTGTTAATCTCTTATTCTGCCTAATTTATAAATTAAACTTTATGATAGGTATACATGTATAGGAAAAAATATTATGTATAGGGTTGGTTACTATCCATGGTTTCAGGCATCCGTGGATGGGGGGGCATGAGAGAGAAAATATAATGTCCCCCTGACAGCAGCAGCGTGTCCCTCGTCACCTCAAGCTTTCACACTGAAATGATCATTTCTCTCCTGTTTCTGTTCCACCTGCAGTGCTCAGTTAGCAGAGTGTGCCACCATAATTAAAACATGGCTAATTAAAAGAATTCTAAGGAAAATGGCAGGAAAAGTTCTAAGATGTTAGAACTTCATATAAATGTTAAATGATTGTATTCTGACTTGTGTCCTTGTCATCCAGTCAGTACTCATGTGCTTGGTCATCACTGTTGTATGGAGAAATAGCAGAGAGAATGTGGGAATGAGGAGGGCTAGATACTTCTGACTGCCTGCTTCTGCTCTGCTGTCATGCCTTCAGGTCCAATCAGGAAATCCAGACGTATGCCATCGCTCTCATCAATGCTCTGTTCCTCAAAGCCCCCGAGGACCGGCGCCAGGTCAGTGCCTGTTCCATGCCCCCTCTTAGACACACACACACAGGTTTTTAATTATATCTTTGTGGGAACTCTCCATTAATTTCTATGGGGAAAACGCTAATCCCAACATAACGACCTTAACCCCTACCCAGCCTTTAACCATAAGTGACCAAACAAATGCCTTTTGGCATTTTTAATCTTTTGATTGCATTCACAGATCTTTGTGGAGACCTGAAAAATGGTCCCCACAACGTCAAAGAAACAGGTTTTTTATTTCATTGTAGGGGGCATTTAATCCACAAACACATGCACATGCATAGAAGAGCTCCCCCTATAGGCAGTGTGCAGGGGTGAAGGAGTCTTCTGTTTTCTGCCCTGTGTTTTATTGTTCTCATAGCAACAGAACAATTAGCTCAGGGACTTAAGGATGTAAAGCCCGTGTCCAGAAGGTTGTGTTTACAAATCCCCTTTTGGCCCTTGAGCAAGGCCCCTTAGCCCCAGCTGCTCCAGGGAGTCTGTCTGACCCTGACATTTTGGGCAAAAGTGTCTACTAAATAAATGAATGGAAATGTTGCATTGGTGTTTCTTCACTGCTGTCAGCTGAGGCTTTCCCGATCACGATTTTAGAATTCAGGATTCTTGGCTCCCACTTCTGATGACTTTTACACCAGTGTAAAACCTGTAGTCTCCTGTATAAGTGGCGGAGCGCCATCTGGTGTCACATGACAGTATGTGGCAGCAGGAAGGAGCTTTTGAGTTTGGACCAAAGTTGGCTGCAAATTAATTTGATCTGTCACCCCAGAGGGGCCGAGTCTCTTCCTCTGGCAGCTGGTCTCTGCTGTGCCACGCTCTGTGCACGCTCTGTGTGTGTGTGTGTGTGTGTGTTTAACGCGCTGCATGTGCCTGCGCGGCATGTGTCTGCGTCCGTGTGTGTGTCTGCTGCCTTGTCCTTGCCTGTGTGTAAGTCAGCGCTCTCTGTTCCCATTGCTGTCACATCTGCATCCCTCGCTCTTGTTCCATCCCTGCCAAACCGCCCCGTTCCTGCCCTGCCTTGCCCTACGCCCTCCATGCCTTGCCCCACCCCCAGGAAGAACATATTAACCTGCAGGACCTCCGCCTCACCGTGAGTACCCACCTATTCCTCCACCTCACCGCATTGCTCGCAGCACTGACTCCGCCCCCTGAGGTGCCCCCCCCCCCTGCTGGTTCCTTTGCCCATGTGACTGTGCTCCCCGCTCCTCTGTATTGTGGCCAGGGCACGATATCCTCTTTCAAGTCTTGAGCCTGTCCAGCGGAGGTGGCTGTGTCTGTTGGACAACAGGTGTACCACTACTTTTCGAGCTGAAATTCAGCCCCATTGGCTCCCCGGTAGTCATGTGACTGTGACCCACCCCAGATCTGTCTTTGGCTGGCCTTGCTCTCCCTGGCGAGCTGTTAGAGGTTTGTCCCGCTTTGCAGGAAATGGCAAGCAGCCTGGCCCAGAAACACCTGAGGTCCATCATCCTTAACGTGAGTACGCCTCTCTGCCTGCTCAAACGTCCTGTGTTAAAATTCACTTAATAACAGAGAGTATTTATAAAATGGACTTGTATGAAAGTACCATGAAAGTGCATAAGAAAATGATCACTTCTTGTTTTTGTCTTGTGGTTTTTTAGTTGGTAATTCGAGAAACAGGAATAGATACTAATGCGTCTCTTTGATGCGGAAGTTTTTCTTCTTATTCTTGTTTACAAAGTAAATGATCCAAAATATTAGTGAAAATCTTCTCTGTCTGAATTAGTATAGTGTTGTATTTAAACTTACCAATGAGTGGTGTTTCCCCCTAAACATTCCCTGTTCCCTTCTGTAGCACATCATTCACGGGAACCGGCCAATCAAAGCCGAGATGGCGCATCAGCTGTACGTGCTGCAGGTGCTCACCTTTAACCTCCTGGAGGAGCGCATGATGACCAAGATGGATCCCAGTGATCCGGTGAGCTTAAAACACCTATCATTTACTCTGGAATGTAACCCTAATACCTGATTCTGACCCATCTTTCCCTGGAGTTTAAATCCCTAACACTAAACCCTAAAGCCTGATCCTGAACCCTAATCCATCCATCGCTTAACCCGGAGTTTAATTCCCTATCTCTGAACCCTAAAACCCTGGAGTTTAATTCACTAGGTGGTGCCAGATAAGGGTCTGTTAATCTGAATGTTTATCTTTTCTTTTTTAAATTGATCTATTTGTAGTATGCTTAATGAAATGGGGCAGCTCCTCTTTATCCAGTGAAATGGCCACAATGTGCTACAGTTGTTGCATATTATCCTGCAGTCTGTAATGTCAAGTTCACTTTCCACTTGGCTAAGCACTTGCCTTCCTGCCGCTAGCTGGCAGGCGTCTTAACGATGTGTCATTCCCCCCCCCAACATCGCCCCCGACAGACGCAGAGGGACATCATCTTCGAGCTGCGCAGGATCGCATTTGACGGGGCCAGTGACCCCGGCAACACGGAGAAACGCAAAGCCGTGCACACGAAGGACTACAGGATGCTGGGCTTCACGGTCAGCCGGCCCTGCAGGGGGCGCTGTCATGCCACTCATGGGCATGAGTTTCACTATAAGAATCAGAGCACTATTCATTCACTTTATAGTTATGTTTTCATAAGTATGTTAAAGTATCTTTCAGATTTGTTCTAATGTTAAATATATTAAGTTAAATTCAAGTTTGTCATAAGCACAATAAGTAATCAGTTACACAATACAATGGGGATGCATTCCAATTAAACACATACAAATTAAGATGCTAAAATCAGGCTACAATTAAACAGTAAGTCTTTAAGAGAATAAATGAGTATGATTATGACAGTAAATACTTAAACAGAGTGTAACGCAGACGTTAATGTGAACTATAATTGGAGTGTTATTTCTCAACCTGCCCCATGAACTGCCTGTGGTTCCCTGAGGTTTAACAAACACTGAGTTAGTATTGAGTCTGTATTTGGACTCTGGTGTCCCCACAGAACCATGAGAACCCAGCTGTGGACTTCATGCAGACTCCCCCGGGGGTGCTGGCGCTGGACAACATGCTCTACCTGGCCAGGCTGCACCAGGACACCTACATTCGGGTGAGAGGTGCCGGGTGTCTGTCCCGCTGTGGCAGGCTCTGCCCCAGGTCCGGCCCCTTATGCAGCCCCTGCATCTCCAGAACTGGGTCATCCTTAAATATATTAGGAGGTCCTCTGACTTAGAATATGGTTGAAAATGCATTTGTCTTCTGTAAGATGTGTTCTTCAATATTTCCTTCTCTTTTGCTCTGAGTGCTATTTTACACATTTATATTTATGAAGGGGGGTAGAATTATCTTGGCCGTGTTTATGATCTCTGCTTAGAAGCGTGGTGGGCGGGTCGCGATGAGGCGTCTTCCCGTTTCTCACCTCAGATCGTCCTGGAGAACAGCAGCCGCGAGGACAAGCACGAGTGTCCCTTCGGCCGCTGCGCCATTGAGCTGACGCGCATGCTCTGTGAAATCCTTCAAGTGGGAGAGCTGCGTAGGTTTCCCCTCCCTCCTCCGTTTACCCCCATGTTATGGGATCAGTGCCTGTATCCAGATGCTCAGAGGTTACGATTTGGGATAAACTCGGCATGCCGCATTTCTAACTTCTTTGCATTGGTAAAATCCGATTTACTGATATATAATTATTAGTAATGATCCTGTGCTTTTATTATTTAGAAATGTGGGAAATACTTTTTGACCAATAATTTAATATCTAGATTGATTCCCCTCTCTAAAATATTTCTGCGTTTGTACCATATTGAGTTGCATATAGGATCATATTCTTTTGCACGACATCGTATCGTGTCGAAATGCACAGCATTGCAATAGGGCTGAATCATAAGGTATCGCATTAGCAGCTGCTTCATATGTATCTGTGATGTTCCGGGTCACTGTCAGTGCATCGAGATTGTATTGCGTCGGCCTCTGTGACGGAGATACACAGCCTGCTTGCTAATAATAAGACGATCTGACGTTTCGTGTCGCCTGTGCCGTTAAGCGAATGAGGGATGTAACGACTACCACCCCATGTTCTTCACGCACGACCGGGCTTGGGAAGAGTTCTTCTGTGTCGGCATCCAGCTGCTCAACAAGACCTGGAAGGAGATGCGAGCTACAGTGGAGGACTTCAACAAGGTTGGACGCCCACTTCCTCTTCCTGGGATGGGGGTGTATGACTAATCCTGAGTGATATCCGGGTGGGGGGTGGGAGGGCAATTGCCTTGTCTGATCTCCGGGATTCATTGCGAACAGACAATTCAGATTCAGGAGTGGACATGTGTAATGGTTTAGCTAGAAACCAAATCCTTCTTTTTATTTAGAGTCGCTGTGTGGGACGGTGAAGGCCAATTCGTACTTCGGTTTTCGTTTGCAGATGAGGGGATGTGAATTTCGTCATTAGGGGCTAGCTGCAGTCGGTGCATGTATGACTATTTGTCCAGATATTTATGTCATGTGGAAACTGTGTGCATCAACTACCCATGTGCAAGATGATTAATTAGGCATTTCCAGTAGGTGGCAGGACTGACTTTCTGAGATCAGCAGTCAACAACAAAAGAGAAGAGGAAGAATAGTTGTTGTTGTTGTAGTTATGGTGCAGTGGCATGAAGAGGGTTGGAGGTACCCGCTTATGAAATTATTCATACTGTCCAGTTGGGGATGGGTTCCCGGCTAATTTTGTTATAAGGACTTCAAAATACCGCGTTATGTCTTCTTACCGTAATACTGTCCAAGCCTTCACTAATAACTTTAAAACTGTTCAAAAAAGTTGACCCATTTCACCATACTGCTTGTATATGTGTTTCTGGCAGTGCATCTGCACCCCCCCCTCGTCTGGTGGGGTATCACTGCTGTATACATGCACCGACTGCAACCATCTGCATCCACACACAAATGTAGCGTGAACACAAACTGCTGGGCGGATGGCTGTCCGCAGCCCAAAACCGCATGCAGAAAAGTGAAGTATGGAGTAAGCTTCATGGCAGAAGGTTATTGCAAAGGACAGATTCCAAATTCAATTGTGTTTCTGTAAAAGCCAGTAACTTGCTACTGATTCTGAAGGAATGTTTTTTAGAAGTGCACTCCATGAGTGACGGCACGGCTCCAGGGCTTCCTGGTTAGATGGCAGGTGGATGTTTTGGGATGGCATCTCGACACTGGTTTTGAGTCAGACCCCTGCTGATCTCTTGTGTAAGCAAAGCTGTCACCCCTCTGGTGACCTGCAGGTTATGCAGGTGGTCCGGGAGCAAATCACCAGGGCCCTGGCCATGAAGCCGTCGTCACTGGACCAGCTGAAGAGCAAACTGCGGGGACTCAACTACTCGGAGATACTGCGCCTGAGACAGTCTGAGCGAATGAGCCAGGATGACTTCCAGTCCCCACCAATCATGTGAGGCTGCCGTCGACGCCCATCCATTCTTACCCTTCATATAGTGGCCACGTATATTATACAGCCTGAATGTTTTGATAGGGGGGTCGTCAAGGCAGTCGGGCTGCATTTCAGCACTTGGTGTCAGTTTGTTCATGTCAGCATCATACAATAGTGTAATTATCTGAATGGGTATAATGGCACTTTAATGAAAAGCTGAAACGCAGCCCCACACCATGATGTTCCCACCTCCAAACTTCACTGTTGTTATGGTGTTTTTGGGAGTGATGTGCTGTCATTTGACCTCCAAACATGGTGTGTACTATGGCATCCAAAGAGTTCAATTTTGGTCTCATCTTACCAGACTGTATTCTCCCAGTATTTCACAGGAATGAATGTCTGAATGTTGTGCAGCAAACGTTAAACGAGCTTCAGCATGTTTTTTCTTCAGCAATGGAGTCTTGCGTGGTGATCGTGCATACAGAACATGGCTGTTGAGTGCGTTACTTGCCAATTCCAGGTCTTTCTGAAGCTCTCCACAAATGGCCCTTGGCTCTTGGTCAACTCTTCTGATAATTCTTTTGAGTCCTCTGTCAGAAATCTTGTGAGGAGCACCTGGCTCTGGCCAGTTTATGTTGAAATGATGTTTCCACTTCCGGATTATGGCCGCAACAGTGCAGTTCAGAAGTTTAGAAATCCTTCTGTAACCAAAGCCATCAGTATGTTTTGCAACAATACGGTTGTGAAAGTCTTGAGAGAGAGAGTTCTTTGCTTTTACCAATCATGAGATGTTTCACCATTTGGGACTGAACCAGCTGATATTAATTAGCACTGAAAAGAGGCAGAATTGCTTTCTGATTACTGATAGATTTCAGCTGGTGTCTTGGCTTTTGGTGCCTTTTAGCTCCATTTCTTCATGTGTTCATATGTATGTATGTGTGTATTTACCCATATCTATGTATATGTGTGTAATTATAATATTTATAGTATATAAAGTATATAGTCAGTGGTCAGCGGCACGCTGATAACCTGTGCGTCTTTGCCGTCAGTGAGCTGCGTGAGCGCATCCAACCTGAGATTCTGGAGCTGATCAAGCAGCAGCGTCTCAACCGGCTGTGTGAGGGAAGCGGTTTCCGGAAAGTCGCAAACCGCCGGCGGCAAGGTGGGCTGCCACCAATCGCTGCCAGCCACTCCTCCACGGGCAGAAAGAGCGTTATATCCGCTCCTCGCTCCCATCCATCTGGGCATCACTCATTCAAGGCGTACTCTCGCCCTGTGGCCGCTGGGCAGCTCCTGGCTTCTCTATGACCGAGCCAGATGTGATTTAATTGCTCAGCTGATGGTTATTGCCTGAAACGATGTGCGGCAGTGTTTTATGCTGCAGCTACACTGTACAGTCCTGCTTGTCCCCTCAGCCCCACCTGCGTCTCTGAAACTCCAAAGCCAGGTTCTCCACTGTACGAGTTGTCTCATGGTTGATGGCTCGTGTCCAGCTCTAATAACCACACTGCCCATTTTATTCCTCTTCCTTCTCCCCAAGACAAGTTCTGGTTCTGCCGCCTGTCCCTCAATCACAAGGTGCTGCACTATGGCGACCTGGACGAGCCCCCCCAGGGTGAAGTGCCTTATGAACTGCTCACCGACAAGAGTGAGTCCCCGGATGAGTGCAGAGGTGTGGGAGCCAGCTAGGGGCCTGCCATGTGGGGGTGGGGCTTGGCCTGACCTTTTGGGAGCAACGGGGTGACGATCAGCAGTTGCATAACTTATTGAAGGGCAGGAATGAGTCGGCGACCTTTGTGAGGAGGGGAGTGGCTTTTGTAGGCGGGGGTTTGCCCCCTGAGGCTGGGGAGGATGTGGGGTGAGCAACTTTAAAGTCCAGCTGTGTAAACGAGAACATTTTCAGATTTGTGTCATTGGGGAGAGTCTAGGCCGTGAGGCAAACACCTTAGGGTCCTTCTCTTCCTTCTCTGCAGTACCTGTGTCTGACATTAAGTCCGTGGTGACAGGGAAGGATTGTCCCCACATGAAGGAGAAGACTGCACTGAGGCAGAACAAGGTGGGGCCCTGCTGCAGTCACGGCACCGCAGAGCTGCCCTGACTGAGGGGTAAAAAGCACAAAAGACACAAACAGAAAACCGTCAACTTGCACGTTAAAACAGGAGCGAGACGCAATGGTTATCAATTTTGGTTCACTGCAGCAAATATTCCCACAATACATTTCAAACAGAGCCGTCTTACAGGGGAGCGGAGAGGAAGTCGCAGGAATGTTATTTGGGGACGTGGGCGGAGGGAGGTTTGATAGAACCGGTGGGGGGGGAGGGGCAGGAGAAAAGAGTGGAAGAACATAGGAAAGCAGCAGAAGCCTAGGCTGTTATATAATGGATGTTAACAAGGCAGTAATATGCTCATCACATGACCACGCCCTAACCCAGGATGACCACACCCCTCAAGCTGAGTGTTTGGTACATAGATTAATAACTAAGCACCTCATTAAGTTCCTTATTAGCGGCGAATGCAGCTAACGGCAAACAGGCCTAGATGAGTGATCACTCTCTACCAGCCGGCTAACCCTCATTTTTCTCATGTGTAGGATGGTCTAGAACTTGCTTTCTCCATCCTCTATGACCCTGATGAAGCTCTGAACTTTGTCGCCCCAAACAAGTATGAGGTGAGGCATGGATTTCCAAAGTAGTGTTCATTCTGTGGCTTTTAAAAATAGGCAAGTATAGCCATTCCTCTGGAGATAGTCTGAACACATTCTGCTGGAATCGAAGTGTGAGAAGGTTAAGGAGCAGAAGAGTGGTGGGAAGTAGTCATTTGCAAGGTGAGGGTTACTGTTTGACGTACCAGGAGTAGCCATTTATTAAATACTAAATATGTAAGGGCTGTATTTGAATGGATAGACGTGGAGTAAGGGTTCGTGACCTTGACTGCCTTTCTGTGCCTCAGTACTGCATCTGGATCGACGGACTGTGCGCGCTGCTGGGCAGGGAGATGGGCAGCGACCTCACACGCAGCGACCTTGACACACTCATCAGCATGGAGATGAAGCTCCGCCTCCTAGACCTGGAGAACATCACCATTCCCGAGGCCCCGCCCCCCGTGCCAAAGGAGCCCAGCACCTACAACTTCACCTACAATTATGGCTGAGGGTGTGGGTGGGAGGGCTTAGGAAGGGTGAGGGAAGGGGGAAGAAGAGAGATTCAGCCCCTGCCCCTACAGGCCTCCTCTGTAACAGTATGTAAGAGGAGAACTTCAGTGGGGCAAAGAAAAATGAAACCATTTTGACAATATGCAGTCTCTTTTCGATTCATGCCCTTACATGTGTTTCTAAGAGGGTTGTTCCATTAATACCGTAATCCAACACTATTGAGCCTTATCAGCTGCAGTATCAAGATATGTCAAGTATTTTTTTAATTTATTTTTTTTTTCTCGCATTAATCCACGGCTTTACCAATGTTCTAACCAAGCTGCCCAGCAGCGTATCCGCGTTGACCGGTACTGTAGAGGTTGGGTCTTTCTAAAGTTACTGTCACCAGTAGCTGTCCCTTTTCTGTCCGCTAATTCTGTACTAATCTCCATTGATTTTATTATGCAGAATAGATTCTATTTTTGTAAAGGAATATATGAACCGAGCCCAGCATTGAAAGGGATCTTTATTCTGAGTAACCTCAGCCTTTCAGCCTGATGTCCTTTGAAAATGTGTGGAAAAAGCGTGTATAGACACCTTCTTCATAATTCTCAGATAGCTATATAATGAATTGCCTGTTTGTTTGATGTAAACACTAGAAATCTACAACATCCTCGTTATCTGCCCTCTGTAAACGCTGTAGTTGCCCCTGTGGACTGTATGTTGAATCGCTGTACAAAGACCAGCTGCCATGAAATCGTCATAATGGTCCTCAGCAAGACTGATTTGCCTTTTGCACGGTAATTGTTGAGAGGTGTGAGAAAAGTGATTATAAGAACAATAAAGTAAAATTAGACAAAACAGATACCTGCGATATATATTAAAAATAAATTGAGAAGAACACTATATTAGAGCCTGTGTGGTAGAGATGGGAGGTATGTCATTCCTGCAAGTCTTTTGTTACATTAAAGTTCATTGCATGAAGAGCATCAGCTTTTTGTAGCTCCTGGCTACACCTGAGGCGTGTTCCACAAAACAGGATTTCTCACTTAGCAGGGTTAAATTAAGCTGGAAATCATGATTGTTCAAAAGTTTAGGTAAGGAGCATTCCTATTGGACTTCTGTCTTAAGCTAACTGAGAAACCCTGCGTTGCGGAACGCTCCCCAGGTGAACCTCGGCGTGTGGTGGGACCTGGCTGTAGCCTGTAATTTAACATGTTAGCTTTGGGTATGGACATCCATATGAATTGTGACGTCGCCCCTTGTGACACATTGCTTTGTGCCAGTGTGGTAATTTATGTATGAACCCTATATTCTGCAGTCGCGGAGGACGATGTATGAAACATCTCCATGGGACATGGGAGTCGAAGTAAACCACGTCTATGATCGCATGGACCTGTGTGTAACCCGTGTGTGTGCTTGCGGATTCACTTGGTTCGACATTTTCCCTGGTCTTAGTTGTCATGGCATGAGTTCTGCCTATTAACACCATCAATTCTCTAAGGCTTTACAAGCAACACATTGCTTGGAAATTGTGAAATGGAGTGTGGCTGGTTTATTCCTGTTGGTCAGATTTGTGTTGGCTGCTTATTTTTCTCTTCTTATAAAGAGAGCTCCTGTAGCAGTCCTGAGTAATATAAATGTGTGTGTGTGTGTGTGATCAGCCACAAGGTGGTACTGAGGAGCCCTTGGACTCTTGCTTTGTGGTCAGAATTCTCCTGCAAAGTAGCAGGTACCCTAATGTTTACAGAACTAGAAGTCTAACAAAATGTTGTAGGTCTGCATGCCAGGAGGAGAAATTTTTGTTGTACCCCCAAGAAAGCTAAATATTCTAATCTATAATTCTGATTTAAAAATACATACAGCAGTTTTATCAGTGGGTTAAAACGCTGAACTGTAAGCCTTAGATTGCTTTTGGATATTGCTGAGTAACACAGTGATTGTTATAGCGATAAAAATACAAAATAATGTTTTCTTCCTAGGCCTGTCATGTGTTCTGGAAACTCATTTGATAAGCTTATAAAGAAATGGTCTGACCATAGGACTTTTTAAATGTTTTGCAGTCTCTCACACTGGGTGCCTAATCTAAACTACACAGACACATCCCGCCGTATGAACAAGATACTTCTAAAGAATATACTGACATTATGGAGTTTTTCAGCTTCTGGTCACCCCATTCCAAAGACATTACAGGTTCCCCAGTTGTAATACCCAAAAGGTATATAATGTCATAACATATACTGTGTTGATCTGCTATAACAAAGGGACTCATTAAGGGAAATCTGTTATATACAATCTAAGGGACCGGACATTGTATAGTGGCTGTGAATTTTGGTACCATTTAACATTATTTCATACTTCAGTAATTTCTTGTGAATGCTAGTACTTATAGTGAATGACATGAGGTGTTGAAATAAAATAAATTGTATAACCATACATATATGGGCGCGCATAT
>JAODUD010000127.1:11671469-11694796 GCA_026784285.1 Stomatorhinus walkeri
AAAATCTGTATATTTTGTGTTGCCTTACTGAGACAATTGTACCGAGTGAATAAATCAAAGTTCTACTGTTCTTTGTATTTTGGGCGACCTGCAACACCTGGCTACCACTAGACGGGTAAAATTCTATAAGGCAGCTGACTGCAATAATGCCACCACCCACGCACATGTTTTTTCTTCATTATGTTCGTTTGCTGACTAGTTTCAAATGTTTATTTAAAAAGAGTGTCCTTTAGGATATTTTATTAGAACACAAATTTAAATCAATTATACGGCGGTACACTGGACATACTTAAATGTCAGTTGCCTACTAGTTTGAATGTAAGATAAAACGTTATTGTTTATATAATAACGGGTTTTTTTCATGACAGCGCGATTGCTAACATGTTTTAATCACGTTTAAATTGGAATGTAAATGAATGTCACAGAATAATAAGATTAAAAACGGTGCTTCCAAGTGTTTGTATGACCTTAAACGAACTTTACGACACATTCGAAAAAAAACTTAAACTAATAAAAAGCTCCCAAAATAAAATTGTCTATGACTCTTCGACCTATTATTGACTTTAAAAGTTCCAATTAAAAATGCAGATATTTTAGCCGGTTTTGTGGCAGTGCCCGCCTATCGCGATATGCACCGCAACCGAGTGACGTCATGTCTTCGGAGTGATGCGCATCTATTACGAAATAAACTACAGGTCCCAGGAACCCTTTCGGCACCCCGTCGCCGGCCAGCTTGGTGGGCTGGCTTGTTACTCTCCCAGAGTCGGAAGGTTTGTTTGTATAGCTAGCTGTGGGGAATTAATAAAGCGCACGTTTTATTTTGTAGCACTTTTTAAATTTGCATAAACAAGAACGGATGCTTTAGTGAGGACGGAAGAAAGGCTGGCGCGTGTTTGCTCGGCATGACGTGCCCCTTCACAAGGCAATGTGGCCTGTTTTGACGACCGTGAAGGAGGGGGATGTTGCCACCTAGCCTGTTCATTTCAAGCCATTAGTGCAACTGCCTGAGATATCCCTGAGATTGCTGGAAGTGCAAAATAACAGTCTCTATGTCTTATGAAGGAGCAACGCGACGAAAACGCTGAAGATGTCCAAAATGAGCCGCGCGGCAAAATGTACCTAAAGAAAACTAAAAGTGCTGGTGCCTCCTCTCCTTTAAACGGCATCGGAAAACATGGTAGGAGTTGTTAATTTGATATTCATTATCTGTTGTTTGCGCTAAATGTGTTTATTGCTGTTTGTTCGCTTCTTGTTTGCTTTTATCTGTTATTTGTGAAACTAGAAACATGTCTTTAGCCAGCTCCGTACGATTTTAATACTATAAGATAGAATACATTTACAACAGAATCGTATCATTCCACACATATCATTTTACATACATTCGTGGTTATAGTACAGAAAAGCCTAGAATCGCACATTTCTGGCTACCTGGTGGGTTGGTTTATTGACCACTGTGTACATACTAAATTTGAAGACTGTTGTTTATTTAAAACAACATAAACGTTATCCTTTATTTTTTGTCATTATCTGACAAAAAATCAGTAATAAAAGTTTCTGAACCCGCGGATTCGGGTGTCCCATTCTATGTTTATCGGCCGTATCCGGCCGTGCGTATTAGCTGACAAATACTGACAGCGCTGACGAGGTGCTCGTGTTCATTCGGGGGTCGGTTTCTTTAAGGCACTTGTAATACTCATTTTCCCGAACTGGGTCACTGGCGTAAGCGCTCACTTGTGATTCAGGGCGCTTTTTGTGGCTGAGGAGTTCTGCTGTTTCACCGGCTGATCTTCTCGGTCATGCGGCCAGACTGGGACTCGAAGAAGAAGAGGAAGATGTCCGAGATTCATCAGGCCCTGAACGGAACCCCGCCAGATGTGGCGGCGCTACGGAGGATGGCCATCAGCGAGGGGGGGCTGCTGACTGACGAGATCCGCTGTGGAGTGTGGCCCAGGCTGCTAAATGTACAGACGGAAAACTTGCCTGAGAAACCAGGTAGAATATGGAGTATGGGGGAACAGCAGGCAGTTGTCAACTACACCCAAGACAATGCATCTTTAAATAGCAGTAGCTTTGTTGCATGTAATTGGCCCAAACCTACATTTAAGAATCTTATGCACTTGGCTGACTATCCCTGACACAGCCATCAGTACTTGGCATTTGTGTGGGAAAAAATATGAAGCCAACTGAGAACAGCATAGCATCCGGTTAAATAACCTCATGTCTGTATTGCATGTCATCTTAGTTTAGTGGATAGAGGGGACATTTGTAGTTTACTGCTTCTGGTCTTGCTTATCTTTGTGTTCCCAGCAGGCGAAGAGCTGCGAGAGAACAACAAGGACTACAATCAGGTGTTGCTGGATGTCAGACGTTCCCTAAGAAGGTTCCCTCCTGGTAAGTTTCTGTCCTGTTACCTGCCGAAATCAATTAAATGACTAAATAGTTTCTTTAGAAATGGAGTAGAACTGAGGCTAGTGTCCTGGTAGGTCATAAGTGTCATGCGAAAAATTATAGTAAGAATTAGTAAGAAAAATAACTGCTTTATACATTTGTGCAGTATAAGCATTGAACACAATGTTTGTTTCTTCCGAAATGGGGAAAAAAACAATTAGCGTGCACAAACAGTTTTCAGTTCTTCAGATGCTGGGGGCAGTGTGTGGCTAAGTAGGTAATGACGCTATCCCCGTTATCTGGACGTCGTCAGTTCGAATCCTTTCGTAGTTGTCCTCTGCTTACAATAAAAGTTTGTGCTGTATAAATAAATATCAGTGTTCAGATGACATTTGAAAGAGTTCTTTGTAATGGAAAAAATAGCAGTCACTTCAATGAACAAGTCAGAGCCACATCTGTGGTCTCAGTGGTAATCAACCTTGGAACTTGTGAAGGAAAAAAAATGCGAGACATGGAGATCATTTCCAAAGAAGAGTTGTGAAATTGGGACACGGTATTAAGTATTGCTGATATTCTTTTGGAGCTAAAGTCATTTGGTCATGGTTTTGAAATTGTGTGTTTACTGCAACATATTCAATTTACTTTAGAGTTCTGAACAGGATATACAGTACTGTGATTTGCATTAACCATAATAAATGACCATAGTGCACTGATGAGCATTTTCACAAAAAATTTGGTCTTGGAACCAGCAGTTTTGTGAGTCAAAACCTAAATAAATGTAATATGATATAGATAGCAAGCAGAAATGCATCAATAAAAAATTTAGTTGTCCAAATCCTTACAGTATATTTCCTTTATGAAACCGGTGTTGTATCTGCTTGCATGTGTCAAAGCTGGTCCATAGATCTCTGCACACGTACTAGCAGACTAGCGCTTGACGTCATTGTGTGCCTCTGTGGGCACTCCAAGTTCATAACTGCGCAGCAGTGAAGGCACATCTCTGGGCACACAGCGCAAAATCGATTTGCTAGCGTCCCCTTTAAATAACAACATGGATGCTTTTGATGAGCATTGGGGTAATGCAGGTAATCCTTACGGACTATTTGCAAGGTAATGAAACTGTTACATACATGTAAATGCGCATGTATGGCAGTGCAGACTTGTCTTGAATTTAAAATCTCACAGCAGCCAGCTGACCACAGTTGGTATCCCTGTGAGCTGGCTCTCTGAATTTGTAAGACTTAGAGAAACAGACACAAACCTCACTGTTATGGTACATGCGCAGGAAATATCAGAGTAATCATTTATATTATTATTAATAATAAAACTATAACACCTCTTTGCCTACTATTATTATAAATACAAAACATTATTTGAATGTACAAAATACGCGGCTTGATCGGAGAACTATGAACAGTTCTGTGTCCGCAAATTCAGAGTGGAAGTGCGAGTTTTATGCTTGTGCGGAGAAGTATGAACCAGCCTAGAGTCTCTGTGCTTGGACAGCAATTCTGTGCTAATTGTAGTCTGAATGTAAGTAGCTGTGCTTTGTGAAATTCTCACTTTGGTTCCTTTTCCCAATGTTGTGAGGTGTGCTTTCACAGGTGTAACATCGATTTTAGATAAAATTTAAAAATAAAATCTCAAGTGATGCAGTGGGAACACCTTCAGCACTGGGGGTTGAGCTGCCACCCCAGTTCTATGTATGTAAAGTCCTTTGATATACCGGTATCAATATTGTACCATGATGCGTAATATTTAAAACCAGTATAGTTATATCCTTTTGCTATTTTTGGTATTTCATGAAAATGTGGAGCACATCTCTACTGCAAACATCATAAACGCTTTATATAGTAACAACATGTAGTAGACTGTTTAAAGTCATGTTTAGCCTACATGTAGCTTTATTCATATCCCTTTCCCCAGTTATGAAAGCTAGACAAGGCTAAATGGTGAACAGAACAAATGCAAATATAAATGTTATCTGTGCACCACGCTGTCAGCCGCTCCACTTCGTCTCTGTAGGCGGACTCATCCTCCTCAAAAATAAGCCCCACTACAGTGGTGCCGTCTGCAAATTTAACGATGGTGTTACTGTGGTGGGTGGGGGTGCAGTCATGTGTGCGCAGAGAGAAGAGCAGGGGGCTTAACACAGCCCTGGGGAGAGCTGGTACTAACGCGGATGGCCGAGGAGATGCGGGGGCCCACCCTAACCCTAACCCTCTGTGCGTTCTGTCAGGAAGCCTTTTTGCAATGAAGTCTACTTGCAATGTTTGCAATGCCATCCTTTCAAGGAAATTTTGAAAAGTTTGGTCAATAAAATAAAACTAATTAGGCAGTTGCAGAGACATCATAAGGAAAAATACTGTGAATCACGAGGCTTACTCGCATGAAGAATACACTGATGTAGCTTGACTCAGTGGAACAATGATTTTATTGTATTTGAAATGTTTTTATTTACGTGTGTTAAGTAACCCATTCAAACATAAGAAACTGGAAAGCACAAATAGCTATTTTTAGCCCTTTTGTAAAATGGAACAAAGAAAGTTGATTTCGGTACATTACAAAACAATGAAATGAGACATAGATATATTAGTATAGTGTAGGGCAGCTGTAGGCTTTCTGTATGTGTATATGTATTTAAATATTTATTTAAAAATTGGATCCGGACTGGGAATCGGGAACTGTAAACATTGAATGGATCAGTTCGGATCGAGGTAACAAAAAGTGGACATCCCTAAATCTACCTATGAAATGACATTTAATTATAAATATTTTGCTGATAATGTTAAAATATATATAGGCCTTTTTGTTTCAAAGTAATATAATATTTAAATGGGAATGCTTTACGGTATTGTTTTGATATTGATATCGAGGTGCTAAAGCTGGTATTCATACGAAAATTTTGGTCTTGATTCAGCTCTAGTCTGCAGTTTGCATGTCTTCCCCATGTTGGTGTGGTGCTCCAGTTGTTTTCAACAGTTCTGAAACATGTGTCTCTGAATTGCCCCCAGTGTGTCACCGTGTATATGTGCTTTGACATGGACTAGAGCTAGGTCTCCATGATATGAGGAAAATCTGCGATGTGCTGTAACAATGTAATATTGCAATGTCGTTATGGTTTGTATAGCTATTGAGCTAAATCTATGGTTAATATTGATAAAACATGTTGCTAACAAGCTAAATATACATTGCTACTCTAACACAGCATGTCAGTTATTCTATCAAACTACATGTAAAAGATTTTTCATGATTAATTAAAATAACACACCTTTTTTGTTTTATTGTGTTTATTGTGTTAAGTGTTTATTGATGCTGCTGCCACATTAGGGGTGAACTGGAAGCTTTCACCTGACCGCTCCTCATCTTCATTCATCGTGTTTCTGGCAGTCTTTTTCAATGTATTTATTGTGCATTTTCATATCACAATGACAATAAAAATATGGGACACCCCTGCTTTCTGCCATGAGCTTGCTGGGATTGACTGTAGGCTAGCAGTGATGGATGGATTAAAATTTGATGGGTGTGGCCCTCGCGCAGGCATGCCAGATGAGCAGCGCGAGGGCCTGCAGGAGGAGCTCATCGACATCATCCTCCTGGTGCTCCAGCGTAACCCTCAGCTGCACTACTACCAGGGTTACCATGACATCGTGGTCACCTTCCTGCTGGTCCTGGGGGAGCCTCTGGCCACCGTGCTGGTTGAGAAGCTCTCTACGCACCATCTCCGGTAACCGCTCTGCCCAAAACCCCAATGAGTGCTCATAACATCATAGTTATATTGGGCCAATCTTATCTGACTCCCAACTACGGTAGTCCTGCTTTTATTGCCTCTGGTGTTCCAGTGATTGATATTGTTGTTTAGATATAAAGGATTTTTCCTTGTCCTTGAAGTGGGCTTCAGATGGTAGTGGGCCCGTTGTCTAACTTTGTTCTGTTTCTTACAGGGATTTCATGGACCCCACAATGGACAACACTAAACACATTTTAAACTATCTCATGCCAATCATCGAACGGGTCAACCCAGAGGTGCACGATTTCATGCAGCAGTAAGTGGTAAACCTGCAGTTATAAAATCCTGGTGTTTCCCTTGCTATTTAAAGTAAACAGTAATGATATGGCTCAGTCTCTGGAATGCTGTATGTGTTTTGAAAGGTGGTATCTGGAGGGCATTTGTGCTGTTGAAATTATTTGTGCTGCTTTAGTTTCTGAGATGTACATATCTGTTTACATGGTGACATCACCATTGTGCTTCCCCCATCCAAATTCCATCCTCCGTAATGTCACCCAGCTGTAGCGTTTACATCAATAAAATACGGCACACTCCACCACAAGTATGGTACAAATGACTGAGACTGGTTTGGTCGAAATCGGATGCAAATACAGGGCCAACTTTATGGTGGTGACATCACCATGTAAACAAAGATGTATATGTCAGAAATAGTGCTGTCAAGCATTTAAAATTTTTAATCAGATTAATCACAGGGTTGCTGTGGATTAGTTTAGATTAATCACAATTAAATATAGTTCATTTTTAATCTATATTAATTGCATTTCATTTTGCATGAGCAAACAGACTCAAAAAAAAAAGAGAATATATATGCACTTAACATGTACATCTTGAACACGAGTCGGATGCATTCTATCTGCCATAGAAGTGCAATACCATGGATTGATATCAAAAACCAAGATTTTTTGCTTAGCCGGACAACTTGTTGGATTTAAGGTACCTCAGTATAAATGGTCTTATCTTCTTTAATTTACAATTAGCCCGATCTACCTTAAATCCGACAAATTATCCATCTAATCATGAAATCCAACTCTAGCACGATTAATTGCCTTTGTTAGCAATATCAGTTGCTTCATGTATAAAACTCTGTAGCAACACCTCCACAAGCAAGTTGGACAGTATGGTGTGTGCGACCGATTTAATGAGCCACAAATGAGAAGTAGTGCTTAAACAGTATAAAACTACAACTTTCCCTTCTGTTAATAAAGGGCGCAGCCATCTTGGATTCTGAACTCGGGATCCTTTGTGCTGCTCTGAGATATTTCCCGAATTGCCGAGAAACGGGAGTGGGCATCGTCACTTCCGGCTTAAACTCGGAATCCAACTCAGAAAAGTTCCAAGGGTAAATGGAACGCACCAAAACTGCCCAAAGTGGGTGATAGAGCCGTTTCAGAGATTTTGAGTCATTCTACGCTGCAGATGGGTTAATTGCATTAAAAATTTATCAGATTAATCATGATGATGGATTAATCCACGTTAACACGTTGATTTTGACAGCCCTAGTCAGAAACTAAAACGGCAAAAATGAGAATTTCAGTGGCTCAAACTCAGCACAAACAGTTGAGACCAGTTTGGTTAAAACCTGAAACATATGGGGGACCAACGTCATGCAGATGCCTTTAGCTTAAGGGATGAGAACTTGTGTTGAATGGTTTATTTTGTATGAAACGAATATACAAGCTCACTGACATCTGCCCTGTATAATGTGTCTATTAGGTTTGTTTAATTGTTCAGTTAGTTCAGGTAGATTAGATAGACGGATGCATGCATGTATACTTTATTAATCCCGAAGGAAATTTAGCTTTCAGCATTTAGTTTTTATTATTGCCTTTGCGTATTCTTTAGAGTCTATTATTGTCATTTGTTAACATGCATGGCACAGTTGTGCCAACCGTAGTCAAGGAAGCAGTTATGAGGAATAAAACAGTGAGAGACAGCAGACTAACTTTAGGCCTACCAGAATCAATTGACTAGAACATTATTAAGAAGAAATGGAACCCTGGTTAGTGTTAATTACAAAGGGACAGTTAGGCCAAGGAAAACCTCTGTAGCTGATGACCACAATTCTCAGCATAATGAAAACATTCTGAAAGACCCATCCAACAGATGAGAAACACTGTTCAGGAGACATGTGGATTTGATAGTGACTGCTCTCTGCAGAGGAACAAAAATACAGAAGTTGCACTGATGATGCAAACCAGTGGTTTTCATTGATGATGTAACCGCTGATGGCAGAAGCTACATGAATTATAACGTCAAGTTCAAGCAAATGCCTCCAATCTCATTGGCCAGCTTCATCCTACAGTAAGACCATGATCCTAAATGTACTGCTAAAGCAATATGGGATTTTTCAGAGTTGAAAACTGGAAAATACTTCCCTGGCCCTGTCAATCACCAAACCTAAATACTCCATTCGTCCATCCATCCCTCCATTACCTACCTCTTGTTTGGGGTTCAGGTCACTGGGGTAGCAGCTTCAGGAGAGATACCCAGACCTCTCTCTCCCCAGCTACCTCTACCAGCTCCTTGGGGAGGATGCAGAGGCGTTCCCAGGCCAGCCGAGAGATATAATTCCTCCGGAGTGCCCTGGAGCCTCCTCCCTGAAGGACATGCACGGAAAACCTCTCCAGGTAGCCACCCAGGAGGCATCTCCACCAGTTGTCCTAACCACCTCAGCTGGCTCCTTTCAACATGGAGAAGCAGCAGTTCTACTCTGAGGCCCTCCCAAATATCCAAACTTCTCACACTATCCCTAAGGGAGAGCCCAGACACCCTGTGGAGAAACCTTATTTTGGCACAATCTCATTCTTTCGGTCATTTACCCATAGCTCATGACCATTGGTGAGGGTAGGGATGAAGATGGACCAACAGATCAAGAGCTTTTTGGCTCAATTCTTTCTTAGCCATGACAAACCTGTTAAGCGGTTGCAAAACTGTAGACGCCGCTCCAATTCGTCTGTCCAGCTCCCCAGCAGATGAAGCCAACAGGACGACATTGTCCGCAAAAAGCAGTGAGGCAATCCTGAGGCCACCAAACTGGACACCCTCAACACCCTGGCTGTGCTAAAAATCCTGTCCATAAATATTAGAAACAGGACTGATGACAAAGGGCAGCCCTGGAGGAGCCCAACCTGCACTGGGAACACGTCCGACTTATTACCGGCAATGCAGACCAAGCTTCTGCTCCGTTCATACAGGGACCGAATTTCCCACAACAGTGGACCCTGGATCCCATACTTCCGAAGCACCCCCCACAGAGCACCTTGGGGAACACGGTCATAAACCTTTTTCAAATCCACAAAACACATGTAGACTGGATAGGCAAACTCCCAGGTCCCTTCCAGTACCCTTGCAAGGGTATAAAGTTGGTCCAGTGCTCTTCGGCCAGCACGAAGCCTAAATACTATGCCTCCCATATGCCAAAGAGTGAACTTAGGCCCTCAACAAGTAGGAGCTGAAGGTGGCTGCGTTAGAGGCTTGGCAGAGCATCACCTGAGAAGATACTCCACACCTGCTGATGTCAATGAATCACAGACTTCAAGCAGTCATCATATGAAAGGGACAAGCGACAATATATTAAACAGGACTGCTTTAATACATGTGCCATTGCCATCCATTTATTCATCTGTCCATCCATCTATCTATACATGCATACATTTTCTGCCGCTTTCCTGGGGTTGGGTCGCAGGGGCAGCAGTCTAAGCAGGGATGCCACCTCCTCCAGCTCCATTGGGGGAATACCAAGGCATAGACTTCTCCAGAGTTTCCTAGATCTGCCTCATGGCCTCCTCCCCGATTGGACATGCCTGAAACACTTCCTCAGGGAACGGTACAGGAGGCATCCTTGATAGATGCTCGAACCACCTCAACTAGCTCCTTTCAATTCTGAGGAGCAGTGGTTATACCTTGAGCCCCTCCCAAATGTCCAAGCTCCTCACCCTATCTCTATTGCTGAGCCCAGCAACCCTGTGGAGGAAACTCATTTTGGCTGCTTGTATCTGTGATCTTTGTTTTGGTCACTACCCAGAGCTCATGACCGTACGGGTTGGACCATAGTTTGACTGGTATTTTGGGAGCTGTGCCTTCTGGCTCAGCTTCCTCTTTATCACAACAGAACAGTACAGCTTCCACTTTACTGCCTACACTGCAGCATTCCATCTCCTGCTCCCTCCTTCACCTGTTGTGAACAAGACCTCCTCCTGAGCCAGCAACTCATCCTTCACCAGGAGTGAGAAATCCACCTTTTTCCCCATCAAGAACCATAGCATCAGAATTGGAGGTGCTGATCCCCTTGGCTGCTCCACACTCAACTGCAAAACGCCACAGTGCAGGCTGCAAGTCTCAGCCCAATTAAGCCAGCAGGACCACATCATCTACAAAAAATTACGATGTGATACTGAGGCCCCAAAACTTGACCCCTTCCACCCCTTGGTTATGCCGAGAAATTGTGTCCATAAAAGTTATGAGCAGAATTTGTGGATATATACTTTCCACCACCTCACTATATCCCCAGTTGAGGTCAACACTTCTTCATCCTTGCTGTAAATAGCATTGGAGAAGCCCTGCTTCCCCCTCCTGAGTTGCCTGACAGTTTTGCAGACTCTTTTTGTGGCTGACTGAAAGTCCTTCTCGATAAGTGTGAGAGGGCTCCCTCAGGATGCAAGAGAAGTTCTGCCGAAGGTGTGAGTTGAGGATCTCCTGGGCTGGGGCCTCTGCCAGACTCTTCCAGTACACCCTCACTATGCTTTTGAATCTACCAGGTCTATCTGGCATCTTCCCCCGCCATCGTATCCTACTCACCACCAGGTGGTGATCAGTTGACTGCTCAGCTCCTCTATTCACCCGAGTGTTCAAATCATGCGGACACAGATCTGACAATACCATTACATAATCGATCATCATAGTGCAGCCTAGAGTATTCTGGTGCCAGGTACTTTGGATTACGATCAGGCAGGTCATTGCTCCCCATCACACCCTTCCAGGTTTCATTACCCATGTGAGTATTAAAGTTCCCCAGTAGAATAATGGGCTCCTTCCAGCACCCCTTCCATGAATGCCGAATTCTGCAAACTGGTGTTCGATATGTACACACGGACAAGTGAGCCCATTTCCCAACTCAAAGTTGAAGGGAGGTGACCCTGTTGTCCACTGGGGACCCATGTTATCTTTTTGTGCTGTGCCCAGTTGAGTGAAAGCCCAGGAACCAGGTGCTTGTCCTCGAGCTCACACCACAGTTTGTCTTGGGAGACCCTTCCAGGGGCAACGGCCCCCGATAACATAGCTCCAAGGATCATAAAGGATACATGCTATTCCTATGTCTCAAACATGATGGTGTCCTGAAAGGGGGAGATTGTTTGTTTGTGTAAAGTATGGTCATTCCTACATGGTGAAACCAAGATGTGGAGTACAGAGGCAAACATTCCAAATTATGGAGGACATTTACAGTATGTAAGGTACCATACAAAAGTCTTAGGCAAACCAGAAATTCTGTGTTTAAAAGTGAAAATCAAATGGTGTGAACCTATGACGTCTGTTAAATTTATATTACTTAGCCATTTCAAAACCTCAAGTCCTCAGTGTTTGCAGTAACCATTTATTTGACTCCACCACTGTAAAATATATATTTATTACCCAGATAAATAATTTCATATTAATTTATATGATCTCAATGCTTTTATATGATGCTCATTATAGATCAACTGCACAATGCAGTGCACATCTACTAAGCGTTTTAATAATTAATATTAATGGATCTTTATCTTTTTCCTGGGAGTGTAATTGTGTTCGCAGCCTGGTGCAATGACTGGCACTCTGAGGCATGTCCATGTCTTCCTTTCCCCTCCCCAGGGCAGAAGTGGGCACCATCTTCGCCCTCAGCTGGCTCATCACATGGTTCGGCCATGTGCTGGCAGACTTCCGTCACGTGGTGCGGTTGTACGACTTTTTTCTGGCGTGCCACCCACTGATGCCCATCTATTTCGCGGCCGTGGTGAGGGGGTGCTATTCTGGCTTGTGTGGAACCTTTGCGCAGCTGTCTCAAGGAAAAATTCCTAATTCATCATAAAATCTATTCAGATGCAAGCATCAATCAAAATTACAACTCATCACACATTTGGAGCTATAGGAGTGGTCTTTACATTTTTAGGAATAGTAGAAGATTTTTAGTGTTTTTAGAATATTGTAGCCTAAACCTTTCTTTGATTGAGGACAATTTGAGGCCATTACTACCCAGTATTGCTGTTTTCGCAAGAGTTTTTAATTTGGCTAACTTGTTTAATAAATTGGATGTTACATTTTTTTCTCCAGTTGCTGTCCTGTAGCATTCCAAGTAACTTGAGCCTTTTTATCCTACTGTACTAAATGGGCAGGAGGTTACTGGGGATGCAGTGCTATTTTACAATGTATTTTTAGGGATATCATTCCCAGTCATTAAATAATAGCAAGCTCTGGTGATATCCAAACTTTTTAAATGACTTCTTTAGCAGACATTTATCCCAAGCAGCTTACGTTTTCGAGAGATGAGGGTCGGCCAGTCCATGGGGCAGTTGGGGTTAAGGGCCTTGCTCAAGGCCTAACGGTGACATCACTCTTCCTCCGTGGGACATGAACCTTTCAATTTCAGGCACAGCATCCTAACGTGCTGAGCCACACACTGCCCCCAGACCCACTCTTAACTTACCTTAACAGTTCTCAGAATGAAATATGTGGAAATGATTTGCAAGATAAATACAATGAAACCCTAATTTATATAACAAAATGTTTAAGCATCAGGGGTGTTATGCAGCTTGCATATTAAACTGCCAATTCAATTAGCTTTGTGTAAAAATTGTTAACCAGTAAATTAATAAATGAATGAGGTACTGTAGCTAACACAGGTGCTAATGACCAGGGGCCGGTTGCGCAAAACACGTTAAGTTTTCCCCTTAAGTATGACACTTAAGGTTTAATTTCTCCTTAGCTAAGGGATTTTTAAGGGTGTTGCGTAGAATCCCTTAAAAGGTTTCCTTAGTTAAGGAAAAACATTAAGGGATTTACAACAATGAAAGATGTTTCACAGCAGTAAAATTGTCCCGTTTCCATGGAGACAGTTCATATGCTTGCACTCGTGCCTGCTTGTGATACTCATTATCGCCTCACAAAGTAAAAAAAAAATGGGAGAAAAGAAGACAAGAAAGCCAAATTGGTCAGCGGAGGAAAAGATTATACTTTTGGTGGAATACAATAAAAGAAAGAACATACTAAAAAGTAAATTTGATCAGCAAATAACAGCAAACAGAAAACAATGAATGTGGGAGGAAATGGCAATGAAAATTAATTCAAGAAGTCTACATTGTGCTACAACGTTAGTTATTTTATGTTCATGATAGGGAACTAACTGAACATTGATTGAATATGGATTTTTTTTCTGTTAATAAATTGATCTTCATATTGTATGGGAGCTTGAATCCTGATGTGGATCCCATCTATCACCCCACACACCCTTGGAAAGCCGGCTGCATTAAAGAAATGTCCCTATTTCATCCTCCTCTTGTTTAGAGGGGAACTTCACCACGATGTTCAACAGATGGGGAATGGCGTTTGAAAATTGGAGAATGACGCGGCAGACCGTTGACTTGCGGACATGAGATACATCGCCAATTACGGCCCGGAACGATCGAGCTCGTAGCATAAAACCACAGAGTAATGCAGCTGGGAGAGCACAGCTTCGGACTGTGGACAAATCATAAATTGACTGCTGGTCAAATTTATAAAGCAAAATCAAATCGTATTTAAGGGGTTCTCCCAGTCGCGGAAAACTCTTTTTTGGGATGCGTTGATTTTCGCTATTTATTATAATAAACTCGGCCATGTTGCAGTTAAGGTACAGTTAGAGGTACCTTAGTTTTCTCCCCTTAGTTTGGTTGCTGAGGTCTTTTGTGCAACCGTTAAGGGATTCCTTAAGTATACGACCAAGATAAGGAGAAAAACATAAATACTTAGAAAATTTTAAGGAAACCTTAAGGAGGAGACTTAAGGGTGTTTTGTGCAACCGACTTTATTTTAAGGAGACCTCAACTCAGACTTTAAGGAAAATCTTAACTTAAGGTGTCTTGTGCAACCAGCCCCTGGACCCATCACAAATAGGTTTCAACTACTGGGCAGTCCTTTCTGTTGTACCCTTGGGAAAAGCACTTATTGTTATTTGTGTGGCTAACATATTCTACTGTGTTTGTAAGATGTCATTAATTAGAGTGACATTGTAAGGTTTACAGGCAGGATCCTTTAGTCCCCTAAATAATCAGTCAAAATAGTGTGTTCTCACGTATTTCCATTTAAATCCATAAAAATATGACATTGCACCTTCTAGACTAGAACACTAGTATCCAGGGGAATTGTGGCAGCGATTTATCAGTATGCTTTTGAACATGTGGCTGGGCATGAGTCTTGCTCATGGGGGAGTGCCTGTGCTTTATGCTTCAGATCGTGCTGCACCGGGCAGAGGAGGTGCTGGAGTGCGAGTGCGACATGGCCTCTGTGCATCACCTGCTGTCCCAGATCCCACAGGACCTCCCTTACGAGCCACTCATCAGCCGTGCCGGGGATCTCTTCGTGCAGTTCCCCCCGTCCGAGCTCGCCAGGGAGGCAGCGCAGCAGCACAGCCAGCAGTGAGTTAGGGGACTGGGCTCTCGTGGGGCACCAATGAACAGTCGCTGTTTTACTGGGTAAAACACCCTAGCCTCTCATTATATGCATAAGCTGCTTCAGCTGAGAATGTCTGAGTAGTTAAAATAAACATATAGGAATTGATGAGCATTCAGGAGTGTTGGTCTCATTTATCACAGCCAAGAGGCTTGATGTTGTTCATCTGTTTGCATCAGTGTTTTCAGTATCCCAAAGCTTAAGCCTTGGGAGTTAAATACTGTAGTGGAATGACTGTTTAGATAAACAATCCCTGCATATATATATACACACAAGTCATGCACAGCCAAAACGGATGCACAACACAATTAACACATATTATAGATTGTATCTACATAATTATGTATAATATGTGAAGTCATGGTCATGGTGGCACAGCTGCCTCACACCTCTGGGACCAGTTTTCAAGTCTTAAGTCAGTCAACAGCAGAAAGATGTTAAGGTAGATCAGAGATACGAAACGGTCTGTAAATAGTGTCTGCACCTTGCGGTGGGTGGGCGGCCCATCCTGGGTTATTCCTCACACCCCTATGACCCAGAATAGGATAGCAGGTGTAGAGGATTGATGGGTCATTCCAGGTCAAATCATGACACTGTCAGACCTCATCGTCACGGATTTTAACGAAACTTTGCATGCTGATTTGGTCACATGAGTAACTCATGAAACTGAAATTGGGCAAGTCTTGGATCAATATTGAAGGAGATTTAAACAGAGTTTTACCTTTTTATTAGACTTAATAGCTACATTAACAGACATAATACTTTGACAGGCTAATAAACCACAGATGATGATCCTGATGTGTGTGTGTGAAACACCCTGACCGGTCCCTCTCTCTCTCTCCCACTCTGCCCCCCCCCCCAGGACGGCAGCCTCCACATTCAAGGACTTTGAGTTGGCGTCGGCGCAGCAGCGGCCTGACACGGTGCTGCGGCGGCGGAGGAGAGAGCAGGCCGTGCTGGCGGGGCCTCCCGGCACGGCGGTGGCAGTGGCGCGCCCCCGGGCCAAACGCTTTGTCCGGCTGGCCGTCATGGGCCTGACAGTAGCCCTAGGAGCAGCGGCCCTAGCTGTGGTGAACACGGCACTGGAGTGGGCCCCCAGACTGGACCTGCAGCTCTTCCCCTGATCGGACTGCCGCGGAACACCTGGGACTTTCTCCAATGCTTCAGAAGGCGGAGGAGAGGAATACTTCTGTGGACCTTAATAAATACATATGTATATATAAATAAGTGTATTGCCCACAGAGATTAAACTATGCAGAAGGACAGGAAGGATGCTTACTGCCCCCAGTACAGAGCGCTTTGCAAAAACCAGTTGCATGCTTCAGGGATCATTCCCCGTCTTGCTGGTGACAGATTAGCCTCCAGTTAGGCTTTCAACCTGGCGGTCAGCACCATTATCTAATCATCAAACTGCTATCTAATCCTCAGCCTGAAGTGCAGTTCAGCAGCAGGTCATCAAAAAACTAAAATGGGCTTTTTCGGGAACCGTTTAGGCCGGAAGTACCATACTAAGCTCTGTCATTGTAGCCCTAGTCAAAATGTTTTTACTTTTGTAAGCATCGTATTCTGTAAGTTCAGAGTTTTTTTCACCCGTTTGCTTTTTAGGTAACATGGTTTATCTTTTAGGATGCTAACATAGGTTGGTTAGCAAATGTGATTAGGTTGGTTTTAGCCTGAAGGGAAGGGTTGTGCCTTTGGTTCATCCAAAAGGAGTGAGCTGGTTTGAAGAATTCTCACACCTTCGCTCATAAGGCTGTGGTCTACATTCATCACAGGACCTAAAGCTTGCAGGGCTGTAAAACAGGGTCCCCACTTTCTGTTGCACAAAAAGGAAGCTTGTTTCAGCTTTATTTCTGTATTATGTAGTGTTATTTCCAAATAATTACAGATACACCGGGGGGAGGGGGAGACCACTAGATTTTTGTGTTGTAGCGAACACGACTGCTGTTGAAAGTCAAGCTAAATAATGGTGAAATGTGTTGTCAGTCTTTAGTCTGTCGTTAATTGCAGGAATAAAAATATTACTTGTATATTAAGAGTATTACGGTATATTAAATGGAATTAAACTTCTAATAGTTTGAAAACAAGATGAGAAATTTGATCATATGGACCACATTCATTCATTCAACGTGGCTCTTGGAGAATAATTTTCTCACAACTCAGGTAATCTAATTATTCCATCATCTCGTTACCTGTTGCTCTTCAGGTTGGTTGAATTTGGCTGCATGAAGCCAACCAGGGTGTGATGGAGTTTATACACTGGGATATGTGGCTTCTGGTAGGATGAATTTCCCTGGCTGTGCTGATATCTGCCCTAAACGTTGTCATGGAAACTCCAAAAGGCCAATGACGCCAACTTGAATAAACGATACAGGAAAGCTGCTTGTCGGGTATTTTTTAACTTAATGGCTTCTATTCAGCTACCTGTTGCTTCTCCAATCCTTTGGATCAAAGCTCAGCCTCAGACATGAGTCATGTTGCAGATCTTTGTAACGTCATCTCCATTTCTTGTACACCTTATAACGCTCTTCCTTATGCCTCCGATTTACCTCACATATTCACGATTAAAAATATTTTTTTGTATTTTATATACAACAAAATCCAGTTAAGAGTTTGTCATATCCATACCTGTACCACCATAAAATTTTTCATTTTAATCCTTTATATTTTTGATCAAAAAACAATCAGTAATCACTTTGAATCCGACCTTTAATGAAAACCAGTATACTAACTTAATAGGAACGTATAACTGCAAAGCTGTTTTGTATGATTTGGGTTTAAGTTATAGCAGAATGGGATTATGATTTCATAATGATGACATGATTGAGACAAACCTATTAGACTGTAATCTAGACATGAGCTAATGATCATGATCAGACGCACCGTACCCCCGAACTCGATAAGTGGTTATGGGTACTGGATGTATAATGTTGACAAAACAATATATATTTTTTACTTTATTTTTAACTTCATAAACCTCAGAATTACAACTTCAACAAAATGAAAACAAACTCAAAAGTAAGAGATGCACTCAAATAAAATGTATGCCCCTTCTAAAAGGTAAACAGTGCTGCTTAGTGTCCATACCTCCAAAGAAAAGAATCACGGAGACGGCCGGAAGTGACACCCTCATTGCGGGGGCCTTCATGCACCCTGCTTTTTGCTTCAGCCCTCCTGAAAAAATATTTCTCTAAATCCATTTAGCACATGTTTGTCACATGCTCTTGTACACATATTGTACCCCTTCAGCTTGGCAAACGTTAGTATTGGGAACCCCCGCCCCCCCAAGTGTCAAATCTTAGAATCGCCCCTAGAAGCAGCTATTTTGGAAAATAAGCTGCAATCACATTAAAAATGTAACTAATTTGAAGAATATATATATAATTTAATTAACCGGGTAAGATAACTAGCTTTGAGCCAGGAGTAAAGAACAGAGGTGGACCTGAGGAGACCTGCAGGTCCGTTAAGTACAGAGGGATCCTTAGTTCAGTGGCAGTTTTGGCACTGAGGGTGACAGAGTACTCCATTCACTCTGCATCTGCATCCACCAGAGGTATCCCCATGACCCTGTCGAGAAGGGAGAAGGTGTCACATGCAATGACTCCATTCTGTTGGCTAAAGACATGCTATCTGTGTCCCTGCACTGTCACGTGACAGCGGTGGGAAGCAGCCGGTCGTACTTGGGGTCCCCAGCGCGCTTGTCGGGTCACCCAACAGATCTCCGTCTTGCACATGACACAGCACATCCAGTCACATCCATCCTTCTTCTGCACAATGATCTTGCACTTGGGGCAATTCATGGCCTCCCCAGTTTGCAGCATGGTCTGTCAGGGTTAGTAACACATTTTTGGTCTCAGATTTAATGTTTGGCAGCTCTGTATTGCATTTCAAGCCTCGTGTGAAATCTTATTTTAATGACATTTCATTTAACTTTATCTACATTTCTGATTGACCACATTCATCAAAGATTCATCAAAAGAACAAACATTAACAGTTTTCACTTCACCCTGTAATGACAATCAGAATATTAACTTCTATTGGGAATTGTGATTACGACATGGGTTTAGGGGTCACATGTCATGTGTCAGATCTGATTGGTCAAAGGGTGCGTGTCTTTTCGAGGCGCCCTTACGTTGAGCATCTCAGTGGTTTGCCTGGCAGCGACGTCGTTCTCGGCCCTGATGCGCAGGTCGTCTTGGTATTGCTGGCAGTTCATGTCTTTGTGAATGGCCTAAAGAGAAGAACCAGCAGGCGTAAAACTTCCTAGAAGCAGTAGACGTACTGTAGGTTATAGTATACTGGACATCCAGCTACAGGTGGTGCAGACATTTCCTGTGTTTGAAGACTAAGGGTGATTTTAGTGGTACTAACTCGGCAGTTAGTGCTGAAATTATTATTTTGACAATAAGTCACCTCACCTGGTGTTTTAAGTATAGTAAATTAATCTAAGGTAATGTTGAATATTTCAGATATTCTGGAGACTTACCACAGGCTCAATATTTAGGTTTCAAATCACTCTAACAGCAGAAATCACTGTTTAATTGAACCATCAACAGGACTATTTGCAAGGGCAAAGAATTTTAAATTTTGGTTAATTTGTTCATTTCCTTAGAACATTTTTACTGATTATGCAGGGTTAAAAAATATTTGGCTTTGCAAGCAACTTGTCTGAAACCAGAATAGCTGTTCTCTTGTTCTTACACGTGGGAACCCATGCCTCAGGCCTCATTTAAGTTTGAAATAAGAGTGTAAATTTCAGCTTCAGAAAAAAATGGGTAAAATTGTAGCCATATATGGTGAATTGTTTTAAATAAAAGCATCTGCTAAGAAACCAAATGGTGAAATATCAGTAGCAGAGCTGCAGTTAACAGGAATGACACAGGGGCAAAAGGACACTTAGGAGGTGCTCACTTTGCAGAGCAGACAGTTGGTCTCATGACAAAGCTGACACTCGAACTCGTTGACCTCGTCTTCGAAGATGCACCAGCCAGCGCAGTCCGGGGTCTTGCAGTGGTAGCTGTTCTCGCTGCGAGTCTCAGCAATGCTAAGCCTTAGCTCCAGAAACTTAGCATACTCCTCTGGAGAAAGAAGCTAGCAGAACACAAGAGAAACATGTCAAGTCTCGATGACTGTTCTCAATTCATATTCAGTCATTCACCTATTATCAGTCGCTATTAGTCAGGTAACGTTATTCGCAGGTCAGTCATGTGATGTTATGAGCAAGATTCTGGTCTTGAAAGGGGACGCTCACAGCACAAGTGTGGCTTTGGATTGTGTGAGGAAATGACAGCCTTTATAGGAAACCCACGCAGGCATGTAAGGACATGCAAACTCTACACACAGAATTATTATATATTGCAAAAATATGTTTTAATTCATTTTGCAGTCAAGTGCCCAAGAGAGAGTGAGTGAGCGGCAGGCCTTACAGCTTGAATTTCTCTGTCCTGCAGTTTGCTGTCACATGCATAGACATCGTTACTGTATGGACAGGGCACTTCAGCATCCATGTGGTTTGTAATTGTTCCTTTTAAACAATCCCTTTAAAACCAAAACAAACAAAAAAAAAAACACAATGTCTGCATATAATTTACATTCTATGTGGGCCTCACGTGCTAAATGCAATGCAAAAAAGTAGCAAAATGCAAAACTATTAAGAAATAACACACAAAAAAACATTTTCTTCAAAGCTTTATGTGTTTTATATTATCTATCTATCTGTCGATTTTTATGTATTTATCTATCTATTTTTATTTATTAAGCTTGTCTTTTGTTCTATTTTGGCATTTCGAGGCCACTGTAAAATATCCCTGTCAATTTCACAAGAATACTTGTAAACAGGCCACACTGCTGTCACGGGCACATTAATTACAGACAAAGAGAGGTCAGCCAGTGGCGGATAATCGGAGTCATACTTGCAGAAGTTGTGAAGGCACTCGCGAAGTGTGGCGCCATCTCCTGGAGCTACCACTGTAAAGCATATGGGGCACTCCACTTCTTCTTGATTAGGAATCAGGCTGTGTTCCTCTGTTTCTATTAGAATATGGAAATTTCTCAATCTTTCATCTTCCAGTGCCTGCAAAGTTAAAACTATATTCAACGTTGCAAGACCATTCAAATAATACTGAATAATGCTGAAATAATGGTACAGAATGTTGCCTTCTAGTAACAAATATCACCAGAACCAATAACCAATATCTTCTAAAAGGACCTTGATTATTTCTGGATCATGTGAGACAGTATATGGGCTATAAGACATGGACTAGGAAATGGTTATATGCGTACATCCCCTGCTGTTGTATCCTTAATTACCACAATCTATTCATAGAAATATACAGCAATTTAAGCTGGCAAGTAAGCAAGCAAGCAAATAAATAAATAAACGATGAGTAAATGAGTAACAAAAATATCTTTTTCAAAGACGGCGCCACCTGTTGGTATTGCAGACAGGCAATCTCCTCTTTTATCAGCCTGTTCTCCTCCTCCACATCTGCCTGGTAGTCATGGGGGATTTTATAATCTGCAGGCGTTGATTCCCCACACATCTCACAGCCAGGACGTGTCGGTTTGTTTAGAAATGTGCATCTGGGACATGACCACCCCACCTACACACACACACACACACACGATTGCCGATTGACTCAGCCCTGATAAATACTTTATGTGATGTAATGTCATGGCAGTCTTAACATAAAATGCTACTTATAAACTGGGACATTATCAGAAAGTGGCATGAATCGACTGTTACATAATCTGAGGTTTAACCAGGAGCATAAACAAAACAAAAATCATGAAAGCCTCAAGACTGATGATGGGGAAGATAGCAAATAAACTAATTACCATTAATAGTTTGCATACTCCGCACAAATCAAAATGTGACAACCTAATTGTTGTTTGTCTACTGCATTGCTCAATAAACAATAAATAAATCAAATTTTCTGTTTTGCTTGTGTAAATTAATCTACGATTTGGCAAAAAAAAATCCAGTACTGGCATATGCTATACAAATAATGTGCCCAATCCACATCAGATGTAAGCTACCTGTCCCCTTAGCACAATTTACTGTTAACTTGAACTACCAGATGTAACAGACAAAGAAATATTAATAGCAAAACAGGAATATGTACAAAAACAGACCAAGGCCATACAGTGTATTAGTGAGAATTAGGAACAATACACAATGCATCAAATATACGATTTACTCATATCAGAACTGAATAGTTAAATATCTACAATTAATCAGGAATGCTGTCCTCTATCACAAAGTCTTTGTTTTGAGTTTTGTTTTCTTATGATTAGATCCCAACCTGTGGCTTTGGAGGAGGTCTAGGCCTAGGCTTAGGGTTAATAATAGGGGGCAGTTTTGGTAGGTGATTCCTTGCTTCATTCTGCGCATCCATTGTTCCTCCGGCACCTCTGGGCTGAAGTGATTCTGCTTCCATGACTTCGATGATTCCTTTAAAGGTTACACTCATGATCAGTACTTATTTACCATCAGAATTGTGCTACTTAAATGTCGGCTATTGTGTTACAGAATAATGACAGCCATCATGTGATGTTTACCGATATTATGTGACTCAATCAGCAGGATTCATTTGCATTCAGTACATATCCTCATATACTCCTGAGATCCAGGGCAAAAAAAGGTTTTTTTTTTTTTTTTACATACATTTTTTTGGGATGGTAAAAAGCATACCCCCCACATACATGATGTCAACTGTTCTCTTTAAGGAACAACAAGACCTAAAAGAGTAGCATGTATAGTATGAAAGATAAGAGCAAAAATCTAATGTCCTCTACAGAGGACAATTGCTGGATCTCAGGGTGATAAATACATGTTAACATACTCAGACATTTTTATTTTGAATTCCATCATGTCTAAGATATTTCGAGTAGTAGTTTATTGCGTCAGGAACTGGGGGAATTACCATCTAGACGCTGAATTTCCTCATATTGTTTCTGCTGTTCACGACTCAGATTTGCCTTCTTAGCTGATCTGAGGTATAAGTATGCTTGGTCTCCATCCTTCCGCACCCCATGGCTGTAGAGCGTCTCGTTGTCATGGGCAAGCCGCTTGCCGATTACCCAGGCCTGCAGGCTGGGATGGAATCCAAACTCCTTGTTCACCTGTATAAACACAGACCACATCAATAAGGCAAAGAGCACCAGATATCCAGAGGCCAGTTCGTTAATTTTGGCGACCCACTTAAAAAGTCACCGCCCACCCCCCCGAGTGTAATGACTGTTTGTGGTTTGTGGGCCCCATGCACATGTTTACTCCAGTGATTACAGAGAGCCTCGGCAGATATCAGCTTCATAATGTACACACATCGGGGCATATCTCATATGGATCATATGATTGCAAGGGGGACGGGTGGTAAATGGCCCTTGGAAGACATTTATTATTATTATTATTATTATTATTATTATTAAGCATTTATTATTCAGAAATTTAAAAAGTGGGTTATGATAAACC
>JAODUD010000127.1:11694896-11718858 GCA_026784285.1 Stomatorhinus walkeri
TTATTATTATTATTATTATTATTATTATTATTAAGCATTTATTATTCAGAAATTTAAAAAGTGGGTTATGATAAACCTTTTCTTTCAGTTCTGAGATGGTCATATCTGCTGTCACTGTCAATGTTATGGGAGCAGTTAATTCTTGAATGGCGTCTTCAATTCCAACCTTTAGCCTGAAAGACCAAAACCTTTTAAATACATGTGACATTAGACAGATTAGACAGATAGATAGGCAGATATTCTGTTCACATACCGTATCTGGTTGTCGGAGTAGGCTTCACCGCGGATCCTGACGGATACCGGCAGACTTAAATCCGCCAGTAATGCCGCGTTTTTCGAGGAAGTTTCTATATCACCACTGCTGAGTGCTTCGCTTAGGGACCGAGCTAAACCCTCCGCTGTTAAGAAGGTGATACAGATGTGGCCGATGTTTATGTGTTTTAGGTTAGTTATAAAATGATGTCTATACCTGGTGCCATAACCAGTGTTCTTACCAGTTTTCAACAGGTCGGAATCTGGAACTTGAGGCGCAGCCATTTCTTACTGTCAAATGACCTGTGCAATAAACACGCACAATAATACATAATAATAATGCATAAATAATAGATTGAAAACGAAAGTGCTTTGTCATTACATTTTTACACCACACTTGTTTACGCAAAATTTTTCCAAAAGTATTGCTGATCGTTATCATGGTTGATCATTAAATGTATAAATGCTACTAAAAGTACAGAAACACATTACAATTACGCCAGTAATTATAGTCAAGTAATGTCTGTAGATCAGTGCTATCGTAAATTACCATGTACTTACCTTTAGGTGCCAAACTATCTATCTACATACTCTTTGCAAGAAGTCAATAATCAGTTTCTTTCAGAATGAAAAGCGAAAGCAAAGTAAATTCCAGGAAGTAGGTATTTAAAGGGACCCTTTACAAAATGAGATGGATCGTAGCTGTAGCCAGAGTATTTATGAAGTCTGTCGGGTATGGGTGTAAATTATGAGACGGTTGGGGGGAGTTGTAAGCCGCCAAATAATCATAACCAGCAAATACAACCCCCTGGACCTCCCTAAATGGATGGAGAATTCAACCCCCCCTCCAAATGATTAACCGAAAGTTATGCGCTTACTGTCAGGCATAAATAAAAATTAAAACATATAGGCTAAAACTGTAAAACAATAGACAACAATACACAGACGACTGAAGTCTTCAGATTTGCATATCTGTTAAATCACCCCAATGTGCCTTTCACAATAATAAGCAATTATCTAATAAATCATTCTGAGAATTTATATATGGACGACTTCCCTTAACAATTATGAATTCATATTTAATTATGAATTAAGATCTGGAAGCACTGAATAGAACGTACGGTGTCATATATGTTTATTGGCTTACAGCAGCTCCAACAGTAGAAACAGAAGTTTGGGGGAAATAATATCATAGGTAGCAAGTTGAAAAACTAGTTTCCATCTGAAAATTCTTATATCATAATAAGAACTGTGACACTGAATTGAACTGTAAGCACGAACTTATATTTAAATTACGGTACTGTCTTTCGTAATGAAAATTCAGAATCATAGAATTCATAATCAAGGCCAAAACAAGAGCAATATAGTCACTTACAACATTAAAATTTATTAAATTGCATTTAAAACATTTTTGGAGAAGGGTAAATTTTGAGAAAATCTCACGGCATTACCTTTAAGTATCTTTGAATAAAACTTGAGATTTAAATATATTTAATGAAAAGATGCGCACAAGAGGAAAAGCGTCGCAATGTGCGTTTGTGGCGCCACCGCTTGGTGTAGGTAGCGCACTACACATTATTTGTACAAAAATAAAGACGAAGGAGCGTAAGGTTTCCGCATGTGTAGCTAGTATATGATCGCTGTCTAACACAAATTGGGAGATTTCAGATAAAAAAGTCAGCTGTTGCAGCGAAGGCTTTAATAGCCTTGAATATCAATTCAAACTAGGATTAAAGAGCTGGGATGAGGAATTTGGAATTCCGTTTCAGTTTATTTAATGGACGGTACTGGAAATTTCATAGTAAAAAGGAAGACATTTTTATTAGACAGAGGAGTAGCATAAGCCTTCGACAACGATCGATACCGCGACCGTAAATTTGAATTATTTTGCATCTTACCCGGAGTTTTTCAATTGCATATCGTGTTAGATATTACTTCGCCGACGGGCGAGTGCTGGAGCGACAGCCGCCGGAGTCGCTCTTATCGGCCGGTGTGTAAATGGAGGCTCGGCCGAGGATATAAAGGCCTGGGGGGAACTTATCGCCTCTCTTATCAGTTTGCATGAAATATTACCCGATCGGGAAATAAAATAAAAAGTGAGACGGGAAGCTTGTGCTGTAACTGTGCGCATTGGGCTGCTTGGTGCGCTGAGTGTTTGCATCGCGGGTGATTTGAGCGTCTACTCCCCGCGTCCGACTCCTCTCACCTGCGCCTAAGCTCGGATCGTCCTCTGCAGGGGGTCGCGGAAGCTGAAAACAACAAAATGAAGCTGTTGGAGAATTCGAGCTTCGAGGCCATAAACACGCAGCTGACCATAGAGACCGGGGACTGCCAGATAATAGGGCGGTAGGTCCGGCCCGGACAGCTTTATACCCCCCTCCCACTTTTGCAGAAATACGGACTTAACTTACAGTTTTCAAATTGTAATTTCAGGGATATTTTGCTGTCAGTAGCACAGCATTTGTTCACTGGGAGCCTTTCTATTTTGGGATACTTGTTTGTACAGAAATTAGTATGATTATTTCTACTACTAGTAGTAGTAATTAGCAATGTTATAATCGTTTATTTGTTATTAATTGTTATTTTACATTTTACGGTTAATTTTAGTTGTAATATTAAGAATCCATGAATAGCAGAGTGCTATTCTTATTATTGGTGCTGTTTCTTTTACAGAGTGAGCGGGAGGTGTTTATGTATGTTCTGCGTGTGATACTTGCAAGCTTGTACGGAGTGTTTCAGTTTCATTTACCTTGTCCTTAGGATCGAAAGCTACTCCTGCAAAATGGCAGGCGAAGACAAGCAGATGTTCAAGCAGTTCTGTCAGGAGGGGCTCCCACATGTGCTTGAGGCTCTGTCCCCTCCCCAGACCGCAGGGGTCAGTCCCAATAAGTAAGGTCGCAATCTATATGCAAAGCCACGACTGGGCCTTGCTTTATAAAACGTTTCTTTGTTATTAAAATTCACGGGGTCCGTTTTTCTCCATCAAGCCTGCAGAATTTAGTTTAGGAACTTGCGTGTTGTGTATTCTGTAAGCTTATTTTGAAGCAGAACCAGGTTTCGCAATAAAGCACCTTGAGTCTAAAGAACTTGGGGCCCACATTGCCAGAGCTGTGGAATCACGCTGTATTGTATTGTATTGTTTCTTAAATGTGTCGGGTTCGAACATCTCTGCTTTGTGGCTGCCTGTTGGTTTCTGTTGAATGGTGGTAAGACCAGAGAGCTGTGAAAATTTCCTAATATAGACACACTGAAGCACTTGCCACTTGCGAAAAAGGAATGTTGTCACCACACACACCCAACACCCCACCCTCTAACTTTCAGGCTAAGCCAAAGCCAGAGTGGCGACGAGGCAGAGGGGCCGCTCTCCGACAAGTGCAGCCGCAAGACACTCTTCTACCTGATTGCCACCCTCAACGCCTCCTTCCGTCCCGACTATGACTTCAGCCGCACGAAAAGCCATGATTTCAGCAAGGAACCCAGTGTTAACTGGGTGAGGGTGCATGCCGATCAATCCGAAGCTCTGTCTGAAGGAAGTGACAGTCACGTGTAGTATTAAGCGATTCAGTTGGTTCAGAGTTACTGCAAAATGAATGCAGTCACCCTTTTATAGGGAACACTGTGAAATGAGACTTTCCTTGGGCCCTGGATGTCCCTTAAGTCCATCTGTATGTCTCTGCAGGTGCTCAATGCCGTGAACAGCAGCCTGTCTTCAGCTGCAGGGGGTGAATTCAGTCGTCTTCAGCCCCAACTCTGGCAGGCAGTCGATGATGAGATCTGCCTCTCGGAATGCGACATCTACAGGCACGTGTTACATGCCGCATCCGTGGTCTTTTTGCAGCTTTATGTTGTGTTTTTGTTAATCTTTATTTAGCGGCATCAGTTTGACGTTAAGTCTTCATTCAGCTGAGTGTTTCTTGTATTTTCCAGTGGGGTTAGGGACCTTGCTTGAGGGAAATGCCGCTCAGGAATGAAAGTTTTGTTTCTTACGTTACCATGTTACCATTTTTTTATTTTGCTAATAGCTACAGGCCCGACCTGGATTCAGACCCATATGGGGAGGAGGGAAACCTCTGGTCATTCAACTATTTCTTTTACAACAAGAGGCTCAAGCGGATCGTCTTTTTTACATGCCGTTCTGTCAGGTGAGACTAGGGGGCGCCATTCTATCAGGTGAGACTATCGGGCACTGTTCTGTCAGGTGATGCTAGGGGGCGCTGTTCTGTCAGATAAACTGAAGGATGTGGTTCGTGTGAGGCTGGGGGGGCATTGTTCTGTCAGCTGAGGTTAAGGGGAACTGTTCTGTTGTGTAGGCTGGGGGGAGCCATTCTCATGGGTGAGGCTGGGGGGTGCTGTTCTGTCATGTCATCTTGACTACAGTATATGGCAAATGGTGGCTTTGTGTGGAAATTGGCTAATTAAATTGCCTTATGAGTTCAGAGGGTTTTACGTGTTCTTTGCGTCAGTGTGTTCATGACTCCAGTGGACACTGAAGCTGGGAATGACCTGGATCTGGATCTAGAGGAGGGGAGCTTTGAGGAAGAGGAGAACATTGATGAGGACAGGTGAGCATCCCTGGTCAGGTACCCTGTACCTATCATCAGCACGGCTCCGCAAGCTTATCGGCTGCCTTCTCTCTCACTGCTTTAGTATAGTAAGGCAGCCTTAAAAATGTATATTGGCAAATATGAGCGTATTTATGTTGAAACTCCTGAATAATCTGTCAGCTGTCCATTTGACTGCCTCCGCTCACAGTTACGACATCGAGGCTCATTCAACGTATAAACCTGATTGCCCAAGTCCTGTATTGCAGTCATTCCTACAGCATGTTGTGCTGCGTGAACGTTCTGTGGAGGTCGTCGCACAGGCTAATGCTGGCTTCATCGTGGTGCCTTTTCTTTCCGCAGGTGTGACACCTTGTGCACCTGATGAATCCCGGGCTGAACATTCCTGAAGCTTCTTCTCTGAGGCTACTCTCCAGTACGCCTGCAGTTGAGACACCAGCATTTTTGATAAAGCATTTAACTTGACATGCATTTTGCCTGAAGTTGGTGTGTTAATTTTTCAGTTTTTGAGATTGGAAAGTCGACTGCATGCTAGAGTGTGAGGCAGTACCATAGCAATTAAGCTGATTGTTCCAGCAATTCTTTATTTTATTTCATAGCTTTTTTTTGCACAAGCTTGCACTACTCTGCCTTGTCCTTAGGCATTAATTTTATTTATATTGAGGATATATCTTTACTTTTCTATGAAATGTTTTTATATTAAACGTTTTTACATGCAAGTGAGAGGATAATATTCCTTCTGTGTATAATACCACCATAAAATCCTGCACGGATGTATGCCGTGGTGAGAATGGACTTTTAAACTATATAAGAATTTAACTTTGTTTTTGTGTTTGTATGTCTGTGTGTGTGTGTGTACATATAATGTATATTGGCTATATGGTTAAGAGAGAGAATTAAAAAAAAACCAGTATTTTTATTGGGTGATGCTGGTGGCTTTGTCGCAGTAACATATTCATGCTTCATTATTCCAGTTTTAGTAGCCCTTATATAGTGTGAGGCCTTGTCATTGATACTTAAGAATCAGGACATCGACAAAGTTAGTGAAATTCTCTTTAAAGTTCTGTTTTTTGGACACTAGATGTCACCAGTTCATTATTTCGTCATAGTCTATACATATAAACATATTGTCTCTGTGCACTTTATATACTTCTCTATGTATGTATTGAGGTTTTATTATAAGATTTTTCACATTCAGTCTTGAAGCTGAATGCTGAAAGTGTTTTTCAGCTGTAATAGTGGTGATACTTGCTTATTAAGAGAAACCACTGGTTTGAAGTTGGTAAGCATCCATACTATATGGCTTTTGCATTTTGCGGCGTGCTGGGATGTTTTTGGCGAATTTTTTAGAGTCCTGAGGCTATAACTGTAAGAATCATTTTAAGAAAAGTTTAATGAGGTCTTGAGATCTGAATTTAGTTGTTTTCACCGGATTGCAGTGATGAATAATTTCTTTCAACAAGCCACCACACCTGTGATCAGTGAGTAGTCAGTTGCTGGCTTGTAATGTAGTTTTGAGTTAATTCTTTTGTCTTGGCTTTTAATTTAACCAAAGCTGGGCTTGAATTTTAATTTTCTGCTTGTGTTTTGACATGCGAGTAATCTAAGGTCTTGTAGAAATTCAATTTCTTCAGTGGGCAGTATTGGTCAGATTACCTGTTTTTGTGTGGGTTTTTATTTTGTTAGCGTTCTGTTAGCCATGATAGGTATTTAACACAATACAGTCTTTGTGAATTCCAAATGAATCTGAGTAACTCTGGCATGATGCCCTCCATGCTGAGGTTTATTTTCTGTGTTTTTTGTTGATAACCCATTATGCTAGGTGTACACTTGTAGTTTTCTTAAGTAAACCTAGTTAAACTAAAGTATAATGGATGTAACAAAGTGGGCTTCAATCTGAATGAACAGAATTAGCTGTAGGGTATGTTCTTAAGAAGTATGTATTTCATTTCATTTGTAATAGGTTTAAGAACACGAATAGCATGATGTTTTGTACTAGGGGATTGTAATGTCTTTGTTTTGCAGTCTAATAATAGTACTATCAAGGTATTGTAATTGTTTCATAAGGCTTTCATTAGAGTTGCAGTGTGAGAAGGCAGCTACTGTTATTTGCTAAACTTGTGAACTATGATTGTGCTTATAGCTTGGTTCTGTTTTCATGAAATGGGTCCCCCAGATAATGTTTGTTTAATTCAAAGTGACGTCTATGCAGGATCTTAAATTCTATATTTCACTTTAACTCAGTACATTTGACCTCAGAAACATATGAGTTCAACTAGAATTCACAGTGAATATTGAATATTGTTAGAAATGGGCACCAAATGAAATGGGACAAATTACAAACTTATAACCTTTCACTTAACAGTTGTGAAAAAAATAATTAACCTCCAAATGTGTTATATTTTTTTACAGTTTCTTTGTCGTCTTACGTATACATACACTTCTCTTTATTTCTGTATGCGTATAAATATAAAGTACATTTGAGTTTCTCAAAGCTATTATGCTTTTACTGGAAGTCTGATCCAATAAACATTCCTCCTAAACATATCTGTCCTCACTGGTGTATTTGCATTTGTTTAATAATTCTCATTCCAAATATAGACATACAAACTTTCACATGTCAATTTAAAATTAAAGCCGGAGTTATATTTATTTTTCGCGGCACTTATTTTAATATGTTTAGTTTCAGTTTTTCTTAAAAGGACCTTAAACATTTATTGTAGTGTTTATTTTTCACCCTTTTAATTTAGTTTTTAGAGTGTTTTTTTGATTATTATATACTGATAAAGTATATAATACTGCCTTTCAAATATTACCCCTCCTTAAAAAAGAAAAATAAACAGTATAATAAAAGCTAACTTTTAGAACTAATCCTTTAATTATTGAAGGACAGTAGAGAATCAAACTAACTTTGAGGGTTTTTTTACCCATTCTTGCCAGTGATTGTTTCTGTTTAAATAAATGGAATGTTTTCCTAAACAATAATGACTTCACCCTGAGTCTGTTTGAATGCTGGGTATTTCCTAGTTGTATAGTGCGCCATGCGTTACAGAACAGTGGCATGGAGGTTCCGACTCCTGAGGACCTCCTTACCGATGGAGGAAATGTCAAAACCTTCAGCACACCAACATGTTCCTCCCTTACCGCACCTGATTTTGGTGAGGAGACGCTTCTGTAATAGTGACAGAAAAGCACATCCTCATAGTGGACAGTATTAAATAGAATATCCTGCAGTAAGGAACACAGCCGTCTGTGTGGGACGTATCACATGGTCTCTATGGGAATGACATTGACTCAGGCAAAATATCACAATCCACATCCTGTGAGACATACTTATCCTGGCATTATGAGTGCCAGTTTCTTCCAGCCTTCCCAGTATACTGCTGGGTTTTGCGGGGGGACATTACATAGCTAGTGCAATGCCGTATATCCTTATATCCATCTGATATGATATGCAGGTTACACAAGGACACGTAGCAGGCATCTGCTCAGAGGCCAAGCTCTAGTAACACGATATCGACACACAGAACACTGGGAAACATGAGCTTATCAGCACCATAAGCATTGCCAGTATTTATCATCAATTTCATTCATAAACAAGGCACGCTGACAAATCACTTTATGGCTATGAAAACATTTGGTTTTCAATGGAAGAACTTGCACAAGTCTGAAGGTGCTGTTTGCTCTTTGAATAGCTTACAGGTTACACCCAAAATCTTTTTTATTAAAATGTGTCAAGTAAAACCAGAAATACACACAAATGCTAGATGCCAGTGTTCCTGGAAACATCACTGGCCTGCAAGGGGTTTGGGGGGGGGTGGTTTGCAATCTCCACACAGAGAACAGGGGTGTAATTCTAAGCCCCGCCCCTGGAAGTGTCAGGCACCCTGTGGAAATTAATTTGGCAACATGAACAACAACTAGTTGAACAGAAGTGTATCTGATGATGTGTTTGACACATTACTTATTAATCTAAACAGGCTAGGTTACCTTTAGAGTTCTCTCTTGCATTGGTCAATCAGTACACAAAAAATGTTTTGCCATGCAGTTTTAAATCTGGTTTTAAGTCTGTACTGGATAAAATCACATGTATTTCAGGATAAAGAAACATTTGCTTCTTGAGAGGAAGACAAAGACTGTCAGAATTAATCAGAATCCCTTTTGAACATTATTTAACCAAATAGGCTGTGATACATTTTGCATTACTTTTGAGTTCTAGTCATTTCTAGTGATATTTTCATGGTACTTTCCTGGAACTAGTCAACAATATATTGTTTCATATATTCATTTGTAGTTACATTTTTGTTCATTGTTGAGCTGGTCAAAAAACTATAACACTTCATATTAATGCCTGTGCTCATTTTTTACAGATGTAACAAAGGACAAAGTGATAAAATGTTTGTAGCAAAACGGTAAGAATGCCGTTTATGCTGCTCTGTAATTCTTCCAGAAAGGAGGACAAAAGGATGTTTTTTGGATTTTTATTTCTTATTGGCAACAACAAAAAATATACACTTATTTTAAGGGACTTATTACACACCCCCAAAACGAAAACAACCATGTAGTGTGCATTTTCTCTGCATAATAAGTTTATTTACAAAATTCACAAAAAAGGTGGCGATCTGAATGCAAGAACAATAACATGGGGGGGGGACAGGAAGTTATGCAGGTTCCAGGTCTGATTCTTCGTAATGCCTCATTACGGTCCGCAAACCGTGACTCCGCCAGCTTTAGACTGGGGTTTTGTACAGGTACCAGTTCACTGTCACCCTCATCCAGATCCTCCCCAGAGTGGCGCAGACACGGACATTATATGGGACTACTATTTGGGAACTGAGACAGCGTGCACAGGACGACATAGAGCACATTCTTCATACAAAAAGAAACCCTGCACTTCAACAAATGGGTCATTTTCACTGTTACAGGCAGAATGTCAACCTATTGCCATCCACAATGACAAAAGGGTTCAGTTTACAAAGGTCTATACACTGAAGAGAGCTACAGAAGATTCTTTGGTTACAAAAAGCACCTCATATTTGGTTCTGTATATGTCTGGTGAGGATAAATAAGAGGGATAAAACAGGAACTAGAAGACAAAAAGGCACTTAAACGGTCAGATCTAGATTTTCACTGCAAACTATGCAAACAGTACTAAAAAGGGCACAAATATTCTTGTGCATCAAGTATTCCAGGATTGGTTAAGATTAGAGGTAACTCACACCGGCCACCTAAGACCTAAAGGGATGAATCGTCTCATGCAAGCCTCTTCCACCGACAGTTCTGCTCACTCTCGAAATGGAAAAGACTACATAATGGGATAAATACTGGTATGAATTGGCTGGACGATGCAAGGGCGGGTGACTGGATTCGGGAGAGGATCGTTTTCAAATTAAGAGGAAGGTCGCAGAATGTCGCTATTGCAGTTCTGAGCAGCAGACGTGAAGCCACTGGTCTTGTCAGGTGTTTTGTCAACTTCAGCTATATCGAGGGTAATCGTTGAACCACAACAAAAACATTACAATCCTAAAAATGCCTCAGAAAAGACTTTTCATCTTTCCCCTGTCAGCTTTGCGTGGTTCTCCATTGATAGGGAATCTATTTTTGTTTTCTGCAGGTAAAACGCTACTCTCACCACTGGAGAACATAAAGAGGAAAATGTAGACTTCAACAAGTCTCTTTTTTATTCATTTTATTTTGAATTACAGAAAGTCCTCATCTTCATTTTTTCCAAAGTCTGGTACGACTTGGTCCGTGCAGTTCCTAGGGGTGAGGTGACTGCTGGCGGCCATGGGGCTGGGAGAATTCAGCCAGGGGTGCAGCAGAACGTCACTGGACTCCAGCCTCTCTGAGGGAGCCTTCCGTAACATGCACCTCACCAGGCACTTGGCGCTGGCAGAGAGCGAGTCCGGCACGGTGAACACCCCCCGACGGATTTTGCCGAAGAGAGCTGCAGGCTCCACGTCCTGGAAGGGGTAGCGACCCACCAGCATGGTGTACAGCACAACGCCGAGGCTCCACACATCCGCCGCCTTCCCTGAGTACGAGTGCCGTGAGTTGAGGATCTCTGGCCCAACATAGGCCGGGCAGCCATGTTTGTCAGTCAGGGAATCGTCCTCCCCTTTAAGAATGCATGAGTCCTCCAGATCTTGCAGTACCAGCTTCGTCCTGTAGGGGGAGCAGAAGAAAAGTTAGTCACCTCCCCCATTCCCAAAACACTGGAAGCTGTTAAATATAAATTTTAATTCTCTCAGGTCATTACTGTGACATTTGTACCACCTTGCTCCTACAGTGAAAGTTAGTCGTGACAGGTTACGTAAGCGGGAAGCGCTAGTTCTTTTTCTGGAACTTAACAGTTTGCTTCACACGTCTATTTGCATGAAGTCAGTCGAGGGAAAAAAAACAAAAACGCACATTAATATCTGACAGCCCACAGGCAAACAGATGCACAGCGAAGCGACTCGCTAACATAATGTTTCTATAAACAGCAATGGTATAGAGCGATAGCATCAGCCCTGGCAATAGCTAACACTCGCAACTCGAGGAACTAACATATGCAAATCAGAATGCATGCTGCAAATCTAAATGGATATGGCCAGATACTCTATACTTCTGCTGAAAATATACAAGGTTATTAAACTGCTAATCTATGACTGTTTCTCATTATAGCCCAAAGCCAAAGTGTGTGGCAAGCTAAATTTATGGTCCATTTTTTAGCCATGAAACTAACCTACACAGTGCTGACATTTAATACAATATAACCACACACCATAGAGGGATTTTCGATCTCGCATAACAGAGCATTTTGCCCGCTCTTGTTTGCACCATTGCTATAATATCTTGGGTTGCGTGGAGCTGAGCGTTGATGACTCAAAAACGCCCGTTGCCCCCGCAGGCCTGTCTTGTTTCTGCGGCCCCACGGGAGTTCAGTTTCGACGCTCTCACTTGCTCTACACGCGGCCTGACAAGTGGATGACGGAGAGTAGAGAGCCTCGGCTAACGGACCGTTTGCCTCCTGGAGACTGCGGCCGTCACGTGACGCACGTAGCTGGCGCTCGCGGACAGGAATCCAGCTGCCCTCTGGGTCCATTACCCGAAACAGAAGCAAGGCATCTTCCCGCTGATTATCTACCTGTCAACCGTTTTACGCCACTGTATGTTTTTTAAGATATATGGAAACCTAATAGGCCTAACCGGGCAGCAGATACCAGCAAAAAGTAATTGAATTTTTTTTTTTTATCACACACAAAATCATCTCTTAAATGAAAATCACAACTGATTGAGGGTACCTCATATCTGAACCAGACCTCAACAACCCCAGAAATGCTTCTTTAAAACTTTCTGAATATACTGGCTTCATTTCCTTGTATCCAGTATTGTAGTAGCACCCTGCCGCCAATCTTCCCTGCTACTGACTGATACTTTAATAGACAGACTCGGATTCGACGTCACCTTATTGATCAGTGGCATGGGAGGCTCTAGGTCCTTAGGACATGTCCCAAGGGTTCTTTTTTGGGTGGGGGGGGATACTGACCTCTGCCTGTCGGTGAAGACGAACTTGCGCAGCTTAAGGTCGCGCAGCACGACGCCACGCCAGTGGCAGTGAGCCACAGCGGCGGCCATCTGCCGGAAAAGCCCGGCCGCCTCGTCCTCGGGCAGCCGCTTGCATGTCCGCACGTACGAGTGCATGTCACCATGGCTGCGCTCGAAGAAGACATAGGCGCTGCGCTCACCAGTCACCACCTCCGAGATGGGCACCACGTTCTCGTGCGGCAGCAGGAGAGCGTAGGGGGCGATCAGCTCCTGATACTTCTTCATGGGAAACACCTACGGGTCAGAACGGCAGTCAGCAGGGTTAATACGCCCCCGTCCTGCAGAGCAAAGGTCTCATGCAACCTGTAATCAGAAATCTGCCTTCTGGAGCACGGACACATCAAAAGTAAAGCGCTGTATCGCTATAACAACATTTCAGCACATTGGGGATGTCTGCGCTTCTGAAGTTCTGTGCAAAAGCCTCCCCCGCAGTTATTATGCTTACGGTCTGATAAATGCCATGACAACACCCGCTGTTTGAGAAAAAAACAGATGTACCCAACAGACCACCTCAACCCACAGCAAACTGCGCCCAGCAGGATCAGGAAATCCTCTCTCCCTGTCCGTCTGGGTGCTCAATTAATTAAATGGATCGGATCTAGATGAGTGATGAGACATACCTTGCATGTGTACTCCTTCTCTGTGACACTGTGCACGGCTCTATGGATCTGTGAGCCCTCCATCTTCTCCAGGAGGATGTAGGGTCCAATCCGGGAGGCGCTGGGCTGCTCCCCCCCACTGGGCCTTGGGCTCTGGGTCAGAGGACGGAGGCATGGGGCCAGGCCCGGAGAGGGAGGCTGGCTCAGGCGGGGTCGCTTGCATTTTGGGGTGTCAGCATCAAGGGATTCCTCGAAATCCACGCGCTTCAGGCGCAGAGGAAGAGTGCATGGGCCAGGCTGCAGGTTCACGCTCATCTGCAAGACAGACAGAGTCCTTTACACCACTGCCAAGCAATTCTTCACAACAAAGAAAAACTGAACTTATAATGAATAAACTATATGCAAGAACTGTTTGGCAACCTTCCAGCATAAAACTACTATAGCAGGTAACCTAACCTAATATTGTACCACAAACATTCAATTTGCCATTAATTGGGTCACTTGATGCAAGGCTATTGTAAGTGAAGAAATGATCGCAATCAGCCCTGCTAAAGCACGGAAATCCCTTTTGGAGATAAAACCCATATTTTGTCAGACTTGTATGACGTCACCCCCTCCTTGGCGTCCGGACTGACGCTCGTCTCCCTTCTTTCGAGGACAATAGGCTCGCATGATGGTTATGATCCAAGCAAGATCAACTTATTCATCCCGTATTACATTTCCAAATGCCACTGAACAGCCCCCGAGGGGAACACGAATCATTGCGATGATTTTCACGACACAATTCCAGTCAATCCGTACAACATTTATAAAAAAAAAGCAAACAATGCGAAGTCGGTGGCGCCTCCAAAGAACAGCTGTCTTAATGGATTGCTTGGATTTCTTAATGTACTCAGCAGGTTGAAACAGCACAATATCCCTTATTGCAGTATGCTTATGTATAACAAAGAGATGACTGGACAGCGGAAGAGGTGATTCATAAGTGCCGCTGCATCCCCTTTTATATAGTCTGTGACGCCGCGCAGGATGATCAAGCCGGTGATTCTGCATTACTAAAACAAAAAATGACTTCAGCTATTTCGAAATATTTAACATCGGATCTATGTGTCAGCGCTGTAAGGCCAGGATCATTCATTTAGGCTTTAAGGACGTAATGGCAGCCGGTGATCGCCGGTTTTATAAACACAAAACAGCAAGTTCTTAACGAGTGATCAAAATCGGGAGACCCAAATTAAAAGTTAAGCAACGCACGATCGCAGTATTTGCTAAGTATGCGTTGGCACGGATGTCCCCGCTTTTAATAATAAAACAAGACCCAAGGACAGGATGTCTGGGTACGTAGCTGTAACTGCACTTGTGAATGGGGTCATTTCTCTGATACAGTTTGAACCAGAATTGCATCATCGCCTCCATGAAGTTTAACCGAGACATTTCCCCCCTCCTTCCCCATGTAACCCTATAGGACTATTCATGTATAAATCATGTAGGACTCGATAGACCTGCGCATGTTGACTAGCAACGACCGGATCTGACATTTAATAGCATTAACACGTGAAAAGAAGACAAGAATTTTACCTCGTCCGTGGAAGACAAAGGCATCTGCTCTTCTCCAAAAAAAACCGCACAAATGCTATGGCAATTCCCGTTTGTCAGTGTTATATTTTTCTCAAAAAAACATTCCCAAAAGATAAATGTTGCGAAAATCAAATTTAAAAATAAAAAAACTTCAAGTGTTACTTTCGATACAGAATCGAACAAAAAACTAGACAGTATAAAGATAATGACGATTTCCCCCTTGATTCTACAGTAAAGAAAAACAAGTAATGAATCAGATATATGTTAAATTGCCGTCTTTGGTTTTTGTGAGTGTTTAACGTATCCGGAACTTTCCCAAAGAAAAGAAAAGGCAGTCCAATCATATATGGTTGCGATCGACTTAAATAGTCGTGGATGGCTTTGTAGTAGCGGACTTGCGTAGTTCTCACCATGCACCGGTGCTGGCTTTTGTTGTCCTTGCGGGGCTCTTTGTTCGCTATTCCCGCTGAATTAGCTATAAATCCAAGTTCCCGATATTTCAGATGCACACCGATTCACCGGGGGGGTATGGCAGCACTTCTCACTGTCCTGTCCCGCTTTTTCCTTGCTCGCGATCAAACTTTAAAAAGGCGACCGTGAGAGTCGGATATCCAGCTAGCGTCTCTTTATCATACGTCGGAAAGCAGCAGTGCTTATTGTCGGAGACGTGTAAATAAATTAACATCAAAAAACCGATTTGCTTCCCAGCCCAAAAACAGGCGGCTTAATCCAATTAGTCCGATCCACTTCGGGTGTCGCCTCCAGCCTGACTCGATCTCCAAGCAGCAGGCAAACTGCGTCGACCCTGGGTATAGGACAGTAATGTCTAATATCCCTTACTCGCTTTACAGTAGGGTTTCAAGTTAATGATGCTGACTGCCTGTGATTGCGACATCCTAGCTCCGCCTAGCTGCCTTTTTTTCTGATGACAGGAAGGTTGACAAAGCCAGGCAGCGCCGACGGACGCGACGTGCCGCTGCCCCCCCCGCCCCGTAAATGCACATCTAGTCTAGGAAGAGGCGTGGCTCCTCCCGCTATTTGTTATTGTGACGACTTTCAACAAGTTACACATTCCTTACCAACACGCCACATTATTGCAATTTCATGATCCGCGGATACTAACAAAAAGCCGAAACTGTTAAATGCTTCCAACCCTACGCAATCGCAACATAGTTTCCCGTTTATCAGTAGTCTACATTAATAACATAACTTATTTTTTATTAAACCCATTATTGACTTGACCGAAGTAGTTGTCGAGTCGGATCGACCCGAAAATAACCATAAACGTGAGCTATTCCCTTTATGGAAAAATAGGGTTTACCATGGAAAGGTTAAGATGAGGTCATGAGCAACAGTTTGCCGTAGCTCGATCTGCCCCACCCTACTGCATGACTCAATGCTTGTGATGGTATTGCACCATTGAGTAATTAAAATACTAACAAGCTGAGATAAAAAGGAAAATGAACGACGGATGGATGGAAACCTCTTAGGCAGGAGAGCTATGATTTCGATTATTCAGAGACAACGCTTGCGTTACTATGGGGCGTCAGTCTATATTAAGTTACGCAACTATACGAAATAATTAAATGCTTCTGTTTCATCAAGTTTTCTTACTTTCGCTACGGTTTTTGAATATACGTCGTGAAGAATTCGAGCATTATGTAATAATAATATTTCGGGAAAAAATTCGCAGTGTTAACTACTTCATGCCATAGTTAGACAAATATACAATAAATATGATCAGATTCTTTAGATGGAGCTGTTTAGGGTGTTTTTCCGAGAGAGGTGACAGATGGCGTGCAGGTTGGCTACATGCTTTATGCAACCTGCTCGATTTAGGTGGTAAAGTTGTTCTATCGGCTCCATTTCAAGTTCGGCTTGCAGCCCCGGCTGTATCCGGAGTTTTCACATTTTCCCCAGGGTCGTGTGGGTTCCTTCCGGGTCCTCATGCTTTTTTTTTCAAAACCCACATTCACACATTACGTAGGCGTGCTTTTTTACAGCCCGATTTATGACTCTAAATTGCTTAAAAAGAGCGATCGGCTGACTTGTTCTACATTTAGGACCCTAACTGGATTAACGATTACCGACAGTGGATGTTAAGGAGGCACTGCCGTAAGACGTGCCCGGACTTTTGCCAAGCATCGGAAGTGATACTTGATTAAAACGATAGTAATTCACGTCACATTTATGAGAGAGCGGTGGACTAAGCTTAGGTGTGTCCAGCATGTTGATTCGCATTGATGCCTGCCATGACTGAGTAATTTATTATTCTCCTGATGTGGAAACACGAGCAAGGATTATGCATTTATAGAATGATGTTTTAGGGAGCTGTTTAAATGGGTGAATACAGATGCCTTTGAAAATTCATGGTCTCAGTAACCTAGTTTTTGCAACTGAAACATAAAACGTAAAATTAAGGTAATGTCTTAAGTCGTTAGCTACGGAAAAAGTCCAGGATGTACGTCACCTGGAGTGGTGGGGAAATGATGCGGGCGATGAAGATGATGAGGATGATGTACATGAGCAGAAACACAAGAAACTGATACTTGATATAGCGCTTCTTCCTGCGACAGGAAGCATTTTGCTTGGGGAGATGGAGTTGCAAACCTAAAACCCGGAGAGACCACGCTGTTACATAACTTGAATAGCTGCAGAAAAATGATCAGTTGCATTAAAAAATATTTTTTAAATGTAGGCCACGTCACAAATGAGCGTCTGCATCAGTTAAACCGCAAAATACGAATCATCTATATGTGCACAGCTTTGCATTGACGTGTTAAACGTTTGTTTATTTCCTTGTTTCTTTGGCCTAAATGGCAAAGCAATTAGAATAATCTATTTATGAATACATACAATTCACCATGTAATTTGAGCTTGTGTAATGGGGTGACATCCTGTCTTGGGGGTTCCCCATCCTGGTGCATTGTACTGTAAAAGGTTATGTAAGATGGATGGATTTTTAGGTTTTTGGCTTGTATGCCTATTTTATTTAATTATGATGTTTGTGTGTTTATACCATTTGACTATTATCTTAGCTAATGGAACTATTTATGTAATACCTTGCCCTGGTATGATAAATACTGTCTTATCTCCAGTATGAATGGATAATTGTGGTAAAACTCATAAAACATCACTGCAAAGAAATTTCCTGACTTTTGCAGTATATCCACAGTAAATAAAATGTGTATGCTATCTGTTACGCTTGTTGTGTATTTTACTTTTAGATTACTGATTACAGTTAGTTCGGGGGAAAGCTTTGATGTCACAGCCTTTTGTAACTATGGTTTGAGTCTGACTAGCTTGTTATTTGAAAACCCTGTTATTTTGCAAATAGCAGTTATGCCACGTGTGATTGCTCTATACAAACACTTAATACAGAAATTACATACACATGCATTCTCTAAATGAATTTTGAGGGAAATGCAGCACCTTTGTTCAGTGGGAACCCCCATGTAAATGTATGTGCTGCTCTAACTCTGTGGTCCTAAATTCTATCACTGTCTGTGTGCGGGGGAGGAGGAAGGGGGGGGGTCACACCTTTCTGCCAGAGATGCTGAGTAGGAGGCTTTTTTAAAACTTTTTTTTGTAATGAAAAACACAGACTAATGTGGTCTCATGACTACTGAAACAAGCACGATTTTGCCTAGACCGTGGGCTGACTGACTTTTAGATGGAAACATTTACTGTGCAAAGCATTAGCATCAAATTCATCATTTAAAAAAAAAAACACCTTTGCTAGTGGCTGTATACTAAATCTCCACTAATACAAAATATTATTTATTTTGAATACTTCATGTTTGTGCCTGCTGTATTTGTTGACAAAATGCATCATTTGGCTTAGAAATACGAATATCATGATGGATGAATTTGTCACCTTGCCCTTTGTCCTGCGATGCACTTAAAAGTAACCAATTACTCGAGTTTAATTTTATTTTACTGCAGGTCTTTTCTGTACTAAAAGAACCACCCATGTCGGGTTAGGTAATATAATCCCCATGAGAGCAAAGCTCTTCAGCAGTGAAAAGCAGCCTGTGAAGGTGACATATGCATATGAGGATAGGGCGTGACCTAAGTGTGAGGTGGCCAAAAGGTGTGGCCTATTTAGCATATACTGCTGTTGACCTGCGCTCTGTTTCCACTGCTCTGTGATTAGAAAAGAGGAAATACTTCAGTCAGCCTGCTTAATACAGTGAGCAAAGCATAGGTGCTTGAAGCTAATGGGGTTAGCATAGCGCTGAAATAGCATTACCTTATGAATCTTAAGTGCATGTCGTAGTTAGTGGCTAGGTAGTTTTGTTTCTGCTTAAATCTTATGGGGTGAATTATTGAGATAGCTATAAATAGTTGGATAATGTGGGAATTGTTTTTTTTAATTTATCATTAGCGACCCCCACCCATGGTTGTGATAGACCAGGAGGGGCAAAGTTTAGCCACTAAGCTGTTAGCTGGCTGATTAACGAGACGGCCTTCCGGCGGACGACTGTGGGGAAAGATCAGTTTTGGCCACTGCCGCTGGAGATCAATGGCCCATTGCGTCATGCCGTTTTGTGCAAGACCCCAGTTAATCAAAACCCCAGAGCCTTTCAGCGGCAGAAAGTGAGGTTTAAATAACATGCCATTGGACTCCATTCATCCGCCGTGTTTTTGTAAATCCGGCAGCGCTGATTGTGAAAGCCCCAGATTCCAGTGCCGCTTTGGGTCCTACAGCATAAACAAGCAGTGTTGTGGAATTTTTTTCTTTGTTTGGTACTCTTTATGACTGCCTGCATTTTGGCAGAAGGCTGCAGGCCTTGTCGAGAGAAGCCTGATTCCCAGTCCTGAATTGTGCTTCAAGATCCAGGTCTGTCGCTGGGTGGGAATATTTCATGGTAAGCCCATGCAACATTCTAATCATTCTATAAGTATAAATCATGTCAGGAGCGTTCGAAAATATCCAGAACAATCAAACACAATGAAAAAAGGAAATGAACATGAATCAACAAATTAACTTCAAAGGGTTTATGCAAATCAACAAATTAACTTTACAGGGTGTTTTGTCACTTTCTTCATTGTTTATTGATTGTTGCAGCTCCCAGGATGGGGCACTAACCCATTGCAGGGCACAGTCACGCACCAGTCACTCACGCGTGCACCGCTATGGGAATTTTGGTGCATATACCTCACCTGTCATTTAAAGACACAGAGTAACACTTTCTGGCTCATCTGAGATAGGCATTTAATCTCCTCAGAGTGTGGTTCACAGCTCACCCCACGCCTGCAGGCCTGAGCAATAGGAAGTTTGAGTGCCATTTTCTCACGGTTCCTTCTCCACATCCTTACTTGAAAGATTGACCCATGGGGAAGAGCCCCCCTGCTTTCCTCCTACCCCCCTCCACTGCTGTTTTCCTAAATGCCATGTGAAAAATATATGTTACTTGAAAACTCGCCACACATTTAGCAGACTTTTCTCCAAAGTGACCTATTAGCAAGAATGCAGTTTCAGACAATCTCTAGAGCAACTGGGTTTGGGGAGATGGGGGGGTACGGTTAAGGGTTTTTTTTTAAATAAACTATATACTTCGGTCACAGCATCCTTACTTGCTAAGCCACACACACCCATAAGGTTACAAAGCTGCAATGGTGTGAGGCGCGTTGCATAAACACCAGTGGTGCACCGGTGTGTTTTTAAATTCGCAAACGTTTCATATTAGAATTTCACTGGCATTAAACTCACAGGATTCTGCCTAAAAATGTGCAAGAGTAATGCCATATGCCCTTTGAGAGCTAAAACTCGCATACCAGATTAGGTAACAGATATCACCTGCAGTAATACAGGCAAACTGCAATCCTCCTGTCATTGTGGCTGTTGTTAACCTGGCTCACCCTTCGAATTTTGTCACACTGTTTAGCCAGATGTGTATTAAATGCCTTTTAAAGAATTCTTTATGCATATTAATGGCCCTGTGATGATAAACCATTACCTACGATAATTATGTTCTGGGAACATAATTTTTTAAAATTAAATTATCTTTTTTAGGTGTTCGTGCATTATCTTATCAGATCGGATTTTTTTATATGTATACATATATATGACTACAAGGATTTAGGGATTGGAACGGCTTTAGGTATTGGATACGTAAACTGCATGGACACAATCTTCTTATCAAGGCAAACTTCAATGCACACTGCACTTTAAATACATTACTTGTCTCTGTTCACTGTATATTGCACAACAATCATCTCATGCGCCACCACTTGCCAAGTGTTTGTATATGTTGCATATATTGTTAAATTCATTCTTATTTGTCTGCACTTTATATATTTATTTTGTCTTGCACTTTTTTACTCTGTCTGCTCATTTTTGCACAGTCTTTGGATCAGTCAGGTTTCATTTCACTACATGTTGTACTTGTTATAACTATGTATGTGATGAATAAAGAATCTTGAATGATTAACACAAGTCTCCCTTTGAGAATCATCAAAATGAGGGTTTCCTGGGTTCAGCTTCAGGATCGCTCCAGCCCACTGTATGGCTAAAGACCCAAAATCACATACTGCAGAGGTAGGCAGCTCTGATCCTGGAGTACCTGTATCCAGCAGGTTTCATATCCTACCTGATAAGTTACTATCTGCCTGAGATCAGGTGTGATTCATCAGAGACCTGGTAGGATAGGAAACCTGTTGGATACCAGCAGTCCAGGATCAGGGTTGCCTACCTCGATATACTCCTTGTCAGTGGCTTGCATTTTGAAAAAATTGACGATAGATGACAATAAGTGGCAGGAATGGTCAATATAAAGTATACAGGATGGGAAATTAACTGGAAATTCCTGATATTTTAACTCATGTAAAAATAAACATGTGTAAAGCCATTACATTAATAATAAGAAGAATATGCATTATTTCTTCTGAAACCTGAAAGTGCAGAGCGTGCATAAGTGGAAGAGTTGAGCAACAGGACTGCTCCATGAGACCGCTATAGAGGAAAGCATGACTCTGGGTTACTTAATCGACCCACTTCTCCATTCTGGATTTTGCATTATTTCAGTAATTGTTTTGCTCATAAGAAAGGTCAGGGACACGATTACCTAACTGATGAATTAGAATCAGGGCCCAAAATGCTTCGTTCAGCTGTTTCGGTGAAACATTTCACAACAAAATGCCCAGACTGTTTTATAAAGATATAGCCAGTGAACATCTCCTCATGGTGGATGAGCAACTGTGTTACCTAGAATTTTGTACGAAATAAAATGATTCTGTGGTTTCTGTGGGCTTGCTTTGCTTTGGGCAGTGTGTGGCTCTACAGGGCAGCCCATAATCAGAGTTTCACTAGTTCAAATCCCGTGGCTGACAGTGTGATGTCACCATTGGGCCCTTGAGCAAGGCCCTTAACCTCAACTGCCCCAGGACTGGCTGACCCTGCCCCCTCAAACGTCTGTTTCTTTGGATCAAAATGTCTGCTAAATAACTCATTTTAATGTAATTTATATATTTTAATTTTATTCTGTAATTTACGTTTTTAAATATCATCATGTTTAGTTCAATTATGCTTGTTTGAATAAATGCATATATGTTTCTATAACATATTTATATCCATATATGTGGAGATGACCCTGTATCGGTGGCCCCCGTAAAGTGCTGATTATGTTAAGTGTGTAATCCAGGTGATTTCTCTCAGGAAAATATTTCACTGCTATATTTGTTCATTTGTGCAAAGGTTTTTGATTTTATTTGCATGTTTTCTTCTAATAACAGAAGCCAGCTTCTTAATCTCAACCAAGTGGTCCTGGCACTTCTAACACTGTGCAGCAGAAGACACGGCTAATAGATAATACATGTACATACACTGATTAGGCACCTAATTAGGTGCATCTGCTCGTTAGGGTGCCGCAGACAGATGCAAAGATAACAGCTCAGTACAACAGCAGCACTTCCAAATTTGCAGCCCGACAACCCTAGAAACGGTTCTGGAGATAAAAGGGGTTCCTGCCTGATATTGCAGATTTTGCTTGATAAAGTGACCCTATAGTGTGTGTATGTATGAATGTATGTTAATAATGTGGCACCACATATTTGAACGGTCAAGAATTGAGAATTGAAAGGTTGCAAATCAGTTTCCCACAAATCAGTGCTACAAAGAATTGTGTAATCTGAATACTTTATATGAAAGTCCCAGTAGATGTTCTTTAAGCTTCTGTCATCCACCTCTATGTATGAGTAAAATGTAAGCCAGACAAGTCACTTTGAACTAAAGTGTCTGCTATGTAAACATAGATGAATGTACATAAAGTACAACCCTCTAAAACAAATATTGATAATCTGTTAGGTAGTGCATTAAAATTCACAGAAAGTATAGTAAAAGGTGATTTCTTTTTGAACCTGCGATATCCACACAGAATTTTCCCTATTATCAGGGCTTCTTAGCATTGGATGGAGTGATGAATTCATTGGAATGATTTGCACATTTAAAATGCACTTTACCGTTGGTGAGGTTAGTAATGAAGGAGGAAACTGCTGTATGGGAGTAGCTAAGCATGCCTGAGTTAGTACAGCAGTGGTTTCCCTGTCTCTGAGAAGGCCAGGGGGAATCGTCAGGGACTGCAACAAAGCCCAGTGTGTCTGAGTGTAAACCGAGTGTGGCTGACTCAGATGCACAATATTTAATTTACTCTTCTTTTGGCAAATATAAAACTGGAAAATGAAAACCCTTCTGGCATGGTTGCCATGGTAATAATTGCCTATATCAGAGACCATATATAAGGTATCATCAAAGGAAGGTTAAGGTTCATAAACGTTGTGCTATATTCTCTGCTAAACTGAACAAAAGTAAGATAAGACAATAACCCCCCTCCCTGCAGGGGAATACAGTCCCTCCCCCACCATGTGATTCTTATTGCTTGGGTGGCACAGGCAGGAGGGAACATAAACAACTGCATTCATTTAGCAACTTCTTTTGTTCAATGTGATGAGCAAGTGAGCAAAGCTTGGGGTTAAAAAGTATACAGCACTCCTAAAGCAGCTGTTGGGTCAGGGGGCTTTGCTTAGGGGCCCTGCAATGATTTTATTACTGTTTCGTACCAGGGCCCAAAGTACTGGTGCGCACAGGTTTCTTGGGGTTATTGAATGATCAGTGTGACCTGCACCCTGCTGGACTGTGCCACACCACGCCAACGCCCAGTCTCTGTAATGTGGCGCGTAAGGGGGTCAGGCTGGCAGAGGAATCCCATGTGCAGCTTTTGAGACACGACATAGGTTCCTCATTATATCTGTGTGGTATTTCAAGAGGAAAAAGATACTTTTATGCATCTGTGCTCTGAGTCAGCTGTGTCTCTATTTGAATGACAGGCCTTTAACACGGCCGCTGAAATTAGAGGTCCGGTGGTGTGACTCAGCCGCCGTTTG
>JAODUD010000127.1:11745744-11756179 GCA_026784285.1 Stomatorhinus walkeri
GGACCAGCAGTGTGTCCATACTGCCAACTCTGTCGTCTGTTTGATCTGGTATTATCATTGCGATACAGTCACATGACATTTCACCACGTGCAGATTCATTTCATTTCCACCACTCTGTCTGGGTGCATAGATTTTTGTTTGTCACTGAGTGTGTGTATAAACTGATAATTGCTTTATTGATACTGTATTGTCTGAGGTCAGGGACTGATAAGCAGGATTATGGTGGAGTGATCGTATATACAGGCCGTGCTGCCCCTACCCTCCAAAGGAGCCAGAGCCATAGTTCCTGGGTCAGGGCTTCTTCCGCTGACTCCTGATCGTCATCGTCATCGTCTTGGGCTCCCGAGAAGGCACAGTCCTCGTAGAAGAGGTGCAGGTAGGAGCGCACGCCAAATGACTGGTTCACAGGGCCAGGTGCGGCGGAGAGGAGAGGACAGAAAGGCAATTCGCTCCCCATGTGGCAAGCTTGCACTGTGGATCTGTAACAGCCAATCAGAGCCAGGCTGCAGTCAGCAATGCTCGAGAGACGAAGCGCGGCTACCCTGGAACCGCATGAAGCTAAGGATCACAGCCAACACGCATACACAGATGTGGGGGGTGGCAAGGCGTGGCCGTGGCCCCCCTAGACTGAACCCTGGCCACGCTATTGGCTCCCCCATTTTATTTGCATTTTTGTGGTTAAATTTGTGGTTGGTTTGATTAAAAAAACGAATTTGTTTTAACTAATTTCTCTGTGCCCCTGATAATATACTATAAAGAATGAGCTCATAGTTTAGGTACCTTAAATAGTCCCTTTTTTTCTAGATGCCTTATATTCATATTTAAATGTATGTACCCCCCTAAAATGACCTCTGCTCCCACCCTCGCCACCCCACTGAAAATGTTATGGCTCCCCCACTGCCGACGCGTCTATCATGCTTCACTGTTGCTCAGGAAGACGGGAGTCGTTTGAGTCAGAAAGTTTGCTGTCTTTTGGTATCTGAACCAAAGGGCAGTTACTACCTTGTGTTCTGCACATAGCTGGCAGGTGTGTGTGCTGGTTAAATCGGTGTATTACTCACAACAGTATTAGTACTATTGGTAATATTTTCAGCAACATACTGCAAATGTGTCTTAAGGAGAGTTTTTACACTCTGATGTAAGCACTGGCAAATATTCACGAATAACGTGCCAAGATTTGTCGCTTCCATGCAGCCTAAGTAAAGCTTAGTCAGATGCAGAAATTTAGCAATTGCTTCTTGGAACTGCTTGGCACACGATTCAGCTGCTCTTTGCATTTAGTCAGCTGGCACTTGGCCTTATTTTTGTAGAAGAAAAGCCGTACATTCAACACTGGCTGGCTATCAAAGCCAGAAGGGCAGAAAGATGTGTACATATCAGGTCAGAATCAGCAGGCAACAGCACTATGAGATAAGGATCATGACATCACAGAGGAAGATAATGAGGAAAGGAACCACAAAATATGCCCCGAAAAGCAATATGGACATTCATGCTGACTATGTAATTTAAGATCCCAGTACCTGTACAAACAAGGGTAATGTAATTGAAATAACTGCACATTCAATCAAACAATAATCCATCTGAATTCGTACTTGAAGATCTGTATAGATTCGTATATCTGTATAGGTAAGCAATCATTGTGAATAAAAAATGGTTGCTTAGTGCCCTATGGTCTTGTGATTTTTGTGGCAGAAGTAAACATGTCATCTTTACATATGTGCTACCCCTCCCCCCATAAAAATGGAAGTAAAAAATGCGAGCCAGACCGTTCCGTTTGTGTAACCCCATCACCATGTTCCTAACCCCAAGAAAATAGACGGCTGGGATACTGGTGTAACTGCACATCCTGTCACCTGTAGCATTCATTTCAAACAATATACTCATCATGAAACTACACAAAACTGCTCAAGAATGATGAGTAACCAAAGTTTATTACTCATGCTTTGATGATCATCTGCAATCGTAAAGCGCTGCGGAATTTATTTATTCAAAATTTAAGTGACGGGTGAAAAGTGCTGGGTCATACTCCGTTACGAGCAACTGCAACATATGTACTATCATTCATTTCACGAATGTTGACACATCTGTCGGATTCCTGACAGATGGGCTCATACAGATGCACATTCAGACAGAGGGGTAACCGACACAGGGGGTTTTTAATGAGGAACTCGTGAAGCATAAATAGGTCGAATGGATGCAAGGATGGATGATGCGCTTACCTGTGAATTGAGATGTTCTCTGTCGTGTCAGGCAGTCTGTGTATCTAGACAAACACGCCTTTCTGGCAATCAGATTAGGCGAAGCTGAAGAGAAAAAGCCGAGATCCGGCGCTATTTACTCCGGAGCACCGGAGCTGTCGGACACGCACATCTGATGTCCTCCGCGCCTGTTTCTGAGTGGTGGAATGGGATAAACGAGGGAGAGAACAGACGGGAAAACGAGGCGCTGCAAACCTTTCATTCAGTTGCTCCTCAAGGATATACGACGGAGATCTGCCCACTGTTGGGGTTCAAACTAATCAGCGCACTGGCAAGCAGCACTGCCTTGTACACAGGAGTGCTTGAAAGCTGTATAAGTTAATAAGCAAGTCATCTATGGATAATAAAGCCATGCAGTCATTCATTTTTATTTCTAGAACTTCGCGTGTTTTGATTTGCAGTTAAGCGAAAGGCAAGTCTATAGCTATAGTAACATAGTACAGAATGTGCGTTTAAGTGTAACTTGTGGTTTACAGTTGCTTTTGATTAGTTGCGTAAATGTAACGTGTTTGCTGGAGAATAATTTGCCACAACCTAACGTGAAACTAGCTTATTATTCTCTCTGAAATATTCTAATTTAAGGTCTCTCATTAATGAATCCCCGTAGGGAAGAGCACATTTCATATAGCTATATCACATACAATGAACTCTATTGCTGAAAGAGCACATGTAAATTTATTAGTACATTCTTGTATTATCAGAGTTAATAAAATAAGAGACCAATTTCATGACCCCACTTAGCAAGACCTCCAAAAGCATACTGTAGACTGAGCAATAGTCCCCCACTGACTGAATAAGGTAGCATCTCCCACAGTTCATTTCACAGTGACTCAGATCTGGTCTAGTGTTGTGTTGCTATGGTACCACTCATGTTTAATTACACTCACCAATCGTGCACCTGCATATTACGGTGTAAAGTTTTACCATACCCTGCCTCTGTGTCCGAAGAGCAATGCATATGCGTGCGATCAATATATAATTTAAATGTTGGCAGTAATTTATTACAATGCAGTAACTTATTTGCAATCACTTTTCAAGATCACGCCACCTAAAAATTAGTTTTAAATAGTGTGGGAAACACCCATATCTCAAACCACTTGTCCAGTACAGGGTGGTGAAGATCAGTCTGTACCAGGCTGCATAGGTCAGTGGGTCCCCTGGATGGGATACCAGGCCATTATGGGCTAAATTAGAAGCCCAGGTTCACCTGCACTCTAAACTCTGAACTGAACTCTACTAGGGAGAGACTCAAGCCCCTAGTCAGGCAAATGTGAGTTAGAGTTGGGGTTAGGGTTAGGGTTCAGCCACTGTTTCCTTGCTGGCAGCACAGTAAGCAACTCCACCCAGCTGAGCATATTTAAACCACAAGATCAGCCCAGTCAAGCTGGGTTTTATTACCTGAGCCATTTGTTGACTGGCAAGCTACCATGGCCTCCAAACCCAGCTCTCTTCCATTACTTTGTCTCTTAATAGTTGCCACATTAAAGAATACCAAAAGAAAAACGCCTACATAATAACAGTACAATTCAATGGCAGATCATACCAAGACAATGACAGACTCAAATTATATATGAGATACATTTTGTTGTAAACATTGATTTATTGTAATTATTGATGGGCTTTTAAAAATAATTTCCTGAATTAAACACACATCTTGCTGCCTTTGTTCAGTCACAAATGAGCAATGTGGGGGTTTAAGGTGTGACTCAGAGCAGACTCAGCTGTCCTTTCCCGATTCTCCTAGCAACAGGGACAGGGTGGGCTGAGGTGAGACGGCTGCTCAGTACACATATCCACCAGTGGTAGGCCGGAAGGTGTCATCACCATCTCTGAGGTGGCTTTGGGAAAAGAATGTATTTTGTGATCTCCGGTTGGGGAAATTATGAAGCAATTTGACAAGGAGATTGCAATGGGTGGAAATTGAAATCAAATGGGATAATTTCAAGAAACGTCTATAAGAATATCTTTCATCAAGAAATGTATCAATTGGACATAAGAATCTAAATTTCCTTTAAAGGTCATCCCCCCGAGACGTATTATACTGCATTATTTTCATGTCATTCTTAAGCAAGCTGTCTTTGAAAGCTCTTCAGTAAGTCATTGCTAATCGGCTCTGGCATGACCAGTTGCCTCCTGGGTGACACTGCAGTGACTGTGTCATTGTAGTGGTTAAGGTGCCCACTCCTTGTTGATCTTCTCTTTATAAAGTGGTGTATCTCATTAGTACTCAGCAAAGGATGTCGAAGAGTTTTTAGCGCATCAAATTGTAATTTATTTGCCATTTGTACAAAATTAGGCTACATAGAAATTCTTTAGATTTACACATCCCATCATGCTCTCCACTGAGCCTTCCACACGTGAGAGTGAAAGCATGAGTCAGAATACAAGGTCAGTCATTCATGTGGTTCCCGTGGAGCAGTTGTCAGAGTTCAGGGTTGTGCTCTAGGGCCAGTACTGCGATTACTCCACCAACCATGGCGTTGGAATCGGTGACCTACCACACACATGCACCTTAAATGCACAATGGAGCTGGCGAGGTTTGACAAATGTGTTTCTAACAAATCTAACCATTCTTAGTTATATTTCACCTAATGAACTATACTGATGAATCAGCTCATTGAATTTATTCTAATACATGCTTCCTAGTCCCTGTTCTGGGGTCCGTCTTAAGGATTCTCCCTGTTCATAATCTGTTGCAATATATCTCCTAGTTCCTTGGTCACTAGACTGCATACTTCCTGATACTAAATTCCTGTATAGATTCCTGGTTCCCATCTTATGTTCCTGTTCCCTTCCCCTCATTGGACTCTTGGTTCCTTTCTCTCTCCTCCATTGAGTTCACCACACCGATCCTCTGCACTTTTGTCTTCTTTTGTTCATTTGCACCAGCAGTCCATAGTCCTGTCACTTGCCCGTTCATGTGACATTAGTGGGAACCTCTGTTTAGAAGACCTGGTGGTTGGGAGGGACAGCCCACATCAGGATTGATCCCTGTCTGATACACAAGCTCCATACAATGTGAACCCAGTGAAGATCATCAGTAGGAAGGCACAACAACAACCTTGCCTCCATCAGATCCTCCCAACAAACTGGTCTAGAAACCCAATGAGATTAATTTAATAAGCCCCCAAAGATCCAGAGGCCACTTTGAAGAACCTACAGGCTATCTGGTCAACAAATCCCTAACTTTTGTATGCTATAACAGTATAACAGGCTTTGCGCATATCTCTTTGTAAGAGTGCCAAGAAGAGAAACTCTAATGGAACGAGGCCAGTCTGAGGCTCATGCAGAATATAAGGTTTCATGTTTTGATGACACCAAGAAAGAAAAATATGAAATTTAAACATGTAAAGATCGACATCCCTACACAAAGATTGACGGAGGTAGCATCTTTTAGAGCAGTGTTTCCCAACCTGGTCCTCAGGGATCCCAGGCAGCACGTGTTTTTGCTTCAAGCTGGCAGGGAGCAAAAATGCCGACTGCCGGGCAGGGACTGGGAGGGAGCAAAAACTGGACCGTCTGTGGGTCCCCTAGGATCAGGTAGGGAAACACTATTTTAGAGGGATGTTTCTACATTCTGGTGAAGGAAAGTTTGTGAGGAGAGAGGGAAGGCAGAAGGGTTTCCAACATAGACTAATTCTCGAAGAAATCCTGTTATAGTCAGCCAGGAAACTGAAACTGGGTGAGTAATTTACATCCCAACAGGGCAATGAGCCAAGTTTCACTGCCAAGGCATCAGCATAGCAGTAAAGCAATATTACGATAAACAGCCAGGGGTGGCCCTGTCTGAGCCCTCACATTAATCTGACAAAAACCCAGGGAGGCCCATCCACCAAGAGTCCAGCTGAAATCTCACTGCGCTTCCCTGCTTCCATAAGGCGGAATGGCTAGTACGCTAGTACAGTAAAATCCTCTTAGAGTGGATTCACTTATAATGAAATATTGCTTATAACGGACGAGGGCCTCTGGTCCCAGCTGTGCACCTTTACGAACATGCAGAAAAAGCATCGGATATAGCGGACTCGCATATAACGGAATTTCGCTTATATCGGACAAACAATTTGGACAAGTGTGTCTGCTCGGGTGTGGCATGAGTAAATGGTGTCCTGTAGTTGTGTTCTTGGCATACAGCAATTCTGCATATAACTGACTGTATTGCCAGGTCCCTTGAAGTCCGTTATAATGGGATTTTACTGTACTCCCAAATTGTGCCTCCAGTACTATTGGATACTTACCCTGAAGATTTTACTCTGTGTTCTACTCTGAAGTTTTAACTTTTGGGGTATGTGTGCTTGTCCGTCCATTTTCTGAAACTATTTGCCCTTTTCAGAGACCGGTCTTTGCATGTGTGTGTTCGTATGGAAGCTATAGGTGCAAGGCAGGAAACAACCCAGCCACCAGAGAGCATGCTTTAGGGGTTAGGGGTAGACACCCATTGATCAACTGTACAAAGTTTGCGGACCCTGCCATCAAAAGCATAATGATGGCAGGAGTTTTAAATTTTCCATTAAATTCAATGAGTGAATTCTTATTGGCTGCTGGAGACTCCGCCCACTTCATCAAACCTTGTACCGCAGTCACTCATTAACCAACTGCGCAATGTTTTAGTCCCACTCAAAAGTCTGTTGGAGGCTCCACCCACTATTTTGAACCTTGGAACCCAGTCACCCATTGACCAGCTTGGCAATCCAGCCATCGAAAGTGTGACAATGGCAGCAGTTCAAGTGTTTCTAGGATGGCAGATGACATAATTGACCAGAAATTTATGACATAGTTGATAGATTTTCTATATATCTGTTTTCTGATTGGATGAAATTTGATTGGGTGCAGGAGAGGACCCTGGATCATGGACGCCCACAAAATTTCACCCATGATTGTATGAGAGAGGCAGCGGTTTAAAAATCCTCCCTGTATAAGTCAATGGAAAAAATGGGATGTTCAGCGGGAAATGACGGAGGGTGCAAGAGCTTATAAAAGTACACCGCCAATTCACGGCTATGAGATGAAGATGTGTGGAAATTTGGATGGCTGTGCTCCTAAAACTGTAGGAGGAGAAGCATTTAGGAGATTGGGAGCGAAGAAAAGACAAAGAACGATATGTTCAATATGTTTCAAGCCAACATAATAAATTTTATTTTTTATTAAGTCTAGACTTGCTCTTTAGATCTTTATTGTGTTTATATGTCCTTTAGGTATTTATATGTATTGCATAATATATTCTTATATGCACATGTAGATAATTAATCCATGATAATTAGCAAAACAGCATCTCTAGGTATATTCTATGTTAGGAAATTGGTTCAATACATTAGGTTTATTGAAAATAATTATGTTAAAATTGTACTATGGTTTGCCTTGATTGGTCAAACATTTTGAAGCTACTATAGCAACTGCAAACAAATAAGCTAAATGCAGTAATGCCAGGTCCAGATTCACACACCTCTTTACATTTGCTTTCACTCAGTTTCATGAATCTAAACAGCTGTTTCCCAGAACTTTAGAGGAAAATGAATAATTAGTAATATTATTTTCAATTTAGTTTTCTAATGATGTGCAGTTAAGCTCTGAAAGATGGACTTAAGAATAAGAAGCTTGCCTTTCTTGAAAGATACTAATAAAGCAACATGGCTTCCTCTTTTGCTACGTGACAGATGCCAGTGACACATACTGTGAAGAACTACTGAACAAATGCACCGCAGAGCTGCTTTATGGAGTGAATGAATCAATAACTGACACCACAGATCTTTATTTTCATATTACTCCCCCACAGTACAATTAATAATGTATGATAACGGAAAAACACAAGTGTGGTTCTGATGTGTCGCCCCTCAGCAGGCAGCGCTGCGGCTTCACACCTGCAAGGCCGCAGTTTCAGTTCTCGCACATGCTCAGTGTACATGCCCTTTCCATGCTCTCTTTACATGACCTCTTCTGCTTCACTCACAAAGATCTGCAGTTTAGGCGAGTAAGTGTTGCTCTGATACGTCCTGGAGCAGTTGCAATGCACGTTGTAAAACTGAATTCAAAAATGTGGATCTGAATTGGGTGCTCACAATAAGAGCTAAATGAAATTTTAACGCAAAAAGTTACAAAATAATACGTAATCATATTTGTGTTGACTTCTGTGAAATAGATAGTTGCAGTCACTGCTAAAGAACTGCTGTTCATATGCAGTCCTTTAGAGGGCACTATTGTCATAAGATGAAGATCAAAGATGCGGATGCTCTCAATGTTCTAACTTGCAGGGGCGGACTGGTAGGCGGGCCAACAGGGGCAGCTGCCCCAGGGCCCGGTCCCCCCAGTGATGTCAAGGGCCCCCTCTCTAACTGCAAATCTCACATATATGTGAAACATTCCTGAGGATTAAGGCACTAATGTCATGCATATTATATGAACTCATGACATGCTACTTTTTTTATTTTTATAGTATATATATAATCCCATTATGGTGGAAGTCAACGCAAACAAACTTGATACAATACTTAAAACAATTTAGAAATGTAATAGTTTGCAATATTTTGTAGTAAACTAAGTCGTCAAGGTGTGTATTTCACAAAAAAAGCCTGCTTGTGGAATTTGCAAACTGCTGCAGTGCATGATGGGTATGATATTAGGAGGCTATTTCATCATCTGCAACTACTGCCCAGGACTAATTAACCACTTGCAACTGGAATCACAAAAACAAACTCATGATAGGAAACATTCATGATAAATTAGTGAAAGCATATAACACATAAGAAAATGCTTCCCATATCCTGAAACTTAAGCGTAACCTTTGTTCCATTTTGTTTGAATACTCTCTCACTGCTCTCTCCTTTGATTCCAGTTAGTTCTTCCTGCATTATACAGTAAGTTTCACTCTTTCCAAGCCGTTTTCAAATATGATGCTATCCCTGGTTTTTAGGGTTAGCTGAACTGTATAATGTAGCACCGGGTAGAACGAGGCATCGCAGGAGCAGCAAAGGCCAAGGAGAGTTGCTTGCAGGAGTAGAACACACTCTTTATTGTAGTCCAGAACAGGACTGTTACACACATCATAAGGTGGTCAGACGCTGAACTGTAAGGTAAACACACGGTGGGAAATTTATACAAGCTAAGAACACTTTAGGATGAGACAGAACACACACAAGACACAGATAGACATACATGCCACCATCGGGGTGGTAGCTATAACCATAACAACTACAATACAAGGGCTATTTACAATACACTGACACACGGCTATATACACGAGCGCTCGCGAGGCATGCTGGGATGCACAGATCTCACCGGCGCTACAGTAATATTCGCAGTCTCAAATGGTGACCAGTCACAGAACTAACTCTGACACCATACAGAGCCATAGTTGCTGACCTGCTGAAGATGACCTAACAGATGAACCCATCCAAAGTCCATTCATTACATGAATCTCTTTGGCTTGGATGAGATTAGCAGACCCAAGCAAGTTATTTAGGCTCTATAATTACATGATTACTTTAAGTTTTCTGTCCATTTGTTATCTTCAGTGCTGCTTTCATCACATATTTTTTGTGGTATTGTTTATTTATTTATCTTATTGTTTAACAGCCTAAAATTCAAATATTTCTATGATAAATCTCTATATTTTTGTTAATCACTTGGGGTTAGAGAAATTTTGAACTAATTATTTGCTTCTACAGAATGTGATACATTTTTAATGGAATATTTGAATGAACTAGAAACTACACTTTAGCACAATAATGGATTAATGTGGCAACATGCTGGCCTTCCTCGTCCAGGGTTGTGGGTTTGAATCCCCCTCCCTTTGTGAGTGTGGAGTTTGAATGTTCCTGTGTCGTGTGAGGTTCTGTGGGATCCACCAAAGATGCCCAGTAGTTTCTACGGGCCTTTATGAATTATGTTTGTGCTCAGCCATTGACTGGCCTCCTGCCAAGGGTGCAGCCCTGACTGGTATCCTGTGCTACGCGGGGGAGTCATCAGCCACCCCCTCCGCCTGTAAATCTCTCTCTGCTGTAGCAGATGATGTGTCTTAAGAGCTCTGGGCCTGTGCTTTGTATATTTATCTTTTTTCCATAGCTGTATATATTTTATTTATATACAAATATAATTCTAACATTTATTTATTTGAAACAGGGGTGTGCAATAGATGCGTGCAACGATTTGACCACCATTGTGTGTGGGTGAACAACTGTATCGGG
>JAODUD010000127.1:11756481-11782653 GCA_026784285.1 Stomatorhinus walkeri
ACACACACACACACACACACACACACACACACGTGTCAGCCATTTTATCACAGATGTGTATCAGAGCCCACTGCCTATCCCATTAAACACGGAGAATGAGGCAAGGGACTCCCTGGGTGGGATGACGCTCCACTACAAGGCGCCCTCACACACACAGTCAACCTAGAGATCCCAGTGGACCTAAACTCCATGTTTTTGGGTTGTGGGGCAGGATTGTTACCTACTATGCCACTACTATCCAGCAAAAGCCACACATAACTGCCCTTTTACAGCTTGGTACAGCATCCACTGTCTCGCTGGAGTAAGTGTGTTATCCCTTGAAATGAGTACCTGGGGTGCATCGTTAGTGACTTCAACCAAATGCTTCCTATACTTGTTGATCAGTTGTGTTTATCAGCTTGAAGGTATTTTGGCCCATTTCCTCTTGAATCCTTTGATGTTTTTCAGCTGCCTTGGCTGAATTAATTATGTAATATCATACTTAGGCTGTTCCAAAATGCAAGACTTCTTTTGCTTCAGCTGTTTTGTAGAGCGTGTTAAACATCACCGGAGTACAGCATGACTCACTTTCTGCTAAGCTTCAGCTCACAGATGACCTGACATTATCCTGTGTTATTCTCCGATACAATGCAGTTTGTCTAAACAGCATCACGTTTGTCACAGCTGAATATGATTCTTCCCCCAAGATTCAGGCATATGGTATATACGTAGTACTGTTAGGTAAGGTAAAGTGAGGTAAAGTAATGTACAAACAGTAGGTGTGGCACTAGACTCCAGCAGATCCATAGCTGTTACCCTGTAGTTCTTCAGGAGGTCTTTCACTTTGAGTGAATTCTCTCCACTTCTTAAAAATGATGGTGCTTAGTGTTCAGCCCAGTGAATAGTATCTGCTTGACCATGAATAGATACATGAAACAACCTTTAAAGGATTTCATGTTGCCTTTTCCAGCTTTTCCAACTCTTTGAGGTTTTCAGATTTTGAGAATCTGAAAATCAATTTCCTGCAGTGACAAGTGAAGTCGTTCCTGATTGACACCTCATTGCTTTGACCATGGGACACAAATTATCTCAATAATAGAGCCAATTACATTAAGGATTCACATACTTGTCTCAACAAATATGATTCATCTTAGAAAAATGTGTCCAACAAAACAAAGTTTGCTTACTAGGTTTCTCGGTATCAGTTATTGAAGATCAGACCATGTTTAAGCTGCTGATTCCCAAGTGAGTAAAAACTGGAATTTGTAAACACATGAAGTCAACACAGAATTGTAAGAAAAAGTTACATATTGATATATTTTCTGTTACTCTGGATGTAAGTTTCAGCTTTATGTATAACCTTTAATAACAGGCTCCTAACACAGATATATCCTTTTCATAGCTGTTTCCAGAAGAGACATTTCAGTACAGTCTGCCCTCAGTACAGTCTGCCCTCAGTACAGTCTGCCCTCAGCACAGTCTGCCCTCAGTACAGTCTGCCCTCAGTACAGTCTGCCCTCAGTACAGTCTGCCCTCAGTACTGTCTGCCCTCAGTACAGTCTGCCCTAAGAACAGTCTGCCTTTACTACACCCAGAGCTAATCGTGCTGACCAAAGCTTCATTTTGACATGGAACATAAATAAATAGGACGGTATTGAAAACGGGTGGTTTGATGCAAATCTTATGTTGCTTGGCGATGTTTTTTTGTACATGATATGGAATTTTACATTAAATCTTTTATATGATGTTGCTCTTTGTTTTAAGTAAATGTAATTTTAAATAATTTCTAATAATCTTTAGTTTTGGGACCAAAATAACACCCATTTCTGCTGATTATAGGTAAAAAAGAAGGCGTTTACTGTTTACTAAGCACCAATAAAACGAAGCGATTTAGCGACCATTAAGCCTGTGCTCCTGACTTGCCCGGGTGCATTACTGCAGCATTTACTTCCTGACTTTACAAACACCTGGCATCAGCAGTTTTTGGCCATTTGTCCTCCAGACTTCACAAGTGAGGGTCTCTTTAGGATGGCGGCTTCAGCAAGGTCGCAGCTGCTTTTCTGGACGGCCACAAGACCGCGATTCGTTATCTGTCTCCACACCGGCTCTGACCTAGTTGATGGATTAAAGGGACGTTTCAGGGGGATTTCTTTGGCAGAAACCCCTGTCTGCTTTCACTGTGTGTACAACTTCATGGGTTGGTGAGCAGAGTTTACCCCTTTATTGCAGATCAGTTTGGATTTTACTGCTAGGAATAACATGTTTACCATGTTGAACTACTCTGATAAACATTAATATAAGTACAATGCAAACAATGTTGTTATTTAAATTAAGTTAATATTAATCTTCTCCTTTTAGTAATTTATGCCTCAAGTATGTAATTTATGCCTCTAGTAGTGATCATGGAAAATGAATGAGTGGACTTTGCTAATTTGGTTAATGCTATGTATAGCAATCGCTACTTGTAGACAGGAGAGCACAGTGCAAAAGTGCATCACTAGTAACTATTACTCTTTGTGCTATACTAGTATTTCTGTAATGATACAGAGAAGTACTTTTTAGCAAGAGCTATGGGATGGAGGTTCATAAGGATGAAGTACAGTGAGTCCTTAACCGGTGGCAGGAAAAAGGATGATAAGAAAATTTCATCAAATGGATTTTATGGTAAATAGTAACTTTAAACTTTTAATAACGAACCTGCTGGGGAAGTGGATGTCAAGACAAAAATAAACAGAGACAGACAGACAGACAGACAGATAGATAGATAGATAGATAGATAGACAAAGGAGAGTGAGCATGTATATGTACATTATCTGCTACACCTCATCCTAACCCAGCAGACCTCTCATGTTGAGATGCAGAGCAACATGCTAAAGTCCAGAAATAATTCCAGTACATGTTTTTAGTGCAAACATCCCTATATAACAATACGGTATTATATCTGCTATAATATTCCATTACCAACCCAGAAAAGCTGTGTTTTCTTCCTCATTAAGCAATGCTGTACTCCTGCTTGCTAAATGGGGACTGGCCCAGATTCTTCTAGTCAGCCAAGGTTCAGTGGAGACTCCCTGGCTTCCAGAGCTGCTTCTGCACTCCAAGCAGCAGGGTTACACTTTCACAGCATGCCACCCATTTAGATGTTTTCTCGACATAATTTTTGCTTTGCACATCAAATTAATTACAAATTAAGAAGGATATACTGTAAATATGAGCTAAATCCTACTTTCTGGTTAGAGTAATGACTGACACTGAGTGGATGTTTCATTTGTTTCTAAGAACTGAGTAAAATTAATCATAAAACAAAAACCAATTAGAGGAAAAATATTCATTCCCTTGCTGGATGCCTTGGAATACCATATAAGGACCAGGACTAAGGAAAAAGCTAGGAATTTCCAATGGGCATCACTATCAGTAGGCTTCGTAATATTGCTATGCTCTTTTTTCCAGCAAATCTAATGCAAATCCACATTTCATTTAAGTGTTCCTGCCTGTTAGTGGGTAAACACAGATAGGGCCCAGCACACAATATATGAGGAGCAAATTCACAGTAACAGATGTGCTATATCAAAATGAATAACGATGCAAGGAAAACTACTGGAATTACTATCTATCTTTCCGATTGGAGGGTTCAGGTGCAAGACAAGCATTACCACCAGGTAAAGCAGAATAAGCTATAGAACGATCATTTGGAAATCTGGCTGTGAAAGGTTATTGACAGAAATTTTATTATGTTTTTATATAAAACTATGCTGCTGTTTTAGCCATGACCACTGAGGTGCCATTAAGACCGGCACAAACCCCTTATCAAGGCCTGCATTTACTGGCCAAACAAAGTGTCTGACCACCAGCCTGCGCAGGGACTGAGTGATGCACATATTGGATAAAAAAGGGCCCAGGTGACATTCTTTAAGGATGGAGCCATAATACAGAGCCAGACTGCTTTTTATAAAGCACAAGGGAGCCAGCAGACTCCCACTTCAGCCGTATCAGACCACTGGTAATGAACTCACAGCCATTCCCTTATTCTGAACTTAGGCCAAATGTTGAAGAAGGGCTGCCCAGTATGGAACAGGATTCTGATCTGTGGGCAAAGTAGGTAGGCATATGGACAGATATGGACAGATATATCTCTATTTCTATAGTTCTTCCATATATAACATAACCGCAGAACCAAACAATGCTGCGTCAAGTATTGTGGACAGAAACCAACAAAACACCATATAACTATTAATGAAGCTCAGTTGGAAGAGAAATAAGAGCAGATAGGAAGTGGCCAGATTTCACCGAGGAATCCGGGGATAATAAATAAGCAGCGGACGCTTGGGCTCTGAGCGGCTTTATGGGATGGTGTGCTGGGATTTAGGGATTGTATTTGTAACAGATTGCCTCTGGGATCCCTGCAGTGTGGCTACAGCTGTTATGCAGGGTTCATCTTGGCCCTGTTTGCTGTCCATTACTGGACCAGGATGGGGTCGCTTCTTCACGTTTCCATGGATAACACTGACACAAACAGCCGAGGTGGTCCGGCGCTAACGCAGACTCATTAAACAGCCAATCTCCTTCCTGTGCCCATTTCCATTTAGGCATATCCAGAAACATGCCATCAGTCAATAAATCACTCAGTAAGATGACCAATAAGACAAGGGTTTGGGTTGAAGGAGCTGCAAGCAGGAAATGACTCAATTAAAGATCATCAGTCCTGAGATCTCAGCAGGCCATGGCCCAAAATAGCACGTTTATTATTCGCAATTAGTTAATTCATAAGAGCTGAGTTAGCTGTGACTGTGGTCTAGATTTAACAGCTCAATTTTCACTGCAGATTTGCTGCTTTCAATAACTGCAGTAGAATAGGACTGCATGTTAATTATCATAGTTTAATATTGCAATATAGTGTTTTTAATTTTTTTAATGAGTATATTGTTGAGGAACAACAACAGTGTATAGAATGAAACAGTCAGTGTTCATTGTGCTACTGAAAAGCTCACTATACATAATCCTCTCCAGATAAATGAAATTGACTAACAAGATCGCTGGTGTCATTCCCAATAGCCAACAGGATGTACATATAACCCAGCTTTGCCAGCTAATTTTCTTATGCCCAAACAGTAAATTAATTGTGCTTAATCCCAGCCACAATATTTTATTATTCATCATGGTACTGGTTTATAATAAACACCCATCCCAAGCCGCCTGCATAACAACATCTTTGCTGAGCTGTTTTACAAGTCGGAGGTTGCCTGCAGTATCATACAACAGCCAGTCAGAATTTGCTCTGAATCTAACTGGCCCTTTCAGAGAATCTCATACTTGACCTTACATTTGAAGCCCAGCTTGGCACGATGTGTTTCCTAGGATGACATGAAGTGTTAGCCTGCTCTAAATTTTTAAGCACTTATGCAGGTGTAGGGCAAATTATCCAGAAATAAAATGCTTAGAAGTAGTTTTAAACAGGATGTCGAGAAAATATATACATTTTGCCAGCCAGGCATCAATAGTGTCATGATGATGGTGTTCAGGGCGTAGATGCTGAACCCTAACTACACTTTGACTGATCTGACATGCTGTCCTGTTGATGTCTAGATAATCTAGGCGTTCGTTTGACTTCTGCTTTATGCCAGATGTTAAATCCCTTCCTTTGAAGTTCCTTTTAAGTTATGATAACTACACGTCATGAGAAGTGCAGCTTATAACGCAGACTAGACTACATTTCTTCAGTTCCTTTGTAAAACACTGTTGAATTTTAACTATATTGTAGAATTGAGAGCCGTAAATGCTGATTGGATGGCACAGAGCTTAGGGGTGTGTGCCTGTTTCTGGCTGTGTGTTCGGAGCTCGCCTGCTCTCCCCTCATCTGTGCAGGTTTCCTCTGGATGCACTGGCTGCTTCCTCCTTTCAGAAACATGAGTGATCTCTGAGAAGGATTCGTCTCCCCAGCCAGTGCCTGATACTCCCAGTGACTGGCGCCAAGCTCACTGTGACAGCATGCTGGATAAGTGTTACAGAAGATGGATGGCTGGATTTTGTTTGCACTCAATTTAGAGCTATTATAATTAAACTTTAAGCTGTAGAGCTCCTGTTGGCTTATCAACAGATCAATTAATAGACAGTTGTAACAAACTTTATCATCCAAATGGTATCAACAGCTATTAAATAGGAATTCTAGCTAAGTCATCATTAAAAATACTGTGATGGAACTCTAGGCATTAGTCTGGTTTTATACCACTAATACCCCTAGAAACCAGATTGAATTGATGTATTAGCCACTTTTCCTTGCTAAGTCTGTAAGTAAATACATGTTGCATTCTCTTAAAACTTCAATATGCAAAATAGCTGGATTATTGTCATCAGGTCACTTGTAAAAGCCTACACATTATTCAGTTTGCCAGTTTAGTAGGCTAACATTCACTATCCAAAAAGCAACTTTGAAAAAGATTGCCACACCATACCTTAGAATATTTGAACGAGCCAAATGTGTTAAATGTATGATATTTATTTTCTGTCCTGCTCAATTGTGCTATAGATCTTCCTGCTAAAATGCTGTTAAGCAGCTGCTTAATAGAATCCCTGCAAATGTCAGCGCATTTAAATCAAAGGAATCATGCCCATTTATTCAGTTCCATCTCTTTCTTCCTGCCTTTGTGGCACTTTTCCCTGGAGCACGTAAGCACTTGCATGTCTTACTGAATTGTAAGCGGTAATGAATGAATGGATCTGGAGAACAAAAGCGTTCTTACAGGTAACTGTGGAGAGGCTAAGTGTCAAAACTCTACTTTCAACTGACCTCTAAACATGCATATTTCCTGCCATGAGAACAGGCTGCAATGGCAATCCCAGCCCCCTTAGCGATTCTGCCCAGCATAAGAGAAATTGTGCATGAAATTATGCATGAAATTACCCAGAGAACATAAGCAGGCGCAAACCCATCCTCATCCCCATTTTGCTTGGTCTGCAAAAATGTGTCAGCAGTTCAATTGTGATTAATTCGCTGTTAACGCGGCATTGGAGAGCTAGCCGATTTCTGGCGTGGTTTTCTCAGCTTTGATTCACAAAGCCACATCGGTCCAAATCTGGTTATGCAGTGCGTTATTTCACAAATATGAAGTAGAGGCATACGAATAATTTATTCTGGGAAATTTTAAAGTATTAGCTACTCTATGATATACTCAAATATTATTAGGCATGATAATAATGCTGATATGAATGCTACTAATTCTAATACAATTACTACTACTAACATTATTATTGTAGTTATTATTATATACAGCAGCATGCTGACTCAGTGCGTAGTTCTGGCACCTTATACCTTCAGGGATTGGCTCCTGAGCCCCACCTCTGCTCTGTGGGTGGGATGTCTGCATGTTGGGTATGTTTCCTCTAACAGTCCAAACACACGCATTTAAGCTAGCTGGCATCTCTAAACTAGTCTTAGTGTATGATTGTGTGTATGGCCTGGCATCCCCTGTAGGGTGCGCCCCAGCCTCATGCCCTTTGCAGCCTGGGATGTGCTCCAGACCCCTCCAATATCTGGAGCAGAAGATAGATGCTCTCTCTTGTTAGGATATTTTCATATGGCAGTGCTGATTAGACACCTGTTTTCCTTGACTTGAAAGTTGTGAAATACACATACAGATCAGATCATTTGAGAAACAGCCCAAATTCATGACAGTATGAATCCAAAGGTAACCAGAATGCATTAACTGCAAATGATGCTTCTTGTTGCTACAAGAAGTACATTTCAGGACTGAAAATAGTATTAGTATCACCAAATCCCAGAACATGCCTCTTGTGAAGATAACCAAAACTGAGAACCACTGCCCCCTAGCAGAAAGGGGGACTCATAGCAGATCCTTTTAAAATACAATTACTGCTCTATACAGCACTGAGCAGCACCACAGATCCCCACTTAAAGACTAATGAACTCATATTAGAGAGACATTAATTCGCTTCATCTGTTTTATAGCCTTTGAGCTGGTAGTTTTATAGATAAATTTTATTTCCTGCATATGACCTTAGCTTTCACTTGGATGCCTGGTCCTCTAATTTTCTCTTGATAATGGAAAAATATTTACATTTTATATGCATTTACTGCAAGAAACAGAAGAAAACAGCAAAAGTGAAAAAATGGGTGAAACTTTGTGGGGAATAATGCAAATCATTTTAATCCAACAGCTTTACATTAAAACCAAAAAACTGTCAAAAATGATGACTTTGTATTTGTTAATGTCCACGACACAATTAAAAACAAATAGTGTTCAATGTCTTCTGTACACCACTTACACTTATAGAAGCCTTATCCATACATCTATATGTTGTGCCTGTCTGATATTATACATTTTAGAGGTAAAACTAATATTATTAATAATACAAATAATGTTATTGATATTGCAGATGCAATTGTGTAATGTCCGCATTGAAAACATGTAATGTTTTACCTACAGTACAACAAGTGGATGAAACTAATCAGTGAATGCATTGTTCTGTGCTTCCACACAGCTGCTATAATTTGTGTTTTAAACTCATGTACTACTAGTAGATTTGGAAAGATTTGGGTACTTTGAATGTATTGAAGTTAATCTGTAAATAAGGCTGAGCATGTATGACGAGTGACGGGGGGTAGTGAGTGAGAAGCCTTTAGAAGAGAGGTTTAGGTCACCCCGCTGGTGCCGCTCTGCTCTGGGCACCGCAGCAGGCATGATGAGGGCGGACTCTGTTACAGGATCCTGCGGGACGGGCGGCAAAGAGTGCCGTTCATGTCACTGCACTGCAGCCGGGAAGGTGCTGAGCTGGTAGTTTCACTATAAAACGCATCGCACTGGGAGAATAATCTACAGAAGTGCCTGAGAAACTCAACTTCCCGATAGAACCGTGAGTTGAGGAAATAGCAGGGAAGCCCTTGATAATTTGGCCTGTGAGATGTAAGGCGTGCGAGTGTCACAGTGAGAGAGCAGCGGCTGTGATGTCGAGCACCTTGGACTTGTCCACTCCTCCCGGAGTCAAATATACATTCCGATGAATATTTCTCAAAGTGAAGCAAAACTGGCTTCATTAACAATGCAAATTCCCTGAATGGAGAAGTTCTGCAGTAACCAGTTGCCGAGTTCCACACGGAGGCTGCAGATCTGGAGCAGATAAGGTCAGGGGGGCCTCGACTGGGTGACAGCTAGGAGTACCCTGCTGTTATCAGGCATCTCTCAGCAGGTTGCCAGCGCAGGCTGCGGCTTAAACAGGCAGCCACGCGGCTCCACGCTGCCAGCTGCGAGGCATGTGCGACAGGCGCCCCGATCTGCTCCTCGGGGCTGCACCGCCAACTGCGGGGGCTGATGGGTAACAGCTCACAAAGTCAGAGAAGCAGTTACTTGAATCAATGTGCAAGAATGACATTTCCAGATGGAATTAGCAGATTTCATTTTGAATTTTTAGTACCTGTTCATGAATTTTTTTTTGTGTTTTGCCATCAATAATAATAATAATAATAATAGTAGTAGTTTATTAGTAGTATTAGTAGCTTGTTTGTTGCAATTCAGTCACTTAATTGAAAGACTGAATTATATCATTAAATCTATGTTATTCAGTGATTTTACTAATACAAAAAGTGTAGGAGATGGAGATGTTTTATATTTTTTTAAAGAAAGCAATAGTGTAATTAACACCAAAGAGGCAATAATTCCTTCTTCTTTTATTTTTACTGCTGCAAAAGTAATGAAAGTATCATACAGAGCTCAGCTCTTCTGTTACAATGTCGTGCGAACATAACAAATACAGAAACTACTGCCGTACTACTTTCACATCTTACTACACGTACTGTACTGTGAGACAGTTTCCGGTTGCTACAGGAAATTATGCTTAAGGTATCTTTATGTAGGTGTAAAACTATGTCATTATATCTGTCAAAAGGTGTCAGTTTAGCCATCCCCCCTTCCTAAAATCCCCCCAGTGTTTGCAGTAACCATACAGAATGCCCATGTGTTTCTTGACCAGCACACCACAGTTGGCTAATCAATTCTTCGACAAATTATTTAACTAATCTACATGAGCTGGTGGTGAAATTTAACAAACAAAAGGAATGGCTTGGCTGCCCCTGAGGAGATGTTTATGGTCCAAAGTTCTGTTCACCTAGTTATCCAGCAAGATACCAATGGAGAACTTTTAGAGAACAGAATTATTGTTCCTTTTTATTGTATTATTGCTTTGTATTATGATGTATTTTAATGTTAAATAGTGTTTATTCTGAATAAATATGCATTTACCGCGCAAATGAACGACTTCAGACATTCACACAATACTCTATGCATGTCTGGTGTAAATGCTTCTCTCCTCTGCTGTAGGAACACTCTGGAGATGATGTCCCTCCGCTATAATTACACTCCGGGGTTGTGCTGGGTTATCAGGCAGGCAAAGAGGACTGTGGTGCTGCTCCCAGACTGTCGAACAGCAGAACACTGTTGCATAAATAAAGTCTTAACAATGAGTATGTGATAACACTTTAAATTATGTATCTCACTTTATTAAAGTCTTAGGGCAGCAAGGAACATGAGCTGGTGAGATAATGTTAATGTGATCTACCGCCATCTCTTTGGCTTTTATTGGTGAGTAGCAGGCTTTTCTTAGGGTTCCTGTGCATGGTCACGATTTTAATGCGGACATGAATGGCACAGACCTGCGTCAGCAGCGTGACACTGGAAACTGCCTACTGCAGGAAATGGAAACTGGTGCAGTTCACCATTAACATGTCTACATATAAAAAATCTGCCCTACTGAGCAGGCCCTCCACTTCAAGACCGCAGTACTTAACATTATGCAGAGTGGCGGGTAGCATGTGGCGGGGAATAAAAGTCCCTAGTGGCAGCTGGGGGGAGCTGACAGGAAGCTGCCCTCTGTGCCTCCTGACGTGAAGGGCAGGTCAGGGCCGAGCACGGCCGTCTGCAGGCAGCTCAGCACGCGCCGGTAATGTTCTCTCGCTGCCTGTCCTGCTTTGACTTGAGAGGAGTTCATTTCTCAGGACTGTGTCAGTGATGTAATGGGAGAAGAGGCAAGGAATCCCACCTGCACTAGGACCATGTAACCATGAAGAAACCCTGGTTATAATTATAGTCACCTCCTGGCTCCAACTGACTTCTGCTTCCACCCCCCACCACTATCACGCTTGTCAAGTGATGTCAGATGTGGCCAGAGGGGACAGCCTCTCCAAATCTGTCCTTTTCTTTGCTCCTCCAGCCTAGATCACCCCCCTCCCAAAAAGAGTACCCACTTTTCAACTTATTTATTCATCTGTTTGTTTGTTTAACCATTCCTGGGGGTTGGGGTTCTGGGTCAGCTTCATTTAGCCATGCATGGATGTTAAGGGTTAAACCATGCATTGGGGTCTCATGGAATGGCATTAAACTATTTGATGAGTGGTTTTAGCACTGAAGGTATCTGTGGTCTGCTAAGATCTGGGTGATGATGGGAGACGATGCTAAAAGTGTGTGATTTGAGACAGCAGGGGTTAGACAGGGACACTTTTCGCCCTGACGGGAAACTGCCCTGCCCCACATCTTTTGCACGACCTCCTTGCCCTAATCAGATCAGTTGCTTAACATCGTATAATTGGAAGCAATCAGTCTGCTTTAATTGATTACCTTGTGGGTGAAAGCAGCACTGACACTGCAGTTTACCGACACTTAATCCGGCCAAAGTGTGGAGATAGATTGGGGCCGGCAGCAAACGGCGCCCCTCAATCTCCGACATGGATCAAGGTGGAGAAAAAGCAATTCCACAGCGGCAGATACTGCGGAGGTCACCGGAAAGCGGCCTGATATACGAGTCGTTCGTTTTATTTGTGTTGTTAAGCGGGTTTGTGCTTACTGAGCTCTCTCTGTAATACGTAAATTTCAGTACCCTGCTAAGTCATCCACAAATGTTACGTTATAGCAGACGTGAGATGCTTTCCAGCATGGTGTTGGAGGGCTGTGTGATGGAGAATGGAGGAATGCAGTGAGCGGAGAGGTCTTCCCTGAAACAATATTGGATTCTTACACCTAAAACCATGACATAATGCATTGTTAAGTAAGTCAGGCTTGTGGCTATTAATAGCTATATGCAGCACGAGTTGCAGTTGTCGTATTAATGCTCATCTCAGACAATAGTGTGTTTGCTCAGAGCTACTGTAACCAGTTATTAGTTTTTATAACAAGGGTAGGACAATACGTTTTGGTCACATATGACATGAAAATTGTAGCTGCATAAATGATTATAAAATTTACCAATCAGAACAATACTCCCCCTTCTTTCTGCACTTCAGTCAAACACTGTACGTATCCCCGTTTCAAAGTGACAGATATTCTCCCTGCCTTCTCTTACCTGCTGTGGAATGGCTGTGTGACCTCGATGCTTTATTCTGCCTGTGCTTGACCATAGCTGGGCTTTCATGAGCACAGCAGGGCCACTCAGGAAACAGGGAAAGGCCCATGGTCTAGCTGTTTTACTACCAGCAATTACAATTAGTAATTAAACTGGAATTGGGTTTCTGCATGTTCATTGAGATAGATGTGACACTGTAACTTACTGCCAATTGCCAGTGTAATCAATTACCAGTTATCACACCCCCACATTCATTCTTCTGATGTTTATTTAGCTATTTTCAGTATGATCTGGATGCAAGAGGCATAGAAAATTACGTTAAACACAAATGGCAAATGCTGTCAAATATATGTATACAGTCAGTTGCAAAAAGTTTTGCAATTTGATAAAATGAGTATAAAACAGTCTGTATAAAAACAATTCCAGTTACAAACTAAAGTGTAATTTTCCAGTATTTGGAAAATATTTAGCTTCAATAGAGACACTGAAATGAAATGCACTTACACAAGTCTGAAATTAAGTTTCTGAATTATTGGCACTCTGGTTTTAATACTTTGTGGAGTATCTGCCCTTGATCCCTGGAAGGAAGGAATCTCTTCTGTAATCTGTGATGAGATTAAAGGACACATCATCTTACCACTTCCATGATATGCTATGATCTGTACTTTCCAAAATGGATATGGAAACAGAGGAGGCATTGCAGGAAGGGGCGGCATATATACATTTTTAAACACTAAATGCTGGTTTTGTGGACATTTTTACTTGGAGTCTTTTAATGTGTGCTTGGACCCATTGTTCAGCAGGAGACGGGCTTGCCTCAATCTTTTTCAGTGAAAGCAGTCAGCATTTCCAGTTAATATATATATCCTCATCCCTCACAGAGCTCAAGATTAAATTATATTCATAGAGAGGTATATTCATGAGTGGATATTCTCTACCTCAGTGTATGTTGCTTTAAATGACAATTCGCAATACATTTTTTTAGGTTAGACTACAGGAACACCTGCTTCCCCTGAAAATATATTCTCCTTTTAAACAGAATGGGACCTTGTAGCTCCTGTCATGTTTGTGTTGGTACTGGAACCCTGTGAGACTTTAACTTTACGGTTTATTTCTTGATTAAATGTCCCTGTGCTGATAATTAGACCCAGAATAAGAACACCGTGTTCTGTATTTACTGTTCCCTCCTGGTTTTAACCAGTGATTTAAAATCAAACTTTTGCTGTGGTTATAAATTTAAACAAGAATAACAATCATAATACAAGCAACATGATCACATTAATTGTGCATAATATTGGTCTAACTATAACAAACAGATGACTAACTATAATTCACATTTTGTAACCTATGCATTGATCAAATAAAATGATTTTTTAAAATAGAGTTTCATTTAGTAGATTGAAACTCACTGCTAAAGTGAAATTCGTAGGAGAAATATATCAGTTTTGGATTGCTGTTCTATGAGGATCTTGAAGTAATAAATTCCTCTTCACTAGAAAATGTGAAAAATGAGCACATGGTCAGTGTGTTCCTGTGATGTCCAGCTAGATCTAAGCCACTGACATACAACAGAGAGTGCAGACAACTGCCATTACAGCATTTATCAACGTCCAGTCAATGCACTGTACAGAAGTTGAAAAAAAAATCAGATTAAACGGTAAACCTCTGACAAAGAATGCCGTTGAGGAAAGACACACCCAGAACATTTCAACACGTCACACATGATCTTTGTTAGAGGCAAAGTGCAAAGATTCAGACCCGAAACGTTTGCTTACAGAAGTACGTATAAATAAAATGACACAAAATGACACAAAACAGGAAATCCTTGCTGTATAGCGAGTTCATTGCTCATTGTGGTCATTAATCTGCTGTAACAGGAGAGTTTAGCTGAGGCATCCTGGTCGAAATTTGGCTACTTGCACCTAAAGTTGTCTCTCTTCGCTGCTATGTTTTATTGTAACTTTTATTGTCTCATCTTTCTTTTTTATCTGGCCACTGTAAACTGAGCTATACTGATGAAACCCTGAGGTTTTATAGAAAGTCAACCCCTAAGTGTCTTACTCATCTCCAACCACAAAATAACGCCCCTCCACCACACAATGTCACATTAACCCCCTAACCCTCCTGCTCCAAGAGAAGAAAAGTGCCGGGCTGAGAGGGGCTGAGGCTCTCTCGTGCTCCGCACCACGGCGTGAAATCTGTATTGTCCTCCTTCTTCCATCCCTGGGCACTGTATTCATCAACACCCAGGTGCTGGGGGCCAGATGGACCGTTGTTGTGTGTGTGTGTGTGTGTGTTTTTAACACAATTTAATTTACACACAGCTTTTTGCATTTATCACACTGACACTAAATCGCCCGAGTCCATCTGCGATCAGTCCACCCCATTTGCTTGTTGTAAAAGAAAAAAAATATGCAGACGATTTTAAAAGAGAATAGAATACTAAAATAAATAAAATGTTTTCAAATTCTGGGAAACTCCCTCTCTCAACTGACATGTAATTATATACCTTTTTGACAAATATAAATAAATATATTTTTAATTAACTTGAAAATGCACCAGAACGACCTTAACATGCTGCAGCTTTAAATATTTCATCTTAAACCTAGCAATTGTCCTCCTATACTTTGTAGGCACACAATACACACTCATACACAGTTCATCACTCCAAACTAACTAACCAAAGCAGTTGCACAGTGTGTTGAATGTTTTGTCCTGAGTCTGTTTTGCAATGTAGGCTGCTGGTGTTTATTTGTTGGAAACTGGTTTCCTGTCTTTCGTGTGTGATGTCATCCAGTGAGCAAGCACTTGATTGACGGCTGATGCCAATGAGAATGCAGACCGATCACACCTGCCATGTGCCGTGACTTGTCCAAACGCTTCCTTAAAGTATTGGAAACATAGTATTAATCTTTGCTGTACATGCAGTAGATTAGCAGTTATTTTCTTGCCAAAAAACATTACCACAGACAAATCTTCTATCATTTTTACTATCGGTAACATTTATCAAAGATATGTGCCATAGGAGCAAACCTAAACCTATAGAGAGCTTGTACTTCAAAATTGTAAAATGTTTTATAGACACTTTTAGGAATTAAATACATCTCTGTGCATTTTCTCTAAAATCAAACTCAAAGTATAAATAATGGAGCCTCAATTATCTCAGATCCATCTGTGCTGGACTCGTATGTGGCAAAGAGATTTATCACTTTTTTTTTTTAATGGACAGCACTCCATGGTACTGTATGAACAGAAAGAATGAGTATTGCTTTTTTTGTTCTTTTTTACAATGTAGACTTTATCACATTATCAAACTATCTTGTCCCAAGTACCGGCAAAAGGACTTCTTTTGCTTGAGGAAGGTGTGAAATGTATTTCTTTGCCTGCTGTTAGCTTTTCAAAGAAAACTCTTTTTTTCCCAACAGGTCTGTGGGTACCTGAATTGGCTGGTGAGAAACTGTAACATGGCCCAGAATTCTTTGTGCAGGGAATTGCCAAAAACCGCCCAGGTTCCGCTGATGATATTTCATTATTACTTAGCCAAAAATAAAACGCTTGCTTCAGTTCCATTATTCGTGTTCTTCTAGGAGATGTAGAAAATGTAAGCAAATCTTTTTCCAGCGGTCAGGGTAACAAATATAGATTATGCAATCGAGGCAGTCAGAGTCATCTCAACACGCGCATGTAACATCCTCCTGCCAGCGAAGTGTGGAAACCCTTAACTGGCCAGCATCCTATCAGGGTGATTTGAGTTTAATGGGATTAGCAGTTTATAAAAGGTGCGAGATGTTTTTTGTCTTCTTTACGGATAGCTGCTTGGAATAAAATAAAGGAGTTTCTTTTTTCTCAGTTCTTGATAAATTGCAGATATTTGACAATGAGAAGGGGAAGAGGAGAAAGGAGGCAGACGTGGAAAAAAGCAAGCAGTCAGGTCTTTTGTCTGCTGTCACCCCCCCATCCCCCAACCATGGCGATGCCCCCATCTCAAGGAAAAGACGCAGGCAGCTTATCGGCGGGAGGCACTAGGACCCAGACAAATGATTCCTGAGAGAGTCAGTGAGGACAGCTGGCAGACACAGATTCCCCCCCCCCCCCATTCACAGATTGGCCTGATCAGGCAGCTGGAGCGAGACTGCAGACATGACATGCATTTTACCAGGCTGAGGCCGTGATCCCCCCGGCAGACGCTCGATGAACACAGAGCCCGAAGCAGCCCCCTCTGCCCCCCCCCCGTACAAGATACACTGTCCCTACAGACAGATGCGTCTCTCCAAGAAAAGAAAATCCCTGACAGCCAATACGCTGGAGCCTAATCTGGCTACAACAGGCACAGGAAGATCTGCATTCTGCCGATTCTTTGCGGTTCATGCTATTCATGACATATTCTGCCTGTTGTTACACAATTATAGGTGTCAGTGAAGTAAACTGCATCTGGCCCTTTCCTTCACTTCATGGTTATTGCCTCGCTCATGAATCTCCACACGTCCACATCACAGTCGCCCGCTAACGGCTTCCACGTCTCATCAGCTGGAAATAACTAGGATCCACTGAGTGAGGAGCGTTTCATCCCTGTCGTGAGCTTGCTTCAGAGCAGCTCATCACATTCTGCATGCTGCCTTTATTTTTGCTTTCTGTCTGTGCACAAAAACAGGGACTTAGAAGTCTGAAGAGAAACAATTTCTTCTGATGACATCACTATAGTTAATAATGATAATAAAACTTATGAATTAACAATCTTGATAATTACTAGGTATATGTATAATTGTCATGGGTATGAAACTCAGTAAGCAGTATGCCAATATGTGTGTAGCAGAAAAAAAATAGCTGTATTACGTTGGTAGCATCAGTATTCTTAGCACAAATTGTCAACTACATCTACAATGTTGCAACATTTTAAGTGCACATGTCAAATCTCAGGTTCCTTTAGGAGGCGCTGTTCACAAAAGTGGCCGCGATGCCAAAACCGCCGGTTCTACCTGCCATCTGCTCCACATACATTTTCCGTCTGCAGAATCCTGTGCCGTCTGTCCCTCAGCCGACAGCGACGTGTCGCGTTACAAATATCTCAGGCAATGGCACTTTCGGGATCCACTGAAATCAGCCTGGACAAGAAATGATGGGGGGGGGGGGGGGTGCGGCCTCATTCAGTTTCCGTGATGACTGGGACTGCAGACGTCACCGGGGAGGCATTCGTGTGAGCAGGTTAGCCAGATGATATCACGGTAGGGGGTAGTTTCAATAGGTGAACACCAAGTCAGAGATGCTGGGTACAAGCAAGTCCCCGGATATCATCTCATTTACTTCCGGGGTGCAGTAGTCTGGGAAGTCGAAATGGGACCCTGAGTTGGTTTGAAAGGCTTCCACATCCTTGTCTGGAGAAGTGCATTCCACAGGCATGCTATCGAAGCTGGCGTTCGAGATGATGTGCAGGAGCTCCTCTTCGAGCTCCTCGTCGGACGAAGTGGATGACATCAGGGAGGAGGAGCTGGTGGAGGTTGACGTGGGGGACCTTCCAGCAGCTGAGGTGCTGGGCTTGGTCTCTCCACGCGCCGGAGGTGCTGAGGTCACGGTGCTTGGCAGGGCTGCTGGGCCAGAGAGGACTGAGGCAGATACTTTGAGTTTGCGCTGGTCATCGGCTGATGGGCTGTCAGGGGACACAGGTCCTTGAATTCGGGTCCCACCCCGTGGGGTCATTGGGCCACTCCACTCCGAGTCTCCTGTGTTGCGCTCAGTGGCATCACCATCACAGCTTCTGGACTTCTGATTAATGTGCGCCTGGTGCTTGGAAACTGAAGCTTTTCCTTTAAGCCCCCGGCCAGTGACAACGGCTCCTCGGGCCAGGGGTGACTTGCCAGCTCTCTGAGGGGTCTTTTCCCCACCCTTGGTTGGCACAGAGGACTTGCTCTTCTTCCGGGGTCTGTACTTGTAGTCGGGATAGTCTGCCATGTGCTTCAGTCTCAGCCTCTCGGCCTCCTTGATGAAGGGGATCTTCTCATAGTCCGGCAGTAACTTCCACCGGCGGCCCAGGCGCTTGGAGATCTCTGCATTGTGCATATCCGGCCACTGCTCCATGATTTTCCGCCGCTCGATCTGTGACCAGACCATGAATGCGTTCATGGGCCGCTTTATGTGCCCTGTGGGGGTCTTGCACCAGTTGGGGTCCTTACTGGGGGGAACTTGGCTAAACACCTCATCCACTGGCTCAGCCTCCAGTCCACTGAACACATCTCCATTTGAACTGGTGTCCATATCTGTGGTGTATTTGTGTCTTCTTTGCAGAACCATGGTGCATTACCAACTTTCAGGCTTTAGAGGAACCTTCCATAACCAAGCTCATCTTTTCACGCTCTTTTTCTCCTCTTGTCAAACTTTTAACATCAGAAATATTCTCCTATATCCATCACAAAATAGAATTCTTTCTTTAGTATTTGTACATATATGCAGTGCATTGATATTTACCTCATAATATCTGACTAAAGCAGTCACAGAAAGCTGTCATACTTTTTCAATAGAAAATGTCATCATTTTACAAAACTCAGAAGACATTTGCAGGCCTGGGAATGAAATGCTTTAAAAAATGTATCCAGATAACACTTCCCTCAGTTTACTTGCCAGAGAACAAACCTTAATCTCACTTCAAGACAATAAGGCGATGCAAGGAGTGTCCGGCTGCTTACCTGTGCTGCTGCAGGAGGGAAACTGGCCTGCTCTTCATCACAGTACTGTGAAGCAGTATGATACTGATGCTGCAGGCTGTCCGCCGCTTACTCTGAGCTGCACTGAGAAGAGTGGGGAGAGCAGAATGTAGCCAGCAGCCCCGATGCCTGTCTGAGTTCCCCACCCCCCCAAGCTGTCCGGCTCTCTGTACATGCAGACTCTCCATCCCTCTCTCCCTCCCTCTCTCTCCCTCTCTCTCTCTGTCTGGCGTATCTCCAGCTTACGCCCCCCCCCCCACACCCCGTTAAGGCCAGCCCCTCCGTCTATCGCTCTATAAACCTGCACAGCTCACTAGGCTGACTCCTCCCCACCGCGTTCAGCATTTCAGACCTGCATGCGAGAAAGTTACCACAACTGACACCACACCAAGATAAAGCGGCAACGGTGGGGCAGATGAGAAGTGTGGCGTGGGGGGGGGGTGGGGGAGGCTGGAGCAGAATTGCACCTGCTTGAAAATTTCTAACTGCATGTTCAATTGTCCAACTGCTAAACGTTACTATGTGTCCGGCTGTTGAAGACATAGACATTTTCTATTAATGTAATTGTTTATTTGGGTCCATGAAAGACACAAATGATTAAATAAGCACAATAAATTCAGTGCATTTTCTTATCTGGGATATTGCTATCAACGCATAGTAATTAGCAGTTTAATGAAATGCTTCTGGAATGGCCTGTTATTCATGGCACAATGAAATAAAACACATACAGTGTAAAGGGTGCATAAAATGACAATTCTCTTGCTTTATTCATTTACCTGCATATGCCCTACAGCCTACTGACTCATTGTGTTATAATAAACACATTATACTCATTTTGAAATGGCATGAATAAAACAATGAACTATTTATTAAACAGGCCCTCAAGGTGTTTTTCTGGATATGACAGACAGTACTTCTTTCTGATAGCAGCCTAAAAGAAATCCCATTACATTTTTTTCAAGTTTACATTTATTTAAAGGTAATATGGAGGGTAGATATTAACTATTAACCTGAATGTCAGAAAGCACAAAATGTAGTTTGATGTGCATTAATTAGCTGTGCCATTAAACCTTTGGAAAATAAACAGTTACTGTGACTTTAGTGACGTTTAGTGACACGCCCTTGTGTCTTACGGAAAACTGAAAACTCTGACAAGAGAACTTTCCGGCTATGCTAGCATCCTGAGGATACTTGCAAGGTCCTGCAGATTATCTTCAAATTATGTGTTACGTTGACTTAACAGATGCTTTTATGTAAAGCTATGTATAGTTGTGAAAGCAGGGCCATTCAGTGCCTGGAGCTATTGGGAGTTTAGGGCCATCCTGAAGGGTCCAGGATTCATATGATTAGTCTGCCCGTCATGGGATTTAATCTAGCAACTTTATGATTACAGACACAGAGTCATAACCTGCAGTGCCACACACTGCAGGGGAAGCTGCATGTGTTTTTTATTTACTATCTAATTAAGTAATTACTTTATTGATTAATTAAAATGCATTAAGTGAAATTTTAATCAAGTTTTAAAATTAAGTTTAATTATACATATCACATACAAAAAATTAACTGCTAAGAGAAACAACTCTAATTAACATAAAACATAATTATCTTCTTCAAAGGGATTAATGACACAACTGATATCTCTGAAAAGTTCCTCTTGATTTAATTTCTAGAATAAAAAATAAATCTTGGTTTGTGACCCAGGTCCATGCCTTGGAGGGTTGTGGGTTTAAATCCCATTACTAGCAGGGTAGGCTAAACACTGTCACCTTCTCCTCAGGACCACTGCCTAACCTGCCTCTCTGATCCTCCCTTGAGTGATGTTTTGGGCAAAAGCTTCTGTTAAAAAAATTCCACTACAACTGATTCAGCTCAAGAGCTGCGTGATAATTAGCACAAGGAGTTGTATCAGGTGTGTTAAATGAGGGGAAATGCAAAACTGTGCAGGGCTCTGGCTCCCCAGGACTTGAGTTTGACACCCCTGCTCTAAGGCATCAGCAGAACATAAAAAGATGAAGGAGAGTAATGGGCAGAAAAAGAAAATAGTGACAAGATCAAACTGGTAATACAGCACTAGCATAATCCTGCTGAAGGTAATATTTTTAACCATTGCAAACAACTAGGCAAGGTACACTATGCTAACTGTGTAACAGGTATGGCTTGCATCAACAAAATCTAAACACAACCTGCACAGTGTGAGCCTTAAATAAAGATTCAATCTCCTATGGACATAACTAAACTTCTGTCCTAACTCTGGGGCAGAGTTGTCATCATTGTGGACTCAACGGGGTAAATAATGTTAATACCTGTAATGCCCTCAGCCAACCTCTAGGTGTCAGTCTGAAGAGCCCAGCTTTTTCTTGAATAAGGATCGAACCCATATCCTCCATAATTAGAAACTCCGCAAGCTCCTGGCAGGACGATCAGCCGTGGTAAAGACCCGTGACATGAGCTATGAGAACTAATCTCATTTTTTCCTTGACTCCAGGGGGTGCGCATCACGACTCAATGTCATGGCTCAATGATCTCCAATAAAGCATCTTCCTTGATTGTTGTACAGCCATCAATGTGTAGTCATGAGACGTATAGTGAACGAGACGTTTTTAATACGGGTACTTTCAAACTATTTTTTATGGTTTCATTTTCATAGAAATTAAGTATATCGTGAACTTCTTCCATTTCATTGTAAAGTGTATATAATGTACTAAAATATAATTTAGATAAGTTTGAAACATCTGGACCTTTTAGGTTACAAATACACTTTAAAATGAAATATGAATTTGCTGTAATGATTCCACCATGCTCAACCTCCTGGGTCAAAGCTTACTAACTCTAACCCTTAGACCTGGGTTCACCAGTTAAGGGAGCTAATCAAACTATTTGGGGGGGGGGCGCAACAGTTTGCTCTTAAAATGACTTGTTAGACACAAAGTTGCATGCTTGCTGAAACCAGGTATTGCTGTATAATAACTGATAACATCAACATATGAATTCTCAGACCAATACAGAAGCAAAATGTCAGCCATCTTTGATTTTTACATTTGTCTGTATTTGTGGATCGTTGACATAACATCTACATTTCCTCATTTGCAAGGTAGCGTGGGAAAAACTGCAAAAACATGCCAATGCATTCTACATGCTCAGCATAACTGTCGCTGTATCGTCACCGCACAATGGACACGTGCATTGCCCTAGATCACGGCAAATTGGTAAATTTGCATTCAGCTCTCGGAAGACAGTTACCTCCTCTCACAATAAAATGCAAATTGTTATTATTAAACAGACAGGTCACTTCATTATTCTGACATGTTATTTGGTATCACCATCCACTGGGAAGAATTCAATGCAGCCAAATCATCTCAACACCACAAGCCGAAAGGCAGCAGAAAAAAATTGCCGGTTTGTGATAAAAGGGCACAGCAATAGCCAGCAAAGGTGGTGAGAATGACTGTATGCCCGAATATGACTGTAGACACCATTCATGGACAGTGTTATGCATACCCTCCTACGCAGTTTTGCTATTTACCATATGTTGTTTGGTTTAGAAAGAGCAGGATTTATAGGAACTAGGCTTCAAAAGTTGCCAGTTGCCAGTCTTATTTCGCACAATGTGCTGATCTCATTTGATGCAGGAGCAAAAAACAGCTACACATTACAGTTTCAGTGCCTTGTATTTTGTATGTGATTTTGATTCAAAACATGAAATAGTTGTACAGCAACCTGATGAATATAACATTATCTGCCAATATACATTATAATGATTGCAATATAATGTGCAATATATGCTAAGTGTGTTTAACAAGTGTATTTAACATTATTGCTAACATAAAATACACATGCTAAAGGCTGTTTAAAACACTTCAAACTTGCATTTGTGTGGTCACTCATAGTCACAATAAATAATACACATTATTTATTGTTACTTATTCATTTATTTAATGTTAATTATTGTAATCTTGCACTGCTTGTTTTCTCTGTTTACACACTGAAGATGGCAGTCAGGCAAAAATTATACTGTACTATTTACACTGTACTTGGTGCATATAACAATAAAAACTGAACCTTGAATGACTGTAGCTTTTTTAGTTTCAGACCGCTGTAGTTTTAGTAAAACATATGTAAAAATTAGAATGAAATATCATAGGAAAATACAATTAAATCAGGCGCAGGTATGTTACGGTGCTTCATAGGTTCATCATTAGATATCAATTGGGAATTAAGTAAGAGATCATGGATCAAGTTTGATGTTTTGAACTCTAATGACTAATGTTGTCTTTCATTGTATCCAATATCTGGATCTTTACGTGGCACCAAGTGTCCATAATGTCATCTCCTCTGGGGACTCTTGACGTCAGTGGCATTAGTCACGTTCTTGGGACACAGTGGGGGTCACTTTTAAGATGTGGGTGTGGTGTGGTGTGGACCAGTGTTGGGTTCCCATATTACTCTGTCTCATACACACATATGATTGTCTGTCAGATGGCATAGGATATATATATATATATATATATATATATATATCTCACAGGCAATGTTTGGTGTAACTGAAGTCTGACAACAATTCTAGGCAATCTATAGTACACATGTTTATTTGAAATGGTACTGTAGCACCTTTAACATAGGTAAAGTGCCTAGTGTCACTTTTTTTTTGGTAACATTAATGAATGGGGAGGAAAACCCCCCATCAGTAATATCTTTAAATTTCAGTAACAACCATCCCAGCTGGGCCTTGTGGCAGATTTTCTGATACATGTTTCTGTCATTTGTAATTATTTCTCTATTTCTACCACGAGTGTTAAATGTTCTGTACCAGTCATTTACAGTTTGAACAAATAAGTTAACTGAAGAATTGATGACCTTTGTTCTAATATTTTTGTAATATCACTTACCTTTTACATATTGATGTTTCCTGAACATGAATTTCCTTCCAGAAAAATGAATTGCTACTGCAAGTATTACTCATGCATCAAATCTCTTCAATGCCTACCCGATTTAATGTGTACAAGTCATTTCCAGATATGAAAAAGTTTTGATACTCCATGGGTAAGGAATTACTGAGTCATTTCTGAAAGTTTATCAGGCACAACGTACTGAGGCCAAGTAATTTGGAACACCCACATTTGATTATGGTAATGCGGTGGTAAAGCAATCCTGCTAAGGTGAGAGGAGACCCTGAAGTAAGGTTATTAGCAGGACAATCATCAATGTGTGTCTTTCTTGAGTACATTATTTGGAATAATTTGAGCAAAACATGTCTATTCACATAAAACAACTGTAATGATAGACTGTAGAGTTTATTAGCACAAGTCATTCTGTGTGTAAAAATAAAAGCACCATCTGAATTAAATCTGTAGGAGTGAGTCAGCAGATCTCTGAATTAGACAGAGTGGAAACTGGGTGCGCTAACGGCTGTTAGCCTGCACTACACAAGCATTCCACACGATGTCAACAGAGCCGGAACACGTGTTTTTCACTGCAAAGTGCCCTGGGGGCATCACTCTGAAGAATTGTCTCAAATTCTCATTTTAATTCAATAATGGGAAGAGTTCAAATTAAATGCATTAAGCTTAGTCTAGTAAAATTATATCACTAATTATGTGCTGCAGTCTTGAAATCAGTACATTTTGAATATTCTCACCCTTGCCATTTCCATTTTGGTACTTCTTTAAATGGGGCTTTTTAGACAAGACTGGCTAAAAAAAACAAAAACACAATGTAAAGTAAATGAGTCGCTTAGACTGTTTTTTGTTACATTAAAACTCACCACCTTTAAACAAACCCCTGCTATATTCTAGTTCCTTTAAACAATTTAAACAATGGACTACCTTCATTTACTGCAGGGGCAGATTCCCAGCAAAGCCTGCTGCTTTTCTTTTTCCAGTAGTACATTACAGGAAGAAGCAGGTTTATTGGGTGTTTGGGTCAATCTGACAAACCTACTGACATCAGAGAAAGTGTGAAAGCACACAGCAGCCCACTGCTGCTTCCAGCCAAAACTCTACAAATCGAGCATTATAAATGAGTCTTGGGCCTCTATTCATTCATCTGGTTTCGGGTCATGTGCAATGCTACACTAAAAGGTGGACCATCTTCCCAGTATTATCATGATATTCTTCATCCTTGCATCTGGAACATTTCTAGTAGAAACAAAGGTGCATCCCCAACAAGAAGAAAGTTAAAAAAAAATGGACAGCTGGTGGCGTGGTGATTAAGGATCGGTATTATTACCAAAAGGTTACCAGTTCAAGAGCAACCAGGAACTTGTGTGTTACTGTCTTGTCTAAGATGATTTAGTACAAACATCCTGATATATACATGAGTTAAAAAAGCATTTATAAACTGCAGATCAAAGCTTTTGCTAAACAATCTAACACTTGTCCTTGGTATTATCATATCAAACACACCAAGTGATTATTGGTTAGAATGAGCAACCATAGCAACAGCAGCACATTCACTTTAAGGAAACCGAACACCTATCTAGTTTTCTCTCTAAATGAAATGGTATGCAAATTTAAATCTGATTAAACGTTAAAAGGAAAACTTGCCATATTTTCATAGAAACTCTCCCCTCCTAAATTGTTTTCAGTCTTTCAGACGCTATAAATCCATCTCCTTGCTCATGTTAGACATGGTATATTGTATTGGCTTCTTACAAAGCTTCCAGAGTTAAAAATCTTTTATTGTTCATCATATATATATAGACTGCCTTTTATTTACTTCATTTGCTTTAAGGTAAAAAAAAACATCACTGGTTTAGTATGCTGATAACTGAGACAAATAAAAGTCTTAGTTACAGCACATAAGCATTTCCGCATGGAGTAAAATCTAATCATAACACAATGACACATATTTTACATAATTTTTATTATGGTTTAATTTTCACTTTCAATGGTCATGAATAAACATGTTTAATGCACTGTACAATGGTCAGCAGTGGATGGTTATGCAATGGAGACAAAGGAGGATTATGCACTGTGTACTTTAAGCAGGCAAGGTTGTGATTTACTGCAAGAGGCAGATCTGGTCTGTCAGAAGGTCAGGGGGTGGCATTCAGGCTGGGGAACGTGTCCTGGATCCTGCGTCCTTCAGATTGTCTGACCTGTGACCTCTGTCTGCCAGAGCAGACAAGAGCAGGAGATATGAGTGTGACCGAGGGGGG
>JAODUD010000127.1:11796952-11809229 GCA_026784285.1 Stomatorhinus walkeri
GGTGTAGATTCAGAGGTATCTGTTACAACTAGTAAAAAAACATGAATTATTATTATTATTATTATTATTATTATTATAACTGGCCAGGGACAACAGATGAAAATTAGCCTAACTGTTATAGAGCTGACTGTTAATAGGCTGGCTCATTTACAGTCCTTTGTTCTGTTGATCAATGCGCACTGTCCCTGTCAAATAAATAGACAAATAATTTGATTGAAAAGACTATGTGAATAACAGAAACATAATATATACTTCACTCAAATATTTTTATGTAACATTAAATGAAAATATTGTGTGCAGAAGTAAGTGAAGTAATTTCCTGCTTATAAATTTGTCTCTCACATTTTGAAAGATGTTGTTTCTCCTTGTCAGCGTCCAGATTTTGAGCTGTCTTGCAACAGCCGGTTTCACGTCTTGCCACATTTTCATTGGACTAAGGCCCAGACTTTGACAATGCCATTTTAAGATGCGCATTTTTTCTTAATCCATTTCTTTGGACGATTTTCCGGAATGTGCATGACAGTTGTCCACGCTCGACTCATTTAATGAAGGATCTGATTGTCTCCAGAATATTTTAGCATGACTCAGAATTTCCAGCTTACCAACATGAGAAAACATTAAACATTAACATTAAAGAAATATATGTTATAGAATGTAAAGAAAATGTATGATGGCCAAAAAAATTAAATGGTCTTTCTGTGAAATGTCGATTGTGACAAATGGCAGAAAGTAACACAATTTGTTGCTATTAAATTCTATTTAGCTTTGGAAAAACTAATAGAGGAAAACATGAAAATTTCCAGGTTATCCTGGTCAGGGTCACATGCGGGGGCAGGAACCTGTCCCAGGCAGCGAAGGGGCACAAGGCTGGGACACACCCTGGAGGGGATGCCAGCGCATCGCTGGGCACATGCACCCACACACTCAGCATAGGCACTTTGGAGATGTCTTACCTGCATATATCTGCACTGGGGGAGATCATGAAAAACACACACACACACAGAGGTGGGATTCAAACCCCCAACTGCAGAGCTGCCTGGTGGGCACCGTGCTTCATATCGACACATTGCAGATTTATCCATCTCAAGTACGAAATGCTGCAGCAGAGGGAATAGTTCAATAGTAGAAAATGATTATAACTACATTCCATTTAAATTCCTCCCTCTATTTCTATTGTCATTTGCTTCTATCTTAAAATAAGCTGATGATTATTTCATTAAATTCACTCTGGAATGCAGGATGCTAGTACCTTAATCCCATTCCTCAATGGTTTCCTAGGGTACAGGATGCCACTGCTTAATGTTATTGATTTAAAAAAAGACTTAATTCTATTGTCCAGCTGGCTTCAACAAAGCACAGGCAGGAAGCCAAATATCTTTTCTATTGAGAGGTTCCTGTGTTCTGCACCATCTTTAATTAGCCCATCCTGTCTCATTAATAAATTCAGTACCGTCACGCAGCAAACCTGAAAAGACATCCCTGACAGCGGGCCAGCCCCTCTCTGCCGCTATTCTAATGCCTCCTTGATGTCACCCCATTGTAAACATCTGTTTGCTCTCTAGGGAGCTCCAGCTTCCAGGTAAATTATTCGCCAACTCCTCCCGTAGCCCAAAACGAGCATCAATTATTAATTACAATTCTAATAGCGGCGAATTCCCTGAACTACAGAGCATTCCAGCGAACTCAGAAACTACAAATGGAATTTGTCTGATTATGCTAAGGAGAGACACAAATTACAAAATAACCAGCACATCAAAAATGTATGGAGCTTGTACCTTCGAAAATTAAACTCAATATAAACTCAGCTGTGCATGACTTTGCTGTCTGATAGCAAGAATATACCATCAGGTCTGACTAGTTCCATTCCCCATAACATTTGGCCACAAGGCAAATCTGGTTCTATGGAGAAAAGATAAATGTTAGCAAATATCTGTACCCTTCTTGCAAACAAAGCTACAATATATTTGAAGTTCTCACCACACATTAAATTGATACACACAATAGATTGATATGGCATCCAGATGAGGCGAGTAGCTGAAAGTTATCTGAATTTGTCTTTCACCTAATCTGTTTTTCTTTCGGTAAAAATAAAAGATGCAGACATGCAGCTGAGACTGTTTCTGGCCTTGTTTGAAACCCAGCCAAATTTCCGTGGCTTTTATACCAACCCACTGCCTGTGTGTGGTCTTCCTCAAAACACACCGATAATATGATGGTGGGACATGCTGGGTTCTGACCCTCCCTCTCCTGTATGGACCGATCAAATATTTCAGTGTTTAGCAGCCGCTAAAATTTTTTTAGCTGCACTGAGTACAGTGTTCCCACAAATTACTGGGAAAAAATTCAAATTGCAAGACATATGAAATATTTTATAAGAATGTGGTAGATTATTTAACCAACCTCTTTTCTTGCAGCTGTTACATGGTGTACATACTGTATACTTGGTTATCAGATGTTAACATTTTGCCTTATTTATTTTTAGGAAGCATATTTTTAGAAATGAATACTATGGGCCAAATAATGTTTTCTTTTGTGCTCTCCAAAAACATTCAACGGTGAATGGATGCAGTTTTATTTACTTCTTACATTTTTGGCGATAAGACTTAACCTTAGAGGGCACAAATACTGAGTAATGACTGAAGAACAAATCAGGAACAATTCAAGTAGCTACTTTATATAAAAGATGCGTCATGATTTATTAATGACGAACAAACATGGGATCAGTTTTTCATTTGATATTCATTATTTGTTCTTTCAGTAGGTCCTTCAGTAGTTGACAAAGGTTTTCAGAACTAACAGATTTTGTAACAAATTCAGCACCTGCTTAAGATAAAATGTTACGATTCGTTAATGATGAGCGAATATGAGATCATGGTACTTGGCCCAAATTTCTTTATTTAGAATATGAACCTATATTCTTGGAAAAAGGTCACAACATCATGCGTAGATATGGTTAGCATCTAAGCATCTGAATGATGATGATGACAGTAATAATAACCATAAATAATGTTTTGTCACACTGGCAAAAGGGCAAATAAAAGCTGTAAGGACCTGTGTGGTGCTCTCAGTAATGACAGAGCCGACCCCCCACCCTCCCTTGCCCCCACGAACAGCTGAAGGGCACACTGGGGAGCGCTCTGATGTAAAGTTCATACGGTTCGTCCCCAGGGAACCCTGTGCTTTTCACGTGGCAGAATGCTTAAGCGTGCCGGGGTGGGGGTCTGTGTTGGTACTTCTTATTCTCCTCAGACACGGACTGGTCACACTGCAGTCAAAGGTGAGGGCTCTGTGCGCAAATCAGGGGTCTTTCCATTATTTATTAAAAGTCTTGTTTTGTTCCCTTGGGGTGGACTGATAAGACTTTTTATGCTCATCATAAATCCAGGTGTTTATCGTGACTACTGAAATGATAAAATACATGAACAGATGTTGGGATGAAGTAACCTGAAGCAGAAACAGGAATTGAATCAGTTAGAGTGGTTTACTGCATTTCCAAACACGCTAAACCATGTTTCTCCCCAATAGCGTCAGTCAACACTATTGTTTCACCAGAAAGATAAATAGGGTATTTGAACAGGGCGCCCTTGACTTCATTGTCATCCTGAATGCATTTACATGCATTTATTTAGCAGTTGCATTTGTCCAAAGCGACAAACATGTGAGGATTGGAGAGCCGGATCAGTCAATCCACTGAGCAACTGGGGCTTAAGGGCCTTGCTCAGGGGCCCAATGATGACATCACTCTGCCAGCCAATGGATAAGAAGCTGTTAAGTCCTAATCTACAAAGCCACTGCCCAAATAACTCAGGGATGCTCAGATCCCAAAACTGGACAGTACAGATCCAAGAAGAATGGAAAAGATACTATCAGGATATACAGTCTGTAGGATGATCGATTTTAGGCTCCTGCTTTTGAAGAGGTTTCTGGGAGACCTGCACCGAAGATCCAGGTCCAAAGTTAATGAAGATTCCATAATATCTTCAAGAATCAATGTTGTGCTCACAAAACCATGCTCACACCCTGTAAGCACAAGCCGTTGGCTGTAAGCTTCAGAGCCTGGCAAGACTACCTTTAGACCTGGGTGTGAGAGAGTTGTGGTGAGATTGGGTCTGATGTCCATGTGAATAATTTATATTAGGACATACCTCTGCTTCATAAGCATTGCGTCCAAAAAAACCATAACCTAGCGTGGCTTCATCAAGACCCAAGCACTCAAAGCTGCATCCCACAATCAAGCATGCTCTGGTGTGATTGTTCACGACTGAAGCATAGGAGGATCAAAGGCACTGGGCAGGAGGCATCGTCCCAGTTACCTGGCTGTACCATTCACAGGGTGGCAGATTGATCTTTCCTTTTGGTGTTGCTAAAAGCCCATGATATGACTGAAGATCAACATGGTGTGATTTCTTAAGGGTCGCAAAATGCATAGAAAGTTAAGCTTGAACTAGAAACTCAGGGCACAATTAATCCCAACCAATCATGGCTTATCATCTAGTCACTTCACTGCTCTTCTGCTAATGTTTCCAAGTAGATACTTGAATTTAAGTGAATTGAGCTCAGATAAATATTAATGGAATATATTTGTATTTTTTTCCATTGCCGTACTGCTTACCAGGTAGCATTGAAATTGTGAACCCTGAAATAAGGAAACAAGCACCAGAGTCAATTGTCTGTAAAATTACACCCACTTATATGCAGGAGATATGTTTAAATAGTAATATCCAGTGTCTTACAATGTATTCTGGTGTTTCTTTTGTTGTCCTAATTTATCAAGTTTAATAATGATTCATTTTTCACCCCGGTATTCTTGGGAGATTTAGTCAAGCTCTCTCAAGCTGCTTCTGGATCAGCCATGGATCTCCTGTGAATTTAATACATAAATCATTGTCAATTGAGGTGATAATTTTTAACCTCGGTCTGTTTGTCTTCAGCAGCCGGAAGGAGGCTTTCTCTCTCTTCGCTTTCACTTTCTTTATCTTTAATCTGCCCTGTTTTGCTTCAGCTCCCATTGCTTCTCCTCCCTGTTAAGGTGCAGGTCCTCTACAGCTTCATGCTGCCGAAGCCGTGTGTGATTGTGGACGTGAGCAGCTGTGTCTTGGTATTCTGTCCAAAAGGTTCTGACTTGCTGTCACCTGACCACTACTGTCACCTGACCACAAGACCATTACTACATTTTGCAGGGTTACTGCAAACTCTGCTCAGACTGTGAAACGGTTTGCATTTAGTATTGCTTCTTGCGCTGTCATACAGGCCCCTTTTATGAAATACTGTTGAATAATGTGTCTCAGTCATTATGATTCTTTTAAAGTTGGTGCTGGTCTCACACTTACCTCTTTGCTTGACTGCTCAGTTTGCAAGGAAAAGCCAGTCAGGGCAATATCTAGACAGTACAATGGATTTCACATGTATTAATAATTAAGCACTGTGTTCAAAGGTATTTTATAACCCCGGCTTTTTAATCTTTGAAAAATTCTTTTGTCTCTGTGGCTGAAATACGTACACTGGGTTTATATGAAGTCTCTTTTGGTTTTGTGCTTTGTGTGTGTGGTAGCCTAATGTTCCCCACAACGTGAAAAATACATGTTATTTTGACATTGTAGGGCCATTTTTCAGCGCCCCACAAAGATCTGTGAATGTAATCAAAAAACAATAAATGGCAAAAGTCTTGTAATTTGTTTGGTTACTTATGGTTAAGGTTAGGGTTGCGTAGGGGTTAAGGTTGTCATGTTGGGATTAGAGTTTTCCCCATATAAATGAATGGAGAGTCCCCACAAACATATAATTAGATACGTGTGTGTGTGTGTGTGATGGTGTATATAACAAACATGAATGGCTACTTAAAGTGCCTTAACACACAAAAACTGTCCATGGGTCTAAGCAGGTGTGTAAGGAGCTGCATCTGTAAGCCCTCTGGTCACAATGTCACCAAAAGCATTTAATTAAAAACAACCAGATCAGCAACCGTAAGTATAACCTACCATGAAGGTACTGAGGGCTTATTGTTCTATCTCATCCGGGACAAATCAGGACATTTGTTAAGACATATGAGCCTGCTTGGATCTCTCATGTCTCTCACGATTCCCGGGCTCTTGAAAGCTTGTTTTCCTACTACGGCTCCCTCTGTGGGCAGCAGTGACACTCCAGCATGGTAATCCCTGAGCTCACAATCTCTTCTGCCATGTGAGGGATATATTAAGAAGTCCCATTTTTGGCTAGAAGAGTATGCAGTCTTTGGTGATAATTGTTTTTTTTCTCTTCTGTTTCTCCTCGAAGCGTGTCACAGTGTCCCTTCAAATGGAAATGACCTGGAAGCCAATTCTTCACAGCATTAAAAGGCTAAACCTCATCCATCTTAAGGATTAGCACAATATGTAGCTAGATTCTGACGGAATAATCAGTCACGACCGCGCCCTGCACACTGTCCCCTGGCACTGAATGAACAGATTGGTCAGATGATTTGGATCGATGGGATTGCACTCTGATAGCACTGCCTTATACCCAAGCCTCAGAGAATAGATTGGATTTAATGGCATTTCACTGCTGGACCACTTACATTCTATATCTTCCCTTATATAATGATTATTTGCTGTAGTGATCTACAATTTCTTTTAAAAATAAAAGAGCACATTCCATTTCTTCATAAGGTTTCATCAATTCTTGTCATTTTCAAGCACAGAAAATGAAATCAGGTGTGTTGTGTTGCTCTACAATGAAAATAAATACACAGTACTGTAAGTGAATTAGCTCAGATATTACAGGAACTTACATGGTTTCCTATAAAAAAATGAAAGCAATAAACTATAATGTCGAATAAAACAAAAATGGAGGAGCTTCTATCTAATGTTAAAGTCTCCTACGCTGAGTTATACTCAGCAGTGTTTCTTGCCTTGGGGGTCAGGAAATCTCATTTTTTCCTGTTGGTAGATATTTTTTTAATCCACCAGAATCACTTGTAAAATACAGTGCAGCAACTAGTTTGTGGACATCCAACATACAAAATACAATCCAACTGCCCGGCTTTAATGCCTGTTCCTCAAACATCTGCATGAATTAATTAGCCTGGGCAATGCAGTTCTTTATTTTATGTGTAACATATGGGACACACTGGGAAAAAGAAATGAGGTTCATTAATATGTAACATTCTCATTAGTTATTACAACATATAACCTATCTCAAATTTACATTAAAATGGAATATAATTTTAATTAATCTAGAAGTGCACTTTAATTTTTCATGGTCCAGTGTTTCACTTTGATGTCCATGCCATTTGGCAAATAAATGACAGGCGCTCCTCGCAGAAAGAATTCACTGGAAGGGAATTTCAGCCTGTCATGCAGTAAATATTGATGTTGAAAGTTACCATTCTCCCCTGGATAATGTATTTCAGCAATTGTGGTAAAGTTGACTAGCACAGTTCAGTTTTTTTTTTTTTTTTTTTTTGTATTTCTCACGGCATGCGGGACAAAGGACTCAAAGGTGGGGTTTTATTAGCTGAATGGGAGCAGGGAAACAAACGAGACCGTGAGGGGTCAAAATTAGAAGGTGAGTACAGGGAAGGGCAGTCTGAAGGGCCAGCATCAATGACCGGACCGGGGATGACGGGACACACAGGTACTTAAATACAGAGACTAACGAGAGGTAACAAGCAACAGGAGAGGTTCATCAGGGCCACGTTAGTGAGGAGACAGAAGGGTCAGGCAGACGTGACCAGAAGGACATAACATATTTCAAGTATAATCTTTCAAATTCAGCGACATTGAAGGTGTCAATAACAGCTTTGCTTCACTTTCCAGGAATAAAGATATGCTGATAAAAAAATAACATTTAATGTTTCCAAACAATTTACATTTTACTTGATAAAATTAGATTTTTGGAGTTTTCCATATTGAGAAGCAAAACTGCCATGTACAATTTGACAACGGACTAGTGCAGGACCATATTCATGCAGACTTGAAAGAAATGTGCAGGATTTCAGTCCCTCTTTGTTTCACAGATTTTTATTCTGCTGCCAGACAAAAAACATAATTTGACGTGTAGTTATCTGAACGAACGCGAGTCACTCTGAGGGCAAACATGTATAGCCTGAAGTTAGACCTGAGTGCAAGATACCTATCCGTAAAACCTCATGTCATTTCTGGAAATCAAGAGCCATTTGAATTGATCATTTCCATGATCTCTTTATGCCATTTTATGTCATTTTCATATCATCAAAGAACACCAGACACTATGCTTCCATAGATTCATTTAAAGGGGTCCATAGCTGAGATGCAACAATATCGGGATTGTCACTTGAATTATATGTTGACCATTTAGGTTAAAACATTTAGAGGGTCTCCAAATCTGGGATCATCAGGCAGACACCATCAGACAGTGGGTGGGTGTATAGGTCCACATGCTTAATGTCTGTCCAGTCTTATAGCAATAAAACCATGTTCAGCAGACCTTCCAGTCCATGAAGCAGTATAAGAACTTGGCTCGTCAATAAATGGTCAAATCTTAACAGAGCCCTTGCATTATGTGCAACTATTTACAACTTGAAAGGTAATTTTAACTTTCTTAAATTTTCCCTCAAATCCAAGCTTCCCTGCTACTGGTAACTGATTGCAGATCAATACCAATTAAATATCCCTGCTCATGAACTTCTGTGCTGTATTTAGTAAATGATTAACATACTTTTTGGAGATTTAAAAAAAAATGCAAAGTATTCATTAACCCTTCACAGACAAAGCTGCATCTCCCTCATCAAAAACTGCTGCCTCCTGGCCTCAGCCACCTTCACTGCAGACGTGTTTGAATACACATACATTTGAGTTGTTCATGCAGTGTATGTCACAACTGTAAATTCTTTTCTGGCATAAGACTGGAGTCGAGACAGAGTATAATGCTCAATAATAATTATTTGTGCTTTTTGCGACTGACAAATTGCTCTGGTTTTGAAAATTTAGTCTGTTGCACTGACTCAGCAATTTTAAGTTTGTCTCTACGAATCAAAATAGCGAACAAAGGACCTGTCAGTTACCCAGATAGATGTCTGTGGGATTCTGGGTAACCTGAGCTTGCTTACATTAGCTAGCTGGAAACGAAGCCTTTACGTAATGAATTGTATGCCAGCAATTGTAAACTGATTGCAAAATATATTGCAAAATTTACAGAAAACAATCAAAGAAATCAATTATAAGTTGAACTTCTAACATTATATATTATTATGTCGAGAGACCGAGGTTCTTCTTGATTACTGGCTTCAGCTACATTTTCTGTTTTATTTTTGAGCGGAACCTAATGGAGCCGCCTGTGTCACTGTGACCTGTAACAGCTTCATCAAAAAAAAATATTGTCTGACACCCGTTTGGGCAAAAGGCCATTCATATATATGTATATATCGATCACCTTACAAGTTCTGCTTTCAGCCTGAGTTTCCTAAATAGACAGGCTAAAATAAGCCGGCCGATTTACGACGGCACATTAAATGTCGCTCTCCATTAGAGGAAATGGAAGAGCCAGCGAAGGGGTCGTGGCGGCAGCAGCTCACTATGCTTAATAACCTTCGGAAGAGAAAGGAGTATTTACTGAGCTCATTAATATCTGAGTCTGCAGCCCATTTGACCACAGTAATACAGCCCTACCAATAGTCACTGAACACTTCTTTGACATTTCATTCATTAAATTTATATATGTAGTGTCAGAGTACGTCAGTGGTCTCCCATTATGCGACTCTGCTGTTTTCAGTTCTTCCTGTACCTCAGTTCAGTAGTTCCCGTTGACAGTTAAGGCTGAATGTGTTTCTGAGAAGGAAAAAGCGTGCAGTACCTCACGTTTTAACAAGCAATTTCTGTAATCCAAGGTGAAAAGTCTTTATAGGGCTATTAAATGTGATCCTGGGAGTACACTACATCCAACCAAAAACTTGACCATGGCTTTGAAAAACACATATTGCTATTTGCTAAGATCTCCACTTTCAGGAGAGCCTGTGTACACTTATAGTGTTCTGAATGTTATGTGGAGCAGATCTGACTCTATGTTTTATCGCTTTGTCTCGGCAGATGGGGGGGCAGCGTCTTTGGATTTGACATTGAACTAGTGGACCGGCTTACACTGGCGTACTCCTCAAGGTCACCTCTGCCTCAACTCCCGCAGAAATGGACCATCCCTTCATTAGACAGGGACAGAGGAGATTATATGTGAAATCAATGTCTCCCGATGAGCACTTGATCTTCCGCTTTCACGGCTGAGTGACATAGGATACAATGGCAGGATTAAATTGAAGGAGTCCCTTGAACTTAAGGGCCAGGGAAGAGTGTTTTCCTAATATTCAGGGAAAACAAGGGCCAGTGTTCCATAAAAACATTCCACTGCCACCAGATGTGGTTGCATTTCCATCTGAGGCAACCAAGCTGAACTTTATTGGTTTTCCAACCACATTTATAATAATGTAATCTCAACACTTTCGCAATCAAGTGAATTACAGCCTTCTTTTTAAACGTGTGCATTAAGCCAGTTAATAAGTAAACAGTTTTATCCAATATGGGCCTTTGAAGATTTTGCCATGATTTCTTTAACCCAAAATTTGACAGGGTAGTAACCCACAAAAGTTTATTGCCCAAAGCAATATATATTTTTTTACTTCTCAGAAGGAAAACTGGATATCCCGTTTTAATTCAGTAAAGTATCTTTGCGATGTGAATTATTTCTCTTAAAACTGGATATATAAGAAGCATAGAAATAAGATGAGAAAAGGCCCATCCATGAATCAGAAATAAAATAATTGAGATTTTAGACTCATGTTTCAAGATCAATGGTTGCCGGGAGAAGGACTTGAAGTCTTATAGCAATTTACTTTGAAGATGCTGAGATATACTCAGGGTAGGGAAAAGACCTCCTCATGACCCAAGACCTATTTTTCACGTCCAGCTGAGAAGTATGAGTCAAAGCACAGTCTTATCATTGTATTTTTCTGATCTTGTGCTCACCCAGGCAACACAGGATAGAAAAAACATACCTTGCTGCATTTTTCTGTCTCCTCTGGCAATGGCAGCAAGGAAAAAGTTGAAAAGCTGCATTTCATATTATACAGATGAGTTCTCAAAAGTATCAAAACACAGTGTTATAATTATGCACTGGATAGAAGGTATGTGTAAGATGTGTTCATTTATAATGGATAATATTACTAAATCTCGTTTTATGTAGTATGGGGTTTTGGAAACGTTCACTTTTGTGCTGGACGTCACCCCGTTGGCAGGAATTGTAAGGAAGCCTATGGGCTTCTGTAGCTCTCCTCCCACCCAAATGCCATTTCTGCCTTTTTTTTTTATAAATTCCCAAGGATCCTCCCGTTCTATCTTGTTGTGGCGTCCCAGCGGAAGCAAGCCTACCCTGACACACACGCACACAAACACACACGCACTCGCACGTTTCAAATCCCCTGCCGTTTACTTACCCCTGGGCAAATATCAGTTCTGCGCTCATTGCAATGCAATTCCACGTTAAAAAAAATCATACGAAATGAGAGGGACGCGCGGCGGCTGGGCCGGGACGTGGCCATGCACACCTGCGGCCTGTGATAGTGCAGGCTATTCAGAAAGATAAATGTCACATTTGTCACGTATGGGCTGGGATGCACAGAAAGAGCTGCCCCCTGTCACCCGGAGGTGAAGACCCCCACAATTAACCCCTTTATTACTCGGCACCACGAGAGGGCTGCAACCACACGCTCCCCAGGGAGGCGCTAACTATGAGCGCTAAAGCTAAATCATTACATTAGGAAGAGCAGACAGTGGACCCGGGGAGCTAGGATCTCGGTCATGCTCGATACGTCATCATTATTCAGGCTCATTGTCTCCGTGTTGTGGGACATGGGAAGTGGTGAATGCTCAGGAGTCTCTTGCAGAGAAATCAGGGCAGAAAGGAATTATAGAAATTTATAGAAATGTTTTTTCGCTTTCATTGTTATACATGCGGATGGTGGTGATCGTGCAGTGGGCAGTGACCGTCTGCAGTGGGCAGTGACCGTCTGCAGTGGGCAGTGACCTTCTGCTATCATGCCCCCCATCCGCATGTGCTTCGGCAGATTCGTCAGGTTTGTGCATGTCCTCTCATAGTGACCTGCTAATGCCCCCCAGGCTAGATTGGGGGGGAGCATGCAGGTGTTCCCCTCTGTCCCTCTGTGGCCTTCTGGAGCATATGGAGCACAGACGCAGGCATACTGACATGCATATACACAGACACACACACAGACACACACATACTGACATGCATATACACAGACACACACACAGACACA
>JAODUD010000127.1:11809329-11819889 GCA_026784285.1 Stomatorhinus walkeri
CATACTGACATGCATATACACAGACACACACACAGACACAGGCATACTGACATGCATATACACAGACACACACACAGACACAGGCATACTGACATGCATATACACAGACACACACACAGACACAGGCATACTGACATGCATATACACAGACACACACACAGGCATATTGACATGCATATACACAGACACACACACAGACACACACTGACATGCATATACACAGACACACACACAGACACAGGCACACTGACATGCATATAGACAGACACACACACAGACACGTACACACAAACGATATGCACATGTGTAAACACATATGTGTACACACTTCCAGGCACGCTCACATGGATGACACGCTCCAGGACGCTACCAAGTGCATATTGGGGGGACACTGAGTGTTTCATAGAAACACACTTTCATAGACACAGACCTCATCTACCTGGAAGTTTACTGTTTCTATAAACGTTTTTGCTCATTATATAAAACTGCTGCCATGCATGCAATTAACCATTCAAATCAAAAGTTATGTAAAATGGGCATGTTTTGGATAATGTATAATTCATTTATTATGTTAGTAAGAAACTGTAAAAACAGCAAGAAAAAAATTAAATGTAGACATAACATTGCTTACTCCAAAATGCTTAGTCAAAATGATAACAGTAAACTTGCAAACCTGCACATGTAACTCAAGATATAAATACAAAATCAGCCGAAAGGGAAAGCATGAGTCACCATTTGTGTTTGTTAGTTTTCATGTGGCCCTAGAGTCTTGATGACATCACAGCATTTCATTTCATCATGCCACTTCAAGGTCTTATCAAAAGATTTGTGTTGTATGATCTGCTCATAAGATCAGACAGACACACAGAGACAAACAGATAGATAGATAGATAGATAGATAGATAGATAGATAGATAGATAGATTTTAAACATATTTAAAGCATAAAATGCTAATTTATAATAAGAGCTTCAGAAATGTAATTTTCCATTGTGTTTGAATTAACATTTACATAATTAATAATCTACAGTACAATGATTATTGCTGATGAGCTCATCTTGTTCTCAGCCACAGTTTAGCAATAGTTCTAGCACTGATATACTAAGAGTGTCCAAAGCTAAACCTACTTAAGTAAACTAGATGTGTAGAAAATGTACTCAAGTCCACTAATGAAGCAATTGTACTTTGTTACTTTCCATCACTGACATATTTACAACATATATTTAGTCAGCAGAAATCGTCACAAACATTGGCAGTGCGGAAACTGTCAGTATTGCACAGAATTCTGTGGTAATATATCAGAAATAAGTAGCATTACATAAGCCTTAAGTGTACTAGCCGTAATTCACTAATAGTTCTATCCAGTGGATAGTGCAAATAGTGAATGATCAGTGAAATGTGCTGAAAGCATTTCCATCCTGATAGCAGGTCACCCACTCGTGACACATGGTGACTCATTGTAGAGTCCAGTGGTCAAATGTCGCACACCAGAAATGTAGCACACCAGAAATGCCAATAATGTATTTCCCAGTGAATGTAATCCCTCTGCTGGATTTAGAAATGAAGAATGGAGGCAGAAAATGCCAATGAGTATACAACAATTGCTATACCTCTAGTAGATAATTGAAATGTCCCAGACCAAAAAAAAACCTCATAGTTTCTGAAATAATGCTATTGTGATCTATGCACTATTACACTGGGGGCAGCATGTTAGGGGAGGGAGGGTCTGGCTCAGTGGGCTAAGCCTCTGTGTCTGTGATCATAAGGTCATTAATTCATGCCCCGGCCTCGGCAGAAAAGTCACACGTCCAAGGGCCCTTGAGTAAGGCCCTTAACCCCCAGTTGCATGGCATCACTGCAGATGGCTGCCCTTCACTGCCAAGCTTGCTCTCACATAAATGTATGTCATGGAGGGCAAGGTGGGGTAAGTGAAACGAGGATTTCCCCATGGGGATCAATAAAGTGTTATGATTATTATTAGATGCAGATAGATGCAGTAAACAGTATCACAATACCTGCTATGATCTTTCAGACCAAAGTACTCTAATTACTATAATAATAATAATAATAATAATAATGAGTACATTGCTCTGAAAGGTCATAGCAGACACTGTGACATTGTTTACTGCGTGTCTAATTAGATTCCATGTGTCACATAATATGCCTGCGTCATAATAGGATTTCCTGTACCACCCATCGGTGTCATATGAACAACCTTATTGACTAATACTAGAATGTAAACATTCCTTAGCATGGCTGAATGGTTAGCATGGCAAGTATTCTAATAGTCACTTATTAAATGTGTACATATTTAAGAATGACATAGTCAGGGATGAAATTTGTCTGTATTGCATCTATAGAGTACATGGGAAAATAGAAAATAAAGTACATGAACCTCTCTCTCTTTCCCCATCTCCTACATCTTCTGATATATTAGCTTCTGTCCCTATAAAAACACACGTATTTATACTGCAAGAATTGCCTTTCAGTTTAAGATATGGTTTTCAAAAGTAATTGTGTCATTACTTTTGGTGTAGTATCTGACGTACGTGTTAAAGAGAATCCACTCTGGCCCTGCAATAGTACGTATATTTTTCTGTTTTTAATATTGTCTCTTGGGTCGCGTGTTTTGTTTTCAGAGAACAGCTTTATTAGCACAACGGACACGTTTCAATTATATATCTACTCATCCAATCATTTAATTGTTTACTGTGAGTAGTGGAACATGATTTACACAGTTCTTATTATTTATATTTATGTTATATTTGCAGTTAAACAGACAAGGCACAAACATAATATATAACTAACCAAAATCACATGCACAAACCAGACATGTGTTTGCAGAAAAATGAAACGCGTCAGAACCTTTGCTGAGCCTCAGGCTCATTTTATGTCTTTGATTTCCAAAATGGCGGCAGGCAGAGGATCTTCACAGGAGACAGGCAGAGCCATGGGAGGAGCAGAGGAAATCAACAGCAAACTGACATCAAAGCGAGGGCCAGCAGGAAAAGGTACGAAATAAAGCCATTTCCCTTGAAGAGAGACCCACATTTACAGTATGTGATTCGATTTGGTGCCGTGTAAACGGCCCGGCGAGATTAACTGGTGCTCATGTGGAGAGTTGATCTGTATACACAGGCGTGTGATATGACCTGCGATGGAGAGCCGGGGTGAGCAGGTTTGGGGGAGGGGAGGGGATTGGGGGGGGGGCAATATGACCGGAGACAAAAGCAGAGGCGTGCTTGTTGAGGAGGACAGCCAAGAGCGGCCGAGGGGTGTGGTGAGAATACAATAACAGAGACGCGTCTAGCTTTGGCAGAGAGCTCAAGACCCGGGTGAAACTTGGGGGCAGTGTGTGGCTCAGCAGGACACAAAGCAGTGCCTGTGGTCAGAATGTCACTGGTTCAAATCCCATGGCCTGCAGTGTGATCTCACCATTAAGACCTTTAACACCAATCTCTACTGGGAATGGCTGACCCTGCTTTCTCAACTCTACGTCACTCTGGATGAAAGTGTCTGCCTCCTCTATACGTGACACCCGTAAGTCCCCTCTATTCCTCAATTTAATCATTACGAACTCCCAAAAATGACAATGAATGTGTGTTAATTAATTTTCAGCACATACGGGGCAGTACTGAGCTTGGGTCCCCATAAAAGGCGGCTAAAGCCATGCTTATTCATCACTGAAGGCTTGCAGAGGCGGGGCTACTTGTTTGCAGTAATTCTTAAGGTGGCACCTGCCCATGTGTGAGAGGCCGGCCTGCAGAGGTTATGTTGCTTGATTCGATTTGCCTGTGTTTTGGAGAGCGATCAGAGGCATCACACTGACAGCAGGAGACCGAAATGAGGAGCTAAAGGTAGCATCTGTGCGGTGGGGACGTGGGGGTAGACTCAGCATGAAGCTGCCGCTCACACTGCGGTGGGGAATCGGCCTGGGAAACACCGCCCTTTACGATAACGGGTACTACCTCCATGCCTTTATGACCTCACAGGGAAGTCGCTTCGACATCAACAGGAGAGCTATAATCAGTTTCAAATTAACCGTTGTGAGATCTCTCTGTTTGGCTTACAATCATCAGGCAGTGCGGTAAACAGGGAGAGAATTACTTGAGTACATTTCAGGCAGATATCAAAGTTGGCAGTAGTGATGATATGTTTAATCATCAAAGTGCTTCCTGCTGCAATAATTCAGCCGTTCCAAAAACACAACGCACAACACATGTCGGCGCACTTCTAAAAAAATAGCAGATTACCCAACCATGCATTTTCAATACCTGCTTGTTTTATGCAAGAGGATTTGAGCCTGTCCGCTGAGGCTACAGGTGCAAGACAAGGAATAACCCAGGACAGGGGCACTCATGCACCAATCAGCAATTCTGACTAAGCTTTGCATATTTTTGGACTGGGGGGGCGGACACCAGAGGACTCCAGGGAAACCCCATAATGAAACGGGGAGGACGTGCAAACTCCACAGTATAGGGTTGTCACAATCACATTTATTAAACATAAGGATACAGTGAATTTATACCGATCACTAACTTTTGAACGTCACAATACTCATCTCATTAAAATTTTAGGCACACAAACTGCTTGCCATACTGTGGGCGTAAATGTATGTCTGTAAAGTACCAAAAAGCCGGCGTCCTGACAAATGTTTCACCCGTCATCTAAAATCCTGGTGATTACAGAACATGAGCCATATGATTGCGATTACATCGTGACAGCCCTGCTCCATACATGCAGAGCTCCTGCAGCACACACGAGCTGACTCCTTGTTCTTGTAACAGATGTTGATATCTTCAAGACAGTTCAACAAAGCTGAGTGGACCTCTGGCCCATGTCACACAACAGGATCACAGCAAACACTTGGACCTTCTCTCTGCCTAAATACTGTTGCATTGCAGGGATTTGCATTGTATCATGTTATTGTACCAAAAAATGTACTTTGGAGTTTGACAGCATCCAATCTTTCTGTTAGCCAAATCTGCATAAAAGTATGCGCACAGTATTCTATTTTAATTAATTCATTAAATTATTCATTTAATTCATTAATACATTCATTCATAGTAACTTGCATAGCTCTCATTTGTAGAGCTAGGCCGTTTTACAGTCTTGTGTAAAGCACAATATTTAGTTTTACCCTTTATGACTGAGTCAGCCAGTTATTGATATTTTGCAGTGATTGAAATCAAGCAATTGTCTAAACTGATGGGTGTCACAGGCTTTCTAGAACATTCTAAGAAAGCATTTCGAGGACACTGCAAAGCAAGTTTTATTTTTCAAGTTCCTGCCGACATCTAAAACTTAATCACTTGCCAGTGAACAACTCAGATAATTTATGCTGTTGGTCTGTCTGGAAGAAGTGCAAATAGAAACTTACATTAGCAAAAAGAAATTATATTTATCAAAAAAAACCTCAAAGAAGCCTTCTTTCCCTTAAGAGGGATGACTGCAAAAATGACTGTGCCCCCGAAAGGCACTGCACCCCCTCAGATACGCCTAAATTTGACACCCCACAGCACTCTGTCCTGATGATCCACAATCACTGCTCATGGGGCTGAATAATTCATGAGGAATCAAAGAGAGTGCAGACCTCAGTAGCTCTGATGCCAAGCATCACCGCCTTCAAAAATACCCGCTTAAAAAAAGAAAACAGTTTGCACACAGGAGCCCGAAGAGCTGCTTGGATCAGCATGGGAGTTGGCAAAATGAAGCACAGTGTGGCCTGTAGTCTACCATGAAATAATGTCCAACACCCACTGAGTCTGCATTCATTTATTCCCTGCATTCATTTATTTTTTCGTGAGGTACCTGAAGTCCCTGTAGGTGTGTAACGGTGGAGTTATTATGAGAAATGTACAAAATGTGTGTGTGTGCGTCTGTGTGTGTGTCTGTGTGTGTGTGTGTGTGGGGGGGGGGGGATATCTCCCCCCAGTTCCCTTTTGGTTCTGCCCCGCTCTGTTCCTCATCAGTAGCTACTTGGTGGGTTACCCAGGCCCAGTGGTATGAGCACTTTATGATTCAAGCGTTCCTCTACAGCTGCGCAGATACCTAGCAAATTAAACCAAACTGCTATTAGGGGGTTCTAGGTGTCATGGATGTCTCAAGAGATCTTTCCAGAATTTCCGTTGGCTCCAGGTCCAGCCACTCACCCCTTATTTATAAACACCGTGAGTCATATGCAGTTATGAAACAGATGTGCGGCCTATGCATGCTCACACTGTGACAGCTTCCCCTGTTGTCGTTGCCATGGTATCGGCGTGGCTTTTTTTTGCTCTCTCCTCTCCCGATTTCACGGAGCATCTTCTGAAGGGGCTCGGGACAGCGATCCAGTCAGCCGGAAAAACGGGGAAGGAGACAGAAGCGACGTGGCCGGGGTCCAGCCCGGCTTTCACTCCTCAAATTTCAAATAAGAGACCCCCACCCTCTCGGCTTTCATTACCCTGAAGCTAAACGGGGGTGTAGCAGGATTTGGAGAAGAATTGGGGCAGATAGATGGTGAAAAGCGTGACAGCTGGAGAGAGCCCTCCACGTTGTTTTTCTCTTACTCCTCTCTCCCTCCCTCTATCCCTCCCTCCCTCCCTATCCTCCCTTTCTCTTTATTTCCCTCTTTAGGCCCCTGCTGGTGGCTGCACTCTCAGCCAAACACAGGCTGCATCTCCTCCCTACTGACTCAGTATTGTCAACACCGCCAGTGACAGCGATAGTGACGTTGCTGCAATTTCAACCTTTATTTTTGGTGTAAAATTTATGTCCTTTAATCAGAGTTTTATATATAAGCAGTCACTAGACAAATGCTACTGACCAGAACCAACCAAATGTATTTATAATTTACTTGGACTGGTACTAATTAATAAAAATATATTGTAACATGATTGATATATTAGTACCCAAGTATTAACCAAGTCCAATACAATGCGGATCGCATTCATATTTTCATTCGGAGAGAAAACCACTACGTAAAGTATAACGCACTATGGTCATAGCCAGAAACACTACCTGCACGGTACGTAAAATTTTGTTTGGTGTTCAGTCTGCAAAACAAATTACCTGTACTTGTTGAACACTGGAAATAATAATAAGTGACCGGTATAGTGATGTCCGATTCCTAAACGAATCGTTCTTCTCAATCACTTCTTTCTTTCAGTTATCGGTCGAACCGGTTTTCAAATCTAAAAATTTTTTGTATATCCACGGGTTACATTTTAATGAAGTATCTTGTAAATGTCATGTGTAAGATATCACACACACACACACACACACACACACACCCAACCGTAAACCGTAGTATCTGTACGGCTGCATGGCGGCTGAAACTACGTTTTCTCTGTTAAAAAAAAAAAAGCCCTAAAGCATGCCCTAAAGTACACAAAGAGCACCATCTAGTGGGGTCAGAAAATACAGCAAATGGTTCATGGAGTGTTGTTTTGGTCGTCACTGCAACACCGGCAATTAACAAGTTAGTAAGTTTGGCATGTTTGATTTAAACGGCTAATAGGCAATTCTCCTGACTCGTAAGACCCACAGGAGATGTTTATTATGTAATTTATTAATGTATTTTTTTATTATTATTTAAAATGCATATAATTACATTTTTGGCCACTGGTATCACTGTTTTTATTTTATTCATTTTGTTTTTCTCATTGGACAGGTTTTAATCAACACTAGGTTTTTCAGCAATGCATTAGTCGCATTGTAGCAGGACTGACTGCATAGCAAAACTGAGTAATATTTCAACTAAACTTAATAAGTGGCCATGACTGTAAATAGTTAATGTATTGTGTGGTACAATCTTTTAATTAACTACTTTATTATAACAGGTGACTTTTCCTGTGACCCTGTAATGTAGTGACTGGAAGATGGATAGATGGATGGATGGGATTTTCCTTACATGTCTGCTGTATAACTGTCATGATCAAACTACACTGCCAGTCCTTCTTGCTAGTAGTCTCCCCACCTCAGCGCTCTCCGTTGTCAACAAGGCAGAAGTCCGAACGCTGGGCTAAATAAGATCAGCCGCTGTCTGTTTCGCTCTCATTCTCCCCCTAGGTTCCTGCTTCGGGGACATGGCCCTGTGCTGACCCGAGCCCGCCTTCTTCCCCAGCAGGTCTAGCTCCTCCCATGTCAAATGTCAGACCTTTGTGCCACATCAGCCATGGGGAACTGCTCCCTCTAATCCAATACTTCTACAAGAGTGAATTCCCTTCTGCTGCTCGAAAACAGCAGGTCAGAAATGGTCGGCCGGTTTAACTCCCGTTCACCCACCCACCCGGCCCAACTCAAAGAGCTAGTTCTAAGCTCCCAAAATAATATTTAATAAGATCTCCTTAGCACCCCCTGCGTGGATGATGGCTGAGGAGTGTGAGATTTAAGCGGGGTGTGAAGAGGACCCACCCCCGTCTCTAGTGAGCTCCAAAGCCTGATCTCAGAGTCGCTCCATTCAGCCAAGTCACATGTTTAGGGCTGGGGGAGAAACACAGGACTTTAATGTGCCCCCCCCCCAAAACTCCAGGGATGTTGGGTTTAAAGGGGATTTAATTAATCTTGCAGCACGGTGTCTGTGGGACATCAGAGAGCAGATTTAACAGACCCCAAAATACATTTCAGCATGGGCCACTCTTTGGAAACTGTGATTTTCACATCTGTTTCATACCTTGAAAGATGAAATGATTTAAAAAAAAAATATTTTCTATGTTTTACTGACAGCCCTCTTATTCACAGTGAGTGTCTTGCTGAAATAGTTTAAATTCAATGCGGCAGCCTAGATTGCAGTGCATTGTACAGTAGTACAACTTTGCGGTAACAAGGTCACATATCAACTGTGCTACCATCCATTCATCCATCTTCCAAACTCTTATCTTGGGTCATGGGGAGCATGGAACCTGCCCAAGCAACACAGAACACAAGGTAGGGGCACACGCTGGATGGGGTGCCAGTCCATCATAGGGCACAGGGCTGGAACACACCCTAGACGGGATCCCAGTCCGCCACAGGACACACACACAGACAGCAGGAAATGTAGAGGCACTAATTAGCCTACCTGCATGTTTTTGGGCCTCAGGAGGAAACTCACAAAACACAGAGAGGAGACTCATCACACCCACAGCAGAGGTGAGTTTCAAACCCCCAAAGCTGTCGGTCGTGCACACCCCACCACCCTACACTTTTCCATTTGCCTGGTTTCTCTGACAAGGACTAGAATTAGTGTTTATATCTGTGACCAGTGCCGCTAAAGTAAGTTTCTTCTCCTTGTTCATAAAAGCGTAGACACAAACTTCCATGTTACAGAGGATCTGCCAGGGAAATGGGAACTACTGGAAAACCAAAGTGCTGTTCCATCATGAAATGGACATACCTAATTCTGAACAGACCATTCCGAAACATCACTTTCTCTGAAATAAAGAACCTGTGTCCACAGGATTTTGCTGAAAATCAAATTATTATTTTTATTCAGTACAGCCATAATTTACCATAATCCAAATTAACAAAATGTAAATTCCAGTCAGTAGAACCTTAAAGTACATAGGATTCTCCCTGCTCTCTTCTTGTGATTTATTTATATCTGTACTTGTGTGATTATTATATGCAGTATATATTATATTTACTCAAAAAAACTAATTTAACATGTGAACACATGCAAATGAACAGTAGCAATAGTTTATTCCCCAAAAGGTTACTGATATCCTGTTGATTGTTCCCAAACCTCTCCTCAGGCACTACATCTATTTGCTACATTTCACCTGAACTTAACTAATTAACTTAATTAGCAAAATAACTTGATGAGCTATTGATTAGCTAAACATGGTGTGCTATTGGTTGTAGCAAATATACAGGTATATTGGATGGTTTCTGCAAACACTGGGATAACACTAGAAGAGCGTTTGAAATGGCTAAGCTAACTCACTTTCACGGACATAATATTATAGTTTTCCACCAACATGAAGATAATTTAAAGGTAATTTTCATTAAAGACAGGGCTCTATACATATATGTACTGTATAGACTTCTTTGCATAGAAAGACACACTGACTGTACATGAGACATTTTCCTCAATCATTGTATCATGATTTCCAGGAAATGGTGCCAACAAGTCCTGTAGCAGGCCTGTCCGTGCTGACGCAGATAGTTTAATGACGCGCTTCAGCTGGAGTCCCAAGGGAACAGAATTATACGAAGAAACATTACCGATGATGGATCTTTTGTGGCGGCTGTCCTTTGCTAATCAGTGCACGGTGACAAAATATGAAAACGATTTCAGATCTCACAGTATAGCAAGAAATACAATAAATGATATCTTATTATGTTCTTCTGGGTAAAGTATTTGAGTACATTTGAAATGGCATTCTCTAATTTTTAAATCTCGCAAGAAATAAAGACTACTAACAGTCTACAGCTGCATATCTAGTGACATCTACTGGTGGCAATCTGTAATTACCAAAAATGTGCATTGTCGGTTCTGTAGCGGCACTTGCTTCGTGCAGAAGTGTGAGTATTTCCACATAAGGAAAGAAAAGCCGGTAGTTTTTTTTTTTTTTGGGGGGGGGGATTCAGCCACATGATTT
>JAODUD010000127.1:11825275-11836889 GCA_026784285.1 Stomatorhinus walkeri
TGCATAGATGGGCATACCGTCACTTATCAATTATCACAACTAAGAGACTGACACCCGGAGGGAAAGTAGTGGACAGGCTACTGGGTCAGTAGAGTAGGCTTAACTTGGAGATGCCGCTAATTTGAGTCTCACCTTTTCGCGTAAGTCTGGCTTTATTTAGCTACTTTCATGGAATACCCCCCTGGTCTCCTACCTGAGGCAACACCGACACACTTCCAGGTGAAGGTTAAGGTCCTCTTACTGGAGGCAAGGCAGACTCCTTCTTGGGTGGAGGATAAGGGTCTCCGAGCTGAGGCAGACACCTTCTCAGCTGGAGGTGGAGGGCCTCCTAACTGAGGCACATGCATTTCCAGATGAAGGATGAGGGCCTCCTATGTGAGGCAAGGCAGATGTCTTTCCTGGGTGGAGGACGAGGGCCTCATACCTACACTTTCCTGGGTAGAGGGAAGACCACAAACAGGTGCCCAGGAAGCAAATGCACGAAAGGCCGCGGCTCCTTAGGATGTTTTAATGAAAGTGTCTCATGCACATGAGCCACAGGAACAGCATTAGGGTCCAGCGGGGAACTGGAACACACCATCTCTGCATTTCAGCCCCTAACCAATACCCAAGTAGGCATACAAAACAGACGGTCTGTATTTTGCAAGACATTAAAAAAAAACATTATAGCTACTTTTAATGGGGCTGTGTTCCCTAAGAAGTCCATCCATTCATTCTTCAACCTATTTTCCAGTACAGGGTCATGAGAAGTCAGGGCCGGGAGCATCCCAGTCAGAAGCAAAGACATTTAATTAAGGCCAGATACTGAGCCACGACTCTCTTACGGCATGTTTTTAGCTGTGGGAGGAAACCAGAGCAGCCACAGGAAGCACTTCATGATTCACGGCACAGTGGCACCCAAAAGAGTACACAGCTAGTCAGAATTAACTACACTCTTAAGAGGTCTCTCTAGTAGAATTACAAAATACATTTCATTTTTCCTTTTAAGATTACAGCAGCCATGAACTGTTTGTCATAGTAAATCACAATCCAAGTAAATCACAGTTACAATAAGTAGTGTTATCGGCAACACTGTACTATATGTTATAGTGTTTAGGGGTCAGAAAGCTTATTCGCATCGCAGAGCAATGCCATGTGGTGGCGATTCTAGTGGAGGAGAAAAAAAGCCAGTTATGAAGAGTGCTGCCGTGTGGTGCTGTTGGTCACCTGACACGGTTGGGAGAGCAGACAGAGGCAGCTGACAGACATACATGTGCTCACACGGCCCTCATGTGCAGCGGATTACCGACGAATAAGAAAAGGGACTTTTTCATGACACTTTCAATTTATTACTCTACCTCAGAAGCAGTCTTGTCCAAATCAACAGGCTACTCAACAGCAAGCTTCTGGAAAATTGACTGGTGGCCTTGGAGCCGATCCCAGGAAGGAAGGGACACAAAACCAGGTTCACCCTCGGACATGACACTAATCCGTCACAGGGTGCTCATTATGGGCGCTAATTCAGCAAAGTGGAGAGATGAACCCTTGCTTGCAGCAGGTGAGACACTGCAGCAACCTTTGCCACCCAGTAAGATACTGCTGGAGCTATTGCCACCCAGTGAGGCACTGCAACAACCAAAGCCACCCAGTGAGGCACTGCAAGACCAAAGCCACCCAGTGACGCACTGCAAAACCAAAGCCACCCAGTGAGGCACTGCAAAACCAAAGCCACCCAGTGAGGCACTGCAACAACCAAAGCTACCCAGTGAGGCACTGCAAGACCAAAGCCACCCAGTGACGCACTGCAACAACCAAAGCCACCCAGTGAGGCACTGCAACAACCAAAGCCACCCAGTGAGGCACTGCAAAACCAAAGCCACCCAGTGAGGCACTGCAACAACCAAAGCTACCCAGTGAGGCACTGCAACAGCCCTTTCCCAGAGCTCCGCTGTGAAACTCTTCTCTTAGGGTTGGAGTTTTCCACCTGGGGGTCTGCAGAGGAGGCGAAGAGGCTCTGTAGATAAGTTTCCTTGATTCGGTTTCAGAAATACTAAAGGAGCAAAAATATCCCAGGGTGACCCCCCTATGCTTAGTGGTCTATCTTTAAGTGGGGTTCATTGGTTCAAAGCTGTCAAACATGAAAACCCTTAATGGGCATGAATGCCTTTATAAGTGGCAAAACATAGTCCCCCCCCCCGGAAAACACAGCTTCACTACGAATTCCACTGTCGTATAATTAAGTCTTATAACTCCTTTTAAATTGAGTTGATTATGTCCTGTGAAATGCATTCTTTTTGGCAGTGAGGGAATGGTAAGTCACTCTGTGTTGTAAACAATGTGTAGCAACCTTTATTATCTTTTTTTGCGGGTGGAATTTTTATAGGAACATAAGGGGAAAAAATAGAGGCATGATAATTGACACTGCTGACCAAGAATAACATGATGATACAGTAATTCTACCAGAACTATCACCATTATGTAGTAATGCCCATAAACATTTTTTATAAATAACTGTACTGATTGATATCTTAGAATTATCACATTCTTAAAAACACAAAGCCAGAATGACTGGAAATATTAATCACCCTGTAGCACCATGTGCATTCGACACAGATGCACGCAGAGAAACAGCTTCTGTAGCCATTTACCTCACCTGGAGCCACATGGTTCTGTTTGCTAAGTGGCCATGAGAATTATCTCTGAGTGGAAAGTATTATCTCTGTGTATACACACACACACAATTTAGGAATATATATAAAATTTAGAATACACACACACAGGTTTGTAATTATGTCTTTGTGGGGACCCTCCATTCATTTCTATGGGGAAAACTCGAATTCCAACATGACAACCTTAACCCCTACCCAACCCTAACCTTAAGCTTAAGTAACTAAACAAAATATGAGACTTTTGGCTATTTTTTATTGCATTCATATATTTTTTGTAGGGACCTGAAAGATGGTCCCCACAACATCAAAATAACATGTTTTTATTATATTTGGTCCCCAAAATGTATTATAAATGTAATCCACACACACACGCACGCACACACACACACACAAGACCTGATACACACACCCTCCACACTCCCACTAGGATGAATTCTATTTGTCACTCTGGCTTGTATCCAAGTAAAATGTGGCCAATCAGATTTCAAGTGCAAAGGACATATTTATTACCTACCTCTTCCCTATACCGACATTTTCTGTTTACAACCTGCAGTGACTTACAGTTAAGTCCATGCTGCCTTCCTACAAATACTGTTGCAATTATATAGTTTGCAGCAAAGCATTAGCATTTTAGTAATTGAAAAGAAAAACTGTGACCCATCAGAATGCAAGATCAAATCTGGTAAGCCATTTTTTGTTTGGTGTGGGGCGTAACCTTTGTGCTTTCATTTTGTCAGTTCCAAGTCAGCTACTAACATAAAGGTGAAATAATCCCATATACTGTAATTTGTCTGGGGTTAGGGTTAAAGACCTTGTTAATTTTTTTATGTCTGTTGTGTTTTATACATTTTATATTTGTCATATTAAGGTTTAAAACAAAAGGTATAGTTGTTCCCATCCGTAAAATATGAAATATTGACAGTATTCCAAGAACTGATACATTTCTGTACACTAGTTAATCCTTGTCATCAGCCAGCACACTTAAAGTAGATAAGTAATCTTTCAGAAAATGGTACTATTGACACAAAAGGGCTGTCAACGTAGATAAGGTGTACTTTAATTATCCCAGGAACAAATTCATTATGTACCCTCTCACAGTTATTATTACAGGTTTCTTGCATGTACAGTACTGTGCAAAAGTCTTAGGCAGTCAAAGGAAATGCTTAAAGCTGCTTTTCTGTGTACCAAGTGTACACAATTTAATACTAGAACATATGAAAATTATGAGTAACACAACAAAGACTTACAAGAATGTCCTCCAGTTCTCCAAAAGTTTACTGGTAACTTGTGGCTTGACCCCCAGAAGAGCACTGCTTCAGTTCCCAAACCTCTCCTCAGGGGCACCCAGCCATTCACTGTGCTTCTTACATTTCACATCCAGTTTCATCCCTTCATTCATTCAGTTTTAAACATCAGTGAAGTGTGGATTAAGTGTACGAGGTGGGGTATTGGTTGAGTCAAAAAAAAAAAGAAAAAACACGGGTGTATTTGACGGTTCCTGCAGACACTTTAGGAGAGCTTTTGAAATGGCTACGGTGACATTCTTTGACAGACATACTGTAATATCATAGTTTTACAGCAACATGAAGATTATTTGAACAAAATTTTCTTAGACTGTCTAAAACTTTGACACAGTACTGAATTTCAATACGCAAGTACAAATAAACACATTTATTAACCTTATTTACATGATCTGTACTATATAGCTGGACTGCGTAACTCATTGACAAACATCTTTTCTGATCTGCATCTCTTATGAGTATCAGAGAAATGTTTTGCTTACTTTATATAGTTTTTCTGCTTCTAAAATCCACATTACAGATCGTCCATCCATCACCCACAGCCCCATTTTAATACAGTCTGTCCCTGGAATCTGTCCCTTGAGGCACAGTACACACTCAGGATGGGATGCCAGTCCGTCACAGGACACATAGTCACACACCAGGGGCAATTTAAAGAAGCTAATGCAAATGTGTTTGGAATGAGGCAGGAGACTGGAGACGTCAGGGACTTACACAGTGGAATCAAGCGCACATTGCTGGATCTATCAGGCCACTGTGTCTCCGGGGACCGCCATGCCAAGACAAATATCTCAAAGAATGTAACAGTTTGCATGACACTGGTGCTGAAAGCATAACCTGACACGACTGTAGATCTAAACTGTGTCTGGATGTTAAAAATGACTCAATAAACATAACCCCTAATTTATTTATATTTTTTTATTTTATTTTTGTTAATACCATACTGAGAGCAACGTGCCAGAAGTTCATTTATTCACTTCCTTTATTATTAGGCTAATTCGTGTCACCTGTTTCACTACCTGTTTGAGAAGCGTCCTCTGCACGATGTGCTGTTTTGTGTTGTTTTGCAATACGCTCTGTGAGTATACAGTATATGCCACCTTGCAGTTTTGACAACTACAAGAATTCAGCTGACTGGCTGCAGTCGCGCACAAAGCACCGTCCCAAAGTGGCCATCATATGCGGCTCAGGATTGGGACACTTGGCGAACGTGCTGGAGAGCCAGGACGCGTTCCCCTACTCGGACATCCCCGGCTTCCCTCAATGTACAGGTATGGTCTTTATTCTGCAGTGATGCTGATGCAGCACTTGAGACAGCATCGAGTTCTCAGGGTGCTTGGGAGCACTGTGACATAGCATCTCTCCCCAGTATCTATGCCACATACTATATGTTAGTGTAGTATATTTCATATACCTGTATATGGATAGTATGACAATAAAGCCAACTTGACTCTATGTGCTGTAGGTCGTCATAGGTCACTTCATTATAAGTATTCCGAAATGAGTAGCAATAGTCATCCGATATTCATACCCACTGGAAAATTGCAGATCCAGTCTTGCTCTCGATGAGCCACACATATAGGTGAGAGCAGGTTTTTGGTTCAGAGAACAGGGTCAGTCTGCACCCGTGAAGCAACTGGGTGCCCAGCAGTGGCATCACCCCACCAGCCATGGAATTTGAACTAGTGTCCCTCCATCCCACTCCACCCCATCAATATTAATATAGTACTGATAGAAGCTGTCTTTGATAATGCTCGGATGGTGACTGCATTATATGTGTTTGTCTTCCGTGGCCTGGCAGCACCAGGCCATGCCGGGCGGCTGGTGTTCGGGGTCCTCAGAGGGAAGTCCTGCGTGTGCATGCAGGGCCGATTCCACATGTTTGAGGGACATTCCCTCTACAAGGTGAGACACGAGTCCATTAAATCCCCCGGCGTGTCATATGCAGACAGCCTCACTTAAATGGGTTGTAGTTTTAATCTGTAAAATCAGCAATTAGTTTCAAAAGTCACATTCAAGCATGTTTGTGTACATTATATATTGTCGTTGAAGTGGAGGAAATTGCCTATAGAAAACAACAGAGTACAAAAAAGTTTGAAGCGCATCCAAAAAAGGGTGTTATCTAAGGATAAAGGCCATTCAGGAACAGAGTATTTATCAAGTACCAGTACAAAAACCTATATGGATACAGATCACAGGTGTGTGTGTGTGTGTGTATATATATATATATATATATATGCACACAAACATACACTATGCTGAGCGGATCACCTGGCCCTGCAGAGGACAAGTTGGCATGCAGACATGTAAACTGCTAAGTTCATCTTAGGTCAGGGTTACTTGTCAAGTTGACTGAACTTATAAGTAACTCGTGACTACAATGGAGTAATGATCCATCCCTCCTTCTGTTGACCCTGGTCATGCACCCTGAGCTGCCTGGTGTAGCCTCCAGTCCTCATACCATGTAACAAATTTTTAAAAATCTAAAAATGATGTGCATCGATGTGCCCTTTTTCATTGACAGGATGTCAGTACAACCCACTGCTGTCCTGCTGTATAAATCAGCAGCCCTCTGCCCTCCTCTTACCAGCTCACATCAGGCATGTTCTTCCACATACATGCAGGTCACCTTCCCTGTGCGGGTCTTCAAGTTGCTGGGGGTGGAGACCCTGATTGTCACTAACGCTGCAGGATCCCTGGCCAGCAACTACAAAACCGGGGACATCATGATCATCAGCGACCATATTAATATTCCAGGACTCGGCGGGTTTAATCCGCTGAACGGACCCAATGACGAAAGGTCAACCGTCTCTGTGTATCATGGGGTGGTGTTTGGCTCAGAAGGTTGTGGGTTCTAATCCTGTGGCTGACAGGGTGATGTCACCATTGGGCCCTTGAGCGACGTCCTTAACCACAATTTGCTCCAAAGACACTATGCATCACTTTGGACAAAAGCATCTGATGAATGAATGTAATGTTTTTCAGCTATGTGACTGTGCTGGCTGTGAATAGTGGGTTACTTTGATATCATGGTGCCACCAATATGTAACATCTGTTGATTCTTATGAAGGACCTTCTACTAACCTGCCACTGTCACTCTCTCCCCCGCACATCAGGTTCGGCCCCCGTTTCCCTGTCATGGGTGCTGCTTATGATAAGGGCCTGCGTCGTCTGGCCTGGGATGTAGGCAAGAAGCTGGACATAACAGACCATGTGCAGGAAGGAGTCTACTGTATGGTAGGGGGACCCAACTTTGAGACCATTGCTGAGGCCCGCCTGCTGCAACGGCTGGGGGTGGATGCTGTGGGTAAGCGGCTTTTTTTCAGAGTGACACACATTTTGATAGAACAGGAACAGCTGGTCACTGGAACAGGTGGGGGTTAAGACCCTTGCTTGGCTATCAATGTAAGATAAGAAGATTTGGTAATATAGCAGCAGATTATTTAGGAATGTTTCCCATTCCTTCTGACAGTCCCATTAGATTGCTTCTTCCCTATTCCTGGCTAAATCTTGGCCATTCCCAGTGTCTCCTGCTTCACCTTGTTCTTGTGCACTGCGGTTTTAGAGACTTTGAGCCTATAAGCAACCTGCTGCTCAGTGTAGCCTCCTGCCTGCAGAACCAAGATTAAACCAGGATTTAACAATGCAGTTTCTTAAAAATTTGTCTTCTTAATTTTTTCCAGAGCTATGTGTGTGTGTGTGTGTGTGTGTGCGTGTGTGTGTATGTGCTCTTTGGACATGTTTTCCTGTCTATGGTTAAATAGTTCCACTTTTGTAAACATGGTGCATGCATGTTACCATATGTATCTGAGATAACATCAAACATTTAACCGTAGATGGGGAAACATGTCCAAAGAGCACATTGTGAGACACAAGGGCTATAAGTAATATTCATAGGGTAGGTACCAGTTTTGTTTTTTTTTATTTGTAGAAAGGGTCAGAGCATTATATGTTTATTTTCTTCACTTCTCAATCGAAATTCTCCATATTTTTTGAATCTCTGAAACAGAAGTTACTATACTTTTTGTCCAAAAATCACATTCATTACTTTTGGGCAAGGAGAGTTTTTCCAAAACTATACGGAGGACCTACGTCATCAGACCAAAAATCCATTACCTCTGTTTCAATGATTAGTGCTGAGGCATTTAGGTCTACAGAGAATCTTAAAAGAAATGTGCTCACGTTCCCACCCTCTCTGCTGTTTCGGTATATCAGGTCCGTATTATTGTACGTGACATGCCGTAATCGCTCCTTTCCCTGCTGCAGGCATGAGCACGATACCAGAAGTGCTGATCGCCAGTCACTGTGGCATGAAGGTCTTTGGCCTCTCCCTCATCACCAATAAAGTGGCCATGGACTACGAGGACCAGCAGGTAGTTACACAAGAGGAAGTGCTTGCAGTCAGCAGGAAGAAGTCCCACACGCTGCAGACAATCATCATGGAGCTGGTTGGCCATTTGGGCAGCACCACAGACTAATGAAACAAAATGCAGTCGAATGAAGCTTCATTTGCCATCTGTAGGAGAATGAGAGCAGGTACACTGGGGTGTGTTTTGTCACATATCCCATCATGCTCTCCTCATTTAATGATGTACACACACTTATAGAGGTGAGAGTGAAGACTGGGGTCTGCCCACAGGGTCAGGGGGTAAAGGCCTAGTTCAAGGGTCCAGCTGCAATATGGCTATTCTGCAGAGCACTGCATAGCTGAGCTGAAACATCAGCTGAAGAATGTCACATTTGAATAATTTGCTCCTTCACTTTGGCTTTTAGTCTAAATGAATTACTGAATTTTGATTTTATTTCCTTAGATGTCATTTTTTCTGAGGTTTACTTTATGTTGAAAGGTTGGAAAAGAAAGTAGATCTTGTCACCGCCTAATCAAATTCTGTAATCAGGGTCCAGTTGTCTTGCATGGTTTTGTTTTTGTGTGCTTGTACTGATGCTAAAATGACCATCTTTAATTTTCATTTTCATACTATGCCCCTCCCAAAAATGAAGTCAGTCCCTCTTCTTTAATTCCTCATTATGTTGCTGGAATCCAGTACCTGTAACTACTCCAGATTTACATCATTATACTGTGCAAACCAGGTCACTTTCTCAAAACTCCTACTGTAAGAGCAACACGAGGGCATTGTTTTGTATTCACAACATGTTACATTACTCTTACAGAAAGAAGTTTAACAACCTACATTAAATTTAATGTTCAAACATGTACTTCACACTTTAATAAAACGTAACAAATTTATATTTTCATTCGCATGAGTACAGACACTCCACACTTAATGACCAAGTTCCGTTCCTACGACTAAGTCTCCAAGACTACGAATATGTAGTCTTGGAGATTGTGAACACTAGGATAGTGAAGACTGAGCGACTGCAGGAACGAGACTGAGACTGAGAAAGGTGAAGCGAGATGAGATGCTTGATGCTGAGACGCCACGTTCCAATTTCCACAAAGTTCTTGTACAATGTACAACACCAACCGGTTGGAGAGCCGATTGTAAGTCCAGGTGGTCGTTAAGCAGGTAGGTCCTTAAATGAGGAGTGTCTGTATAAAGATTGAATTAACATGAATGAACTCTTTATCATATGCTGTTTGGGGAAATCTTCAGTAATTTCCCACATGTTAGATATCCCCAAAGCCACATGCATCTGGTTAACGACAGCTTAGAGCCAAAGACAAAGGTCATAGTTCCAGACAGACAAAAACTCCTCAGTACAGGGAATTAATTAGGCGCAGTACCAGGGTTGGTCATCAGGTGACTACGCTGATCTGTGGTAACTATCTTTGCCTGTCCCATATTAAGAATCCCCAGTATAATGTGACTTATTGTGATCCAAAACCTCTTCCTTATTACTTTTCTATGCAGTATTTTCTAAAAGTCAAGACACATTGTTTGTCTCTATGTAAAGGATATCAAAAGGATATCAAAGAATTGGAAGGTATACTGTCATTTAGCATTAAACTATATCTATGTAATAACAAAGTACTCCCCATACCAAAGTACTCCACACTTCTGATTGTGTGCTGAACTATAGGGCAAAGATCTGTAACAGGCAGGACAGAACGTTACTGTTAGTCAGTGTGCACTTCTGGACAGGTTGTGGACTTTCTGTCACCATGAACTGGATAAGCAACCATCCATGTGAACACGGAGTAAGAGACACACTAACACTATCAGGGGAGGGAAACAGTCCAGCTGGAAGGCGTGAGATTCCACAGTGATGCCACATCACCTCCTTTCACTCTTACGTAACGGGAAATCCACAAACAGGGTGGCCAGGATATGCATTCGGTCCCCAACACTTTCCTCACATTAAAGGGTCTCAAAATCATGGATTGTCATGCATCAAACTGAAAATGTGTTATTTCCACAGTATGTTATACACAGAATGTCCACAAATGAAATAAAAAAAACAACAGAATAATAAACATTAAAAAACAGAATGTTATTATTACGGACTCATCTCCTGAGGTCAGTACTTGGCTGAACCAAGTCTCAATTAGCTTTGCACACTGTGGTGAAGCAATATTTGCGCATTCCTCCTAACAAAATTGCAAATGCTGTGTCAAGTTAGCTGGGCAACAGCCATAAAAAACAATTTTGAGGTCATGTCATAGATTTTCAATGAGGTTAAGGTCCGGACATTGACTGGGTCACACAAGGACATTTTTGTCATTTAAAGGCAGTCCGGTGTTGCTTTCACTGTGTATTTTAGATCTTTATCCTGTCGAAGGACAAATCTTGTACCCAGTTTCAGTTTTTTTGGCAGAGGGGCACAGGATTTCACTCAGGACTTTTCACTCAGAGATGTTTTTTTAGCAAGGCCCTCTTCCTTGCCAGTCTTCCATAAAGGGCCTTTTTTTATGGAATACCTAAGAGATGGTTGATGCATGAACATCACCTCGCATTGCAGCCACGCACTTCTGTAAGTCCTCCAAAGTCAAAGTTGGCCTTATGGTAGCTGCTCTCGTCCGGCCACTCAGTTTAGTGGGGTGGCCCATTCTAGGCAGAATGGTACTGTAGTAGTTTCATATATTTTCATCTTTCATATGATGGTCTGCACTGGGCTCTGTGGAATCTTCAGTGCTTTTGAGATCTTTGTATCCTTCCACAGATACATGCTTGTCTGTAATAATATCCTTGACTTGCTTGGAATGCTCTTGGTCTTCATTTTGAACCACTTCTTACCTTGCTCTGGGTCGAGGTCTCCCTCAAACCAAGGAGAGGATGGGAGCACCCCTGCATTTTGGTACAGTCTACAATTATGTTCATACCTAGGCCTCCTCAGGATCATCATCCACACCATTATTCTCCAAGGTCAATGGCATATCACAATGTCATTCCCTTTATGGCCAAATGCGATGGACTACTTCCCTGTAGATTTCCCAGAATCCCATAATGCTGTTTGCAGTGCTTACCATAGTCTTCATTGTTGGAGCGGTAAATCAGGAGAATCGGGAGAATTCCGTGTAGGCCACCTTGGTCGTGGACTAGTAGTGAGTCAGGAAGCATAACTATCTTAAGATAACTTACTCACTGGGTCTCAGACTGTGCGGCACCCACTTGCTTTGGGCAGTCCTCCTAACTTACTCACTGGGTCTCAGACTGTGCGGCACCCACTTGCTTTGGGCAGTCCCCCTAACTTACTCACTGGGTC
>JAODUD010000127.1:11891952-11905479 GCA_026784285.1 Stomatorhinus walkeri
AAATGCTTTGGAACTGTTTATTGCTGAACTCTTATGACTAATGTATATCTAATACATATGGGTTTAATACCAATCAGAGAATGTATTTCTGTTCCCAGGTTTGGTTTCTCCTGCCACAGATTTGGGCAGATTTATTTCTGACAAGAGTCATACTCTTTTAACAATGCAGTTAGTGATAATTAAATGTATGGCCCTCGTATGTCTAGACACTTGCTTATTTCTCTTATAGGTGAGAGATGTGAGGATGATTTCTGACCGCAACTCCAGAAGATCAAAGGGGATTGCTTATATTGAATTTGTTGAAGCTAATTCTGTTCCTCTGGCGATTGGTCTGACTGGCCAGAAGCTCCTGGGGGTGCCTATCATTGTGCAGGCATCACAGGTAAGACCTGTCCTCATTTGATCCATTTCCATAAAAGCAGGAGGATGCTGACTGCAGGATGAGCTTTTCTCTCTGACTTTCCTCAATTAAACCCAATAGGCTGAGAAGAACCGGGCTGCTGCGATGTCCAACAACCTGCAGAAGGGTAACGCCGGGCCCATGAGGCTTTATGTGGGCTCCTTGCATTTCAATATCACAGAAGACATGCTGCGGGGGATCTTCGAGCCTTTTGGTCGGGTACGCAACTCTTTGCTAAAGGAATAGTGGTACGCCTCATTTTAAAGCTCGTGTAAGTGATTTTCTAATGCTGCTCTTCATTTCACCAGATTGAGAGCATCCAGCTGATGATGGACAGTGAAACTGGAAGATCCAAAGGATACGGATTTATCACTGTGAGTGGAACTGCTCTGCTTCTTTGAGGCTCTTTGTAGCATCAGAGGTTCTGAGCTCTTTCTATTCTGTACAGTTTGCAGATGCTGAATGTGCTAAAAAGGCTCTAGAACAGTTGAATGGCTTTGAGTTGGCTGGCCGGCCAATGAAAGTGGGTCATGTGACTGAACGTACTGATGCGTCAACTGCCAGCTCCTTCCTGGACAGCGATGAGCTTGAGAGGACTGGTATCGACCTGGGAACCACTGGGCGCCTGCAACTGATGGCCAGACTAGCTGAAGGTAAACATCGAGTATAGTCTGTAGCAGTTGCATTTTGCTTTAAGGTAGATGTGTCATTGTAAATGGTTCTAGTGTGATCACTCCCTTTTGCATCAATATAGCATTTGATAATTATGAAATTTCTGTGGGATCTGTTCTGGTGTCTCAGGTACAGGCTTACAGATTCCTCCCGCTGCCCAGCAGGCCCTGCAGATGAGTGGCTCTATTCCATTTGGTGCCATGGCGTCTGTATCTGGTAAATGCTTATGCATGTTGCATTTATGGATATGATGGCAAACGCCCATAGTGTTCTTGTTCACTATGGTCGCGCCTGGTTAGTAACTGTACATTTGGGCTCAGAGTAGAAGGCCCATTCTGCAGATTAGAATTACCATACTGGCAGAAGTAGCAATGGAGACGCATTGAATCTGCCCCACATGCCCAGTATTTGCTTTCATGTGGCCCGGCCCACTTGTTGAAGTACTGAAGCAGATCTTTCATTTCAGCCATGCATGTTTAATTGATGAATACGTTGTATGCCGTCATGCCATCTTTAGTTACATCCCATCTAACTATTCCACTGGGCTAACTGTGCTTTAATTTTTTTTCTTAGATTTGCAAGCAAGGTTGACTCAACCCCCTGAAGGTGAATGGATTTAAATATCTAATGCATGAAACTGCTTTATCAGCGAGAGAAATTGTGGTCACTCTTTATGGTTCTCCTTTATATTTCTTGTGTGAAGATTTGTACTGCAGCCATCCTGAACTTTGGTAGTATGTTGTGAAGTTAGATGCTAAAAACCAGTTAATGTGTTACTTGAAATGAGCTCTTGTCACTGGGTGGTGGACCTTACCGTGCCTGTCTGCCTTGGACATCCCCTCGAAACTAAAAAGTAAAATGTTCCTTATCCCTTGCAGCTGCCATCAACCCGGCATTGAACATAAACCTGAACCTGAATGTGAACACTGCTCTGAACCTGCCAACACAGCCTCTGGCCACGCAGTGCTTCCAGCTTTCCAACATGTTCAACCCTCAGTCGTATGTATCCTGGCTTTTTCTATTCTCTTCTTTAATCACAGGTGATATGGCAGCCCTGTAGTTGATTTTTATACCACAGCTGTAGTCAGATGTGGGCTCAAGTAGTGGTTCTAGTTGTGCATGGTTTACTAAGTAACTTTAATGGTTGAGCGATTGAAATGTAGTGACTTATGGTAGTCATTCTGAATTAGATTTGCTTGTTTTGTTTGTTAGTAGTTCATGTTCTCTCTGAGAACAGTTGGTAATTATCTGTTTCTGGAAAGGTGCAGTGGTTTAGCTACAGATTAGGGCTGGGACGATTATTCGACATAATCACCGATGTCGATTTTGAAAATGCATCGACATGGAATTTTAGTGTCAATGCGTTGCATAAATGTTTTGTCTGCAGTGCACTAAGTATATTGTACGGGTGCATGTTAACACTCCTTTTAAGAATCATGCAATACGTCTGCTAATAACTGAACTTTACTGTCCACCTGATCTCTTAGCCACTCGAACTATGATATTTTATCTCTTGGCCCTGTGAGCCTCTGGAGAAATACGTGGCAAGAAAGGCTCGTACGCGGTCTTCTGAAGTTTGGGAATACTTCAGTCATTACACCTTTTCTGCACCTCTACTGTAGCTGATGTTAATGACACTTTCAGCCATTTATTTTTTGTTTGCTTATTCTGTCATGTAAGAGTGAGGCAAATTATAGTTTGACTATTCTTACACACACTACCCTAAATCGTTCCTTTCTCACTGAAGCTTAACTATAAGCTTTTCTTGCGTTAAAAACATGTTTCTCTAGTTGTGAAATTCTATCTTTTAGCATCTATTTCAACATTTCAGTACACAAATTTGACTAAACTATTGCAGTGATTATTAACTTCAGTCTAACAGAAATCCTAATGAATCTCTTAAGATTTGCCTTTTTTGTTCATAATGCTCTGTTAAATTGAAATGTTAATTTAGATTTGTGAGTGTGGGGGAGGGGTGAATTGTATTAAATGACTAACTTAATTTTATTTAAGCAATTTTCATCAGATCAAGCGAAAAACTAGTCATAATCGGGGGGGGGGGGATTGCTAGATTACTCGTTCAAAGAATCGTTTGGGACGGCACTATTTCAGATTATTTATTAATTGATGTTAACCATGGTAATTTGAGTCAAGTAAAACGACCCTCCTTCGTTGTGATGTGTGATCACTTAGCACTCAATTGGGTATTTAGCGTGTATATTGTAAATGTGTGTGGAAGTTGGAGCTTGATCACCTTGCTTTACAGTGAAGATGAACCAGGCTGGGACATTGAAATTCAAGATGATGTCATTGAAGAATGCAACAAACACGGGGGGGTTGTACATGTATACGTCGACAAGAATTCATCTCAAGTAAGCGTCCGGTTACCCTTCAGTGATAAACCCCGCTGCTGCTTGTGTGTGTTGCGTACAAACAGTGTCCTGTTTTCCAGGGTAATGTGTATGTGAAATGCCCCACCATCCCCGCTGCCATGGCGGCTGTGAATGCTTTACACGGCAGATGGTTCGCAGGTATGTTCCAGTTTGTGCTGTCGATGAATGTTTAATGTTGATTGCAGTAATGCTATTGGTTGATCCAATTTACCTTCATTCCTTTCACAGGAAATATGATAACGGCAGCCTATGTTCCTCTGCCAACCTACCACAATCTCTTCCCAGACTCTGTGGTGGCTACCCAGCTCCTGATGCCGGCTCGGCGATGATTTGGCAAAGTGAGGCATTGTTTGTACTGTATATAAATATACCCCATCCTTTTTTCGACAGTTGGGCTTTTACTGAGCTTGGATCAGCTTTCAAGTTCTGAGTAGCAAATAACGGCAATTTTTCTCCATAGTTTCTTACTAACAGGAGAATTTTGGCCTTCCTTTCCCACTCAGCCTGTGTCTTGTTTTGTGGAGATTTTCTAATTTTTGGCAGAAGCCAGGCTTAATTTGAAGGTACATCAAAGATAAACATTGTGAGGTTTTGACTTGTATAATAAAGGCACAGTAGTTTTAAGTATTCCTCGTCTGTTCTTGCCACTGACAGTTTTGACATTGCTTGTAAATTTGTTGTACATAGTTGTCTTGTGCTTTCCAGCTTTGGCATTCCCCCCCTCTTCTCCCTGCCCCCTCTCACAACTTGTGCTCAATAAAAAAAAAAAAAAAAAGAGCGAGAACATTGTAATTTGTTGTCCATCTGAATATTCAATGTTTAAGCTCTATGAGCTCGAATCTTTAGTGACGATTTATTTGTGCTCATTTAAAAACCACTTGGTATTTCTAAATCTTTTGTAATCAAGGTTTGATTTTTGTAAAGAACTTGATTAAAATTTATTTCAAATAAAGTTTATCCTTGTGTTCAGTGTAGTTGCTTTTATTTAATTGGGAACATAAATTGTGTAATGTACTGTTTGTGGGTGGAATTCTGAATGCTTTTTCCTGATGGCAAATACTTGTATTCTGTATTAATGAAATGTACGAAGGTGGCACACCATATGCTTTAGTAAATGGCTTAGCATGTACTCATTGTTCCATGGGTTAAAACCAAAAAATAGCTTTCAAAGAAAATACATCATTGGAAAAACAATCAGGCAATGTAGTTTTTCATTCTCATTTTTTTTGCTAGAGTGAAACATGCAAGGTTAGATATACCCAAGCGCCTTGTCAGCTTGGAATCTAAGTGCAGTGAAGCTGAGCTTCCAGTAAGTGCAAGTCAGCAGTGGAGCAGGAGCTGTGCAATATGAAACACTGTAAGAACCCAGCCTAACAGTGTGAAACATAAATAATTTTATGTAAAAGTGCTACTCCAAATTGGCCCATTCCACATCTGTCCCACTCTGATTCCTCTCCTCCCTGTCCTTCAGTCAGTTTGAAAAGCCTACTCATCTCTCCTTAATTTGCCGAGTAATCCATAATCAGGGGTTAGTTTAATAGCTGCTTTGAATTGTACCCTCTCATTTGTCTTCTGTTGGATTGAACTGGCTCAGATTTTTACACTGCTTGTATTGAGAAGGTGTCCATGTGGGAAATTAGTTTATACATTCATTTTGCAGCTTTTGAAGGTTCTGTTCTGCATTCAACCTGAAGATAGCATATACAATAGCAAACACTGTGTCCCTTATAAAAATGTACTTTTAAAAATATGTCATTGTTTGCTTTACTCTGTGTGTTTTGGTGGAGTGTAACTTAATTTGAAGGAATCGAAGGTAGCGATGTAAATCCAGTTGCAGTAAATCAGGAATGGCAAATTCACTTCAGATTAAATTCTGTGGGCCCGCGTCCTGCGCTCTGCGAGCAAGGTCTGCATCTGGCCCAGTGTCATTGACAGTCCTGAGACGGGCTTCTGCCAGTGGATTCCAGTCAGGTGCTCCCCAAGGACCTGTACCACACTCTGCCGGTGCATCAGCTCCCATAATCCATCTGTTGCAAGGACTAGAAATTTGTCCTGGGGTCGGACCCTGTGGTACGTGACCTCTGGCTCGGCGGTGAGGTAGGGTGGCGTGTGAGCCTCAGGAGGGAGCATGCTGGCAATGTCCTTCCCTGACAGCATCTCTTGATGCCTCTCACATACGTGCATAAGGAGCTCGCTGCTCCATTTAAACTTGATGTTCCCAAAGGCCCGGAATGGAGTGAGGAGGCCCAGCAATCGGTCGTGCCTGACCACAGTCGCCTTCTCAGACCGTGGGTGCTCAGACTGCAGCCTCCGTATCTCCATCAGGTTCTTGGCATCGTGGTCATTGCTGATGGTCAAAGCTGACCACATACCATTGTTTTCCTGGACGCCAATCATAGCCCGGCTGTCACCGAGGTTCGCTACATGCAGATGGGTGCCATCCAAGTGTGCTATGCATGCTGTACAGCCCGAGAGCGCCACCCAGAGGGGAGTATAACATGAAGAGTCTTCCCCAAAGTCTGCCTGTGCTTCCAGGGAGATGTCATTGTCCAGTCTCCTGAAGGCCTTGACCAGAGCATCCTGGATATCTCTGTCCTCATCCTGGCTAAGGTCGATCAGCTCCTGCCAGTATGATCGTAGGCTGTTGAAGTGGCGCTTTCCGGCATTGCTGCCAATGCTGGGACGGTCACTGGGACGCTTGTGCCACTGCAGGACTGGAATGACCGGCCGGCCTTTTTCCATCGCATCTTCGATGTCCACCAGTGTCTTCAGTGGAAGCAGAGACACAGCTACGTAATAGAAAAGTCGCTCGCTGACAGCCTGTGCACACGCATAGCCTCCATGCCCGTCAAACACACCGAAGAGCATTTCCCTGCTCTGCAGGCAGGTGGCAGCACTCCACCGGTCCTCAGGGGGCGAGTTTGAGGGCAACAGGTTGCTGTCAAAACCCAGCACCGGACCATTGCTTCTTCCTTCATACCCATTGACTTTATAACTATATTCATTGCATTTTAAAAAATGATTAATCTGAGGAAAGGATATCTGATTTGTCTGAGAATCAGCTCTGTACTTCCTGTTTTGGTTTATACTTGGATGACAGACTCCCTTGCACACTGAGAGGTCAATAAGGCGGCATAGTCTACTGAGATCACAGCGCAAAAAAAGCTGACGGAAACAGTGTGGGTTTACTGATCTCCACTTGTGCATTGCTCAGTTAACAATGAACAATGAATATGGTAGAATTAGAGGATCTTCAAATGTCCAAGAAATTCAGAAAGGTACTGTCCCTGACCTGTTTAAACAAAAAAGTGACACGTCATAAAAAATACATGAACACACCTTATGATATGCTGCAGGCCAAAAAGTCCTGAAAAAAATAATAATAATCTTGCGCACACAGGAAATCTATAAAACCTTAAAGCAATGGTCTCCAACGCTGCTCATTGTGCAATAAATGACCTTTTATTGTTGTGCACTATCCCATAATGAACTGCTTAAAGCACATTATATTTGACATGTCTTTGGTTTTAGAGTTATTAACTTGTTTATTTATTCCAAACCACACTGAATGTACAGATTGTATTTAGTAATAATTATATATGGAAATATATCATCTGAAAATACAAGTGATGTGCATTGTCCAAAGCACAGACATCTCTGTTTCATGTTGTTTAAGAGTTATTATAACAGTTATTAGACTATGAAGGGACACTCAGGGCATCTGACTGTAGGTGAATGTGAGGTGCACATGGCGACACTCAAAAATTAATTAAAACTTTGCAGTGAAGATGTCTGGAAATGAAAGGGGTGTGCAATAGTTGCCATTAACTCTAAATGCTAAACCAATATCTAGTTACAGCTGAAATAGTCTAATTTCATAGTTATTAACAAGATTAAACACGAACAGTGAAAGGACTTGAATAGCACAATGATTGGTGCACATTGTTGTCTGTGCACTAGACATCAAGAATGTGTCATTTAAAAAATTGCCTGACGTGCTATTATTAAAGCATGAATACACTGTTCGAAAAAATGAGTAGCAACCTGTATCTCCGCTTGTCACTGGGACTGTGCCCCAGTATAGGGTTTGCCAGTTGTACCCTAGGTGTAGGTAAACGTACCTTTCGGTCTAATTTAAGGTAGAGAAATGGACTCTAAGCAACATCCCCAAGGTACAAATAACACTAATGTACCTCCAATGGTACAAAAATGTTCCCTGTAGTCCATGTCTGTAGCTTAAAAGGTACTTTTACCTACAGCTAAGGGTATAACTGGCAGACCCTTGAAGGTACAGCACCAGTGACAAGCAAAGGTACAAATTGCTACTGTTTTTTTCTTACAGTGTATGAGGCTAACTTCGCAGTGGAAGAAGATAACTACATTATGTGCACAATATTAAAAAATAGACTAATGCTGATAATGTTTAATAATCATATCTTCAGTTGGAGCAAAAAGCCAAATCCACCTTAAACTATAGTCAGGAATTGACTTATTCGTGCTGTAGTTTCTGCTTTAAAATACGGCAGGTAAACTGCACGGCTTTAAACAATTATCATCAAAATGAAAAAATCCACATAATAAGCTTTGTGTTTAAAAGCATCACTACTAGGGGTCACTTACATTTTTATCTACAAAACAAAAAATACATTTTACACATAAGAAAGTACTGGCTAAAATAAGACACTGAGCATACATAGAGAATCTCTTTACTTACCTTTTCTGCGCCGTCTTACCTTGATAAACATGTCATTTCCTCCTGAAACCCTCACGTTTAACCCAATGTCTTGATAATGTGGTTACATTTTAACTTGGACACGTCCTCTCTCACTTAACATTTGTGGCACAGAGCTTTTTAGTCACCTGATTAGTTAGACTGCAGTTTCTGAGAATTACTTAATATTCTTAAAGTTAAACGGCAATGTTTGATAAACATTAACCGGAAACTCAATGTGTTGGAGGGACAAATCAATCTGAAAATCTAAGCTAACAGGTACAGTGTTTAACAGTATTGTTTATCTGTGTGTGTAGGCTCACACCAATTCTGTAATTGCCATTTGCTTGTTTTCCCTGCGTCCACATATGTTTCTGTCACAGATTCTCCTCACACCAAAAAAGGCCAGCGCCAAAGTGTAAAAAGACAGCTGTCTCTAAACCAAACATGGTGTGTCTGTCCTGCGAAGGCCTGGCGTCTCCTGAAGGCTGTTTCCTGTTCTTCTTTGGAAATACTTAGGCAGCATACCACTTCACTTCATACATATGGCTTATTTCACATTTGAAAATATCCCAATATGTTAAAATGCCCTAATTTACTTTTCCCTGAAATTCCTGATTTTAGGGGCCCACTTCAATGTTCATGAACTCATGAAACAGGAGGTAAAGAAGTCAGAGGTGGGAGGCGACAGTGCCGTGTCTACATTTCACATGCAAATGTGATGTTAGACAATTTTGTATTTAAAAAAGAAACTTTTGTTATTGTTGTTCCTGCCAATAATAAAAGTTCACACTAAAATTAACATAATAGTTTACACAAATTGCAAACACAAAAGAATTTCATTATCAGTGTATATAATTCATCTCATTTATTAGTATTAATCGGGTAAGATTTCGTTTTTGGCAACCAAAAGTTGCCAAGGTGCTTTTCTGGATTAAAAGTGGATTAAAATGAATATTGGGATGCGTATAAATGCGCAAGGTACGTTGTAATACATGACAATACTCGACAGTCTAAGATCATGAATTATCATTGCCGTTTATATTTGTCTGTATATTTAAACGCAAGTTTAACAGTTACGTGTAATGCAGGAATAAAGACCACGCTAGAAAGTGCGTCTTATAAACACTCTGCAGAAGCACTTTCCGGGTTGTAGTTCACGGTGAGCGGCCGCATCCTGCCCTCCCCTTCTCCTTCCTGCCTGTCATCCAGTGCTACTTGTGTAATCCGTACGTAGGTCCGTTCGCAGTTATTGTTGTTCTGCGCCGTCACATTTTCCCAATTGTTACTGCCCTCTGCGGTAACAAGCTTCTGATCGCTGGATTATTTCACTTTGTAAAATTTACGTACTTGCTGTTGTAACTTTAGGCAGCTTCATTGCACGAGTGTCTCTTCTGACTGGGATATCCACACACATACTAAACGTGTTTGATATCTGTTTATTAGGGAGCAACCTCGTCAGCGTCACTGCTGTGTGGTTCAGTAAAAATGTTTGGCAAGACGGTAATAAGGAGTATTTGGGGATCGAGGAGTGCGGTGGCATGTTATCGTCGGAAGTATACAGAAAGTGCTGTCAATGCCGCCCATCGACAGAAGGGTGAGTATTTAGTCAATCCCTTTGCTATATTACGCAGTTATTATTCTTTAGCTATTCAGGTAGTCCTATTCTATTCCTGTTATTGCACTAAATATTCAGCATCCTGCACATGTTAGTGTTTAAGCGCTAACATATACGATGACGTTTAAGAACAGCGTTATTCTCCGTCTGATATTACACGGGAGTTACCACTTACGTTTGTGTTTCTCTTCGTGCTAAATAGAAACTATCAAAAGCAGATACATAGAAAAAGATGAGCTCCGGCCTCTCTACTTGGATTTTCAAGCTACAACTCCAATGGTGGGTCTCCCATTAATTGTACGGATTTGAACTTAAAACTATAATGCAATACCGTATTTATTATCATCATCAACAACAATAATAATGTTTATTATTATTTAATTACAGGACCCACGAGTTTTGGATGCCATGCTTCCTTATCAAGTAAACTATTATGGAAACCCACATTCCCGGACTCATGCCTATGGGTGGGAGAGCGAGAGAGCCGTGGAAAAAGCCAGAAAGGTTTTTTTCCCCCTCTAACCTTAAATTATCTAAGGAGCCCATAAAGGTCTGAGAAATATTATCTTCAAAAGTTAATGAACCCAAAGCAAATGCGAGGGAACGCAGAAGTGTTCCAGAACAATATTTCCCAACCCTGTCACATAATGGGCCCCATAATTATCTTCCTGACTAGTGTTTATACAAAAAATCTGCGAGTCATGCATCAGAGGAAACAGGAAACTGAAAGTCAGTCGTTTTCATTAATTATGTTTTGCTTTTTAATAATTTGTTAGCGTTTCTGTTGTATTGCATGTATTCCCCGTTGACACAGCAAGTAGCTGATTTGATTGGGGCAGATCCCAGGGAGATTGTTTTTACCAGCGGTGCCACTGAGTCAAACAACATGTCCCTCAAGGTAAGTGCTGGTAATAAACAGCAGTGTCCTCTGGAGTTTTATTATGGCCGATGTGTCATAACTGAATCTTTGTATTTGAGTAGAACTTTTCTTTTTCAGGGAGTTGCCCGGTTTTATAGATCCAAGAAGAAACACTTGATTACCACCCAGATTGAACACAAGTGTGTTTTGGACTCATGTCGGGTTCTAGAAGCAGAAGGTTTTAACATCACTTACCTTCCGGTGCAAAGCAATGGCTTGATTGACCTAAAGGCAAGTAAACTCTCTGCAAAACTACAGTACAAGTGAAGTATAAGTATAGCAGAGTGTCATCTGTGGATGTCCATAGAGGCAAGTCCATCTCACTTAGCTGCATTTATTGGAATTTTGAAGTTTTGCCAGTTAATGGATGTTTTAATAAACAAAGCCTGCCTGTTATGTGTGTCATACGCAGTTTATATTTTATATTTTGGATGTGCATACAACATGCTAAGTAAACTCTTATTTTTATACTAATTTGCTGGATCCTTGCCATAGTAAAGTTGTATAAATTTATACAAAAGATTTTAGGTCATTTAAATTTATGTCTGTTCTTTTTAATAGTGGTTTCAGTGCAGATTTATCACTGTAAAGAATAAACAATGGATTCTGCTGGACATTATTGAAATCGATGGATCTCAAAATTTTGTGAATTTTGATAAAAGGAGATACCTCCGTGTACCACTAGAGGGAGCTTGGGTACCACCAGTTGAACGTGGCTGTGCTTAACATAGTTTAACCCCTAATTTAGATGATTTTGTTAAATATATCACATTTTACATCATAGGAGAAACAAACTGATGGTCTTGTAGAATGTAGTGGTTAAAAAACCTTTAAATTTAAATTAAACCAAGTTTGTTTATCTTTTTCTGTTATTCTCTGGACTGTGTCTCAGCAACTTGAAGAAACTATCCAACCAGATACAAGTCTGGTATCAGTGATGACTGTGAATAATGAGATTGGAGTGAAACAGCCAGTGAAGGAAATCGGTAGGTCCCATTTAGCTGAATTTACATGGGTATGGATTTTCTGTTTCCCGCACTACTTAACCTCGATTTCTGACTACTAGTTCTACAAACTAATGGCCCTGTTTGCGATTGCGTCTTACTTGAACGTTGGCTTGTCTCTGAATTTCAGGTGAAATCTGCCGATCGAGGAGTGTGTTCTTCCACACAGATGCTGCGCAGGCGGTTGGAAAGATACCCATCAATGTCACAGATTGGAAGATTGACCTTATGTCTATTAGCGGTCACAAGATATATGGTCCAAAAGGTAACCACAATGTTTAAAAAAAAACAATTTAAATTCCTTCCTTGAGTAATGTGATACAAATGAATGCATGTAAGAAGTATAATTAAGTGGTCAGAGGTTGTGAATGTCAGAGACTGATAGGCCTGCCATGGTCAGCTGCTACTCCTGTTATTGTAAACTGGAAGCATCCAGGAGCGGCCGCTGGCCATGAAGACGGAGGCCACCCCAGGTGACCAGAGAGCTCCGAGTGCCGAAGTATTTGGCCTGGAAAAATCGATTTTCTTTGGTAGAAACTAGTTGTGGTTTCAAATTGCCTCAGGAAGCATGACCTGTTCATCAGCACCCTTGCAGACTGGTTCCACGATGGAGCTGCGTCAGACCAGCTGGTGTAAAGCATGTCACCATTAGACTGGGAATGTAGCGGAAATGCATCCTCACGGCAAGCGGCAAAATTTTTGCACCACGGTTTGTCAATGGGGAGAGCGACGCTGTCTCGGGCGCCAAGCACCACCCGTTTTTCTGCTTTGCCGCACTGCTGAAGGTTCAGATCTATTGAACTTTCACCTAGTTCACTGACCTCTAGCAAAGCAGCATCCAATCAGATATAATTTTCAGTCTGTGATGAGTTGGTTCAGCAACTTGGAAACCAAACCACTTAACAATATGGAAGAGGAACTAATAATTATTTAACATCACCTTAAAGTCATATTGAAACTTAACACATAAAAATTCTGCTTGGAAGTGTATAAAAGCAGAGAGAGGGATACCAGGTTGGTTTTGGTAAGCATATTTAGCTAATGAAACTTAAGTAAACACACTAATAAATGTACTTTGAGCCCATTAAAGACCCAACAGCAAGAGTTTTTTTTTTGTAAATGAACAATGCATCTAATTTAGTTTCAAGCTGAAAAACATTTTACAATCACATTTATTTTTATGGCAAGCACTGCTTCATGACATTGTATTCACCCATCCAGCACCTTTTGCAAACGGGCGGTTTGCTGCTGGGGGTGTGAAGACTTAAGAGGATTCTTCACATGCGGCGAGTGGTTTGCCACGTGTCGTGTGGCGTTAGGCGGGTGCCGGGAGTGCACAGTGTCAGCTGTAAAGTTTGGTGGATGGGGCATGGTTTGGTCTAGGGCTCTTGGTTCCAGTTAAGGGTAATTTTAAGTCAGGGAGCAGAAATATAAGGTATAGATATTTTATGGGTTCCACTGAAATAAAGGTAGCTGATTATGAAAAAGACCTCAATGTGTATGTTGATGCTTCCATGTCCCACTCTCACCAGTGTGGGGAAGCAATAATAAAGGCCAATAGGATGTTGGGTTATATCTCTAGGTGTGTGGAGTTTAAGTTAAGGGAGGTGATGTTACATTTATATAATTCCTTGGTAAGACCCTACCTACAATATTGTGTGCAGGTTTGGTCACCATACCTTAAAAAGGACATTTCTGTCTTAGAAAAGGTGCAACGTTGGGCTACGAGAATTATTCCTGGTCTTAGAGGAATGTCTTATGAGGAGAGGTTAACTGAGCTGAATCTGTTCAGCCTCGAGCAAAGGAGACT
>JAODUD010000127.1:11918779-11934686 GCA_026784285.1 Stomatorhinus walkeri
TTTACCAAATTAGGTATGTACAAATTAGCCCATTTATACAGGAAAAACTTGAGTGGCAGTATGCACACATTTTGTGTATATTGTATTATTTTGTTACAGCCTTGGAGGAAAATCAGCTTACTCAGGGATCTACCAGGACCAGCATTGTTCCTGCATTATTTTTGGGTATAATGTATATGAAGTATGATAATGCAGCATGTTTTTACTGATTAATCTAGGGCTGGGTGATTAAACCATATATAAACTTATTGGCATATACAGTTTAAAAGATAAGAAAATAGAAACTGATCATCTGTTGATAAGGAACATAGCTTGACAGTACACATCAACCTGACATTACAGAAACAGACACAATTCTAACCAATTTTATGGTCGGCTATTAAGAACTGGCGACGTAACTGGCCTGGGACAGCAAGCACTCTGCAAGGTTGATTGGCTAAGGGGAGCATGATGCATGGTACCGTTTTAGTAATTCATGTCAAGGTTGTGCGATGCCACTGATTTTCATCTAGTTCGATTCCAAGTAATACCAAGGTTGGAATCCCAATGCCAGTATTTGATCCCAGCCCGACTTTGGGGGCTGCTGGCAATAAAGTTTTGTGCTGGAGGAGGGGTCACTGACAAATGAAATCATATAAATATCTAAAATGTTTAAATTGCCTGGTAAAAAAAAATTAAACATCAAAATCATGATCACAATGAAACCTTCAGGTCAAAAGAATCAATATTCCAGTATTGATGCGCACGTCCTTAGCACATGTTCATGTTATTTGAATTAAAATTACCATGAAGAAAATTACACTTTAACATTGTTTCATTTTGATTATGACTGTATTCGGGTCAAAATAATCTATATTTCAGTAGTGCTGTCCTTAGTCCTTGTTGCATGTGAATCATGGAAGAGGTGATTTGCTCCCCCCAAGGAAACTTCAAGGAAAGCGTCGGTGAAAAAGGCAACAGCGCAGCAGCCAAAAGTGTCTGCTAAAAGGGAGATATTGTGGATAAACAAGGTGAAATGATGGCGGTGGTGTGGAAGTACTGTGGCTATTTAAAGCCCGACACGTAACAGACTGTCTGTGTAGGCCTATTGTAAACTCTACTGAATACTTGGCCAGCTAAAACTGGAATTACTACAGACTCATTTCCCCGCCTGAAGCACTGCCGTCCAGTTTAACTTATAGAAAGCAGGCGCTTACAGTCACAAGCACCAGCAATGTCTAACCCGTCCCTGGGAACAAGCGGCGAGGCAGTCGGATGAAAACCCCAGCAACAAACCTTGCTATCAGCCGGCTGTAGCGGTACAACCTGCGACAAAACAGTATGTTTTGTATGATTGATTTACAGGAAATAATTTCTTTGCAGTCTATTCAATTTGTGCTAATCTTACTTTTTCTGAAGCTGTTTAAGGGAAAGCTTAAAGGAATATTACAACAGCCTTGAAGTAAGGAAATAATGACGTGAATTAATTCATAATAATAACAGTCAACTGACTTGGAAAATTATCGCGATAAAATATTTAGTCATATTGCCCAGCCCTAGGCTAACCTAAACTGTGTGGCTGAGAGGGTGTGTTCTGCTTTGTTTGGTGGTCATTTGGTCATGAACTCCAGCAAGTGCATTTGAAATACAGAGATACATCTTGTATATCACTGACTGGCCATTGGAAGGCGATGCTGTTTCTGAAGAGCTGGCAGCATAGGACCGGGGGATACATCGTATAGAAAAAAATTAAATATATTTATGGATTTTCAGATCTTTCTATCCAGCAATGCCTATTGTGTGTCATAATTTAGGTGACATTTATTTGCATATTTGATCCTTATGGTGTAAATTGAACTTAAGACTTCAGTGATGTGAGGCTCGAATTTTGGAATTTTTGTTTTTTCCTTCTCCATATCAGGTCTTTGGCTTTATTTTGTGTTTGTTTTACCACAAAACAATCAGATTAAGCCTATTATGCAGTGCTGTTCTGTAAACAGTATCCCCTACTGTTGAACGGAAGTTTGAAGATCACGATGCTCAGTCTTTTATAAACCCATTTGAAGTCATGGTCCTGAGGTGATGTAAGGTGGTTTGCTTGATTAATAGTTGTTGGTAGCTGGTGATTGGTATATTGGGAGTTTTTGTTGGTGCTCTGCGTGAATAAGCCCCCTCCAAAGTGTATGTGGGATTCAAGGGTGCTTTATTCTGACTGCCATGTGGTATGACTGGAATAGTTTTTTTTTGTTATATTGTATTTTTTTGCTGACTGTAGCCTCACACAGACGTTACCTTCTTTTGCCTGCAGGTGTGTGTTGGTACGCCTCAGCATGGCTGTGGTCATCCGCCTGCAAGGTCTCCCCATTGTGGCGGGGACCATGGACATTCGCCATTTCTTCTCTGGATTGACCATTCCGGATGGTGGCGTGCATATTGTAGGGGGTGAACATGGTGAGGCTTTTATCGTTTTCGCCACCGACGAAGACGCAAGGCTCGGCATGATGCGTACCGGGGGGACAATTAAGGGGTCTAAGGTGTCACTTTTGCTGAGTAGCAAGACCGAAATGCAGAACATGATCGAGCTTAGTCGCAGGCGTTTCGAGACTGGTAACTCGGAGGGACCTGCAGGGAATGGTAGGTCTGGGCCACCAGTTAGCAGTGGTGGAAGTGGGAGGTCTAGCTTGCCGACTACCCTGCCGGGGTTCAGCAACCCCTCACCAACTACCGTCACCACTACTTCCTCCGTACACGAATCCGTGAGCAACAAAAGCATATCTACGTTTACAACGACCAGCATGGCGAGCATGCCCCCGAGCTTCAGCAACAACTTCAGCAGCCCCAGTCTTACCTTGGGATCCAGTATGACGACAGCCATGTCCACCTTGAATTCTGTTCCGCCACCTATACCACCTTTGCCCACTTTACCATCTCTACCACCCATGCCTTCCATACCACCAATGCCAGTGCCGCCACCAGTGTCCAGTTTGCCGCCAGTTCCTGCTGTCACGCCCTTAACTCCTGTACCCCCTGTTCCACCTATGACTCACATGCCGCACATATCTACTCTGCCCCCCTTCAATCCAGGTGTCCCTCCCCCAGTTGGTCCTGTGACCAGTGGATTGAGTGGCTCAGGGCCTCCATTATCTATTAGCAACCCGAGCCATATGTTCCTCGGACCTCTGAACCCACTAGGCCTGAATATCCAGGCTCCTTTGAAGTCCACTGGTGTCAGTCCAGATGAGTTGTACATACACCTCCAAGGCCTGCCATTTTCTGCTACTGAAATGGATGTCAGGGACTTCTTCCAGGGCCTGGGAGTAGACTCAGTACGTTTTCTGAGGGACCATCTTGGCAGGAGCAATGGTAAGGCGTTGGTGAAGTTTTTTACACCCCAGGATACTTTCGAAGCTCTTAAAAGAAACAATGGAATGATAGGTCAGAGGTATGTCGACATGACGCCTGTGACAGAGAGGCAGTGGCTTGCTTCAGGCGGAGTAAGCGGCACAAGTGGAGGTCAAGGGTTGGACAAACACACAAGCAGCACTGACCATGACCAGCACCGTCGCACAGGTTCCAGTTCGGAATCACCCTCTGGGCGTGAGCGGGCCAGATCTCGCTCTCCCCACAAACAGGAATACTGTGTCTATTTGAAAGGACTGCCATATGAAGTAGAGAATAAGCAGATATTTGATTTTTTCAAAAACCTGGACATTATAGAAGATAGTATTTACATAGCTTATGGACCAAATGGCCGAGCAACTGGAGAAGGTTTTGTTGAGTTTAGGAATGAAAATGATTACAAGGTTGCCCTTAGTTGTCACATGCAGTTTATGGGCAGCAGATTCATACAGGTTCACCCAATCACCAAGAAAGGCATGTTTGAAAAGATTGACATTATCCGAAAAAGGATGCAGGGTTCTCAAGGTGACCAGAAAGGCAGCTCGTTGGAAGGTGGGGGAAAAGGCTCCAGGACATGTGCACATATCTCAAATATTCCATACAATGTGTCCAAGAAAGATGTCCGTCTGTTCTTAGAGGGGATCCAGCTGTTTGAAGAGAGCCTCAAAGTTCTTGTTGACAGTAATGGTAACGGTCTTGGTCAAGCCATAGTACAGTTCAGGTCAGAAGAGGAGGCACTCAAAGCAGAAAGGCTCCACAGACAGAAACTGAATGGGAGAGATGCCTTTGTACACCTGGTGACCTTCGACCAGATGAAAGAGATCGAAAGAAACCCACCACCACAGGTGAAGAGGGGACAGAAAAGTCAGGGGAATGTCCAGACACATGCTCCCGGCCATACCTCAAGCCATGTCTATCCTACCATGGCAGGGGATGAGTACTCCTTCTTGAGAAACAGCGTAGGTGGTTTAAATAATGGACCCCCTTTTGTTTCCCCTTTCAGTGGGCCTGGAAATGGTCTGGGGGGTCCACCACCCCCCATGCCCCCAATAGCAGGAGCCTTAGGAGAGGTTCCACTGAATGTTCCTCCACCAATGGTTGCTAGTCACTTACCTGGTCCAGTGCTAGAGCCTCCAGGCTTCCGACCTGGACCTGGTGGTAACAGTGGCCCACCTGGCTTTGGGCCTGATGGCATGAGAGGTATTCCGCCTTTTGATAATGGGCCCAGAAAGAGTGGTGCGCACCCAGTTCGGGGTGGTGGACAGGGCAGAGCGGGTGGTGCCCAGGCTGGATTTGCCCCAGGGTCTGAAGCAATGAGAGGCCCCTCTGGTATAAGCGGAGGCCCAGGTAGCCAACGGCCAACAATTGTCAAGATCCAAAACATGCCGTTCACAGTCACGGTTGATGAGATACTTGATTTTTTCTATGGTTATCAGGTGTTGCCTGGCTCTGTGTGCCTTCAGTACAGTGAGAAAGGCATGCCTACAGGTGAGGCAATGGTTGCATTTGAGTCACATGATGAGGCTATGTCTGCAGTCTTGGATCTTAATGATAGGCCTATTGGCTCACGGAAAGTAAAGATAACGCTAGGTTAGGTGTCCTGGCATTACGCTGATTTTTGTAGATGATAGAACAGAAACAGCGCAATGTACTGTATGTTTTACTAAAACCAAGGTGAAAACTTAACATTGATTGTTTCATTTAATACTAACAGATGAGTGAATGTCTGTTCCTCTACCAAAGCATTCAGGCTTTTGATTAGTGAAGGAAAGTCATTGCATCAGTTTAAGAACCAGGTATGCTTATATGGTATGCGAGAGTTTTTTTGCTTGTAGCAGAGAGATGTGAGTTACTTGTCGTACTGTAAAGAGTCAAATCATTTTTAGTAAATATATATAAAGATCCTAAAAAAAAAGGTTTGGGCCCCAGGTTAGATTCTGACTGTAATAGATGTGCTGACATTTTTCCTTTTTATTGAGAAGCATGTGATATTATTTTTGAAAACGCCGTGACAGTTGTGTGTATTTGTATTTCTGCTGTAGATCTTACATTTCATATTCTTCATCTGTGCTTCTGCCTACATTTATTAATGGTATGTGCACCAAGGATTGCTGTTCCTGGTGTGTGCGCGGTGCAAGAGCAAAATGTCTGGGTTGAACCTTTTCCTTGTTTTTTTTCCCCCTCCATGCTGTTTTCTCCCGGATTATTAAATGCCATGTCAACGTGGTCACTGCTAATGTTTTGAATGCATCGCAGTACCTGCAGAACCATAAGGATTTGTTAAGGAATTTATTCCATTTAATTGTGTTGCATACATCAGAAGACTAAGGTGTGTAGAAGTGTTAGCACCCTGCCACGTCTTGATTTTGCAAGCCATTTCCAAATATACTATGTTCTCAAAATGTGAGTATTTGTTTTCTATGATGTAGTCCCTCTTCCGGATGCTTCTGTGTCGTTGAACCCAGATTAATTGTACTTTCATTTACCTGGACTTGACTGTGACGCTCCAGCACACTTATTTTTATTTTGCAGTTGTATATATACTGTTCGGCTTACATATTTTGTCAATAAAAATGGCGTTCCTAAAATAATGATCCTGCAAGACATTGTATGTTTCTCTTGTGCCTTTTTATTGCTTGCTATTATTGGCTTTTGAAGGAAAAATAAAGCATTTGTTCGGCATGACTCCTCTCTAGCATACAAGTTTCAGGTGTAATAGTGAGAATCAACAGAGCTTATTGTGCAGTTTAACTCCCTTCTGCCTCCACCTACCTGTTTTGATAAATTTTCTGGCAAAGTCGGTGAGTACGTAGTTTGAGGAAACACATTGGTCAGACAACTCATATTAACAAACCCATGATTCACTTTGGCACTCAACGAATGAACCAGTACTGAAGAACTCAGGGTTATCTTATTCTTTCTTAGGGTTTTTTTTTAGCACTGAGAATGGATAAACTTTTCTGTGGAGTTCAGGCATATGTATGGACACATGCTTTACTTGTTTACTAGATCCCCTAGCTGTTAGCTGTAATTTAGTTCATTCCAATTCGATGTGTTTCTTAGGGTTCTTTAATCAATGCTAATATTTAGGGGAAGTTTTAGACTGTGAAGAATATTGCTTAAGACCTGAATGCAGACATAAAATTGAGTGTGGAATTTGGACTTAATACATCTGTCGCCATCTCCATATTAAACGTGCAGGCTGGCTGGCTTGCATACTCAACACCTTGAGTATTCAATATATTTATATACCACCTTAAATAAGGAGCAGGTGGTGGCTGTTTGGCATTCTATGCTGTAGAAAAGTTGCTTGATTGGATTTTGACATTTCGTGGATTTTAAATGACACATGGTTGACCTGAAAATTCAAGCTTAGGCTACTCTTAACACCAATGGTTTATTTCTAAGATCACGACGATAATCTGGCAAAATAAACCATTTTATATGTTGTCAGATGTATGCTTTACTTTGTGCTGCATAATTTCAGAAACTGACATCCTCAAAATATTTAAAGGAGCATGTTCTCTTTTCCTGTCAAACCCTGGAATTACTGTTCCACCGACATTACGTTTCTTGGTACAGTCAGATTAAAGCACCGTTTACATTTCTACATATTTAAGGGTTCTCTACTAATATTTTTTTGTCAGTACTGTAAATCCCGCTATCAACCAAATGTTCTTTTTCATGTATTTTCAGTAACTTTAATACATTTATATATGAGACTGCTATGTTCAAGCACTTCATGGTGCTGAATGTTTACAAGAGTCATTTTACATGGAGTCCTGGGTATAGAGGCTCATTATTGGAGTGCAATAGTACTTTTCATGTCTGGATCAATGCTGTGGGTTTGATGGCTAAACTGTGGTAATTTAAAGTTTACAAGTGCTTGTTAAGGCAGTGCTGAAGTGGTTGGTTTATAGTGTTTTTCACGTGGGTGGGTGTTAAGGAAACACTGATATGTAGTATAAAGCAGTGATGATGCTTTCGGTATTTGGCGTATCTCACATTGAAGCTTTTCTGTGCTGCTTTGCTGGACTGGTGCCTGGTGAGCTTCGTAAGCAGTGTTGGGAAGTGAGATTTGCCAGAATGATAGTACTGCACATTATACTGGAGCCTGCAGAAAGCAGTTCGGTTCAGGTAAGTGCATTGGCTTAAGTTATCGCTACCCATGTTGCATTGACCTTGCTGTCGAATGCACTAATGCTGAAGCGGTTTGCGGTTTGCTGTGTTGCAAATTTTGCATCTTTGCCCCTTCTTGTATGATTTTGTCTGGTGTATAAAGATCCAGTGTGTAAGCTTCTCGGTCAGGTGAATTGTTGCAATGTTCATTTTTCTACAAAATGATACAGAATTGCTTGTCGTGCTGTAACATCAGGTTGCCCTTATGGGTCATTTTTCATGTCCATTTCCAAGTTCGTTTTTGTACAGCACACATGATATTAATGTGTCTGGTCTGCCAGCCATGACTGTTGTTTGCTATCGGTAAGAAGCACGGCCCTGTGCAGAATAAACCTTTAAATTGCTCCAGTCTAATTTTCTACATATGAGTAAAGCTGTCTTAGGGACTTCAGAACTGGATCATCGACAAAAATGTTGCCAGGCACACATTCCAAACAAGTCGGGGTGCAGTAATTGCAAAAGATTCTGTCTGCATTGCTTTACAAGATAATCTATCTGCAGAGAATAAGATTGTAAAGTTCTGTGTGCCTTAAATCGATGTTAGCAGTACAGAGATAGAGAAGTCACAAACCATTTTCAAGGGGGAATGAAATACTGTACTTCAATTCTGTACTCAACTGCAGAAGAAAAGTATTCATATATGGTGTCTGTTAGCTCTTGTCAGTTCATATGTGGAATAAAGTATATGAACTGTTTATATCAATACTCATTCTGTCAGCATTTGATAGTTTCTCCTCTGGATTAGGCTAAGTAAATGAAAGCTTAACATACTTTTTTTACTGGGTTGAATGAATGATTGATATGACAGGGATCCTAGAAGTCAAGTTGTGATGTGAGTTGTCGGTGGTTTAGGGTAACAATCATAGCTAAGCCATGAGGTCAGGAGTCCTGCACGGGTCACCTCGATTGCTTTATGTCATGGTTCTTGGTACAGGTTTGGTCTCTGAGGTTTTGGGTTTCACAGCTTGGAGTTTACCGGACATAATACTGTTAAGCACTGCGTAGATTCGAATGGAGTCGGTACTGGAATGCTGTTTAGGAAATAATAAATCACCTAACTACTGCTGGCCCGAAGCCTGTAGGTTGATTTCTTAACCGTTACTTTGAAGAGTAAATATATGTACCCTTTAAGTCAAACGTACAATTGAAAACATCTTTTAATACTCAAGTGCCTCAAACGTATTGCTGTCTCCAGTTTGGTAAAATTCTGTTGCTATTTGTCATGTACGTACGGAAATTTCCCCTCGCTTGATATCGATAATATTGTTCATATGAGCTGAGTGAAGTAAGTTTGTTCCTGGTATTAAAGCGGATTTATTGAAATTCAGACCTCGTTTGCAAAATATAGAACAAGATCGGATCAGGTTGAGTTGAATGGTGCTCCAAATGTACGTCAGATCGTTTTCTACTGTCTCCCCACCCACTAAATGTGTTAAATAATGCGCACATATAAACTTTCTTTTCATATTTAACCAGTAAATTATTTTATTAATTATAAGTCAGTATTTGTGCAATTTCATGTTGCGACAAGTGCTGTTACTTCATATTTCTCTTTCACATATTACTTTCTGGCTGACTCATACGTGTCTCGTCACATCTGCTTAAATTGCAGTTAAAAGATAAACTTTCATCTGAGGGTGCTAATTCTTGCTTATGCGTACCGCCGCATTTTGTTTTATTGCTTCAATAAACGTATGTAAGTTTATATGAAGCTCTAGGTGGTTAAACGTAACTTGGGAAGGCACTGGTGATGTTTCCGTGGTATGCTGTATTGCGGCGGATATGAGCTTGGTTTTCACCCAGAGAAGCGGGCGCAATCGTTAATGTTTCTTTCTGAGTTCATGCACCACCATTCATTGATGAAAAGCTGCCTAAACTACAGAGCACATTTGATGCTTTTCGCCGCACTATCTGAAAGTCAGTAAAATAGCGTCGCTTTTGAGAAAGAGCTGGTTTTCTCTCCGCACTGCGGGTCGGCACTGTGATTGACAGCTCGCTTGTCTAATAGAAAGGCGCCTTCTCGAGCTCTCTGGCCAATCACCGGGCCGTGCGGCGTTTCCGTCTGTATGACTGCCACACCTTTCGGGCTGATCGGAACGGAGTGGCTGTGTACTGCTGGGGAAGGGAAACGTGCAGTCGCTGTATGTGCTTCTTTCTGCAAGCAGACTTAAAGGCTTACATTTCCAAAGGTATGCTTCATTTCATGGGCAACATTTTCGTATCGATCGACGTTTATTGCATATGAATTTGCTGTTTGTGCACGCCGGCAATGGAAGTTCCAAGACCTAGGAGTGCTCAAAATGAAATCGGCCCATTTTATGAGCTGCTTGTGTGAAAATGGCAGGGTGTAATAAAACAGTTGGAACAGCTTGATGGCCATTTTACTTTATCTGTAGTTTTGGGCAAAATGGGACGCTTTGCAACTATAGTAATGAGTAAGATTGAGATTTTATGCGCCTGAAAAGCAAAAACCACGCCCGCAATAGCTATCCGTTAGGGATACAAACAGACGGAGAAAGTTATTTGTTTGTTCTTTTTATATAGTTCGACTTAAATACTATCTGGCACATTTATTAATTGGTGAATTTGTAAAAGTGAATTGCTTCTGTCATTTTTAGCATGTCTTACCGCAGATAATGTTTCTCTATACTCGAGTAGTCTGTTTTGAAGATTTCAAAGCTAGTTTTAAGACTTCACCTTCTTCTCTAATTTCAGATGGCGGCTCAATGCGTCACTAAAGTAGAGCTCTCAATCTCCTGCAACAACCTTATTGACAAAGATGTTGGCTCCAAATCGGATCCCCTGTGTGTACTGCTTCAGAGCGTGGGTGACGATAAGTGGACCGAGGTTTGTACCTTGGGAGGAGCTCGCACAGCGAGAAATGTCGGTTTTCATTAAATACTTAATACTTGAAGACGTGAATGCATTTCACAACCATTTATCTCGTAAAATATGACAATTTAATGTATTAATACAAGGCTAATGTTACCATTGTTTATTATGTACATTTTTACTATGTATTTAAAGATTGATGAACAGTTAAACTCCAGCTGAATCATTAGCACTTAAAGTTATTGTAATTGTAAGGAGGTAAATCAGCACTTTGTTGCTTTCCTCGTAGCTGGACCGCACAGAACGCATCAAGAACTGCCAGGACCCTGAGTTTTCCAAGAAGTTGCTCATAGATTATTATTTCGAGAAGGTGCAGAATCTAAAGTTCGGTGTTTATGACATCGACAACAAGTCTGTCGACCTCGGAGATGATGATTATCTCGGCGGGCTTGAATGCAGTTTGGGGCAGGTAAAAGCAGCTGACCTGTTTTCAAGACAACACCTGTTGTTGCATCCCCATGAAAGCATTTGTGTATTATATTGAACTAGCTGTTACAGTGTAAACGGGGCACGTAAAGGCACTTCACTGGCTAGGTATTATAATGTGATGGTAGCACACCTTGATTGCTCAGAGTGGATTTTCTTGATTAAGGTGGTGTCGAGCAAGAAGATAACCAGGCCTCTGCAGCTGAAGAAGGGCAAACCAGCGGGCAAAGGCACCATCACGGTCCGCTTTCCCGTGCTTCATTGAAAGCATAATTACCTTGAAATGCACTTGAACAAGAACTCCTAGTGCTCAGTAGTTGTTGCTTAGTCATCTCTAGTATCTGTAAGGAATCCAAGAGTCTTGGTTTTCTTTTTATTCATTTGATTTATTCATCGCCCTTACGGATGCACTGATGATACAGACGGTAACACTGTCTGTGTGGCATTTGCCACGACTTTCCACTGCATACTCCAGTAATTTATCATTGTTTGGTGTCCTGGATATGTTCATTTGTAAATATATGGATGGGTAGATGGATGGAGGCAGGGATGAACGTTATTGTATCCAAGGGGAGAAACTTGACGTGCACATTTAATGTAAGACTCAACACAGATTGTGAAGACAATGCACACAGGGCAAACAAAGAATAATTGAATGTGATGCACAAAGTGGTGCAGGGTGCCCATTTATAGAAGCTGTCATGGTTTGTGGTTATGGGTGGGGTTAACAACCCACAAGGCAGTTCCAGGGTTATGCGTAGCCAGCCTTGCCTGCAAATGGCGGAAGGGGGCAGGCCCAGAGGACTCCTTTCCTGTAGAAGCTGACATATTTATTTTACCTGTAGTAATAAATTAGACAAATCTGGTAATTGTAGTTTCATGTTGCCCAATTTTTAATAAATGTATTAAACGTTCTCATTTCATGGTATTTTCAGGAAGAGTTATCTGGCTGGAGCATTCTCTTGTGTGCATAGGCCTCTGCCAGTTTCGCATTATAAAATACCTGAAAGGAAAGCAGTTAGTAATTTACCTTCCTGTAGGTGAATAGAAGGGAAGTCTGGTTGCTTGGGCCTGTTTGCATTTATGACACTCCCTCATTTGTTGGTTTGTATTGCAGATCACTGCAGAAGAAATAAAGGACAACAGAGTGATCGTTTTGGAAATTGAAGCCCAAGGCCTTGATAAAAAGGTAGCAAGCTGATATGGACCACAGTTGGTTCACTTTAATTATTTCTGAATATTTAAAGTGTTTTAATACTTGGATGGATGTTTGTTTTTTTAAGTTATTTAATATTGCACTCAAGAACTATCAGTATATGCTTCTGTCCATAGGACTTGTTTGGGAAGTCAGATCCATTCCTGGAGTTTTTCAAGCAAGGAGAGGATGGAAAGTGGCAGCTTGTTCACAGGACAGAAGTACGGCCCTCTCTGTCTTTTCGTCTTCGCTTCGTTTATATTCTTCTACAGCTTAAAGTTTCTCCTGACATCGAGCTGCTTCGTGAAGTTAACCAAGCGATTGTGTGATGCCTCTAACTTTAGGTAATCAAAAACAATCTTAATCCATCATGGAAAAAGTTCACAGTTTCCCTCCAAACGTTCTGCAGCAGCGACATGAACAAACCAATAAAGGTAGGCTGGCATATTTTTATTCTCTTAATGCATCTTCCTAAGCCAAATATAAAGAGCGTAAATGTAGTGTGCTTATGTTACAGCTGATAATCATCCTACAGGAGTAGAGGAGACTAATAATGAAACTGTATTATCACAGGTCGTCAGAGTGCCAAAATGTCATGTTGTAGTTGAATCGGCTTATTTGTATGTGAAGTATTGGGCAGATTGACGTGTTCCAGACATGTGCCTGATCTTCAGGTGTCTTGCTGGCAGGTAGCCTGCTACGATAAAGACGAAGACACCAGTTCAGATATGATAGGAGAGTTTACTTGCACTTCTGCGCAGCTATTGGAGGCACAGAATCACGTGGTGAGCGAGAGATCAGCCCCCCCTGAATCCCCCTTCTCTATGCCTTCTCCCTGCAGGTCCATTGCTCTGATTATGATAGTGATGGCTCACATGATCTTATTGGCATTTTCCAAACTAATGTGACAGAGCTCCAGAAAGCCAGCCTTGGCTCTCCGGTGAGACCCTGTTTCATCGCCCTCTTGATTTGTTTCTTATTCATATTTAAGAAACAAGTCTGTGCTGTTTACAGCTTTTCCATTCTTCCTTGCAACCTGAACTAGGCCCTTACCTGCTACGCTCCCTGCTTCTCTATACCTGAGCTTTTTATCCCAGGTAATCTTGCCCAGACGTCATGGAAGGAAGGTCTTTATCTTTGATTTGGACTTTTTTTTTTCTCCTCAAGGTGACGTTTGACTGTGTTCATCCTGAAAAGAAACAGAAGAAGAAGAATTACAAAAACTCCGGAGTTGTAAAAATTAAGTCTTGCAAGGTACTTTAGAAAATGTGACAATTATAACAGTTGTCAGTGTTAGAAAAATGTGTATATGTTATAGTCCATCTGTAAATGTAGTTGACGATATATAAGGTTCTGTTCTACTCTTGTTTCCCAGATTGAAGCAGACTACTCATTCCTAGACTACGTGATGGGCGGCTGCCAGATTAATTTTACAGTAAATATTGCTTTTTGGCAAATAACTGCATTGCAATGTTTTACATCTGTTACATATTCTTTTCTTCAAGTATGAAAATTGGTTATTTTCTGTTTAATGTTCAGGTAGGGATTGACTTCACTGGGTCCAATGGAGATCCACGTTCTCCAGACTCGCTGCACTACATGAGTCAAGATGGACTAAACCAGTACCTCTCTGCCATCTGGTCTGTTGGGATGGTGGTCCAAGACTATGACACGTAAGGTCATGTCTTGCGTTGTGAATGTTATATATTTGTTATTAGTATAGTATAGTACAGTGTCGTTGGTCTTTGTTCCTTTGATCTAATACTGTTGTTGACTTTGTCCTGCAGTGATAAATTCTTTCCTGCCTTTGGATTTGGTGCCCAAATACCTCCAAACTTTCAGGTGTCTCATGAGTTTCCATTGAACTTCAACCCTAGCAGCCCCTATTGTCAAGGTAACGGGAGCTCATGTTGTGGATTTTAGGTTGCATTGATCCTGCTTTTAACCACGTGTTTCTGGCTGAGCGTAGGTATCCAGGGAATTGTGGAAGCCTACCGCGCCGCCCTGCCCCAGGTGCGGCTGTATGGACCCACCAACTTCTCCCCTATAATAAACCATGTGGCACGTATTGCTTCAGATGCAGCCCAGCAGAGAAATGCCTCTGTGAGTCCCTCACCTTTCTGGCATCTCTCTAACTTCATAACCATTCTCATCATCCAGGGGTTTTCAACCAGATCAGAGCTAGGGATCCCCTACCGCTAATCTTGTTGAAGTGTGCAGAGTCAGCAGTATGTGAGATATTCGTTCATTGCGTGATCTCATAATTTAAGAATTAAGTGGGGCTTTAATAATTCTTGTTCACGGACAGTGGAACCTGGAATATTTTCCGCATTGTTTAAATTGGGTAATTATACAACCAGCCTTCGATTTCGGGGGTTTTTCTGTTCTACACACCCCAAGTTGAAAAACCCCTCTTTTATCTGGATGACTGTTACAAAGCTGAATACCCCCAGGCTCTGTTGGACACACATCCGTTAGTTAACGCAGATTTCCAGAGGGTTATGGGCTTTCAGTTCGCAATTTGAAGTTGTCAGCTGAGATTTAATTTTTACACCCTGCCTGTTCACAATAGCATGCATACTGTATACTGTAATTTGATCACTTTCGTGTACATGTCACTTGCTGCAGTTTTAATTCTATTTCCTGAACTGGTAAAAAGCTGCTGTTGTAGTTTGTCAAGTTTATACTGAACAGTTTTATGTTGATATTTTTGTTTGAACGTTTGAGTATAGCAGAACAAATGCTCTGCAATGCAAGAGGCTTTACTTTAAATGTAGACCTTAAATGCATATTTTTAACCACATGTTTTTGGCTGAGCGTATCGTATTAGAAGCAGCAAACACTATTAACAAGACTAACTTCTCTTCAAGAAATGTTAATGAACTGATATCCATTTTCAGAATCGCAATATATGGAATCGCCAATACCAAATCAGTCACTTTATTTTGTCAAGAGTATGTTGCACATACGAGGAATTTGTATTGGTGTGTGCACATGTGATTGAGACATAACATCACAAACTGCTGAAGTACATGCTGTTTTTATATATTGACGGAAACGTAAAAACTAAGTAAATTATAAAAATATCAATATGATGAGTGGAGGATATAAACATGAGAATATCTTGTATAAATGAAGTATGTGAATGTGTACTTGGGAAGACCACAGATGGAATCTGTTATTTGCAATATCTTACAGGGTCGCATGTACTTTGTGCAAATGAGCACCAGTGCATTATGGAAAAGAGAGTAATCTGGTTGTTTTAACAGTGGTGGACACTTCCCCTTAACCACACTGTTCTCCTTTCCTTTATGCACTGCTGATGCAGGAAGCCTCTATCATGCATGGTAACACCTGCTGCAGATTGCAGGGCGCACACTAACCTTCAAGCTACACTACTGCTCAGAGCCTTGTGTAGTTTAGTTTGTGAGCTTAAGTGTGCTTTCCATGTGTCCTCCACACAGCAATATTTCGTACTGCTCATCATCACGGACGGTGAAATCACTGACCTGGATCAGACCCGGCAGGCTATAGTCAGCGCCTCCCGACTCCCCGTGTCCATCATTATCGTCGGTGTTGGGGAGGCCGACTTCAAGGCCATGGAGTTCCTGGATGGAGATAATGGTGTCCTCAGGTCCCTCACTGGGGAAGCTGCTGCCAGGGACATTGTGCAGTTTGTACCTTTCCGGGATTTTGCCAAAGTAGGTCCAGTGATAGTCAGTAGCATTGTTTGTATTACATACTGGTTCGTTGTGCTTTATTTGACACAAGCAGCTGTTGTAATATTGAGATTTTTAAATATGATTTGTGATGGTTTCCTCTACCTTCCATTATATA
>JAODUD010000127.1:11943181-11959007 GCA_026784285.1 Stomatorhinus walkeri
TGGGAGAAAGCCAGAGTACTGGGGGGGTAGTCAGCTCAGGGGGAAACCTGAGATCTCCACAAACATCAAACATGGAGCCCTTCTAGGGATTCATTTCTTTTTCATGCTAATGGCATCAAGACATAGAGCACAACAAAGATAACAAATATTTGACATGCATGGTGTACAAAACTACATGGAAAACATATATATGACGTGAGTTCACTTTGTCCCAAACTGCACCTTCCTCAGTGAGTCACTGGCCTTCCTGGATCTCACCTGCTAGCCAGCACATGCACCTCCCTCATGGCAAACACCCGTTCCCATGGCAACTTTTGCAGTCTTTTCTAATAACAGCAGCCCCCCTTCCTTAAAGTTCAACAAGATGCTGAAGCAATTGTTCTGTTGACACAGTAACCATCATAAAAGCGTCAGATGACCTAGTTACTGACATCTAGTCTATTTGAAATCACAAGGATTTGATTTAGTCTTCTCAATCTGGAGAATAAACGAAAAACTTAGTTAGACATTATGTAATATTTAGGAAAACAGACTCCCAGTTTTACTATATTAGAATCATTTCTCAGAATGTGAATCCATGTATTGATTTAGATTTATTGAGTAGCCACTTTATCCAAAGGGATGTCCAATTGAAAGTGCAGGGTCGGGGATTGGGGGTTAATTGAGGCCTTGCTTACTCACAAGAGTCCCAGCCCACAGAGCCACACAGTGCCCCCATATGTCTTCAGAATGCATTGCAGTAGATTATGAGCTAATGATGATTGTTCGAATCCCTTGGTCCAGGGCAGGGGGAGACAGGTCTGGGTACCGGGGGAGCCCACAAGACCCCACAGGAAAGATGTGCAAGATAATAGCTATGCAACCCACCAAGGAGGGTTGCTAGGACGGCAGTGAAGGAAAAGAGAAGAAAAAAAAAGATAATTGCCAATTTCCACAGAGAACACTAGCCTAGACTAACATCGGTCCAGAGCTGCGCCATTCTGCCTAACCCTACTCAAAATTACAAGTTGTGGTGCTCGCTCACCATCTAGTGTGTCTGGACACAACATTCCTACAGGCAATATATAGATGCACACACATTCTCTCTATCTCCACCTGCCGAGGTAATGTAGCAATGTTATATAACTACTGCCATCAAAAGCGATGTATATGCAGACATCCTACAGCACCTATCCACACTCCCAGCACCAGCATGGATGACAGCCAAAGCGCCAGTCGCCGCAGTCTTCCTCAGCCAGCATCCAGATAGGGCCAGGCTCCACCCACACAGCCCCTAGCAGTTTGTTGAGTGGTCAGAGGCGATGTCATTAGCACAGGACTTTGGGGAATCACCTAAAACAAAGACAGACAACAAGCATACACATAACAAAGATCATGAGCTTGCATTTTTATACTTATGTTAAACCTGTTCAGTTTTTCTGTTTATTTGGTTTGATTTCATGCTTTATCTGATGTTGTGCCTGGAACTTATAAGACAGAAAAAGAATTGCTTGGAAACAATCAGTTTGCGTTCAGGCTATTATGGATGGTATCGCTGTACATGTGATTCAGAACTGTGATTATTTTTTATGCCCCTCCAGCAATTCAGGTGGCCTCACTATGGGAAGGTTATCAAAGACGAGATGCTCTCCATCAGCGTGTTTAACAGCAGCAGAGTCTTCAGCAACAGGTGAAGGCTGTGCACTGAGCACTCTGATGGGCCCACTCTACCACATTCGTCCATTCTATGTCATTAAATTATCTGGAGAGGAGTAGGTAGCATAGGAACTCAATCAGTAAACAGACTTGGTAGGTCAGTAGATAAACAGCTTTTATGATAAAAATCATGGTGGGGTCTGGAGCTGATTCCAGACGGCATTGGACCCAAGGCCCCAAGGCTGGGGAGCACCCTGGATTGGTTACCACTGTGTCACAGGCAGGGGCCGATGCAATTTTCTGGGGGCCCTGGGCTGACACCAGCTTGGAGGTGGGGGCATCCAGATATTTGCCTGGGCCCGAGATATAGGCATTGGATGCATTAATCTGCCCCAGGGCTAAAGTGACTATTTAACAGGTAAACATTAAAAAGCAATATCGACTGCTGCACTTGAAGATGATCCATCAGTATAATTAGACCAAAAATGTGTTGAAAAATGACCTGAATTATGAGCCCTAATGAGATCCCACACATAATTACCTTGTTTACCAGGACATTATGACATGTCTATAAAATCATGGTGCAAACCATCAATGGAGAGGAGCCACAAAGCTCTTTTGTTTACCATGTGTTTTTTGGTAGCTTTCATCTTAATTAACGATAAATGACTTGAGTTTTTTTAAGCAGTAGAGTGCACCTACCAGAGATATCATCACTGGATATCTTACTTTTAATATAACAATTCCCAACTGAGCAAGTATTCTTGGTCTGTTGTATCTGTGGGAGAATTGTTTGACAATATGGTTGGTGCCTAGCAAGGCATTGAAGCAGAATCGAAGTATTAAAACTGTATGAAAAAAGAAACTGCAGCCCAGTAATAGGTCGTGTTATTTTGCTACAAAGCAGTGGGACCACTATGCAACCAGCTACAGCTACTCTGTAACCACTAATGAAATGTGAATGCACCAGACTGTCACATGTTTTGTGAGCTTATGGGATTGAGGTTGTCCTTCTCAGGTTGTTAGGGAAACTGGTCATCAGCCTTCAGCATGTAGTGGCTTCTGGGAGACTGTTGCTGCGGGAACCTTTGATTGACAGCAACTACAGCCTGACAGATGTAAGTCGCCATGGAAACACAGCAGTTTAGGAATAGGTCTTTTGACAGGAACAGGGTTTGTGGTAAAACCACAACTAAAAAACTATTTGCAGGTTAAAATCACAACAGCGGATGTTCAGTAATAGAAATATAATCTTCAGTGAGGTGCATAACTTTTAAAAATACTGAATAAAAATGACAATCCGTCATTGTACATTAAATCAAGCAGCATGTGTTTCTGTTCTAATTATAGTAATTGCTCATTTCCCCTGGCAGTTAATTCTACTCCAGTGACTGACTGTGAGATAAAATACTAGTGTAATTGTCATCTAATGTATCATCATGTATCATCATGCACATTAATTAAAAAACAGATTAGGTGATCTTATATCTATATATCTTATATGTATATAAGACATTGTGACTTAATTGGAGTAGCCCATGGTTAGAATAAATCTATGTGTTTATTAAAACCCTTCTGAATGACATTATCAGTAATAGAAGATCGCTAGATCGCTACACTACAGTCATATGATTATTGCAGTGTGTAAATTAGTCATTTTAAAATGGACATTGGCAGCTCCAGCAATAGAGATCCACAGAAGAAGCCTGTGTTTGATATTCCTCTTGGATACTTGGATGATTTTTTAAGCTATTGTGTTCCTGTTGTGAATAAAAGGCTGTCGGGTTTGGGTGATAATGTTTTTTTTACTTTTTTAAAGACCACTGAATGGAGGTGAGTGTGAAGCATATTATAGTCCTGAAGGCTGTCTTCTTTCTTTGTGTTTGACATTCAGCTGTACATTGAGCTGGAGGTGCGGTACCACCCTGTGCAGGGGGCAGCTGGAGGCTGGGAGATAGAAGAGTTCGTCAGCGCAGAGGATGGAGATGAGTGAGAGACTGCTCCTTGTGCTGGACAGGCATCTTAAGCACTCCTGGGTGTGAGTGTGTCCATGAACGCCATACTTCCATGGAGAGCTTAACAAATTGTCCTTCTTAATTCACCCTCTCTTAGGCCTGGACTTGTAATCCAAAATTCTGGTGTCTTTGAACCAGGGTAAGTAGATTTTTTAATGTGGAAACTTTAGCTTAACATTGTTTGATTTCATGGTTTTGTAACATGGCAGCTAATACTAGCCTCGTGGCTCCAGGATTAGCATGTGGAGTCTGCATGTTCTCTCCATGTCTGTTGGAATAGATATTCTAATCCAAATTTCAAACGACATTCAACATCTCACTCCTTTATTTAAAGGGGGACCTTTGCTGTACCTTTTAAATCCCCCCATCTCTGTCTGATTCTCTGACTAATTACGAACTTTTGGCACCTAGTTCAAAGCAGATCGGGCGACCGGATCTGCTGGACCGGCAGACGAGGAAGCTGGGCCGCAGCCTTCTGAAGAATGGTGATGATGATGACGAAGAAGACTACGATGACGACGATGATGACTATGACACAGCGGACATCGAGATCGCCAACATGACTTTCACATCCATCCTCAGGTAGGCCTCGTTGTTGCTCCTGCCAGTCTTTCCCATATTTCAGTTACTGCTAAACTAGTTTTTTTGTGAAATCTGATTGGCAAGTAACATGGTAGTACAGTTTTTGGCACTGTTGCCTCACACCTCTGGGATCTCTGAGACCTCTGGACATGCTTTCCTTGTGTCATCGTAGGGTTTCCTCTGGGTACTCCAGTTTCCCCCCGCAGTACCAAAACATGCTGAGATTAATTGTTACCAAATTGTCTATAAGTGTGCCTGTGTGAGTGAAAGTTATGTGGTTGTGCCCTGTAATGGATTAGAGCCCCTTCCTGGATTGTTCCCTGCCTTGCCTCCAGGATAGGCTCTGGACCCCCTACAACTCTGAATAGGACGAGTGGGTATAGAAAATGGATGGATGGAGGGATGATTGGCAAGATAGCATTTATGAAGAGCTGTAGGCAGTTGCCCAGTATTAGTTTCTTTTAAAGAGGTTGGGCTGAAACAAGCTGCATGCTCTTCCCTCTCAGTCGCTGCAGACCACTGTCCAAGCACGTGCTAGCCGCTGCCCCCAAAGTGCAGTCCTTCCAGGTAAGATGTCGACATTGACAGCCAATCAGCACACACAGAACCAGCCTACAGGCGCATTCCTTAGCTTGGTTCCTGCTGGCCTCCTAGGTGAACATCAATGTGGTGGAGGCACAGAAGCTGGTGGGAGTGAACATCAACCCGGCCGTGTACGTGATGGTGGGCGAGGAGAAGAAGCACACCACCACCCAGAAGTCGACAAACTGTCCCTTTTATAATGAGGTGCGGTGGCTCAAGCGTTTGCTACTGGCTCTTTCATTGTAATGCCAAGGCTGATGATTTGCTTTTTTTGTTTTAGAACTTCATGTATGAATTCCAGGAGACACAAGAAGTTTTATTCGACAAAGTAATTGAGATATCAGTAAGTATTAAATATTTAAATAGATATTTACATTAAAATAATATTTTTAATCATGAACATTCAACTTGTATTACATATAACAATGCTAGCAAAATGCAGAATGATGCAGAAGTTTTTCATTTAAAAAAAAATGTTCAGGGTCCACAGTTACATGCATGCTAATGACATAACTTGCCCTACAGGTTGTCCACAAAAAGACTCTGGGATTACTCATGACGCGAATTGGCAACTTTAAGATCGACATCAGCACAGTCTACAGCCAGCCAGGTAAACAGACCACGTTTGTAAAGAGAGTCAAACCTAAGGAGAAAGCCAAATAGAGCAAGCAGGGATTTTATGGAGAAGAAAGGTTGATCTGGTGGGATAAAGTGACAATACTAAATTCACTATATTACTCTACCGCATGTTGATACTTTTTGCACATTGATTAACTGTCAACACAGACAAAAAGATGAGTGACGTCATGCTAATGAATATCATTTGTGTCTCTAAACACAGATCACCGGTTTTACCAGAAATGGGCCCCACTCACAGACCCGAAGGACACACGGACGGGGGTCAAAGGTTACGTCAAGTGCACCATGAGTGTGGTAGCTAAGGGAGATGCCGTGGGCATACCCAGCATCCCCAGCGCTGGCAGCCAGAACGACGAAATTGAAAAGTGAGCCCTCTCTACATCGTGCTGAGCATGGGGGCCAAGGGGCTGCTACATTTCTTATACCCCCTTACTGGGTGGTATGAGGTAGAACCTTTATGCTAATAGGGATCAAATAAAGGCTTTTAAAGGTCAATAACCAATTGTAATTGTAATTGGTAAGCCATTCCAAACATTGAAATTAATATTTTTAGTACAGAAGCTCCTCTACCTATGAACCTATGAACTTGCGAACTTTCAGACATACGAATGAAGAGGACTGTAAGTCCAGATTGCATTCGTTAGGCTCCCATTTCCTGTCCGCAACCTCAAAGTTTGTTCTGTGTGTCAATTCCGCCTAGTATGAATTCTGGCCTCTACTCTCTCAGTGCAGCATCGTAGCATGTGTACTCCCAGCATCCTAGTTCTTTGTACTTGCGTACCGATAAGACGTGCTCTTGAGATCAAAGTTTACTTCATTTTTATTGTGAAATATTCTGTGCATCCATTATCCAGTTTTGTTTTATGTATCATAAGTAATGTGTTTTAGGATAAGAAAACATGTATTGACTTTATATCATTCTGTCATGCCCTGGTCATCCGAGCTTCCTGTGTGCCACGCCCCCTCATTTACCTTATGTGGAATCCCCGTGTTACCAGCTGTTTCAAGTCAAGTTGATTGTTGCTGTCCGTGTTAGAGTATGTTTACGCAGTCGAGTCATTTGCATCTTGATGTCGTTTTCATGTTCCTGACTGTGTTTTTCCGAAATAAACCACGTGTTCACCTGATTTCAGCAGCTCCTGTGCTGCTTCCCCGTGCTGAATGCGTAACAGAATGACCGGACACAGGAAACATACTCTAACACGAACTTAAATACACAAGACTAATTAACACAACTAGAAAGGAGCGGATGACATGGGGATTCTGCATGAGGAAGGATCGGCACAAGCAGGGCATGACACATATTTACTTATGCATGTAGATTTGAGTACCCTTAAAATGATGATGAATAACGACTTACAAACATTTCAAGTTACGAACGTATCTCTTTCGTAAGTAGAGGAGCGTCTGTATATGCATTTATCCAAAGTGACATGCAGTTTAAGAAGCAGGATCGACCAGTCCCTGGAGTGATTGGGGTTAAGAGTCTTGCTCAAAGGCCCAATAGTGAAATCACTCTGCTGACCACGGGATTTGTACCAGCAACTTTATAATCACGGACCCTAATCTGCAAAGATCCACACAAAAGCCAATTAAAGTCACATGACTGATGATAAACAAAACTGTAATTCTGTTGGCCTCCTCTGCTGCCCCAACAGGAACCTTCTCCTGCCCAAGAGGATGCCAGTGGAACGACCATGGGCCAAGTTCCTGTTGAAGATCTACAAGGCAGAGGGCCTGCCCAGCATGAACGCCGGCTTCCTGGGAAGCTTCTCAAAGATGATGGGAGAAAAGAAAGTGTTCATTGATCCCTATGTGCAGGTCACATTTGCAGGACAGCAGGTACAAGAACGAAGGCAGTCTGGGTAGTGCTTGAAACTCGACAATGACCATTTTTTTTGTATACCTGTTTATTCACATCCATGAATAAACTCACGGGTCTCATGGAGGCTGTGTGCCAAATAGTGGTATCCGGTAATACTGGTTGGTGTTTTCCTTAGACTAACAGCCATTTACTGGCAGGTATTTAGACATATACTCAGTCCAGTGAAAAATAGCTTTTTTTTCTCCAGGAAACTTCAGGATATTTTTCCATATCTATGAGGCTCATGAACATCCCGACAAATATACTTACATACACAGAACACACCTTGAAACAGCATTATTTGAGAACCGGGCTGTGGCCTACATGTTTGCATTGAACATTTTCCTTCTTTAAGAGCCTTTGGAAAAGGCAAATATTTGAAATGATTTATGTCCTCGATGACGTCATTCCGTTTGTTCACTTCATTGCGAATGCACGCATTCCTCAGTAGCCTCGAGACCTGAATCTTTTTTCAGACAATCAGACACTAGTACTGATGAAAACACATGCTAAGGAAAGCCCGTCACACATTTCCCTCGGGTCTGTTGAATATATATCCCACAAAACTCAAAATGCTGGTGGCATTTTGTAAGCCGTCTTTTCTTTGGAACAATGGACAGACTTTCTTATAGTTTAGAACATGAGACAGACAGGAAGAAGTGAATAGACAGAATAGTACCTATAGCAGCAAATTATGTCCTACATATTTGTGTCAACTTTGGTCAGCTGGCTGGGATGAAATTTTCAATTCTAGACAAGTATGCACACACATGCACACATATTTACAAGAATGTAACAGTTTTATTACCTTGTAAATAGTCTGTAGGTTTTGTGCTCTTGATGTAGCTAATGTTAGGGTTATAATGGTTATAATGGAATAGTATAGATTTCCCATAATATTTCTTGTGTAAGTCAGAATGTGTGCCAATCCAGGTGCATGAGTTGACAACCCTGGAATCAGATTTATGAAATGATGGTATAGTTATTTTAATCTAATAATAATTTAATAATTACTGTTCTCTAAGGCTTTACAAGCACATGCAATATTTTATACCAGGCCTGCTGTGTATCTTGCTCATGCCCATGGACAGTAGTCATACTGATTTTGTATGATCTTTGTGCACTTGGTATTGAGAAACACCACAGGTATCATATTTGTCCTCAAGTAAAACAAAACTAATTAATAATAAATAAGTATTATTCTGTTGTTTGTGTTTTCAGGGTGAAACTTCAGTTGAAAGCACCACTAATGTTCCCCAGTGGAATGAACAGATCTCCTTCATCGAGCAGTTCCCCCCGCTTGCTCGACGAATCAAAATTCAGATCCTTGACGATGCCAACATTGGTGATGTTGCAGTAGCGACACACTTCTTGGACTTGCAGCAAGTCTCCAACCCCAACAGGAATGGTAGGGTGGAGTCTTTTTAAATCACTCTTTAGTGAAATCAGAATTCAGGATATCAGTGAAATGATCTAGCTGTCTTGAATGGATTGTCTTTGGGTTCTACAGGGTTTCACCCCACATTTGGACCATCTTGGATTAACCTGTATGGCTCGCCCCAGAACTCTGCCCTCAGGGATATCCACCGCGACCTGAACGAGGGCCTAGGAGAAGGCATCTTCTACCGGGGTCGCATTCTGATCTCCTTGTCTGTGGAGGTGTATGCATCTCCATCAGCAGCCATCATGGAGAACAAGGCTGCAGCTGCTGTTAAGAGCACCCTCAGCAAGCTGACCCTACGAAAGAAGAGCAAGAAATCCAAAGAGAAGAAGAAAAAGGAAACGGAAGGTGAGAGCAATGGCGTCCAGTAGGTGGCATTAAGATGTGTCCTTTGCTTAAATATCTAGCTGTGTAAAAGATAAAATGGGCTCTCTTGGGATCTATAATCATCTTGATACTTAATAATCGGGGACATGCAGAAATTTCTGTAAGTAAAACATCTTGGGTTAGTAGTGGTCTACAAGCTAGTTATGGAATTTCTAGGTTCAAGGAAACTACTAACTTGATTGAGACGTTTCATTCTATATCGAGAACATGAGGTTAAAGACAGATGTAAATTTGAGGATTTAAATGTAACCTGCTTTTGGGATTCCAGGAATTTTGGAAGTTGTATCACTTCTCCAGTTGCATATTATCATTTTCTGCAGCGATGCAGAGTGGAGTGGGAGAAGAGCCTGAGGACTCGAGTTCAGAGCTGCCCAGCGCAGTGACCGTGGAGGTGGAAGAGATTCACCCTCTCCCAGAGGTCAGTAAATACACTCAGGATGTCAGCTAATTTACATTGTAAATCATTCTAAAACTTTTCTTGAAGATGAACCTGGTAAGAATCCTACAGCTAATGGACCCAATTTTGAAATCACTCCACGGACCATTTGAATGCTGGTGGACTCTAATCTGTCCTTAATTATGTGATGTTTTGGGCAAAAGTGTCTGCTAAATAAATAACTGTAAGTCATGTTGCATTTCACATTCAAGGGTTAAATATTGGAGCCCTACTTAAACACTTATTTAATCATCCATGCGAATTTGTAAGATTAAACAAGTATTTCTGATGCACTCATTATTATTATTTGATGCAATCGTTATTAAACAATAAGGTTTTATTTTTTATATTTTTCTTCGCAGAATTTTTTGGGCCAGAAGGAAGAATTTTTACTGTTTGCATCTCTTTTTGAAGTGACCATGATTGATCCATCTGTAGGAAATAGGTTGCTCACGTTTGAGTTATCCATTGGTATGTGTTTGGCTTTTTGTACTGAAATATTTCATTTTTACACAGCTAGCGAAAAAACAGAATTGTACAGGAAATTATTCTCACAGTCTTGGCTGTATATTTCATACGAAATCCTCATTTGGCAATGCAATGACGTGTGTCACATAATCCCCATGGTGATCACTGTCCCCAAGGTGCACTTTTTTATTTGTTCTGATGCCACCGACTTTCCACAATTGACTGTCATAAACGTGATGCCACGTGGTTGGTCAGCAGGATTAATTATCAACTTACCAGCAGGCTTTGTACAGTACCACGCTTGAAATACTGTAAATTAATATGTGTATTTGGGTTTTTCTGTTAATACTAAATGCCAGAACCAGATATTGCCCTGGAATGTGTGTGTTTTGTTAGTGTGTAAGCGTGAGTGTTGTTTACATTGGTGGCTTCCTTGTATATGCCACTTCTAATGTTAAATCAATAGCAGTTGTTGGTTTAATAGTAATAGTAATACAGGAAATTCCATTTTCCATCTTCATTATAATGACTCGCAAACTCACCACAATACGTTTATTTGCCCTCTGGATGTGGGTCTGCTGCATCAAAAACATTCTGTGCCCTCTAGGACTCTGGCGTGATATGGAATATTCACTATATAGCCAAAAGTATGTGAACATCTACTTGTCCAACATCTCTTTCTGAAAATCAGTTGTATTAAAATGATGTTGATCAGCCCATTGTCGATATGATAGGTTTTGCGTAGGCTTTCCATTTGATAATGGAGCATTGCTGGTGGGATTTGTTGCTATTCAGGTTAGGTGTTCATGTTAGGTGATCAGGTCGCATTTTGTGTGGCTGAACATTCTAGATCCCAGTTCACAGCTGAACATAATCCCAGATTCCACTTCATTTCGGAACATAATCAGATATTACTTCAAAGCTGAACCTGATCACAGATCCCACTTCAAAGCTGAATATGATCCCAGATTCCACTTCCAAGATGAACATGATCTAGAATTCCACTTCACAGCAGAACTAGATCCCAGATCCCACTTCAAAGCTGAACCAGATCCAAGATCCCACTTAACAGCTGAACATGACCACAGATTCCATTTCACAGCAGAACCTGATGCCAAATCCCACATTGCAGTCACTCCACTTGCAACTGACCAGTATGTGCACTGTCCACATACTACTGTGTGCTGTGAACTTGGCTGGATTATGGATTGGGCCAGCAGGGGCAGGCTGTAGGTGGCCTCGAAGCACTACTCACCACAAGTCACAGAATTTATAGTGCAAGCTAAACACTATGACCCTCATTTACAATGCAAGTCCAACACCCTCTATGTATAGAGCAAGACATGAACATCAGGGCCCCTGGACCCCTCAGACTATTCAGCACAAGTTAATCGCTAGGGGCCCCCAGGGCCTTCTGCATGTGCAGGGCAGGGTCCCTCGATATATATAGCACAGGTTAATCAGGTTAAAGGCCCCCTGGAATGACGAGTTCAAGCTGACCGTCAGGACCCCTGTTGCCTTTTTCTACGTTAACAAGTGTCAATTACCAGGCCCCCCAGGCATACATGTTACCTGTATGTCCTTCCATCTCCCCCTCGAAACGACAGGAACCCAGGGACCTCACAGACCACAATCCGGCTCTGGTTGTGAACATATGGAGACATGTGCATGCCTCTGTGTGTGTGTGAAAAGGGTCATGTGTAGAGGGATAGATGGGTTATTTATTTTGTCAGGAGTATATATATGTGCTCTTTGGACATGCATGTGAGTCATATGAACAGATGTATGCATGTTGGGTGTGTTCTGTGGACAGGGAACTACGGCAAGGCAGCAGATGTAGTGGTGAAATCCAAGAAGAGTGTGGGCCCGGAGAGCCAAGGGGAGGACACGCAACCACTGCTGGATGCTTCCGAGGACGAGCTGGAGAGAGAGCAGATCACTGACCCAGATCCTTTGGCCAAATCCGTCACTGCCCCCCGAAGAGCGCAGCCCACGGAGTATGACAGGTAAGTGACTTTAGTTGGCATAGTTATTAGGAAACTAGGCTTGTGAGCAGACTTTGCACATTCAACTCCCTGGAGTGCCAGCAGTGTTTTGCTCTTACTAGTTTCAAAAATAATCGATGTGATACAACTAAGATAAAAGTATCCTTTCAACAATTCCACATTAATAATAATTACATGCAGCTGGACTGTTTTACTAGACATTTCTTAATGTCAGACACAAAATAAAGAGACCCTGAGGGGTCTTATAGCGAAATGGGAAAACAACAAATAGCTACAAGAAAAACAACTGGAGAGCAGAGCAACAACACAAGCAAGTAACAACACAGCAACATTAGCACAAACCTAGCACACATTCTGACATAATGACCAATTACAGAACTGAATTAAGGCAGGAACAACCAAATACAGAAACCAAACTGGATAACAAAGCAGTAGGAGTGAGACACAGGACAATTAACCAATCAGAGGGGGTGCAGGACTACCAGCAACAGGTGGAATAATCATGACACACAGGGAAACAGGAAACAGGGGAGTCAAATAAACTTAATCGTGGAACCAAGAGACCAACAGGGAAACTATGAAACAGAATCACATACTAAGAACATAAAAAAGACGAGTAATACATAATCACAGACACAGGCACCTAGCAGAACCCAAACCAGAACGCAAACCAAGAACTAGGAACAAGAAAACTAAAATAGAAAAGAAACACTGGGGAACAAAATCCAATAATTACAAATAAAGAGGAAGCTGGTCTCAAATTCATGAGCAGATGGTCTATAGCTATATGCTGAAAACATAGAGCTATGCGGCAGGGGAGATGGAGAAACACACTAAGGACTTGATGGATAACAGGGAGGACAGGATGGCCAGCGACACCTGCTGGCCAAATGGGGGGGGACATGAAAGGTTGGGGAGGACAGGTGCGGACTCTGACAACTTGAACGTTTCTTTGATTTGAATTTCTTTTAATTGGAGGATACTGCACTGTGATGCATTTAAATTGTGCTACATTTGAAAAATTCACTAGTGGTGTGAGTTTAAGCATGTTGTTTTGTATGCTATCATACAAATGTAGCACAATTTGGTTATACATTTTTGTGACAATGGCATACTTAGATCATATATAGCATTTCTAACTTGCCCAGTTTGTGTGTATGTGTTTGAGTAAGTGAGTGTGTGTGTGTGTGTGTGTGTGTGTGTGGGGCGGGGGGGTTATGTATATATTACATTGTGGGGTGTGTGATATAAATCTGTGACTGCAATTAAAAAACTGAAAATGTCAAAAGTATTGCATTTTGTTTGGTTACTTATGGTTAAGGTTAGGGCTGGGTAGGGGGTAAGTTCATTATTCTGGGATTAGAGAGTCCCCAAAAAGATATAATTAGCAACCTGTGTGTATATGTGTTTTCCGTGTGAGGGACCAGCATCCTGTCAAGGGTATCCAACACCTTATACCTTATTCTATCTGTTAATCTGCAACAGGCTTCTGTTCCATTCCCATAATCCAGCACTAAATAATAATCTGGATATTAGTGATGATTACTGAGGAAACTGAAGCTACTTATTTCTTGAAAAAGATTGTGAAGAGTCAAACTGTGAGACAGGGGACCTACCACTGGAAGAACAAGGCAGTCAGACTCTCTTGCATTCCTCTCCCCAAATCCCAAGGACACTTGGATACATACACACATATACATACGTACATCATCATCATCTGCCTTAGATGAAATGCACACATTTCTCTTTGTTCCAGGTCCTTCAGCTGCATTCCAATTCTACAAGAAAAGCCATGTATCTATGTGTGGAGCTACTGGGAGGATCACAGCTTTCGCATTTACAATCGCAACTGGCTCTCCAAGATGGGAGACAGGCTGGTGAGCTATCTGGGAATCCGTGTGTTAGTGAAGCTGGCCTCTTGACTTCAGGTTCTGCAGCAATGCAGTCCCGTGACATACGCCTCTTTCAGGAGCACGGAATCGACGAGGTGGAGAAACTCACCAAGAGGCCGAGGAGTAAGGCCAAGGAGAGGCTAGTGGAGGTGCTGCTGGAGTTTGTGGCCAGCTGCAGGTGAGTCAATCTCAAGGTGTAACAAAGGGATTGTCTTTGTGTAACAAAACAGTTCCTAGCTTAGAGTCACTGTGTGACAAAGGGGTTTTTAGCTTGGAGTCACTGTGTTACAAAGGTCTTTTCAGCTTGGAGTCACTGTATGACAAAGGGGGTTTCCGCTTGGAGTCACTGTGTTACAAAGGCGTTTTCAGCTTGGAGTCACTGTGTGACAAAGGGGGTTTCCGCTTGGAGTCACTGTGTTACAAAGGGGTTTTCTGCTTGGTGTCACTGTGTTACAAAGGGGTTTTCAGCTTGGAGTCACAGTGATGAAATGTTGGTATAATCATCTGGTTTACGCAGTATGAAAGATTTTTAGACATTTTTTTGCACTTTGTTATACCTATAACAATAAAAGCATTCTATTCTATTCTATTCTATTCTTCCTTTATCTAAGCCTTAATTGCTTTTCATTAGTGGTGGAGTCACTAGCTATGGTCTATTTTAATTTTGGGGGGCTTTGTGAAAGTTTGAAAAACCCTTGTAAAACAGAAATATAACAAAAACGAACTATTAAATATAAAAGCAGGTCAGTCACTGACTTAAGATTACTGCATGAAACTTTTAGAGCTTAAGTGGTTCATATATTACTATTCTATATATATATATATTCAACATTAAATGTAATAAAACAGTATTTAACTGTTTTTAGTTTGAGAATTACACAATTAACAATTTTATTTGGTGAAATTATCTTTGCTTGATCAAGAACGAACCAAGATGTGTATCTTCCATTCTTTGTTTTGTTTTAAAAAGTGCATATTTACTTTTATGTTCACGGCTCAAAGGCAGTACAGCTCAAGCTTAAACCGAAAGACGATGTTGCGGGCGAACAACCTGGATAGATGTCGCATGGAGTTGATCAAGAAAAACATTGTGAGTTCGGGTCAGAGAATAAACCTTAAACATCACATATGCATTAATTCAATCCAAAATAACATTAAATATAGACACCATGCCTTCATTTTATATGCTATTTCAGATGCCTTAACTCCCTCACATGTTTTGATCGCCTCTTTCAGTAAGATGTTATGCACTTTGTTGTCTGATTTTAAGTACGGTGCCTCCTTCCTTCTCCCCAGATCCTCTTGGCTAAGCAAGCCCTGAGAGCCCGACGGAGAATCACCAACCGCACCGTCAAAGAGAAGCTCAGTGACGCAAAGAGGATCCTGAAGAAGATACGCTTTTTGTCCCAGGAGGTTCTCCAGACCATTTCATGCCCATCTTTTAATACATCGGCACCTTAGCATGTCTGCCTTTCTTGACCTAAGTCGTAATTTCATTCTGGTTTATGTGATTTCGCAGTGGCTCAGTGGGTAACATTGTGGCCTCACTTCTCTGGGGCTGGGGGCTGAAATGCCAGTTCTGCTCTGGTGTGGGGTATGCAGACTCTCTAGCTGTCATGCGGGGTATGCAGACTCTCTAGTTGTCATGTGGAGTATGCAGGCTCTCTAGCTATCATGTGGGGTATGTAGACTCTAGCTGTCATGGGGTATGCAGACTCTCTAGCAGTCATGTGGGGTATGCAGACTCTAGCTGTCATGTGGGGTATGCAGACTCTCTAGCTGTCATGTGGGGTATGCAGACTCTCTAGCTATCATGTGGGGTATGTAGACTCTAGCTGTCATGTGGGGTATGCAGACTCTCTAGCTGTCATGTGGGGTA
>JAODUD010000127.1:11967624-11983452 GCA_026784285.1 Stomatorhinus walkeri
AAGGCAGTTCTGAAGGCGAAAGGGGGTCAAACACCATATTAGTATGGTGTTCCTAATAATCCTTTAGGTGAGTGTATATATATATAATATATATGTACAGTCATATGCTGCATAGTGATGTTTCAGTCAACAACGGACCACATATATGACAGAAGTCTCATAAGATTATAATGGAGCTGAAAGGTCCGTATTGCTTACTGACATCACAGCCATCGCAACATCATAGCGTGACGCAATACTCACGTGTTCGTGGTGATGCTGGTGCACTGCCAGTCATGTAAAGCACATACAATTACACGCAGCAAATAATACTTAGTAATGATATTTTCTATCCATCCATCCATCTTCTTTACCCACTTATCCTACTGGGTCATGGGGGTCTAGAGCCTATCCCGGAAGCAATGGGCACAAGGCAGGGAACAACCCTGGAGGGGGGCCAGCCCATCGCAGGGCGCACCCACACACCATTCACTCACACAGGCACACCTACGGGCAATTTAGTAACTCCAATTAGCCTCAGCATGCCTTTGGACTGTGGGGGGAAACCGGAGTGCCCGGAAGAAACCCCACAACGACACAGGGAGAACATGCAAACTCCACACACGTAACCCAGGCGGAGACTCGAACCCAGATCCGTGAGGCAACAGTGCTAACCATGCACCACCATGCCGCCCCTGTATTTTCTATACTGAACTTTTTATCATTTAGATTATATAGCTTAGGTGTATAGTAGGCTCTACTTTGAGATAGGGCGGGAAACCTCTATATACAATGTATATGAACATTTTTCGAAAGGGTAAACACTTGCATAATGAAGAGTCAGTTGTTGATTTCATATCCATGCATTTGTGTCCCTTTCTCCAGTGGTGAAACACATGAACTGTATAACTGAGGCTCATCATCCGTGTAATCAATGCTGCTCTGAGTGACTGAATTACCATACGCGTCTGCCAGCTGCGTCTGAAAAAATGGGCTGAAGTTTTTTTGTACTTAACATTTTATTATTTTGTACTTTATTATGTCCTTGACCAAGATAGGTTACTGGAAGATAAATGAATGTAATGGCAAACAAGATACGTCTTAGGGCTTAGTTTTGCACACATTTTTTTGCTTATTGCATTGTCGAAGGCCTCAGATGACCAGCATTTCAATCAAACCAAGGTAGTCTGAAACTACCTTATATGGGATGGTGTGAATGAGTAGTTGATTAAATTCCTAAGAGATATCTGTAAATAGCATTTAATTAGCTGTTGCCAAATATATCCACATTCCTTCTTTGTCCCAAACCATATTCAATCTTGACTTCCAAGGCAGAATTTCCCAAAGTAATTTGGACTGTAACCCACCACTCTTGACACTCACCCACCCAAACCAGAGCAAAGGGTCCCCTGACACTCACGCACACACGCACACACACACACACACACACACAGTCATGCACAGCTGACTTTGCCAGTGTTTGCTCATCACTCCAGCTGTGCAGTTTGCCAAATTAACAGGGAACCAGCCTCACATCTGTGACCTCTCTGTCAAGCAAGGAAATTGGCTTTATGGTAGATTACCTACAGCACCATCTGCTTGCATATTACAGCTCTCGCAGTCTATGATTACACATGTGCTGAGTGGCCATGTTATATATGCACAGGCTCAGGACATCCTGGTTTCACGGTAAGAAGCCATCAGTGATAATCCAGTGATAACACTGAGCCTCTCCCACTGCTTTCATCCTTCCCCATTAAGGTTATATACCACACAACGTGCATAACTATTAGCAATTTCAATGCCACATCCTTTCAAACTTTGCTATTTGATTATTATACAAGTACCAGACATTGAAAGATGTGTTTCTTGACCAGTCCATTTCTGACAACTCATATAGTCTTATGAAACCTTTCACCAGGGTCCATTAAAGAAAGGCAAACAGAAGGAGGAGGAGCTTGAGGAGGAGGGGCCTGAAAAGGAGGAACTGGATTGGTGGTCCAAATACTATGCCTCATTGGCTGAACTGGAGAAGCAGGTAGAATTGCCCAGAACAGTTTTTTTCCCCTCAGATATCGTTTAATACAGAAAGTGTAAGAGAAAGTATTGTATGCACTCCTTGAAAAACAACAATGCAATAGTCAATATTTACCTTCAGCTTGAATGTTTCAGTGGGCCTGGATGTTAGCTTGTTGTGAATCAGTGACTCTATTTCCTTCTTTTGGTTACAGTCTGAGGAGGATGAAGAGATTGAAGATCAGGATGCAGGTACTTAGACTGATGCTCTTGATTATTGCACAAGTTGGCAGGTTTGCTAAGGAAATTCAGAGTGGTTCCAGCTTGTTTCAGTAAACTGTCTAGTTTAACAAAAGTGCAAAATCACATGAATGTTCAACAACAATGTATGGAAAATTATATATGCATGTATTCATCCATCGTCCAACTGCTGCAGCAGTACAGGGTCATAGGGGGCTTGGGGGCTATCCCAGCGTAAGGCATGGTGCACCCGGCTGGGATGCACCAAGATGGGATGCCAGTCATTTATATTTTACTTTGTTTAAGTTGTTTAAACAGAATTTGAAAACGCCATAGTAGCCTGAGCTTTTACAGCTCATTTGTGGTTAGAACTTAGCTTACAGTTTATCCAGCCCCACATTTGCAAGGCTTGTACACTCGCAGGACACTCTTTGAACTGGGACCAGAACTGAACATTTTGGTGACTAGTATTATTCCCTAACCAGTCAACTTCCTGTTGTCTTGGACAGCAAAAAAAAAAAAAAATCTTTATTTTACCACTGCTCTTTTACATTGCTGGATGCCTGTGTTTCCCAGAAGGTGGAAATCTTAACATCGCATCAATAGATGTGGAAGAAGAAGACACGGTGATAATTGAAATGGAGCCTCCAAAGCCCAAAAGGAAGAAAATAGCAACGCTGAAGGTATGGATGCAGGAGTGTTTTTCACCCATCAGCCTGATTTAGGGCAGATGCAGCGCCTTAAGCTACCTCCCGCGGCAGAAACCTCTTAATGTTTCCACAGCTTTACAAATCTGAGCTAGAGAACGACTTTAATGATTTTATGGACTGGCTGCACACGTTCCCAGTCTACAAAGGCAAGGCCAACTACGATGATGAAGATGAGGATGAGGCTGAACGTATCATGGGGAAATATAAGGTGATCTTCTCGCAGACTAACAGTGGGCAAGTGAAAATATTCATAGAAATAGTCCGTCAATATACTGTGAAAATTGACTGTTTGACTGACCCTTCTATGGAAATGTGTGCATTTGGCCTAAACTTCCCCTTTAATTTAACAACGCATGTGGGTATTCTTTAGTGTAGATTCAGTTCCTTTATGAAATATTTAACAACAGAACCTATTCTTGGTCCCAATCCTTAATGACTATGCTTTTTCTTAGCCAAAACACTGTCAGTTACATGACCAATAGCCACTGAACCAAAGGAGTTTCTGTGAGTCACACTCATTCCTTTTCTGCACCAGGGATCCTTTTTGATTTACCCCATTTCAAAGGAGGATGAGGATGAAGAAATCCAAATCACCAGTGGGATCCCCAAAAATGTGCCCATCAAAGTTCTCGTCAGAGTATACATGGTCAAGGTAGGCCGAGGATTTGCAAGCTAACTCTCCAGTTGGGAAATGAAAGGGGTCCAGTGACGCAAATTATGAGAAATGGAAGAACACAAATCGGAGCACGGTAGAAAGCAGTCTCTTTATACTAGTACGGGCATGTTGTACTTGAGCAACTGGAATGATGTAGGTTTGGCTCAGTGGCTTAACAATCAGACGACTGACGGTTTGAATGCTGTTCTCGGCAGAGTAGCATTCAAGATTGGATGTTGGGTCCTTACCCTGAACCCCCCCCCCCCCCCCGGGGTGTTCTATAGATGGCTGACCCTGTGTGCAGACCGCAGTCTTCACTCTCACCTCTATAATGTGTGTACGTCTTTTAAAAAGGAGAGCATGATGGGATATGCGGCAAAACACACTCCAGTGTACCTGTTCTCATTCTCCTACAGATGGCAAATGAAGCTTCATTACTAATAGGAGTTTTTAGTGCAATGCATTATGGTTCATACACACTTTCTGAAATATATTTCAGGCTACAAACCTGGCCCCCACAGATCCCAATGGCAAGGCAGACCCCTATGTGGTGGTGAAGGTGGGAGCACAACAGATGGATACAAAGGATCGCTACATCCCAAAACAGCTCAATCCCGTGTTCGGAGAGTGAGTCTAATTTATACTTCCAGCAGATTAACACACAAAAAGAGGAAGCATTTGGCTGTAACCATAAAATATGAACTATATTGTAGGCTCTGAGGAAATCATTATCTTAGCTTGTGTATATGGTTTTAAATCACACCACTTATCACATATGACTGCATTTCTTCACACCCATTCCCATGGCAACAGAGTGTTTGAACTGACGGTGTCGTTCCCCCTGGAAACGGAGCTCATACTAATGGTGTTTGACCACAACCTGGTCGGCTCTGATGAGATGATCGGTGAGACACGCATCGATCTTGAGAATCGCTTCTACAGCTGGCATCGTGCAGGGTGTGGCCTTGCCCTCTACTATGACAGGTGGGTCACATGGTACACCTGACCCATTAACAACGGGTCTCCACTGTTTCTCAGTTAGCAAGGTACTGAATATAAAATGTACTGGGCCAAATACACAGGACCCTACAAAAGTCAAAGGAAATTATGCTTAAATGATCTTCATATTTATGTGAAACTACGACTTTAGTTTTAGTCGTTCTGTGGGCGTGCCGTGTGTTTGATAAGCAAATGCATCAAGGTTTTATTTTATTTCATTTTTTATTTAGTCATTCAATTAAATGGAGAGACATTATTTATGCATTTTTTTACTTAAGGAATTTGATGCAGCATTTGACTCAGCTCAGCGTAAAACAAAGCTAGCTGTATAAAGTAACAAACACCCAGAGGCAGAAGAACTACAATACCCCGAAACACGAAACCACCTACATTCAAACACTGACAAAAGGTTTGTATAGAGGAAAGTGCCATGCAGATAAGCCTCCCGGCTCAGCGCAGCATAAGAGGCCGTCCTGGCAAGCTTTTGGTTTTGGACAGGTGACCTGCTGCCCCTTGAATGGCTGTTTATTAGACCTGATCGTGACGCAGTAAGTTTACGCGGCCGTCTTCCCCGCAGGGATGGCTACAATCAGTGGAGGGATTCGAAGAAGCCATCTGCCATTCTGGCCGACCTCTGCCGCAAGAACGGCATCGGGCCGCCTGAGTACCGTGAGGCGGAAGTTAAAGTGCTCAACAAGATATTCAAAATACCCAGCGAGGCTTTTCCTGAAGGTCTGAGCATGCTCACGCCCTGCCTTCCCTCCTACTGCGATGTATGACATCATAAAAGTTACACCTAAGGATGTGGCTACACATCCGCAGCTAAACACATGTGCTTATTAATAACATTAAAAATACGTATCACTTTATTTTAATTAGTGGCTTTGTCATAGTTTTAGAAGGATATGTTAGATCTGTGCAAAGAAATGTAGTTAAATTTATCAGATTCCTGCAGGAATTTCAGCTTGCATCCTTTCGGTTTAGGGCCTTTGATCCCGACAAAGAACTTTCTTTTTTATTATGTTGTGCTGTGTCCATTAAGCCACATAGACTGAAGTTGTATGTCAGTGTGAGCTGTCTCCCCCAGGTCCTAGCCAAATTAAACGAGACCTCTGAATTGCACCATGCATTCACAGACCTGGTGAAGAAGAACAAGAAGACAGAGGAAGACTTTAATGAGCTGGATGAGCACAAGGCTCTGAGTGTTCTCCACCGCTGGGGTGAGATGAGGGAGTTCTGCGTGGGCTCCTACGCCCTGGTGCCAGAGCACGTGGAGGTCCGCTCCCTCTTCAACACCGATAAGCCCGGCCTGCCTCAGGTGATGACCGCAACCAGCCCCCTGTCCAGCCCCTCTGCCCTGTGTCTGAATGCGGTGCTCTGACTGCTGCATTGCTGTCGGCAGGGATATGCGCACATGTGGATCGACATGTTCCCTGTTGACGTGCCAGCGCCACCGCCTGTCAACATCAAACCCCGACTACCAGTCAGGTGAACATGTGTCTGATTTATAGAATTGCCAAGCAGACTCACACAAAATTATAAAAGGACATCATAAAATGTTTAGTGTTCCTAAAAGGTGAATTTTTCTAACCTGTTAATTTACAAGTAAAATAAATGTGAAACACAAATATTTTTCTTCTCAGCTAAAGTACATATCAATGGAAACTGACACGTCTAGGTCAATTTTAATATCATTGACATTTGAATGTAAATATGGCTGGGAATACAATTTTGAAATATAATCATTTCCCTTTGGCTCCAAAGCTACGAACTTCGCGTGATCATATGGAATACAGACGATGTTGTGCTGGATGATGTGAATCCCTTCACTGGTGAGCGTTCCAGTGATATTTATGTCAAAGGGTAAGTCAGAGCTGATTTTCATACCTTATTTTGTATTCATAAGGCTTCTTTCCTGGAAATGATATTTATTCTCATGTGTTTCCTGTGGCTTTGCTTATTCCCGCCCAACAGCTGGATCAAGGGTTTGGAAAATGACAAACAGGAGACAGACGTTCACTTCAACTCGCTGACAGGGGAGGGCAACTTCAATTGGCGTTTTGTGTTCCATTTTGACTACCTTCCCACCGAAAAGGAGGTCATCTACAAGAAGAAGGAGTCCATCTTCTCCATAGATGAGACGGAGTTCCGGCAGCCTGCGGTTCTTGTGCTGCAGGTCTGGGACTATGACCGCATCGGAACGAACGACTTCCTGGGTGAGACCAATGATCGGCACTCTAATTGTGATACAGTGTAAACATCAGGCTGAAACTTCATGTCAGTTTTACTAAATAAAGTCAAATGATTTAATTTGGTGAGTAGGCACTTTATCCAAATTGATGTACATTTGAGAGAGCAGGGCCAGCCAGTCCCTTGGTCAGTTTTGGTTAAGGCCCAGGTTCAAGGGCTCAACAGTGACATCACTCTGCTGACTATGGGATTTGGACCATTAACCTTCTGATAACAGGCACAGAGTCCTAACCTGCTGAGCCAAGCAGAACTTGGAGAGAAGCTCTGAACCTTTACATCATCCAAAATGTGACACCGATATGTGGATTTAAGAATAGCTTTCCCTGTTTTTTTGACGCTTCTCCATTCAACTGCAGGGTCCATAGAGCTACGCCTGAATGATATGGTGAGGGCAGCCAAGTCCTCAGAGCAGTGCAGCGTGAAGATGGCCAAGGACAAGGCCAACCCTCGCTTCTCTATCTTCCGCAGCAAGAGGATGAAAGGCTGGTGGCCTGTCATCAAGCTCAAGAGCCAGGAGGACATCGAGAGGGAGGAGCGCGAGGCGGAGGAGGCCAGGAAGAAGAAGAAGAAGAAGAAGAAGAGTAAGAGGAGCCAGATGAAGCCAGAGGACCTGCAGTTTGTGGATGCCAGCGGGAACACTTACCTCCTGATGGTAAAGCTGGTGATTGGTTCTCCTTCATGGGGCGCAGGGAAAGCACCGAAGACAAAAAACACAGAAAAGAGGGTCGGAGCTGAATTACACTGCTTTGTATCCTGGTGTCTTCATTTGCTGTTTATTTTTTCCAACACGGGAGCCAAATTCTGGGGCACATTCAACTGACATATACTCTATAGCGCATCACCTGAAGGCAGCATGGAGGATATGTCAGGATTGACATTATAGGTCACTGTACTCACTGTCCCAGCGGCTTTATATGTTTCATGTCATTTTTTTGGACATCCAGGGTAAAGTGGAGGCTGAGTTCCAGTTGGTGACAGTGGAAGATGCAGAGAAAAATCCTGTGGGAAAAGCGCGCAAGGAACCAGAGCCGCTAGAGAAGCCCAAGTGAGAAGCTGAGCTCTGTCACGACGCTGTCCTGCGTTTGTGCCAATGTCCTGCACAGTACTGGGATCTTTACAGTATATGGAAAAGTGTCTATCTTACTGTGTAGAGTTGGGGTTAAGGGTGGCATGGTGCTCAGCACGTTAGTCTCATCCCCCTGGAGACTAGAGCTCGGGTCCCCGCCTGGCTCTGTGGGGGTGGAGTTTGCATTTTCTTCCCATGTCATCATGGGGTTCCCCTGCTTCCCCCCCCCCCCCCCCCACCAAATTGTCTGTGAGGTTTGGGCAAATAACAAGCACCGCCATCTAACGATAACAGGAAGTGCTGCACCGTGAATTATTTCAGTTTGGCAAACTATATGTTCACCAGGTAGCTTGGAAAAGGGCTACCAAGGGGGGTCACTGTTGACACAGAATCAATGTTTTGCTGAAGAAGTAAGTAACGCCTTGCTTTCCTCCTTGTACCTCCCCAGTCGACCCAAGACGTCCTTCAATTGGTTCATGAACCCCATGAAGACCTTCGTCTTCTTTATCTGGAAGAAATACAAGAAGTACATCGTGGCTCTGCTGATTCTCGCCATCCTAACCCTGTTCCTCGCCCTCATTCTCTACACCCTGCCCGGCCACATCAGTCAGCTGATTGTTAATGGCTGACCTGAATAAGGCAGGCCTTCATTTTGGATATTCTCTGCAGTCTGGGTGGAGTGACGCTCACGGGAGATTGTGTAAGGGCCAAAGAACACAGAAACAAAGACATAATACAGTAATAAGACCATCAAAATTGCCCAAAAACAACCATCTGGGATTCTTGCTTTTTGCTGTACATGTAGTGCAGCACATTTGTGATCTTGCCAGTGTACTGATTACATTATAATGAACAATGCAATGTAATATAGTTGTGCTTTTTATAGTATAAATAAATGATGATCAAAGGTAGTAATTGAACTGAAGGCAATTTTTTTCTACATGCATTTTATACACTTTACCAACTATGTAAACAATATATTGTATCACTTAAACATACATCATGCAACGTGCATATTTACCCCTTTCTGAGGGCTCTTTGTTCTCAGTATAAAGTGTAGAATATATTCAATTAAGACTCTCTGGGTATCCATCCATCCATCTTCCACCACAGGGTGACAGGGTATTATAGAAACCACAACTGGAAAATGTAGCCTACTTGGTGTTTTGTACTGCCTCCATGTACCCTGTACCTTGGGTGTACTGCCTCCCTGTACCTTGGGTGTACTGCCTCCCTGTACCCTGGGTGTACTGCCTCCCTGTACCTTGGGTGTACTGCCTCCCTGTACCCTGTACCTTGGGTGTACTGCCTCCCTGTACCCTGTACCTTGGGTGTACTTCCTCCCTGTACCTTGGGTGTAGGCTACTGCCTCCCTGTACCATGTGCCCTGTATGCTGTAGGAGAGATATCTCTCCTTTCCACAATGTTTTTTAAAAGGTCACCGCTTTCAGTTCTCATATAACTTAAATGTCTAATTCTATTTTTAAAGCAGGCCCCCCGCCCAGGATAAGTGGTTAGAAGATGGATTGCCGGACAGGCATTGTGCAAAGGATGTGTATCCAGATAACACATTGATTATTGATACGTTGATCATGTTTGTAACGATCAACAGAGATGTCAGAGATACAAGTGAAATAGTTCTCTTCTTACAAAGTGCTATTTAAAAGGTGGCTAATGGACAGCAATCTTAAATCTACCTAATCTTAAATCACTTCTTATGAAGTTTCCTAAATGAGTGAAAATATTAAATCTGAACCATGTATGTCAGTTTTAGTTAAAGCTCTGATCTGAACAAATAAACTACCTTTGACATATTACCTATAAATTACCTTTGACTGTAGTGTTCTGAGTAATCATTTATGAGTTATAATTACTTGAGGGATCTCTGTAAATTGAGAGGTGCGTCCAGCTTTCCCAGCCCCATTTCAGCATTCTGTTACAGTCACCAAACATTTTTGCAGAGGCCTTATATGAAAGACAATATATGTGGAGCCTTAGAGCAGTGGTACCTGAGAGGTGCTGCTTTTATGGAGCATCGGGCTGCCCTTTGCCCAAAACGTCGACATACCGACGTGTCTGGGAACTTCCTGCTGCGGAGAAGCGCGGCAGGACCTCGGGGGCATTCATGCAAGCTGGAACAGAAACCTGAGCGTGGATGATTGAGTGTAACCCTAACAGGTCCTGACAGCTGCGACAGGTGCCTTCCAAGACACCATTATTCCTTCATTCGGCTGTGTTTTGGAGACCAATCATCACTAAACATGCTACAGACTCATCCATCAGCTGGACTTTCAGAATGGAAATGTGGACTAAAACAGGCGTCACCCACAATGAGACATTCAGCTCCCTTCCTCGCCCAGTACCGTTTCAGCTGAAGTGGTCATTCTGCATACCCTTTTTGTGAAGCAGATTAAATTCTTGACAGAAATTGACATTTTAGACATGCAGCAGCAGAGATATCTTTCTCCTTTCCGTGATTTATTTTGGAAAGGTCACCGCTTTCAGTCCTCATTTAAATTACACGTCTAATTCTATTTTTAAAACGTAATTTTCTTTTTGAATCTTTTGAGGATGCAACTCCCAACCAGCAAAATGTTTCCCAGACAGAGATTTTTTTTTTCCATTTTAGCGCTAGATGCTGTCCCTTTGAGAATGTTACTTAAATCACTTCACGAGAAACATAAGTGTACAAAGCATGGTGTGACATTTTATACTGTTTAACTGTCATACGTCTCACTATCTCCCAAGACAACAAAGAATGCTAATATCTGACAGGGGGCACAAATACACCTACAGCTGAGGAACTGTGAGGCTTCAGTACAATGAGGAAATTTTGAAAATGTTGAATTGGTGACTGATTATTAACCTGATCGTTTATCTTAATGTTGGAGCTACTTCCAAGGCTGCGGTTTTTACTCAGAAGTGGTCCACGGTATTAAATGTGCAGTTACTTATAATTAAGCTACTGAAACGATTAAAAAATCATCTTATAATTTCAGCTATTGAGGTTAGTGAAACGAATAGAATTTCACTTATTACCCACCACCAAATAAAACGTACTGTATCTTGCAAATTAATTTAAATTTCTAGTTTGTTTCTACTTTTGCATATTAACATCATCAATAATTTACACAAAACATCTTTGGTCTTATTTTACCTTTCTCCCTTTTTTGCTGTTACTTACGTTTTCGATTTGCGCCGTAAATGAACCACCGAGGCGCGCCCCCGACAAATGCGCGTTCCTCAAGCAGCCAGGCGAGACTGACACACGCTCATGTGAGTGTCTCCTTCCTATTTTTTTCTGTTTTCAGTTTTAATTCACAGAGATGGCTCGCAGGAGTTTTTGAGCGCACATCCCACCACTTAGGCTCAATGTATTTTGGCTTTCTTGTCGCATAATCTGATTTGGCCGACGATCAGAAACTTTTCCCCCCAGTAATTGTAGATTACTTAATTCAAATTCACTCACAAAAATGCCTGAGTTCATCTCGGTGGACGAGTTCATCGCCGAGACGTTGGAGGATTACAGCTCGCCGACAACCTCGTCTTTCATCACGAAAATGCCAAGTTGTAGAAATGCCGTGCATAACATCGAAGAGGTAAGGTTTGGGAGCGTGGCTTTTACGCGATCTGCTATGATTTCAACTCTTTGTCTGACAGCTCATCCAGCCATTCAGCCCAAATTTAAAAGCTCCTTATGATGACAGTCCAGTGTATTCCGGTTCGCTGATGTCTACAACGATTATGTATTTTTATAAGTAAAAGCAGCGATCCCGCTGATAATATTTGAATGGAAGAAAGAATGCATACATTGTATCCCGATCATTTCCTTTGTTTAGGTTATTTATCTTGTGATCCCTTAATTCTGTTTGTTTTCCACCGTGTAAGTAACTCATGCATGGCCAAAACAGTGCATTTGCCTAAATATTGTTGCTTGCACCTCTACACACAGTTCCTACTTATGACTCAGGCGATCAATTGCAATGCGATTTCTGCTTGTTTCCCCCCCTTTGTGCGCCTTTAAACCATCAATCGGCGGCTGAGGTCAATAACGAGGACGCTCGCATCCATAAACGGGGTTAGGACGGCAGCCCGTGTACGTGTATACAGTGGGATTTCATTCATTAGCCATTTTTAAAGTGGCACCTTATCGGCGTTAAAAAGTCAACTGTTTGCGCAGTGTCACCGAAACTATTTGCCTGTTTTGTGAACGATCCGATGAAATAATGAATTTTTGTATCGAGTGTTAAGGTTCTTCCCCTTCTGTATTCAGGTAATGTTTTGGACTGTGGGAAAAGGCATCTTAGGACTGATTCGTACTAAGACGAACATTATGAAACCCCTGTATTTCTAAATAATAGTTGAATAATCCAGCTCTGCAACATCGCGCAGCTGGATTGTACGGCCGCATGATTTATCATTTTCCTGTATAGTTAAAACGTTGATAATGTGGAAACGAAAATGCACTTACTGTACAGTATTACTGCTTAGTAGCAATATGGGAGGGAAACCAGTACCATCACAAACTGTTTAAGATCGGATGTTTTCTGCAATGTTAATGTTTTTTTTTCTTCTTCTATTTTTTTTAATCTCCGAATAGATTGTGCGGTTAAAGCTTAATTATTCTAATTATTTTCCGATCATTTTAGAAATATTCACATTATACATCCTCGTCCCTTTTGTGCATCATAGTGAATTGGTCTTATTTATAGTTAAATATGATTACGCATTACTCAAAAGACCGCTTTGTTGTTAAATGCTTTAAAAAATGTTGTACGAGATGGTTAGTAGGAGCCCTGTAATTTAAACATGTGTTGGTAGTGGCATAATAGGACCAGATGCAAGACAGGGAATGAAAGACACAGAACAGCATTGTGTGCAGTCTAGGCGGTGTACCCCAGCAGTGTGATTACCACAACACTAGAGGACAAGGCAAGGCAACATTGCCTATGGCTTTTGATAAAGGGGCATGTGTAGAGGCTTGGTAGCTATAGTGATGACCTAGGCAGTCAAGGGGCATTCATTTGTCATTTTAGTACATTTCCACATAACACAACACAAGTACAGTAAGCAAAATCATGCGATTTTTGTGCAGTTTAATTTTTGCAGCTGATTTGAAAGTGATGCGTTCATGTCTGAAAATTTTAGAAGCGCAATTTCAACTGCAGTCATACACATTTTTTTTAAAGCACGGTACCTTCAGTAACTGATTTCCCTTGTTTAGCTGCTAATTTAATGTGCTGTGTTTATATATGTGTTGCATATCGTTCCTGAATGTACCTGCAAACACAGCCACGGTAAAGAAACTCCGAGTGGACAAAAGTGTGAAGTAGCTATTGATAGCTGGGCTTTGATAATAATAATAGAGAGATCGCGCTATGTTAGTTGGAAACCTTTTCACGTTAGCTGACCATGTGACCATTTGCAGCCTGTTTTTGCAGCCCACAAAGTCCGGCTATAAGCAATTAACTGTATATATTGCACACATGGTTACTGTTTGAGTAGTTTGTTTCCTGTCTGTTTTTCCCCACTGAGAATAATGATTTGTCATTATCAACAAGGTAATGGTGGTTTTGTCATGGTAGATCAAGGCTCAGTGAAGATGCTGTATAATTGTCAACAATAAATTGCATAAATCCTGTGGTCCCTTTCCGTGGTACATTAGATGTAACCATTCATCAGCCCTGAAGTTGTGTCAACTCTCGGAGAGTAGCTGAAATCTCAAGGGTGAGACCAGACCTGTTTTTCAGGTACTGATGTTGCCAAATTTTAATATTGTTTAACCGTTTTCCAGACACGTTTCATCTTGTATGACTTACGATTTTTAGGTTCTCAAGTACCATCCATCCATCAATGTTCTAACTGCTCACCCTGGTGAGTGCTATGGGGTGGGGGCTGGGTAGAATAGGGCACTCGGCGGGGTACAACCTGGATGGGATGCCAGTCCACCACGGGCAACACGCGCACACACCATACAGTTTGGAGACACCAGTTAGCCTTGTTGTCAGGAAAGCAGTGTACCGGCTGGAAACCCGCGTGGCACAGACAGCGTCACCCTTTACTGTTTTTATTATTTAAGTGATTCAGGTTCCTCGCTCGGGGACACAGCAGATGGCCTGCTTCTTGAGATTATCTTTTGTCCTGCTCACATTTCATCCAGCTCCTTAGCTGGAATGTGCCCCGATAGCCGGCCTGATGTCACTGGAACTGCAAAAGGTGCAGAATGGATGGTGCTTTTGACCAGGTCACTGGTTAACTGATACGTTGTTGTCACCCTGCAGATGCAGAGTGATCTGATGCTTATATCAGGGCTTTTTGTGATCCAGGGACCCCCCAATGAAGATAAACGGTGGGGGATCCCCACCATCAGTGCATCACTGAGAACCAAGGCAAGGGCTCTTCATCCTGCTTCAGTATTTCTCAGAGTGATTCAAACGGATCCTCTGTTACTGCTTTATCCCCTGGGGGTCATGGGGTCCAGAATGCCCCAATTAGAAGCATTTTCAGCCAACTGTGTGAAATTTGTTGTGAAGACTCAGGATTCTTAAGGAATGGCACAGCCCGGCGATTGTACTCGGTTTCAGCACATTTTCACTCTGTTACCAATGGTCCTTGACTGCGGGGGCTGTCACACATCTGTGTGCCTTTCTCTGCTTTACGTAAGTGCTGACTTCTGTGCGGAAGTTGGGAAAGAGGAAGTCACTGTTTAGGGTAAGACTGTGTGTTGCACAGGAGCTATAGTGAGCTTCTGAAAAACCAGATTATATTTTAATAGTTCAATATTACTAAATACTGTAGCACATCAATTCAATAGCTACTTATTGGCTATGAAACTGAAGCATGGTAGTTAAAATGGTATCATGGGTAAGTAGATTACCAGCCAGCTGTAGATGGAAAGGCCTGCTGTTCCAGCTCTTCTTAGAAGGCCTTGTCTCTCTTTTTGCCTGGGGGGGTGGGGGATTGGGGATGTCACAGCTTTGTTGCGTCCCGGCGAGAGCGTTTGAACGGCCACGCAATTAGATTAGCATGGACCAGAACTAATTGATACAAATATGACTGTAGGGCCAGAATGGTCCGCTGCCTTCTGGATGAAAGCTTTTATTAATGGTACTGCCCCATTGTGATGGTCCTCTTTGCTGCATATCTCGAGCAGCTGATGTTCGGTTTGCTGTTGCCTTAGAAAAAATATAAGTGCAAGCAAAATTCTAGAGTTATCCCCCTCACCCCACCCCCAGCATCATACAGTCTGTATTTCAGTCAGCCCTGAGGCCTCTGCTACTTCTTAGCTCATCACTACAATTAGGACAGGAGTGCGGCGCTTGGTGACCCAGATATAAATGAAGCTGGAAACAGCAGGAACGGTTGAGGGAGGCGACAAGGGGCAAAGGTGAGAGGAATCCATTCGCCTTTATATTAAAGGGCGCAATTTAAATCCCATAATTACCTTCATTTCAGAGTGTGCCTGTCTGAAAATGCAGTGTTGTAAGGGGGGGGGATTCTTCGTAAGCTATAGAAGGGCAAATTTGGGTTGCCCTGGAAAAATATCAGCTGTGGGACGAAGATATGCTAGCCAGGTTCCTGTCAGCTGGAGGATTTCTTGGTTGTGGAGACTGCAGGAATCATGAGCACCCCCTTGGGGACAGAGACCCCCCCTGGGGATCTTCATCATGCCTAATAATGTTTTTTTTTTAATTAAAAAAAGCTTTTTCTCCACATTTTTCAAATTTTTAAAAAGAAAGCATCAATGATAAACCAACTTACATCTAAATAAACAGTATTTGGGCCTGTTATTATAGTTGAGATTATTATTATTATTATTATTATTATTATTATTAGTAGTAGTAGTAGTAGTAGTAGTAGTAGAAGTATAAATAATGTACAATAGGTAATAAATGCATCAAATTGCCAGATAA
>JAODUD010000127.1:11986744-11998342 GCA_026784285.1 Stomatorhinus walkeri
TTGTCCCTGAGGGGCAATTTAAAAGGCACAGAGGAGCTGCGCACACACATAACAGTCGTAACATTCGACACACAATAACAGACATATTTTTTAGGTGAGCTATGTCTGTCGCAGGTGTCTGATCATTCAAGACAGTCTTGGATGTCGCGCTCATATCCTTAGATGCCAAATGCCAGTGTGTGTTTTGTAGCTGTTTCGCTGTCCTCCATGGTTCTCCATGAATAATAAGATGCTGCCGGCTGGACACAGCATTCGCCTCCAGGGGCGTGAGGTTTGAGTGTTCGGCCTTTTTATGGATGAGTAAAACATTGGAGAATAAATCGGATCATTAAAGAGTTCCCTCATTGACGTTTAGATGCCACTGCAGGTGCTGGGAGGTTGAGAGGTCTGCTTCAAGTAAAAAGTGAAGCAGCAAACAGTGCTGCCTGCTCTTTGTTATGATGGTGTGGTCATCTTGTGGTCAGGGAGCCATGTTCTTCCGGCCCGATGAGGTGGTCTCGGCCACGCCTTGGCTATTCCGCTGACGTCACGATCGAGCAGCAAGGCCATGCCGGTTAAGGAGCCTTGACTAAATGTGAATAGTTTGTGTCCTGCGAGGCCACAGAAAATGAAATGCCTGGTTGTGAATGGTTTTTATCTCACCAACTCCACCTGCAAAACACCCAACTGTGTAACTAAGGAAGTTAGGTCAGACCTATCTCAAAACTTTAAATATAATCAATGTGTGCTAGCTACAAATTAGCTTTTAGTATTAGTATAACAAGCTGGGTACAAACTGTGAGTAAGGCTGTAATAATGTCCATTTAATTTTCAGTTTTACATTGACATTATAAATCATACTGCTGAGGTTTCTAGATTTCCACTGGAGGGTGTTTTCATAGTAGCACCTCTTACTCCAGTTAAAATGGACTCTGGTTTGATTTTCCCCTTGGTGTGATTCCATTGGGCAGGTGTGAGCGCAGTAATGGCACTCGGGCGTGGACCTAAAGCACCGCACCAAGACCCTTGAGAGGAGGTGGTCTCAGTCCAGTCCCAAATGAATTCTGGGGCAGTTTGTTTGTGGTCCGACCCAACTTCCAAGTGTACTAAGCGAGTTTGAGCTAAAAGGCCCCCTTAGCCAGGGGTGCTTTGCATTCTGGGATATGGAAGAGCATACAATCCGGTAGCAGCAGCAAGGCAGAGAAGGAGAAATAAACTGAAGTCTCTTAGTGAGGTACATTACCTTCTTGAAATCTGGGCAGATGATGACATCTGTTAGCTCCTAAGAATAACTAAAAAATCTGAAGTTTTCAAAATGTTCAGTCAACGGCTGTTGGAGAGAGGATTTGACCGGTCGACTGAACAGTGCTGTGTGAAAGAAAAAAATAATTGCAAAACGACCGAAGCAACAACACATAAAAATGAGATGTCCAGCTGCACAGCACACAGCCAGCACACAGGACCTTCTGTCTGTATTTACATCCTTGTTCCCACCACAGACACATCTCACCAATAAGCAGAATAAACCTTCTCACGTGGTTTGTAGCTCGTCGTTACTTCGCTTTGATGTTTCTCTGTGTAAAAGTGACCCGAGCCGAAGGGAAAATGCTGAAAACTCATCAAACCAAGGGTAACCAAACTATAGTTGTGAAAATGCCCTAAGTCTAAATGCAAAACTGAGAAGCTCAGTGTGACGTATAACTTGCAAAGTGACTTTTCATGTCACGCTCATGTGTGGATATGTTCAACTGTTCAACTTCAGTTGATTAGTTACAATAAAAAAAACAGCAGATTTAATTATTATTTATTATGGTAATCCAGATGTTAGTAGTTTAAGCTGCACCGCATGAGCAGTTATTGGTGCATGAAATTTACATTTTAAAATCGGTAGATCTTTCAGCAGAGTTCAGCTGTAACCTTCTGGAAGATTCCATTTCTTTCAGCAGCACAGAGCTTACAGGCCACCCTGCTCTTATTTCTCTGAGAAGGTTTTGGCTGCCGGTCATGAGCTCAGCAGATCAGAATGCCTGCAGGATTTCTCGTTTTTCCGGTTTGTGCTGTACGCTGCACTCTGCAGAGCTCCCAGGGTAGCGACCCCTCACACCCTGCACCATCACTACAGGCCCATGATCCAATAGACATTCAGCATCTGGAAGGAAAAATGCCTGTCCCCAACTCATAAAGGATTCCCGTTTGGGCTCAAATATGGAACCAGTGACTTGCAGGGATTTCAACCAGATCCTGATATCTCCCGTTACTGGTATATCCCATAAGCCAGTCAGAGGCCTCCTAAGAACTTAGTTCATTCGGCTGTTCTGGTGGCAGAACAGAGCTATTGCGGATCACCCAAGCCGCTGTAGATGGGGACCACTGCTGTAGGGGAAAGTCTTCAGTTACAGAACAACAATTTGAGGCTTTGGGTTACAATGTAAGAGCGTCTTTAGATGAGAAGACAAAGCAGAGCAGTGTAACATGGGCAGTTTGTGGTGCCGTGTCGATGAGGTGAGAGGTTTCGCTCGCTTTCTCTTTCTCTTTTCTTGTGTGGGCGATCAGGATAGACATAGCATGCTGGGAGAGGATAAGGTCAGTCCTGGGAGAGACAATGAACCCAACTGAAGTGTGTGAGGAAAAAAGTGAAGGAGCACAACTCTGGCTGACAAGCGCTGAGCAGGTACTGATCACTGCGGTCACTCCAGCCTTCCTGTGTGATGGATGATGACCCCTCCACAGCTCCCCCACCCCACAACAGGAAGTGTCCTTTCATACTGCTGGATTATGGTTTAGTTTTTGCAAAAAGCAAAAGTGCAAGAAAGTGGCAGATGGGAGGGCCTGGTATAAATCTGGGGGGGGGGGGGGCTGAATCCAGCTCATTACTGCATGTCTTCATAAAAAGGATTATATGTGCAAAATATGGTGATTGCAACAATAATACAGACATGACTGTTGCGGCCTGCTTAAGAGCAGCACAAGATTCACACCAAATTACAGGCAACATCAGTCAGCAAACATAAAAGAGGGATATATAATAATTATAATAATAACAATAATAATAATAATGCAGAATTCTAATAATTCCCTAGACAAGACAATTCACATTTGATATCCATCCATCCATCCATCCATCCATCCATCCAATTTCCATAACCACTTGTCCAGTTTAGGGTAGTTGAGTGTCTGGAGCCTAACTCAGAAGCTACAGGGGCAAGGCAACATATTCAATGCAATTGTCCATCCATTTTCAGTAACCACTTATCATACTCAGGGTCACGGGGGGTCTGGAGTCTATCCCAGAGGCTACGGGTGCAAGGCAGGGGACAACCCAGGATGGGGCACCAACCCATCGCAGGGCACACTCACACACCAATCACTCACACACCAATCACTCACACACCAGTCACTCACACACCAATCACTCACACACCAATCACTCACACACCAGTCACTCACACACGCACACCTACTGGCAGTTTGGTAATTGCAATTAACCTCAGCATGTTTTTGGACTGTGGGGGGAAACCAGAGTACTCAATGCAGTTAGTGAAAATCTTTTAATTATTTACTTTGATTAATCTGAATGGGGGGCCCAGCTGTGACTTTGGGTAGCCTGCCCCCCCTGGTGCATATAGATACTGTATAGATGGATGGCTACCTAAATATCCTTTGAGTTACTATGTAGAAACCTAGTTTTTCTTTATATAATTTTAATTCTGAGTCACTGGTGTGGGGCGACACCTGTGCTATTACTTTTTAATTAGTATTTTGGAATTGGCTCAAATTCAATAATGAATTACAGGGTATTCCTAAAAATGCTACAGAGCGTGAACAATAGTTTTGTCAGACAAGCCTCCGTCACCTGCTTATCAGTAACGTTCATCTCATTTTGTAATGATAGTTCCTTCAGATGACAAGTCCTGGAATGAAAGTCACTGCTCAGCTGATTCATATGGCTAACTTACATCACATCATCACTTTCTACTTTGGGTCATAGAATTTTTAAGGCCTTATATCAATCATGGACCTCAGTCCATGACATTTCTGTGATGTTTCCTGTATGGCATAAAGAGCCTGCTGCTCTGGGGGCCGTCATGCTTCGTATTACCCCAGGGGAGACCCCCGCCAGCCCTGCACATGTCCCAAACTATACTGCCCTTTCAATGAAAATAACCCCCAACAAAGGAGCTGAAAACTTCTTCATAAAAAACCTTTTAACTTCTCACAGAATTCAGCAAGTCACTTATCGGCTGAATCATCAGTGGCGCAAACCTAAAGAAAGGCCTATGGAAACGTGTTAACCAGCCGTGTTTAAAACAAGCAAACAAGCAAACATAAATAAATACGATATAAACAAATAAATAGATATGATAATAGTAATAGTAAATAAAATTAAAGCATATGTGGTTATAGTGACTGACTGCTGTTTCTCAAGCTAAACCATAAAATGAATCAACACCACGATAAGATAGCGGGAAGGTGCTTTTATTATATTAGTAAATAGATAAATAAATAGTAGTTATAGTAAATTACCAGCTTTGCTGTTTCAATATTAACTAACACTGTTTCCTCCTGGGCTGTTTAGTTTAAAACCCTCCTAACCTGAACTTTACATGCTAATAAGATGATAAGATATTAAGCCGATTGAGAATATGTCGGCAGTCATTTTAACTATAGTACTGCTGGCAGGGAAACAGTTGCCTAAAATAGGTGAAGCTTGTCATTTTCACACCATGTATGACAGCGAGTTTGTGGTTATTTCAGGGGACGGATATTTGGTGTCCACCTTGGCCCAGAGCTGGCGGTAAGTGAGCGGTACGTGTGGGGGCCAAGGCTGAGGGCCTCCTCTGCTGGCTCTCCTGTGTAGCTGCTTGCATATCCATGTGCCAGGCTCAGCAGTGGTAGGTGAAGCCCCTTTGCAAGCTGAGATCATCTGTTAATGGAGCCAACAGGCTGTGAGTTTACAGTTTGGTGAAAAGTACTGTGAAATGGCATTTTGTCATGGTATGACCCACCCATGATCATATAACTGCGTGACATTAGTGACTGGGATGTCAGAGTGTTTTACCTGTAATAATTCAATCTAGACGATTACCCATATGGATGGATGCAACTTAGGAGCATCGCGTTCTTAAGCTACAAGGCCAGACTGCTAGCTGCAGAGAGTTACAGCATGACAGGCATCACATGGGAATCCGGAAGGATAGCACCACAAATGGATTGCATTCATGTTGATCTCATACAATGTAACCTTTTAAAAAAGCCAAACTGAAAAGCTGTCATGAAAAACAAAGGGCTCAATGAAGTCAGCTGTGCTGAGTGGGTCATTCTCCCCAATCTGCCTCATCAGCAGAATTTTGCTCTCGGGCTAAAATAGTCTCGCAAAATAGTCTGTCTGCTGGTCCAGGACATCAGGCTCAGTGGGTTAGGATGCTGTGCCTGTGATCAGAAGATCACTGGTTTAAATGTCAGGATTGGCAGAGTGATGTCACTGTTGGGTCCCTGAAACAGGCTGTTAACGTCCAGTTGATGTATGACTGGCTCACCCTGCTCTCTCACTAAGTAAATGTATGTTACTTTGGATAAAAGTTTCTGCTAAATGAAAATGTAATGACGTACATTTAAATTAACAGCATGTATTTTTATATACTTTTTTGATCCCTGTGGGGAAATTCTCTTTACACCATCCCCAACTTGCTCTGTAGGTGAGAGCAAGCCAGTCGCAAAGGGCAGCTACTTGTTGCAGTATTCAGGGAGCTGAAGTTAAGAGCCTTGCACAAGAACACGCTAATGTGCCATGACGGGGCTCGAACCAGCAAGCTTCTGATCACAGCCATAGAGGCTTAGCCCAATGAGCCACACACTGCCCTCTATCCTCTGTCTTACATTCAATGTCTAGACTTTACTGTCGTGTCTTAATATTTCTTATTTTTTATACATACTGTACACACACACACACACACACACAGACAGTGCATGTATTCATATCTTTGTGGGGACCTTAACCATAACCTTAACCATATGTAGCCAAATAAATACAAGACTTTTGATAAGTTCTTTGTAAAATTTAGGTTATTCATGTGAGGATTGAAAAATGTCCCCACAAGATGAAAGGTTAAAAAGGGTTTCATCATATTGTGGGTAAATCTGGTCCCCACATTGTAGTGCTGGGCGATATCATATCGATATTACGCAATAATCACCAGGGCTTCATATGACAGGTGAAACAGACAGTACTATATGGTACTATTTGGACGTCTGTTTATGCCCACAATATGTTAAGCAGATTAGTAGTACAGCCAAAATTTTTATGGGGCATTTTGTGAAAATGTTAGTAACCTGTATAAACCCTACTACAATGTATTAATTGCAAACACTCAGACACAGACACACAGGCTACTTTATTAGGTACACCCTTTCAATCAGCCAATGATGTGTCAGCAGCACAATGTGTAAAATCATTCAGATACAGGTCAGGAGCTTCAGTTAAGCCCAGAATGGGAAAGGATGGTGATTTGAGTGACTTTGAACATGACGTGGCTGCTGGTGGCAGACGGGCTGGTACGAGTATTTCAGAAACTGCTGATCTGCTTGGATTTTCACACGCAACCATCTCAAGGATTTATAGAGAATGGACTGAAAAAGAAATAACATCCAGTGAGTGGAAGTTCTTTGAGTAAAAATGCTTTCTTGATGGCAGAGGTCAGAGAAGAACGGCCAGACTGGTTTAAGTTGGTACGAAGGCAACAGTAACTCAAATAACCCCTCATTACAACCAAGGTATGCAGAAGAGCCTCTCTGAACACACAACATGTTGAACCTTGAAGCAGATGGGCTGGTTTTCCCTTTGCTGATATCGGCAAACCCCCCCCCCCCCCCAAAAAAAAAAAATTGTTTTTGAAACATTATCCTGCTATAGTGTAAGTAAGTGTACCTGACATTGATCCTCTTCTTTAATGCGCAGACTTGAGCTCCAAATCTGACATCATGGTCGAGGTATTTTTCTTTCATTCCTCCATGGTTTATACAGCTGATGATGATATACATGTCCAAAGGAAAAGAAATTTGATATCATTGTGTGACCGTTGCATCACAGAATTGACATGACAGAGTTGACTTCGTATTGACTTTGGAACCGAAAACCCGGCAGTAATTAAACACTGAGGCCTCATAAATCAGTAAGTTGACTTGCTTCTCTCTGTCCTTTTATTTCCGCTTTTAAATTAGTTAAATAAGGTTCATAGCCTTCTGTGTAGTTACTGGCTTGACAGAACTTATCTATAGCCAGTCCTTGTTGAACACTTTTATCTCCCATAGTAGTTAGCTGGTTATCTCTGATATCTCTCATTAGAAGCTCTATTACTTTTCAGGTATTTTACACGTGGTTTGTATGTCTGTGGGTTAGGAAGGTTGCTGGTTCAGTTCCCATGAGCAGCAGGCCGATTGGGCTGGCCCTGGAGTACTGGGAGATTTCCCACTGGCCTGCCATACAGCAAACCTTTAAATAATCCAATGGTGAATCAAACTAGACGTTTTAGTACACATGGTGTGCGCAGTATGGTTCTACCCAGTGCCTCTGTCATGGTCTCACAGTGTGATGAGACCTACATATCAATATCGTACCGATACCGTTGTGTGGATAAAAAAACTCCAAAGGTGGGTGTCAGAAAGACTAAAGGGTGGAACTAAAGTTAAGCAGCTTGTTTCCCATCCTTGGTTTAAGTGTCACATACTGCAAGACTTGCTACCTTTTCTCTTTTCCTTTTAATGTGCATGGAATGCTGTGAGACTCACTGTTTGTTGAACCTTATTTGCGTTCATGGAAAGAAAGTTATATTACCAGTGATTATTACGTTGCTTGTACTTACTTTCTGCCTGTCTTTCGCTGATTCTTAAACTTAAAGTTATGTACAGTAGTAAGAAACTGATATGCCGTTTGCTGGTTACTGTTAACCTAGCATTACGCGAACAGTAGTTAATAAGTAAAAGTTAATTCAACGTACCGTCGTAGTTTTCCTATTGCTATTAATAGCGATGCAGCTGTTATGTAAATAACATGCTTTAATAGTACTGTTGTAGTACTTGTTGTTCTGACGTGGTAATATCTGCAACCTGGCTGAATACTAATGTAAACTTTATTTCTGTTTCCATAGACCACACACATACACACATTTACATCTCACATCCTGCACAATCAGCTGTCACCCACAAACTATTCATCTACTTTCAAAGCTAATTATAGTTTAGTAAAAGGTAAGAAGATCTCCATTCTCTAACTGGAATCAACTGTCCATGTTAGCCGCTTCAGCTAGTGTTCATTCAGTGCAGAAGTGCTAGGCTACAGTGGAGCTGAGAGGGTGCCTAAATGAGAGACTTCTTACAATTCAGTGCCTCCCAAAGAACACATATTGATTTCAAAGAGCAGAAAAGGATAATTCCATGCCCTGTGCACACTTTGCTGATATGATGTGGATCAGCATACATGATTGTCTGAATGGTAATTTACATCTATTGGCTGAACCAACATTGTTTCATACACCTGTTTGACTGTGTAAATTATAATTGAATAAAACTATGTTATAGCTGGTTTTATCTGGCTGTGAAGGAAGATTTTTCATAATAGATGAAGATATTATGATACAAGTTCTACTGTGTCTTGGGGAAAATCAAAAACATTAAGTCGGACCCTCAGCTATGTGTAAAAGAATGTCTGAAAGATGTCCTTGTTTGACAGTGTTTACAAGGGAATATTACGCTAACAGTTACATCAGTTCTGAAATGTTGTAACTGTCCTTTGATTCAGTTCCAAGCTAGTTGTTTACACGTAAAGCACCATACAGTTTATCAGTCTTACAGATGGTCAATTTGGTGCTTTCTTCTGGATGTTGGCAACTGTGTCATTGTTGTGATTTAAAATTGGATGCAGCTACACTGCACGCATGCTCTGAAGTCTCTAAATGCTAATGAGCACTCACTGGACACGATCACGCCCCGAGGTTATGATGGCTGGCCGGATCTGGCAGAGAAGTGGCCATAATGACATGTGTGCGGGGGCGACTGGGAAGCCTCAGTGTCCTCCAACCAATAACGATACCTTCAAATGCAGTGAAATAAAAGTTTGAACAACCCTGAGAAACAGCCCTCCCTCACAGACAGAGAAATTGTCACAAAACACAGCACACCTTAATATACAGAAACAAAGCAACAAAATATGGCTTTGATCTCTGTTGCTATAACACTCTTCATAATATACTCTTATTACTAAGGATGCTCTATTTGAGTCTATATCTGCACATCAAAGCCTTAAAATTACAGCAAACCAGTGTGACAATGTTAGGTGAACTTCAAGCACATTTCAGAGTGTAAGGTATCTTGCACTGTCAGTTTTGTTAACTGGGAGGAGGAGCTTTAGTAACTACTTCCTGTTGCAGTGTCACAAATGACCCAATACTGCCTCTGTTTCCTGTTTGATTAGGGGAAAGAAGACCTTGAATGATGTACGATGAAGACAAGATAGAAAAGCCTTATAAAGGTCCTTAGTGTTGGTCTGGCTTTCACTGATTTTCAATATATAGATGCATTTGTTTGAATGAATAATTCCAGTATCACAAATACCCTCATGGCAAAGATGTTTGAATGTCTTTATTTAGACTTTATTTAGATAATCTGAGTAAACAGAGACACTCATTCCTGATGAGGAATTGTGTTTATGTCTAGCTTATGCCTAGCTGATCTGCAGCCAGATATTCAGTATTGATGTAGAGTTTCCTGGTGCAATCCTACTTATGTTGTTGTGATATAAACATGCAAACCTCCTTAATATCCTTTGTAAAAGTGCAGAATTTGGGGAGGATTGCAGGCAGGTGGATTTTGTCTTTTTTATCAGCCTTTCTTTGCTCTGCTGAAGATAGTTTGGGTGAGATAACCTAGGCTGTGCCAGAAAGACTCGTGAGAGACACTTCCTTACACACCTCCAGCTAATCCACCAGGAGATGACGCTGAGTTTCACCCAATCAAAGAGGCTCTGAGAATTCAGAATGGTTTTTGGTTTGCGCCATGGCAAATTTAATTCTCTGGTTTTACTTCCTACTTTACAGTAGCACTATGACTGTAATTTCCTTTTTTTATAATTTAAGTCTGCATGTGATAACAATTTTAAATATTTTCCCCAATGGTAACCCTCTGATTATTTTTGCTTATTTACAAATTCTGAGGTTTCATATCTGCTGTCTGCTTGTGTCTGGACTCAACATGAGTTCCGAAATGTATCTCTAGAGGAAGTGCAAAATGCCTCTTTCTTGTTTCTCCTCCGCCCTTCTTAGATGTTGCTAAATGTTCTGTGTTAGGAGAAGAAAGGACGCATTGCTTGGGAAACAGGAAGACGTCTCCATAGAAACCAGAAATTTGATTTCTGTATTGTCAGTCAGGGAAAAGAGAATAAAGAGAAGGGCTGCATGCCGCTTGGGATGTGGGAGTATTGTTACTGCGTGTGTTTGTGATTCCGTTTTAGTTTGTCTCCCCAGATAAGTGCTCTGCTCAATCAGTTCGCTGAAGCGGCTCTGCTCAGCTGCTCCACTAAATTTACTGAAAAAAAAGTTTTAAACTACATTTACAGATAGCAGAAACCTGCTCGGAAATAGCCTGAATAAGAAGGTTGAATCTGAGTTATTTGTAATCATAATGATTATTATTAATAATCATGAAATCAATCATTTAAAAAAATATATTATTAAAAAAAATATGGTTAAGAGCCATGTGATTTAATGAAACGCCTTTGTTTGTTTAAGCCTGAGATAAACCAGAAATCTCCATTTAGTGCATAATAAAGCTTCTTGTGAAGTTTAATAAACTGAAGTGTTGTAAATATTATTGGCCTGAAATCACAAGGCAAAGTAATATCTATCAGGAGCAGTTGTAAGGCAGTTATAAGGCTAATACTTATAAATTTAGATGCCAGAAGTAAACATTTGGATGGATAATTTCTAAAGCCCAGAATTTTATGATATGACACTAATCTGTTTTAGAGGGTGACAGTAAATAACAATAATCTGCATTTTCATTTCAAAAGCCCTGAAGTCCACACTGCCTGTCAGGCATATATAAGATGGAGTTTATCTCTGATTGGTCAGTGAACTGCTGCTCCAGGAAACCTGACTGCTGGAGTGAAACTCGAGAGCCTGTAAAACGGCTTCTTCTATTTGTGTTCTATTTTTTTCTCTTCTTCCTCAGTCCCTTCATTTCCTGTCTGGTGCTTCATGAATTAATTTTCTTCCATCGGCTGATTTTTTAATTCACCCCCTTGTAGTCCACTGTGTAGTCCATTGTATGAAACTGATTTTAAATTATTAAATGATTCACCATTAGTGTGGGGCGGGGGGGGGGGGGGTTTCTAGAACAAGCTTTTATTGGTGACTGACGCCGCAGTTTAGAACAGGTTCTTGGTCACTGGATATTATAGCCCCCTCCCTGTCTGTACCACTGCAGGATAGGTCCCTTGTCACTGGATATTATAGCCCCCTCCCTGCCTGTACCACTGCAGGATAGGTCCCTTGTCACTGGATATTATAGCCCCCTCCCTGTCTGTACCACTGCAGGATAGGTCCCTTGTCACTGGATATTATAGCCCCC
>JAODUD010000127.1:12044163-12059611 GCA_026784285.1 Stomatorhinus walkeri
CCATTCTTGTCAGATACAGGATTCTAGTTGCTCAACTGTCCTAGGTCTTCTGTGTCGTAATTTTCGTTTTATGATGCACCAAATGTTCTCAATGAGTGAAAGATCTGGACCACTGGCAGGCTAGTTCAGTACCCGGACCCTTCTTCTTCTGCGGTCGATTAATTAAATTGATTAATTAATTAATTAAAGACCCAGGTTGTGCGTCTCAATAAGTTGAAATTGAATTTGCGAACTGAATTCAGATTCAACTAATAAATTCAGATTCAGTTTCAAGTGGCACAAATATCAGCCCACGCACTTCAGTCACTCTGTATGTTCGTTAAATTTCTTAAGTTTTGTTTATTAAAGTTTATTAAATAACTCAATTGGGTATTGATTAGCCAAACAAGGTGGTTTAGTGGTCTAGTCAAGAAATGCATGGGTGTATTGGACGGTTGCTGCAAATACTGTGGTCATTTTAGGAGATGTTTTGAAATGGCTTAGCTTAATGTTATAGTTTAACACCAACATGAACATCCTTTTCGGTGATCACCTAAGACTTTTGTGCAGTACTGTAAATGGAAAAAAGGACCAAGATTCAGGGGTAGGGGTTCCCAACCTTCTGAAGACTGTGGACCAGCGAACGTTGCAGAAAAATATCATGGACCAAGATCATTAATGGAAAAATACCACCAACACGACAGCTTATTTGCTTATCTAACTTTTGAGAGCTGCCACTTATTCAGGTGATGAAAACATGCCATCCTCGGGGAGTGGTGGAAAAGGAATATGACTTGAAAATATGTTGTACATTTTTGGAAATCAGCCGACCCCACCCCCAAAGTCCAAGAGTTTCACACGGGGTGGAATCCCCATTAGCTGGGAATCCCGTCCGAGTGCACAGTGATTGAGCAGCTGGGAATGAGCGTCATGCACGTTAGTGTAACCCAATCACCTATGAAAATAAAGACCTTGGAGCATGAGTGTGACACTCACCTCATCACAGATATGCAGAGCAAAGATGATCGCCAGCATCCCTGTGGATGGGTATCTGCCTTGTCTCTCAGCCCACATCTCATGGACGTACTTGAAGAAGGCTGGATGGACCACTATCACCTTCCAGGGTGACACAAGACACAGCATCAGGCCTGCTGTTCTCATTGCTGATTATCCAGAAAATATACATCTAATTGCAGGAACTCTAGGACTACATACATTTATTTATTGCACATTCTGCTTCTATTCCAGATATCCATGCCAAATTTGCACAATTTTTCCCCACCAATCAACTGACTAGCTGTACTTCTCGTGTCTATGTCTTAATGTCCATATCTTAAAATGTCAAGTTTAAGTCTCGATCTTCAAATCCTGCTTATGACTTCCTCAATTGCACTATAGCAAACAAGAACGATATTTCAAGCTCAGTATATGATCCATGCATCATATATCTGAGGTGGACAACAAAAGAAACTTTGTCTTAGAAACGTACCACTGATATACATTATCACCACACTATCATTGCAGGCTGCCCTGCATCAGTCAATTGTTCAATGTCGTTAAACAGGACTGTACGCGTTGTACGCCAAGTCGTGTATCGATTGCCCTCTACATCCACCTTACCTTGTCCTTATCTGCTTTAACCCAGTTTTTGACTCTCATATATGTCCTGAAAAGAACAAAGGAAAACAAGCACATAAGTGCTTTTGTGGCTCCATATTATCCGCACACCTGTTACCTTCAAATGAAGCAGCATGTTATTAAACTATAATTACATTTGCATTTACACCCCACTGGTCATGAGTTAAGAGGTCATTCTGAACCTCTGTTTGCTCATGTGTACTCAGTATAAGTGTCTCATTCAGGGAATAAACAGAGAGCGAGTCGTGTAGGGGGTGGGACAGGCCTACGTTTTGATCTCTCCTGTGGACAGGGCACTGGCCACCCATTGAAGATCACGCAACTTGAAGGGCAGCAGGACCAGGTGGACCCCAGGGCTGAGATCCACTGCGCTTTCGGGGTACATGAAGTGGTGCGTCGTCTTGCTTCCCACGTCCAGCTCGAATCCCAGAGTGGTGGCTCTATTCATCCTGTAGGAGGAGTCACCAGATGAGCTTGGATCATGATGGGGAACTGCTGCAGAGGCGGGAGGACATCCAGCTCGGGGCCCAAGCACCAATTCCCACAAGTAAATTAAGAGCTGATGCAGCCAAAGAGGGGTATCTAAAAAAAGACAGCTGGGTTGAAACGTCAATTGATGGAAAGTACGGAAAGAGCAGGACATACCTGATCACGCTGTTATGGGAGTCGATCAGCTTGCCGAAGTGAGAGCCAGCAAGGTTTCCAGAGTTCCCCACGACCGCGCATCTCCTACATGCCCTGGATGGCAGATTCCTGCGCTGATATAGCGGGGGGGCTGAGATGACCGTGAACATCTTCTGGATCACTTCCTCAGGATCAAGTCCAACAGATGCCCTCTGCAGACCCTTCCGGACAAGGGGAACATGAACCCAAGAATCAGATGGTGCCTGTAAGCACCTAATCTTGCTGACCCTGCTGCCCAGAAGACATCACTGAGGATGCTTTAACAAGCTACCTCAACTTCTCCATCAAAATTGAAAGGGCACTTAACCTGACCCCTTGAAGTGCCAGTCAAGTCAACTGCCTCAAGACCACCTACCCCAATAAGCCTTACTCTGTGATCCCTTAGTTGGTCTCCTGTGCTCCCTGATCTAGCGTTATACCTCATCTGTCAATTTAAAGTCATCTTATTAGGTTCTTGCTTTGTTTGGAAGATGATGTGTAGCTCTTGCTCTTACATTACTTACACTTATTACTGGCTACTCATTGGAAGCTCAGCCCAGCTTTGGGGTGGGCAATCTTATACGCAAGGGGACCGGTGTGTATGCAGGTTTTCACTGAAACTCCCTAATTAGGTCACTAATTAGAGGACTGAGTGGCTGAAGAATCCTCACACCTGGGTTTGAACAGCTGACCTAAAGGTTACGCCTAAAACCTGCATACACACCGGCCCTTTGCGGATAAGATTGCCTACCCCTGGTCTAGCTGCACTTATGCCCAAATTGGCTCCTTGGCAGCTATATGACTGCAATATACTATGTGCCTTGCCTTTACAGTGGATATAAAAAGTGTTCACACCCCTGTTCACAACTCGGTTTTTTAATGCAAAACTTTTCCCACCTTTAATGTGATCTATAACCTGTATAATTCAACTGAAAACAAATCATTATGGGATAAGTATGCACATCCTTAAACTAATGCTTTGTTGAAGCACATTTTGATTGAATTACAACATTCAGTCTTTTTGGGTACACAGCTGCCATCAATTAAAGTGACTCTGATTAACCCCAAATAAAGTTCAGCTGTCCTAGTAGGATTTTCCTGATATTTACTTAGTTGCATCCTACAGCAAATGCCCCGGATTGCAGAGAGCTTACAAAGCACCTAAGGGATCTCATTGAACGGTATCAGTCAGGGGAAGGGTGCAAAAATGTCCACAGCACTGGATATACAATGGAACACAGTGAAGACAGTCATTGAGAAGGGGAGAAAATAGGGGACAATAGTGATGTTATCGAGAACTGGATGTCCCTCCAAAATTGGTCAAAAGAAAAGACGAAAACTGGTCAGGGAGGTTGCCAAGAGGCCCACAGCAGCACCAAAGGAGCAGCAGGAATTTCTGGCAACTACTTGTTGTGTACTATATGTGACAATAATCTCCCATATTCTCCACGTCTGGACTATGAGGGAGGGCCGCAAGATGGAAGCCTTTTCTTACAAAGAAAAACATCCAGGCCAAAGAAATACATCAAGTCTTCCGAAAGCATGTGCGACAATGTGTCGTGGTCTGATGAAGCTAACGTTAAACTCTTTGGCTCTATGAATGGATGAATGACTTTTATTGTATTTCCAAAAGGTACGTTTAGTGCAAAAATGACACTGTGCATCACCAAAAGACACCATACGCACGGTGGGGGCAGCATCATGCTTTGGGGTTGTGTTTCTTCAGCTGGAACAGGGGCTTTAGTCAAAGGGGAGGGAATTATGAACAGTTTTATACATTCAAATCAACAAAAGAATAGCTTCACCAGAAGAAAATTAAAGTTTTGGAATGGCACAGCCAGAGTCCAGACCTACGTCCAACTGAAAATCTGTGTGGTAACCTGAAGAGGGCTGTGTACAAGAGATGCCCCCACAATCTGACAGATAGCAAGGAAGAGTAAGGAAATACTGGCAAGTCAAGACTCCTACCCAAAAAATGAATGCTGCAATTCAATCTAGGACTGCAACGATTCAAGTAACTCAAATAACTCGATTACAAAAAATCCTCGATGCAAGTTCTTTGCTTTGATGCTTTGTGTAATCCGCATGACTATGTACTGCTTAGTGATCACCGTGTTTCACTCGGAGGATTATTACTGTCGCACAGTGTGCTAACGCTGCATTACGTGTAGCAGGTTTTATTTGTTGGCACTAGAACACGGGGGAAATAGCGAGGAAACTCAGAGAAAGATGAAAAATGTCTAAAGTTTGGGACCATTTCAAATAAAAGTGTAAATACTGTACAGTGTGTCCATTGTAAAACCGGATTAGTTTACCACAATAGCGCATTGTCAATGATTCAACATCTCAACCAAAAGCACCCAGTCTATGCATCCAGTCCACAGAGTGGAACCAATACAAGGGAAGCGCAAGCATTTCATTCACATTTGTGGCTAAAAATAGACCTGCGATAGAAACGTCTTTATGGGCATATGTGTGAATAAAAGAAAGTATAACAAGAATCAGCCCAAGCAGCCCCTATTTTTCCTGAACAAAAACAGACAACGCAACAGCAGTGCAAATGATGCTGTGATATTTTAACATGGAGCTGGAGCCTGTCTATACACTAAGAGCAAAGAGACGGTTCCGTTACAGAGTTAATGAACTCGGGTGGAGAGAAGGAAAACGACAGCAGTGCTTGTAATTGCCACTGAACCTTTACTGGTAAAGAGCTGGAGAGAGAGTCCTTAATCAAACCAGCTGTTCAACAAGCTGAAAGGTGAAGCCATGTTTTCAGCTGCTCCCATCCACCGCCGTTTGTCGCAGGATACCTGCAGCATGCAGGGGTGAGTCTAAACGGGAGCATAGGGTGTACTCAACTAGATCTATTTCAAGGCTTTAGTAATATTATTTTGCATATTTAGATTAATATGGATATTAAATAATAGTAATAATAGTAATAATAATAATAATAATATAATAAGCATAATAATATAAAGGTTACCCACCCCCTCCCACAACAGCCTTGGTCCAGTAAAACTCTGAGACACTGAATTATTATTTCCTCTCGTTCAGTAATTTTGACATTTTATTTATTTTTGCAATTAAGAAAGTATTTTCTTTAAAAAAAGAAAACGGAAATGTACATAAATGCACTAAAAGGATTTAGTTATTTTTTTCAGTTGTTGTATGGAGTTCAATCATTAAAAATGTTCCTAAAGAGGAAACCCATTAGTTGGATTTTCAGGGCTCTGCAGGGTTCATTTTAAGAGACCTGTCTAATTTTTTTCTTTTTTGAATAGTTACTATTGATCAAAGTTACTAAGACAAAAGTATTTCTTATCCGATTACTCGATTAATCGATGGAATAATCGACAGAATACTCGATTACTAAAATAATCGACAGCTGCAGCCGTAATTCAATAAACTGGTCAACAAAACATTAGTTTAAGGGAGTGCACACTTATGCAACCAGCTTAATGTGTTTTTTTCTATATTTTTCCCAGTAGCAGCTTTGTCAGGATATAGGTCACGTTAAAAGTGGGGAAAATTCTGAAATGATTTACTGTGGCCTCATTTTTTACATCATAAAAACCTGGCATTTTAACAGAGGTGTGTAAATTTCTTATAGCCACTGTGCAACACTTAAGATAAAAGCTTCTGATAAATAATTCTATGTAAACATAACAATTTTGAATGGAGTGCCTTTTGTTCTTATTTTATGCTGTTCTGATGCTTCAGTGTCGGGGTTCCACGTTGTAGACTGACAGCATTCTCAGGAAAGGTCTCCTACCTAAATTGGCCTAATTGTGTCCCTGCCAAACAGACCCAAAGGCCTGTAATTATGTTAAATTGGAAACTGCTGAGCCAGAGAGCAAACCCTGAGGCAGAGAGGTCTTAAAAGATCCCTATCACTTTGGGGAAATTTCAGTAATCAAACTGCCACTTATTGCAGGTTATTCCACCCAGGGATGATTTAAATGGTACTTTATAACATCTGGAAAAGGTTTACAGAAGACCTTGGCAGGCCAGCTCCATCTTCTCGATCATCAAGATGAGGTCTAGCCTAGCATAACAAAGAATATGGGCACTACTTGTGAGAGGATCTAAGTTCAAGGACTTCTGCTTTGAGTATTATAGCCATCTCCGCCAACAGTCTCACTGTTCAGTAGTCTGTGAGGGGGCTGCAGTTTATTTTATATAGTTTGTTTAAAAGCATCAGCAACCATATCTGGTCTGAATCCCAACCCTTGACAAACAACGTAAACCTCAACTACCCACATATGCTGTGGATGTACTAGGGGTGTAATGCGACACAAAAGTCACAGTTTGGTACAAACTTCAGTTTCGGTTCCCTTTCAGTACAGCAGGGGAATTCTGAATTCATTTCGAAAGTATTTATTACTAAAACTGCGGACACAAAAAAAATCAAGAACAGTTATAAACCAAAGGCAATATGTCTGATGTTGATACATTTAAATAGGGATAATTACCTGTACGTTGTAAAAATATGTAAACAAGAATTACAAAATAAAACTGCATAGTAATGTTCATAATGACCTAAATCTTCATAATGTTCATAAAGTTCATAATGACTGCATAGTTATAGAGATAAACACCCCTATAGCCTTAGTTACTTTTTAACTCGGTCAGAATTTCCTGGTGAAAGGACATTAAATACCACAGGCAGGCTAACTTGCAGAGGTTGTTTCTGCCGTGCTTTGGTCATACACACATTTAGATGACGTCATCTCAAATGAGTTAGAGTGCTAGATGTGTTTGCAACAACATAACTCAATTCTGTCTCTGTTATACTGAACTATCTACTTGCTCTGTCTGCTGATGGTCTTATTTATTCGTAAACCAAAATGTTCCCAAACTGTTGGTTGACTGACTGTAAACAGCTTTAGGCATAACCAATTCATAGCTTTATTTAGCATTAATGTTTTCCATGATGAACATCTACTTATGGATTTAAGCTCTGCCTGTGTCAAGAAATGTGTTCATTTTATTGTGCGTACCAAAGCGAAAACGATATAAATTGAATGGTACATGATTATATCGTTATAATAAAAACGATATAATCGAATGGTACACGACAAATGTGTGCACCTTTACAGCCCTAGTATGTAGCTATTTAAGCAAACGCTTGACAATATAGTTTCACTGTACATGTGCAATGACAAAACTATTCTATTCTAATCTATTATATTGTATAGTGAACCTACTGGCACATATGCATTAAATACTCATTGCTTTTTAAGATTCACCTAAAGATCATGATGCGTTCATTGTACTTCAAGTCATCCTACATCATGATTGTACGTCTTTATGTGTCAGAGATGCATGTTGAGGAATGACCATTAGAGACAGGTACTGCATTTATTTCTGGGACCATAACAATTACATTGTAGTCTGGCTGAATGAGCCTCAGTATAACAAGCTGAGTATAACTGAGTATAACTCATTTAGGGTGCTTTTCCACTGCACCATGACAGGAATTATCCTGCCACTGAAACACAATAGAAACGCCACCTTGAAAGCAGTAGTAAATGAAGAAAATATATAGCGATCTTATTAGAACAGATATAACAAAAAGATCAGAATTGCATGACAAATTTTAAAAGTATTCTGTTTAGTATACTAGGACAGCATGCATCTAGCATATATAGCATATAGCGTGCTGTCCTAGCAATGTGATTTTATTGTAAATATAGCAATGCGATTTTGTTGTAATAAGTATTAGTGTTACGACCGGCTGCCGGTCGGGCGTGCAGGGAGCAGGCAAAAGGCAGTGCGGTAATCAAACAGGGTATATTCCTCAAACGGAGGGCAGACATAGGAACATCACCATACACCACAATGACACATCTGGGCAAATGGACTTCAGACGCGGACTAAATACAAGATACAATCAGGTACAAATGGACAACAGCTGGTTTCCATTAGGATCGAACACGGGGTAATGAGGGGGGCGTGGCACACACGAGGCTCGGACGGGCGGATCATGACAATTAGGGTATTTATAAAGCCAAAAGAAGTTCATATATTTCTCACAACTCTACCTAGGAGTGCTTTAAAACAGCAAGGATAAAAATGATTATGATTGTCTTGGAGAATGCATGCAGTTCTTAAGCAAAAGCAGAAGAGGAAGAGATAAACTTTATCTAATCTCTTTAAAAATCAGTTTAGTCTATAAAAGAAATAATTCAAATTGCAAAAGCTAGATAAGGATTTATTTCTATGAAAGAATAAAAATGTGCTATAATTTCCATATACAGAACTGAAGATAAGAAAACGCCTGAACTTAACCTAGCTGACTAGCGATGTAACAATTGCATGTGCATAGCATGCGGTTTTGGTATTAATATCCAGCAATATAATACAGTACAGCCATTTTTTGATTTAAGTACAAAACACCCGCCTCATGTTGTGATGTCTTTTGGTACTGGTACCAGTTTTTACACTAGTAGAAAACCAACATCTGGAAGTACCAGTACAGTACCTGGTGCGGTGGAAAAGTGTCGTAATTGTACAGATGTTACCAAAATATGCATATTTAATGTTAAACCATTTACCCTACCAAACACACTATATTACACAACCATTTACATAGAAATTCATTGTGTACAACTTCATCTTGAAAATAGAAATTGCATGTGAATAAATACTTTAACCTTAGTTTATTTATAAAATAAATATATGTCTTATTGCTGCCTGCTACTTCCTACATGTGCTTGGTTCCGCAGCTGAATGTTGTCGTTCATGTGTAACACGTGAAGTGGTGCAGTTTCCCCTCTGTAGCTAAATGCTTCATCGCAGGCCTATAAATTATGCAGCTCCAAAAATGAGCCCTGACGCTGGTCTGTGCACACAGGAACTGGGGCGCGGGGTAATCGTGGAGTCAGCAGACACGCAAACGAGATGCTCTGAGCGACGGCCTCATCTCCTTAATTAAATGAGAGACGCAGTCAGCCAGACACTAAAGCTCCGCTCAACAGTAAGTCAATAAGCATAACTGAGCCAGAAAAGCCACACTGAGAAAATCCACTCTGCGGTGGTCGTCATGACTACTGTATGCCTGCACTTTGTGCATTCAAGAACAAGCATCTCCTGATATAAAACTGCTAGCTAAAATAATAATACAGCAGAACAGCAGCTATTTTCAGCAAGCAACCCTCCTAATCTAATTAGAGAACGAATGTTTTTCAGTTTTAGTCTCAGATTAAACAAGGTACAGGGCACTTGGATGAGTTTTTAGGAAGTCTGGATTATTGCATGTTTCCAGCAGACTGAATATGAATTTTACACACACACATGCACACACAAACACGCACAAACACACGCACGCATGCACACAGACACTAGTAGGCCATGAGAACTGATACCCCATGTCGTTACCCAAAATAAAATGCTTATTACTAACTTGAACTACATTCATAAACATGGTCTGGTTTAAATCCTGACAATTACAAAATCACAGATCACAAACCGATTTCTAAAAGTGTTACATGGATAAATTGTACTTTTACTGTAATGTTTTGCTCTGCCATAAATGATTTAGTGGTTTGTTTTGTTTTGTTATTAAAAACATTTTGTGTAGCTTGGTGACCCTCCTGACTGTTTTTTCAAAGTTACCAACCTACAATACATTTGATTTTAAGCTTATTGCAATTGGTGATGCAATCACTGTCGCGGTTGTCTTTCCCATGGTCCATCTTGAAAACTATGAGTAAATGACCTACCTGTGATTAGTAGTTTTTTTCTTCTGCTTTATATTTACAGCTTAATATCGTATTTTTAGAAAGCAATTCTCTATGTGTGTGCCATACTATCCTTGTAATGTTAACAGTTGTTTAATTTTACTTCACATACTACTTCTATAAGTTTTTGTGTCTCAGCCAGGTACTGTAATTGTAATACTGTGCCAGAAAAAGTTGATTGTTTGTATTTTAAGCACAGTGCTGTTTTACATACTTGAAGGTTACGTGTCACTGTTTTTTTTTTTATCAACTACTAAATTTCTGGTATTGTGACATATATCATTACCATCATCTATATATCATTAGGCAACATAAACATGTTACATAAAATTGTCATTCAACAGAATGTTTAAAAGCAATAATAACAATAATAATTAAAAAAAAAAAACTAATACTGAAAAATCTCCAGAATTTTTTTTTCCCTGCAGATTACGTGAGGGATGAATAGCATCGTCTGTGAGAATACTGGCTATATGTCCAACACTATACTTATTATTATGAGAGTCAGTAATGCATTTACAGTGGTCATAGGTACATCTGATTTATATTAAGGTTTGTCCAAATCCAGAGTAATGCACATAACAATTTAACAAAAACATGAACATAAACGGCAGAAGACTCCACATTTCACTTCCCTTTTCGCTGCAGTTGTGTTTCCATTATCTATTTATACACAGATGGTAATCATGGTACTCACCAGCCACCAGCTTAAGGCCAACGGGGTGATGTTGCCATTTGGCGTGAGGAAGGGCTGCTGCTCAGGGTCAAAGTGCTTTTTGAACCACACTGAGGTGTCGGTCTCCCCCACGCAAGACGAGCAGCCACAGATCCTGTTCCAGGCCGCGGTGGTGGCATTGGCAGCCAGCGCAGGTGAGAGCGCCCCCCTCTGCACGGTGTGTGTGGCGATCATGACCAACAGGATGCCACAGAGCACGGCACACAGGTACAGCTTCATTCTGGACAGCATCGCCGCGCTCACAGTTTGTTATGCTCAGCAAGCCTGCAGAAGGAGCTGTGAGCATGGAACGTGCATAAAGCAGGATGGCTATAGTCTGTCACGGGAACCCAATCCAGCAGAATCTGCTCCCACTAGGCCATGCTACGCTGACGGAGCACCAGGGAAGATCAGCAGCTGCCTATAAGGATCCAGTGAGAGGTGCAGAGCCTGGTCTGCATATAGGCCTTCCTGTTCTACGGCGTGTTCTATGGCGGTCGAGGTATAGAGAGGCCTCTGATGATGGCACCAATAGCAGCTCTTGTTTCTGATCAGGTTTTAACACCACGGGGTCCACATGTCACAGTGGCGTTTTGTGTGGCCTGTAACACAAACAAACACAGATAACCAGAGTGTTATTAAAATAATAATAATAACAATATTGTCGTGCTATTTTAAAATAAAAATAATATTTGTTGTGTCGAGCGGGGACGGAACGGAGACGGGAAACAGACTGAAATGCGGACGAAATACAGAGGACTAATGACAACAACCAGAAACAGCTGATCACATGGGGATTCCACACATTATATGCTCTTCTTGTTTTATCCGGTTCATTTTATGTTTAAATGCTAAAAAAAACATATTTAGGTATAACGTTTTGGGGCCGGGAACCAATTAATTGGTTTTACATTATTTCTTATGGAGAAAATTCAATCAGAACTCAAATGTTTTAGGATTCGAGCTAGTGTTCTAAACGGATTAAGTTTGAGGTCTGAGGTACCACTGTATTTTACTTTTCACAACAAAAAAATTGTGGGGCATTTTAAGCATTCGTCACGTGTGTATCCTCACTTGGAAGGTATCCAAATTGAACTGCAAAATGCTTAAAACAAGATGTATAAAAAAGGTGGAACAGTACATTATTTATGTTTCTAGTAGCCTAATGAACAACACTTTTTCGGAATATATTTTTTTCATTTGTATTTACTATCTTAATCTTAAAATGTGTTTTTGTTTTGACAAAATATGGAAACAACTGCTTCAAGTAACTGTTGCTGCAAACGTTTTTAAACAACTTTTTAAAGAGAATAAATGCAGTGTTTGTTATTAAAATATTGACAATTTCTTTTACTGTATTATAAAAGGAACCAGGACTCAATAAGAACTAAATTTCATGAGCTCAATCAGATTTTGAATCGATAAAATCTCCATGATACCCAACCCTTTTGGTGTGTGTGTGTGTGCGTGTGTAAGGGAGAGTTCTGTACTCCAGTCACAATGAAATTAACTTTGTTTTATACTTTAAAAAAAAAAAACACAACTTAACTTAATGTTTTTATTTCTCTTAATGCACTACTACACTGATTTTTTTCCTTTAAATTTTATTTCTGTAAATTTTTGTTTATTACCAAAGCACTTAGTAATAGAGTTAAAATGGAAAAAATGAATGTGTTGTGTACATGTACATGTTGATCTAAGAGGTGCATCTAAATTTTAGCAACAATGCTACTAGTGGAAAAGGTTAGTCTGGAGCCCTGATTAGCCCTGGAGCCCTTTGTGACTCGCCACTCATTTCTAGGAGTATAACCCTACTCCCAGCCATGACAACCTTAACCCCTACCCAGCCCTAAACTTAACCATAAGTAACCAAACTAAATACAAGACTTATTGTCTCATGGGGACAGAAGAAATGTCAAAATAACACTTTACCAAATGTTTCCACAATGTAATACATAAAAGTCCCTCCCCCAAACTCGAAGGTGTCAGCCAACCTCACAACGAGCAATAAGAACATTTCGGTTTCAGTGCATGACAAGCTCCTTCCACAAAGCCTACTGCTTCCTGAAGCACTCGGCTACTGTGTACTTTCGAAAATTAACACAGAAGCCTGTGTCCTGTAGTAATTATTTTTATCATTGAATCTATTAACATGACACAAGCAGCACAGCAGCATGAATCAACTGGATAGAAAATCCAAATCCAGCATTACTCCAGCATTACTCCAGCACCCCATCCTCCGATGTACCCCGTCTTCCAACCCATTTACGCCGCGCTGTCCCCCTGTACCCCAGCGTCCATGCCTCGCCCCCGTCCCCTGACCCGTGCACGCCCCGCCCCCTCCCATGTTCCTGCTGCACCACTTTAATAAATAAAAGTGCCGGCCCATATCTACAAGCTGCCTCCTTGAACCTGGAGTGTGCAGAACAAGCATTAAAAAAAAAAGGTTTGAAAGGACACAGACTGATGGATGTCAACGTACCGGTGGCCTCTCCGCCTTGAGTTAGGCTCCCGATGGATGGCTGGCCCCCAAAACACGCTCTGTGCACAGTGGGCGGGACCCTGTCGGCTAGCACAGAATCTCTCTTGCTGACACCCAGGGGTTTGGCAGATTTTGGAGCCGGCACGCTCACGTCCAAGGCTGAGAGACCGAGTAAGCGAGAGAGACAAAGCCAAAGTAACCGCAGTCTCCAGGTCCTACTCACAGCCAATATCACCCCACCCCTGATCACTCCCCCAAGACCAAGAATGATGCCAGATCAATCCCTTTGGGTCCTGCAACTGTCAAGCTACAAGCCAGAGAACAGGAGGTACAGCCGGGGGAGGGGGGGAGGGATGATGTGGGCTAGTGCTAAATAAATAAATGAATAATAAATAAGGGTAAGGCTTAGACGAGTGAGGGAGAGGAGACACAGCCCACTGCTCTGAGCACCAGTCAAATTGAATGGCAGGGAATCTAAAGCTAGCGCAGCGCTGCCGGACGGAGCATGGGGTCTAAAAGGCATAACAGGACAGGGCCCCCGAGGGTGACTCTCACATTACTGACACTGGACACCGGTGAATTCAGCCTGCTGTTTATTTACAATGACACAGCACCGGTCTCATATGCAGCTGGGAAACCCCACTGCCATGCTACTGGAGGGCATGTGCTTTCTATCAAAATGCGATGCTTTATTGAGAAATTGCTTAGCAGACATTGTGAACCACAGAAAGTCTCACAGCTGGTTATTCCAGAGCAGGAAATTTAACTAAAAGTACTTATGACTGCGTTGCCCGGGGTACATCATTACCGGATGTGAACCGCTCAGTTGAATCGGCAGCTACTTTTCCTCAGTGTTGCCTAAACGTTTGTCTAAGGTTTCTGGAATGCTTTCTCATGAACCAATCGTGCAAAAGCGGAGTAATTTAACCAAGTTAACCATCCTGAATATCATACTCTGTCATGTGACTTCCAGTACAGCTCTAGGGGCAATAGAGGGCATTGCATTAGCCCACTCTTGGGAAAAGCCCCCCCTCAACCAGGAATCTGAAACAATCTGACATCATTCTTGTCTCACTTCCCAGTTACCAGGCCCATAAACACCATCTACTCACCTTTGCCATTTTGTTGACATTATGGCTACAAGCTCTATAACTTCAGCAGTTATTTTCCGCAATAGACAGATTAACAGTGATCAAAATTACATTAAAGAAATTACAGGTTTGCAAGTAGAAGTAATGGAACTCTGCATTAGATTAGTTCAGATTACTGCAGATAATTTTACAGCTGACATAAAACAATGAGGTAACTGGTAATTCTGGATTCAACTCCATCCTGGTCTTGGGAAAGTCTGCATGTTCTCCAAACATCATTAAATCACTGTTAAACTCAACTAGGGATGGATGATTTTTCAATTTTAAATCAAAATCCTGATTTGAAAGAATGCGATTAGCAAATTGCAAAGCCTGCGATTTGGGATATATATTATACACCATGTTGGACTCAGAGTTTAAAACTCTTTTGAGAATAGTTTTACAAAGTCATGCTGTGCTCCCTGTGTGACAGTCATTCTCACCAATCACGAGTGCCGTGCTTCTCACATGCCAGTCATGCTCACCAATCAGAAGTGGCCCAAGAAGGTGTATAGGCCCACAAACAGCAAACACGTGAAACCCAAGGAAAAACCCAAGGGCAACAGAATTAGCATACCGCTAACCCATCAAAACAACGAGACAGTCAGTAATCCTCACAGCAGCAGAGTCTGTGACCCCCCCCAAAAAAGCCGTAAAACCCATAATACAGTCGTGTTTATGTCATATGTTTTTGTGCTCATTAACTAAAGTATTTCCAAAGACTAATCTTGTGAAATTAATCTTAATCACACAACAGTAATAAAATAAAAGCCTCGCTTTAACATGAATACTAAAAGAACAGATTGCTTTAAGCTACTACAGTTAGGTATGGGCATGTGGTCTTATTTAGAAAAGATACAAAAAGAGACTCATATAGTGTTTATTCATTCGTTTTGTAATTCTTCGAGTAAGAAAGCAAAGGAATGATAAGACGCTTCAGTCGAAAACTGCATTTTACTTCTCATTTCAAATAAAATGCAGGGTTGCCAACTTTGGTCAGCTGCATGGAGTGAGATTTTCTGTTCTCTGTTCTGCACACACATCTACATGTATGTAAAAGATTTATTACCTTGTAAATAGTCTGTAGAGTTAACAAATT
>JAODUD010000127.1:12061898-12072256 GCA_026784285.1 Stomatorhinus walkeri
AACAGGTGGCTGCCCTTTGCAGACAGCTTGCTCTACAAAGAGCAAGTTGAGGGAGGCATAAAAGGAATTTCCCCATGGGGACAATAAAGGATCGATTATTATTATTTCTTTATTTTATTCACTTAAATAAAAAATACTGAAGAGTGTACCTTTAAAGTACCAGACTGATAAGCAGTATTGGTAAGAGTGGTAGTATTATCTTAATGATGCACATCCCTATACAGGGGTGTAATTTAGATGGTTTGTATATTATATAAAAAGGTTTTGATTGAAAATGACCAAGTAATTTCATATGAAAAGTGACAGTACAGTACTGTTTTTTAGACTTCCTGTTACCGTTTAGGCTAACACACTTATGATTTAAGGTTAGGGGTGGGCGTTATGGGCAAAATGTTATATCACAATATATTTTTAGTAAAATTTTATATCATCATTTTTTGTTATAATCACAATCCAGAATATACACCAGTCATACCATAAAAGCTACATGCCTGATATTGAGTGGATCCCCCTCATACCACCAGAACAGCTCTTACCCGTGAAGGCATGGACTCCGTAAGACTCTGAAGGTGTCCTGTGGTATCTGGCACCAAGACTTTATTAGAATTTCCTTTAAGTCCTATAAGTTATGAGGCGGGGCTTCCATGAATAGGACTTGTCTATCAGGCATATACAGTGGTACCTCAGTTCTCAAATTCATTAGAACTCAAATTTCTTAAAAGCTCGATCTGAATCTCAGAAGTCAAACCATAAACCTAAGATAACTTGTACACGCAGGGAAATGAATCATGCAGCATGTCTCTCAGTGGAAACAAAGGGTAACGCTTCAGTCTCGGCCTCGCATTCGCTGTGATAGCATCGTGCATGTTTACACTAGCTGAATACATATATTTAGACAGTAAAAATACATTTAGATACGGGTTTAATTACAGGTAAGGCAGGCAAAATGCAGACGGACAATACAATTTTTGACCGGACTGGGGAAACAAACTAAAACGCGGACTAAATACAGAGGACTAATGACAACAACCAGAAACAGCTGATCACACGGGGATTCCACACAGGGTTAACAAGCGGGCATGGCACATGGAGCGGACGATCGGGGCAGGACACATTGTTTGGATACATTTATTTTCTTACTTTACAAATTGCTGTTTTGATAAATGTGCTTAGATGTGTTTAGTATAGTAAATGCTCTTCTTGTTTTATCCGGTAAATGCTAAAAAAAAAAAATATAAAAAAACATATATAGGTGTAATTTTTTGGGGCCAGGAACCAATTACCGTATTTTTACGCATATAACGCGCGCGCTATATATGTTTTTACAAACGGCGCAACCCTCCCGTGCGGTATCTCCGTGTGCACATTATGCTAAATTTGTTTTACATGGTTGATGTCGTCTGTTAATATTTTAATGGAGATGAAAATGTCCTATTGAAACAAAACTAATGAAACGACTTGATCATGATTATGATTTATGTCATGTCATCATCGTCGTGGAAATGAGACGCTATCGTTCTATGTATGATCTATGTCTAGGGGTGGCGGGAGGAGTTTTCAGTTCAATGGGCAGCATACGTGGTATATGCATGGGCGCGCTATTCAGAATTTTTTTTACATAATTCCTTTGTTCCCGCGCGTTATATGCGTAAAAATACGGTAAATAGTTTGTCATTATTTCTTATGGGGAAAATTTGATCAGAACTCAAACTTTTTAGGATTCGATCTGGAGTTCTGAACGGATTAAGTTTGAGTTTCGAGGTACCCCTGTACCACAGATGGTTGATCGGATTGAGATCTGGGAAATTTGGAGACCAGGTCAACATCTTGAACTCTTTGTTATGTTCCTGAAACCATTCCTGAACAATTGTAGTGTGATAGACCGCCCATTCATTGCCCAGAGCATCACACTGCTACATAGAGCATTCTGGTGCCATCTCTTCCCCAGATAAACAATGCACACGCACCCAGCCGTCCACATGATGTAACAGAAAACATGACTCATCAGACCAGGCCACCTTCTTCCATTACTCCATGGACCAGTTCTGACACTCACATGCCTATTGTAGGTGAATTGGTGTTGGACAGGGGTCAGTATGGACACTCCAACTGGTCTGCGGCTATGCAGCCACATAAGCAGGAAGCAGAACACTGTGTGATCTGACGCCTTTCTATCAGATCAAGTATTAACCTCCAATTAATATTTGCTACAGTAGCTCTCCTGTAGGATCTGACCAGACAGGCTTGCCTTTGTTCCCTGTGCCCATGAATGAGCTTTGGGTGCCCATGACCCCGCCATCGGTTCACCGGTTGCCCTTCCTTGGTCCATTTCTGATAGGTTCTGACCACTGCATACCAGAAATACCCCAGACGTGCTGTCTTCGAGACGCTCTGACAATCTCCTAGTCATCTAACAACCACAATGTGACCCCTGCCAAAGTCGCTCAGATCCTTACGCGTAACCAATTTTCTTGCTTCCAACAATTAGCTTCAAGAACCAGCTGTTCACTTGCCTAAATGTATAACAGCACCTCCAGTAGGTGCCATAGTAACAAGATAATCAATGTTTCCCCTTCACCTGTCAGTGGTCTTAATGTTATGGTTGACTGGTGTAGACCATGATTTTTTTGGAATGCAGATAATAATGTTAATTAACCATTTAACTACATAACCAGCCAGCAAGTATGTTTTTACAATCATAGTAATTAACTTATCTATTAATCTATGAATTATAATGTACATATAAAATAAAGTAATTCATTATAGCAATAGTACTTTCGGATTTATTTATATTCAAAATTCGAGTCATTAACTGTATATGTCAGTTTAAAACACATACAAACAAAATATTGGCTAAATAAAAAATAATAAATGTAGGATTTTTAAACTTTGCATCAGTAAGAAGTCTTTGCTTCTATTTGGCGACTTCAGAATGTTGCACAAACAGAAGCTTGGCAAAGTTTGCAGATTACAGTAAATCAATCCATGTTGGATTTTGCAAATATACCCCACCTCCACACCATCAAAGCAGATTTTTAGGAATTTATCGCCATCAGCCATGCTCCACACTCTTGACAGCATAGCCGACCCGCCTATGGAAACTGCTTTGTTCCACATTGGTCTGTTGTAGTACTGATGCAGTCTTTGAACACACGGGCATCAGGAGTTTGGCGCAGGCAGGTTTGTTCTGTCCTTATAATAAGAGTGTTAAGCAGAGCACTTGTACCTCGGCATTCATTGGAATCTCAGTATAATTGCACTTATGCCAAGTCGACTCCTCTACAGCATGTTTGCAATGTGCTATTTACCTTAGTAAAAATGTCTGCTAAATAAAAGTAAACGTAAATGTAATGCTTTATCAGAATTCTTACAATACTTATTTAATGTGTATTGTGGATAACCGGTTATGATAATTTATCGCCATATCGCCCACCACTAGGCCCAAGTATTATTTACAAATTTTCACATTCTGCCCCTAACCCTCACGGACATAAAGGGGTGACTGTACTATCCCAGCCTATATGGTAGATAAGGCAGAGGAGCAGTATGGACAGGATGCCAGTCTATCACAGGGCAGACACACAATAGACAATCTGGAGAGTCAGTCCAGCTAACTGCTTTGAACCGGGGGTGGAAACATGCTAAATAATTGGGAGGACATGCAAACTCCATACACACAGCCTGGGTGGGATCCAGCGGAGCAATGAGCTCCGCTTTAAAAAGCTTCAGCTCATCTATCCAGCAAACCAAGTTATTAAATCATCAGGTACACCCTAAATCAATCACAATGACAAAGGAATTTTTGTCCTAATAAAGCAAAATATAATGAGAAAAATGACATAACATTGGGGTGCAATGTAAGGTCACCACATTTAGGTACAAAGTATTAGTAAATTATTGAATATTTCGCATTGTGACATGGAAGTGCCAGGGGTCTTGTATACACTGTGTACATCAAATCAAGACTGAACTGCTACTGGAACAATACTTTTAATAATCATTTGAAATACACTTTGACCTCAGATGTGAATAATTTCATTGTTTTACTACATTTTTGTGGAAAACTCAAGGATAAATCAATTGTTATACAGGTTTCTGAGTTTGTCGTTCATATGTTAAAACATCACTTTCGATATAAAAAAATGCTTCCTCAGACACCCTCAGCTGAGCTGAGGCAAAAGACTGGTCACCATAAAATTTAGCCAGGGTACAAAGATATTAAATTACTAAATTGAAGGAATGGCACACCCATGACCTTTAAATTTCAACCCCGATTCAACCTTTTGACATTTGTGTTTTTGTGTGACTGGCCGCTATCAAATAATGAACACTTTCTGAATTAATAATAATAAATAATTAGTAAAGAAACCCTACTAAAAATATACTAAAAGCAATCTGAACCACCACTTACTGCTTTTACAGAGGGACTTAGGGAACAACATTTACTTAAAGTAGCTTATTGTTGGCATAATAGGCAATATAAAGAGGGTGTGTGCTGCAGAAAAACAATGATAAAAGATCAACATTTAGTTATACAAGCAGAGTTGCCAAGTCAATATGACAAAAAAATGGTAAAACAGCACTTTTTAAAGTCTTAGCACTTTAAAGGTCAGATACGTTTTGATTTCTAAAGAGCTAACAAAATAAAAGAACGATGTATATTATTTAAAAGAAAAACACCTAGTAGTAAATATGGCTTCAGATATTTTGGTTAGAAACAATCTTATTTAATAACAGGAGCCAAACAGCAATGTATTCGTCAATGCAAATAAAAAGTTTAATTTATATAAATTATTTGTGTAGAAAGGCCTATAGTTCATTCAAAAAAGCTAATTTGCATCAAGATAAATCATTTAACATTCAAACAAAACACACAATGAACTACTTATCCTTCTGGTGAATATTTTGTGACCTCAAAACTGTATGAAGGTATAAGGGTAAAACCAAAACGAGCGCTAAAACTGAACCTTTCAACAGATTTGAAACTGTATCTTATTCAGCAAGAAAAATGACATGCAAAGAGCTTTATCGCTTATGTAAAAAAATGTCTATTTCCCTCACAATCAAAATATCGGAGCAATGAGGGTGTCATTTGTGCCACCCCAAACCCTGAACCCTGGAGTCTGATCAGCGCTCCTCAGCATTCCTTTAGAAATATCGGAATTTATAGTCGAACAGCAAATATTGCATAATACGCAGGCGATTATAGAGACAAGATTTCTTTACCTAAAGTAAATGAATGCCAAGGTAAGTGAATAGATCAGCGTAATCTATCATGAATAAAGCATATATACATACAAGTAACTACATAGCTTTATAGCTTTTATAGTGTTATACTGTATGAATAAAGACTGAATACAAGATTAGTGCCTGTGCAAATACATTAACCATACAGAGCCCGAAATAAGGTAAGCACAAAGACACTCCGTAATTACCCTGCTGTCGAGGCTGAGCGAATACAAAGAAACCATGATCTTCATTAACCAAAACCAAGTAACGATACTCCCCAAACCCCAATCTATGGTGAAATTAATGAAAACTTTGCTTCGTCTATATTAACTCTGTGTGTTTCTGCGCTCGATCGGTTGGTAGTAAAAAATAATAACAAAACAGAGAAACTGCATGGGGCACACTGAGGTGAATTTGGTTTCGTATTAAAGCAACTAAGTTAACTTTCAGATATGTTAAAATTTACAGACTAGGAGGACTGCTTTTCTAATGGCGTAACCGTCGTATGATTATAGTTGAAGAAAACATAACGAAAGTTATACGGGATTACAACAGGCATGCGCTTCTGATGGCGAAAATGTAGCGAAAAATACAGCAGTTAGGCATGTGTTACAATACAATGTTAAAATGTCACAGTGTTGTGATCAGAGTTGAAGTATATTGTAATACAGTTACCTCTTTTCTGGAAGCACGTTTACAGCAGCAGTCGCCGTCTTATTATAAACTGACTACAATTAGCTGAAAATTGTGTCTGAACGTGATATTTTACGGCAATATTTAGATACTTACCAAGTTGGGAAACGGTGCGATCAGAGCTGAATAAGCAGCAAGCCTCCGTGGTGCATGTTCAAAAGGGAAATGATGTCGGGCTGTGTTGCCCGGCCCCCAGAGTGATCTTGAATATCTCTGAGTTTGTATGGCACGTCTGCGTCCTCTTTATGTTCCCAGTACTAACACATTTCGCTTTAGACAGATCTCTTCGTTATGGTGCAAATTAACTTACACCAGTGGTGGGGGGGAAGAATTTGCTTTTCAAAGCTCAAAAAGTCAACATGTATACCAACGCAATGCTTTTATTTGAATATAGCTTCCGCTAATCAAGGGTTTACATAAAACATTTCTAAACTTGCATAAGAACGAATAAAAAGATGTTACATTAAAAACTTGTTTTAAGCCACGGATCGTTGATTGATGCATTGCTCAGTCGGTAATAAAACGTAAGCCTAACAAAACTCGTTCATAGTAAGCATGAAACAGAAACGTGTGATACGGAAACTTAGCTAACTTTAACAAAATATTTGTTTAATGTGGTTTTTAAACAGCAGCTGGTGCTATTGCACCGCAGCTGCCACCAGTAGTCTGTTAAAGCATCTCCCTTACAATAGTTTTCGTTCCGTTAAACTCGCTGAGGTACCACTGTAACAGTGTTAATTTTAGACTCCTATAGATGCCATGGGATCTTCCGCCTGAAGACCTGGCAGTGCGTCCCCTTTAGCTGCCCTGATGAGCCATCTCTATTTCTTCCACTGTATGCTAATACAGTTGGATGTTAGGAGCCTGGCTGTCGATTACAAGCACACCAAATATGGATAACACACTGAACTCCAGCACCTGGGCATTTTTCAGGCTCCTGAAATGAAATACCCAGTCTGTTTTTGCACCAAGCAGCCTCTATCTGTCGTTTTCCAAGAATGTTGACGTTATCACCTCAGTGCAGTCCTTACTGAGCCAAACACGACGGAAATATGCTGGTGAAGCAATTAAAGCTATGACCCAGAATCATTGCTGCACTATTAACCGGGTGAAGAACCCCCTGACAAGCCAGGCCAGTGGCCAGCAAATGCATCTTCTAATTTACACTGCATCTGCGTGGCCAATTACTAATGGCAAAAAAAGAAATTCAACATGTTTATTTATTGTATAGGACAACAACATGATTTGAGATTTGGTCCAACATTTTTGTTCCCAAATCTGGCAATAGTTTCTACTTATTAAGGGAGAGAGAACGTGGGAATGAGAAGTTTAATTTGGTAGTAACTGATAGCTTGGACGTTCATGCAGATTGTTTGAGTCATGGGCTTACAGAGATTGGGGTTCCGCTTCATATTTATTAGGCATGTCCACATGAATCTGCATTGGAGAGCAGGAATGTCCTATGAACACAGCAAACTGAACTCCACACGGGTCACCATTTGGTGCATAGATGATGCTTTGTGTGGAAATTATTATATATATATATATATATAATGATTTATATATAAACTGTGACAAAGGAAACATTTTGTCATAAAGTAACACAAACTCTGAATAAGTGCCAGGAGTGTGGCTTGGCAGTATGCAGAACTTTGCAACATCACTGAAATCACTCAGCAGAGGCACAGCCAAGAACAACCAGACATTCAGACGCATCCAGCAGCACTTATCACAGTAGGTGCAAAAAAAGGCAATTATTCAGCGGGGAAGATGGAAAACGGGCCAAATGTGACACTTATTTGGTAAGATGACTACTCACTTCTTACAGTGCTTAATAATTTAAACCCCGAACTTGCATGGTTAATTTTATAGTGCCTAAGTTTCCAAAGCTACATAACTGCATAGCTATGTCAAAGCTTAAAACAATCCTGTCCATTATCCATGGCTGAAAGTCGCAGGAGATATGAGGCTTCCAAAAAGTCTGTGGGATCTGGAACATCACAGAGTTGTTAATCACAGGGAAGGGAAGAGTTTGTTTACATTTAAAACACACAAAATATACTAATAAACACTAACCCAGTAAGAAGTAACAAGAATTTTATTTGTTTTACAAAACAAACAAATGGCTCGATGGCTCGATGAACACCACTTAGGTTCCCAAACCTCTCTTCAGGGGTAACCCCAGCCATTCCACATATTTCAACACCAGCTCGATTAATTAGTTCATTTCTTGGGGTACAATTGATTAGCCGAAGTTGTGGTAATGGTCAAGTGCAAATACATATGGTAACTACAAATGTTCTGGTTTTCAAATGGCTGATCTGACGCACCTCGACAGGCATAAAATCATAGTTTTATACCCACGTAACGAAAATATAAGCATAATTTTTTTGGTGGCCTAAGAGTTTTGCACAGTACTGTATGTCTGAAAATGATTTATTCCCATGGCATTGGAGAGGTTTGAGGTTGCTCAGTCAAAGAAAAGCAGCATCCGTGTGACATCATAGCGCTTTCTTTCCATTTCCATTTTCCTCTTTCCTCCAGCAGACCAGAATAAAATCCATACGCTCGCTGCTTAAACTTCAAGTAATGCAGTCAGTTATAAAGTCCCCAGTGTTGGGGTCAGCACCCGTCTGACTCCCCCCTCCGCGACCTCTCCCTGATTAGGCAGCAGCCATTGCTGGTCATCTGGCCTTTCCCCCTCTCTGACATATAGTCCTTCAGCCCTTGTGCGTGTTCCCTGCTCCCGACGCTCTCCCAGGGCTCAGCGGGTTGAGCATGCAGCTCAGAGAATGCATTCTCCTGCTCTGGGGTTTGAAGCTGCCTCGTCTGTTTCTTTGGATTTCTGTTTCCTAGTGTTTTGCTATGTTTCCTATTGAGTTTCCCCTTCTATGTTTTCCCTCCTTGTGATCTGTTCTGGTTTCATTTGTACTTCCTAGTGTAGTATTTCCCTGTGTTTCCTTAGTTTCTTAGTTCCTTAGTTCTGCGTTCATTAGGGTTATTTCCTTCACATGTTGTTTTTCCCTATTGAGTTCTGACCCATTGTGGTCCCTTTATGTTATGGTTCCCAGTGTGTTTTGTTTTTGTTTAATAAGTCCCTTTTGTTTCGGAGCCGCTAAGTGGATTGTCCCGCCAGCGCCATGCATTTTCCACGACCCACAGTGAATGTGAAGTAGAAAATAGGAAGCCGGCTAGTGAGCCCAGCGATTTCTGTTTTGTTGAGGAAACATTCAGACTGACCACCTTGGAAAGAAAAATATATTGTAGCGTCTGCCAGCTGTCCCAGAGCAACAGCTGCTACGTCGTTCACACCCTAAGCGTCGCACAGGCAAGAGAAATGCATGCATAAGTGGATTCAGGCAGCTGGCGGAGTTGAAATGAAAAGGGATCAATACAAAAAAACTTAAACTTAAAGTCCTACCATTATTTCCCCATCGTTCCACACAAAACAAACGCTTACAAACCTCAGTGACATCTGAGCATCTAACGGACTTTAAATAAACCATTACTAAATCCAATCTGTAAAATCAAACTACGAGGTTGCAATTTTTGTAAAAACGCTCAAGAACAAAATTCAAGGAAAGCAGACTAAGATAATGTTTATGTTGCTGATCATTTAAAAATTCCTCTTACGCAAAAAGACAACATGCTGTCAGCTGTACCATCTTTTGCCAACTCTCTATTGTTTCACAACATTTAAACCATAGTGCAACATGCTTTAACACAGGATATAAAGATTAATCCATTAGATAAAATGAGACGTGTTTCAGTAAATTAACCTGGCTCTAAGAAGAAAAGAAAAACAGGAAAATAGCCGTATGTAGATAAAGACCAAGCTGAATAATGACAGGCAAATGTACCTTTATTCTGTGGGGAAACAAGTAAGTAATTGTCCTGATGCTTGTTTGGAGTCTCTTTTGCTGTGATCCACTCCCTGGCCGGTTATTCAGCACAACATGCTTTAGATTATGACACGAATGGGCATGTTTCATGTCTCGCAGCGTTTTCTCAAAATTTGGAGCGTGGCGAGTTTTTTTTCCTTTTTTTTTCCTGCGCTTTAGACTCAGAGTTGCTGTATGTGAAAAAAGTGTGTTGTATTTCAGATGATTGTTTTTTTGTTTTTTTTTTTTAAATCCTGAATTATTTTAGATTATCACTATTGTGTTTTTCCAGGCAATGACCCAGAGACGTAGGGAAGTGCTGTTTAGTTACAGTGCGGGTTGGGCAGAAGGTGGAGACCAGGATGTCCTGGCACATTGTTCCCAGAGTTCGGAAAGCTGTGCAATGTCTACAGCTCTGGCTCTGGCTCTGGCTCTGGCTTGGGCATTGAGCCACGCAGGTTGGCAGCGCTTCCCCCAGCCAGCTCAGTGAATAGTATATGTGGGGGTAAAAAGACCCAAGAGATGGGGCACACACACACACACACACACACACAC
>JAODUD010000127.1:12075351-12088275 GCA_026784285.1 Stomatorhinus walkeri
ATTAATTTAAAAAGAGAACCCTTTAATTTTTTGGTTGTTCCTGTGACTCCTCCTGGTTTGGTGCTCGGTCCCTCACAGTGACGTAAACAGGAAAAATCACATGATTCAACACTTTCACAGCCACTGCATTATAATGAATGAACTGCAGACAAAACAGGAATTGTGTGCTGAGACTGGACCAAGTAAACAATACATGAAACACTCTTGGCGATGCATATGAATGTGTAGATATATTAATTCATTGCATGCCTAGCAGAACTCCAAAAACAGATATAAATCACAATTTCATCGTTAAATAGGTATCCCATTTATGAAATTACTAAATACCTACAGACTTTTATATTCTTATTTAAAACCCGAATGCTAAAACTACAATGTTACCTCCCACTTCTGCTCTTCTGCAAAATGAATGTCATGGTTTCAGAAACAAGTTCACTACAACCTTAGGGCTGCGAGAACTTAACACCGAAACACATCTTTGTCATTTGTAAATGAACAAAAAAATAATCAGAGTACTTGAATTGTAGGCAGTAATAAAGTTTTACAGTGAAACATTTTGGATATCATTGGCTAGGATTCCCCAGTTCTGGGCCTGGAGTACCAGAATCCAACACAGTTTGCAGATTTCCCTGCTCAAACACATCTTAATCAGCTAATTACCAGGTTTAGAAGGTGTGTATGAGCAGGGAAATCTGTGAACTGTGTTGGATTCAGACCACTAGGACTGGAATTGGGCAACCCTGCCATAGGCTTTTGACCTTTAAGTGAGGAAACACGTGACGTTGCTTGTTTAGTTGTTTATATGTAGTAGAAGGACAGTGGTTATATTAAATATGCAGGTTTGAAGGCAGGCAAAATAGAAAGCAGGACTTTGCATGCAAAATATAACATATGGACACATAGATACAGTATACCCTTGAGAAGGGTGCTCAAGCAGAGCTATTGCTTTACAACTACTCAGCTCTTCCTTCTATTAATAAACAGCTATAGTATTAAATGATTCATCCCACCATTTTCTAAAACCACTTGTCCTATGCAGGTTGGCAGGGGGTCTGTGGCATATCGCAAAAGCTACAGGTATAAGGCAGGGAACAGCCTAGGATGAGGTGCCAACTCATTGCAGGGCACACGCACACACCCCACAACCATATGGGGAGACTCCACACACGGAACACTGGCGAAGACTCGAACCCTGGTCCCAGAGGTGTGAGGTGCCCTGTGACCCCATCCAGGAGAAGAGCTTAGAAGATGTATGCATTAAACCACCTGGAATATATTCAAACTACAAAGCATAAAATGACAGTTTACGAACATGTTTGGGGAAAATAATATTACATGTTGTAATAGGAACTTGTTTTCTCAGATAAGTCAACCCCAAAGTTTGTAACTATGGGTTTAGAATGTGCTTGGATACCATGGCAGATTCAGGGGGCCCACTTTACTGGGACCCTTGAATATGTAATAGTATATGTAAATTTGGGTGGGGGGTCAAGCTGACAATCCTTCAGGGGGGGCAGAAATTCTATCCACATCCCAGTTTTTAACATTGCATTATTTAACTTGTTCTTTCTTGCCTTGCACAGTATAGACAGGCGGGTATGCAAAGTCACAGTCTTTTATTTATCATATGCACAGTATGACAGCAACTTCCTTACACTGAAATGCTGGAGGTGAGTCTGGGGTAATCACAACAGACAATGATGTGAGCAGTTTAAAAAAAGGAATTAGGCACAAGCAGAGTTTGATGTTTCACACTCGGAGGAGGCAAAACACCCACATTCTGCTTACCTTATGTGTTAACATAAGTATCTGATGCAAAAATAACTTATTTTGTCTAATTATAGGGAATCAACAAACCACTTAGGCTGAAGTGTAAAGTGACAGCACAGAGCACAATCATAACCTCACAATACAATCTCATGAACATGTTGTTTGGACCGTCACTGCAGTTGCAGTCAGCACAGAGTACAATGCCGGGGTACACCATTTACCAGATACCACTTGAGGGCACACAGACTCACACGTGTTCAGAGAAGTCAATTAGTCAAACTGCAGGAGTTTGTGACGAATTTGTTGCTATGTAACCGTTTTACAATGGAGACTCTAAACAGCAAAGACAAAAGCAACTATTTTGCACAGAGGACACGTTTTACTTCATTGGCATTACACGACACGGCAGTTAAATGCAAAGCAGACGAACCACACAGACTGCCATGAGGACGCAAGTAGGTCTCGTTAGCCCCGCCCAGTGGGCATGGCCGGCGTGCGTGACGCAAAGACTGAGTGCGCATGACAGGTAGTGACTTTGGGTCTCTGCTGTGTAGGGAAGCAAAGGGAGGCTAGTAAAGCAAGTAAATTATTCTAAAAATGGTGAGTTTATTTAACATTTTAGCGTATTCTGTGCTCTCGTTTATGTTTGTTACGTGAATTAGTCAGCGGGTGCTAGTTATTTTTGTATGACTAATTGCAGTCTGTCTACAGCCGGCTACATTTTGCTGGACGCTGTTAGCGATGTTTAGCAAACGTTAGCTGGGTAGATGGTTACCTAGCGACTTTAACGGATTAGATGTATAAATGAGCGTAAGAATGAAAGGCCCAGAGGCAGCTCGCTGTCTAGAAGCTTCCTTCCGGCTTTTTCTTGTTTATCAACTAGCTGGGTCAAATGATTAATATGATTTGATGCTGCGTAGTTGCTAGTCATCTTTGTTGCTAGACATCTATGTTGCTATCACAATGAAGCGTGAAATGCAGGCTTTCGCCATTATTTTATAAACGTAGTAGTATATTATAGGGTGCCCAACCATGAATTGGTCGTTTGTCGAAAAAGTGACTGATTTGCTTCATAGGCCGAAGTCGAGGAAACACTGAAACGGATCCAGACCCAAAAGGGAGTTCAGGGGATTATCATCGTCACAGCAGAAGGTACTGGAAGGATCCTGCTCAATGTTGTATCAGCTGCTTTCCCGTTTTACCTAACTATCCGTATACCTTAAAGCAGAGACTCGTAGTGTTAAAGTTATAGTCTGAGATTTTTGTCTGTACTTCCGTAGTTTCTGTAACATCTAATGGTGTCCTGAAGCTTTTGTTATTCTATTGAAATTTAAGCCAGTAACCGAGTTCCTGAAGTGGGCTGTCTCTTGTCCCAGGAATCCCCATCAGAAGCACTCTGGACAACGCCAGTACTGTTCAGTATGCCGGCCTCATCCAGCAGCTGGTGATGAAAGCACGAGTAACAGTGAGGGAAATGGACCCCCAGAATGACCTCACCTTCCTCAGGATCCGCTCCAAAAAAAATGAGATCATGATCGCCCCAGGTTCTCATATACTCTATTTCTGAGACAGGCTGCCTATTCAGACAAGATTTTAAAAATTTTGTCCAATACCTTTTATGTAATACACATTGTATTTATATATCAAAGGTTATGTTCAGAGAATTTAGTCTTTTTAAGAATAACGGTTTTGGTAGAGGTACTGTTAGGTATGTGCTAGCATCTTATTTTAATGGTACTTTGATGGTTTTGTATAAAAGGTACACACTGTATCTGGCTGAAAATGTACAGCTGAGTTGAATTTAATCTTTTTCTTTTTCCCCAACAGATAAGGATTATTTCCTCATTGTGATTCAAAATCCGACTGACTGAACACAACCCATTATCCTTTTTAAATACATATTAAATACTATTATTATTTTTAAATGTTTATGTTGCAGATACTTTAGGAACACTACCTGAAAATAGAGTTTTTCTTCATGGTCCAGATCCCTTTGGAAGTTTTGACAGTGTCTGTGAAGCTTCAAGCTTATGTACATTTAAACCCACAGTTTCAGTGCCATTTCTTTAAATAAATCTCAGATGTTATTAGTTGATCTTCATTGACTTCACTTTATTGTAAAGCATACAATATCATCATGTTATGAAGATATGAAATATTCAGTTTATACATACTTTTAAGCTTTTGGTTTTTATAATGAAAATTCATTTAATTGTAACCCCAAGCTTAACTATTGTCCTTCCTGCACCCTGTTATTTATTTGACCGTCAGGAATATAAAGACTATTGTACCGTTCTTTGTAAATCAAACCTTTCCACATTTTTAATTGGGCATTTGCAGAATAGTCCAGACGGCAGTGGTTGTGTATGATTTAAACCTTTTTAACTTGTGTTGATGTGCTTCTAGTGACATTAGCCATAATTTTTTATTGTTACTGATTATTTTGTACTGTTACAGGCATCACTGACCCATTGTAAATATATGCTGGAGCACTAATACTATTTCATAATCATAATACACATCACCTTGAATATGAATCTCTTGTTTTCTTAACATTCTTTTGAGAGATTATTGATAATGATTAAATAAATGCAGGAACTTGGCCCTCATACTGTAGTAAAATATGGTATATTCTGTGGTGGAGTATATTCACGGATAAAGTAATTCCGACACCTCATAAAAATGGCCGTGCTACTTTGAAGTAAGAAAATCATGATTGTAAACAGTTGCAAAATATGAGTCTTTCTAATGAATGGCTATTAGCAGTATATCTTCTCTATAAAAGATCTGACAAGATCTTTGATATGTGAATTTTCAAAGCAACATGCTTTGCAGAGTTATTTGTTGCATCAAAAGGAGCAGTATGGAAAAAGCATGTGCGCATCTGCTAATCATGGGCATACTGCTCTGGCAAAGAGGGACAGCATGCGTCCTTCGGAACTCGCAGACAGGGAATGATAAACGCTTAACAGGGTAGCTGCTAAACGCCACCAAAGTACATCCTATAGAATTACTACAGAACTGACTCGCCATCCCTGTGCCCCAGTCTCAAAAACTGTACATTGTGAGCATCTCAAAGCTAGAATTTAGTTCAAGAGCCACTTGTATCCAAGATTAATGCATGAAGATGCTGTAAGGTGCACCGAACAGCGAAGGGCAGTAATACAATGCGGTCTGATGAGTCATCGTTCACCCATTTTCTTACATCCAGTGGGTGTTTGTTAGGATAAAGCCAAATTAGGCCTGCTGATGGCCCTGATTGGTCATATAATGGCCAGAGAACATAGCGCCAAGTTTCAGGACCAGAGGTGTCTAATGAAGTGACTTTACTGGCTTGGTGAGGTTTCTTGAGGCTTTTGAGTTTTGGGTACCACAAACTAGTTTACTTTTTAAATGGGGTACATTGCCATGGTAATTTGCACTGTACAGCCGATGTGCTCCAGTCAGGCTTAAGTTCAGACTTTCTAATTAAAACAGGTGTGAGTTGTGCCCTTTCACCAAAAAACATAGTCTATATAAAAGCTGCCATTTAATTCGTAGGAATGGGTGATACCACAGGTTTTCATTTCCATTTGACACCAAGGCTGCCCTAGTTATGCAAATACTGTTCCCCTATTTTCCAAGACAATGATGCCCCCATAGCAGGGTTGTGCAAAATTCAGAATTTATGAATTGTGCCCCACGCCATTCATGAATTGAACTGGCCACCCTCTACAGGATATTGAATTGGAATGCCTAGAAGAAGAATTTAATTAATTTCATTTCAATGAAATTCAATGCAATCACACAACATGGGAATGTCATTTAATCTAGAAAAACACAAATACATAATAGATTTACTTTCTAAATGGCAGATGTGTATACCTTTATAGTTACTATACTATGATCATATACTATGAATAGGTGAAGTGGACTTTTTATTTGCTTGACTAAGACAAAAATTGTGTATAAGTTTTAGTCAATTCTTTTCTGTTATAAATATTTATAATAAGAAAGACATCTTTTTCCTTGGTCACGTATTTATAGTTTTTGCATATTTAGCTCTTTATGTGTGTTAGCATTTGTGAGGATCCTACTCGAGCTTTTATTGCCAGTGTCTGTAGGTTTTCAGATGTACAGGGTCATGATGGGAACAGCAGTATGACTCAAATGTATGTTTTTGTTACTGATTGATAGGTGGTTAATTTTTTTACGAGCAAATGAAAGTAGGGATACGGATGGTATAACAAATTAATTTATGTAGTTGTTCCTGTTTATTTTCTTATGTGTAAAATAATCAGTTTTCAACTTTATCAATATAACAAAAAAACAAAACATCATGACAAGTCAGCAAATCACCGAAAGATCTTCAAATATTTTATTTTTTATTGCAACATTCTAGCTTGATACATTGACGATTCTCTCAGAAGGCACAGAGAAAGCTGCTTGTGCGAGGTGCTTGCAGGCAAGTTGTGCTAGATCAGGAATGCTTGATTTGGTTTCAAATAGGCCAAAGATGGTTAACTCAGGTATACAGTAACATTATCTGAAGCTTTGTTGACAAGTGAAGGACTAGTTTGACTTTCCATTTGGGGAAAGAGATTGGGCTGTTTCTTTGTATGGGCACTGCAGTCATTATAGCCATCCTTCAGTTTTGGGGAAAGGCACTCCTCTCTTCCTTTGAGCAGATCCACAATAATACATGCAATGACAGTAATTTGTTCATTAGGTTACACTTCAAGTGGTGCATTCTTTTATTCAGAATAACATTATCAAATATTGCATCACGACATGGTACCCAGGAAGCACCTCTGAGGACATGAAGGCCCTCCGACGCATCATCACATATTACATCACGACATGGTACCCAGGAAGCACCTCAGAACTGGAAGGCCCTCGAGTGCCATCTTGTACAGTGCCAATGAAGATATTTTGTATCATTATATGTAATATTCTATTGTAAATCTACTTATTAACCTTGAATTAGAATTGCAGTTCAAATTCATTTCAAATCCATGAACTGAATTGGAATTTCAGGGTCATTATAAATTCATTTAGAAATGGTGCACAACCCTGCCTCATACAAAGATATAAATACAGTCAAGACCATAAATACTTTAAACACAAGTTTTAGTATTTTACCTGTTTACTGAAATATATTCAAATTGAAGTTATACAATGGTTATAGACATGAAGTGCAGACTCAGATTCCATTTTAGGGTTTCTACATTCAAATTGGATGAAAGGTTTAGGAGTTTCATCTCATTAACATGTTCCACCCTCTTTTTAAAGGGGCTAACAGTAAATGGACAATTCACTTAAAAGCTATTTCATGGACAGATGTGGGCAATTCCTTCGTTCTTTCATTATCGATTAAGCCAATAAAAGTCCTGGAGTTGATTTGAGGTGTCTTGTATGCATTTGGAAGATTGAGGTGTGAACATACAAGTGAACAACACTCTCCAGGCGGTAGGCATATCAGTATCAAAGTCTACTATAAAGAGAAGACTGCATGAAAGCAAATACAGAGAGTTCACTGCAAGATGCAAACCGCTCATAAGCCTTAAGAATAGAAGGCTAGATTGGACTTTGCAAAAAAAAAAACAACTAAAAAAGCCATCACAGTTCTGGAACAGCATTCTTTGGACAGATGAAACAAAGATTAACCTGTATCAGAATTAGGGAAAGAAAAAAGTATGGAGAAGGGCTGGAACAGCTTATGATCCAAAGAATACGGCATCATCTGTAAAACATGGTGGAGGCAGTGTGATGCCTTGGGCCTGCATGGCTGCCAGTGGCACTGGGTCTTTAGTGTTTCTTAATCATGTGATACAGGATGGAAGCAGCTGAATGAATGCTGAGGTGGTCAGAGACATCATGTCTGCTGAAATCCAGCCAAATTCATTCATAATACAGATGGACAATGATCCAAAACACAGCAAAAGCAACCCAGGACTTTATTAAAGCAAAGAAGTGGAATATTCTCAAATGGCCAAGTCAGTCACCTGATCGTAACCCCATTGATCATGAATTACACTTGCTAAAGGCTAAACTACAGACAGAAAGACCCTCAAACAACCAGCGACTAAAAGCTGCTGCAGTAAAGGCCTGGCAGAGTATTAAAAAGGAGGAAACCCAGCGTCTGCTCATGTCCATGAGGTCAAGACTTCAGGCAGTCAAAAGGAAAGGAGGGGATTGTGTAGAAAAATTACTTTAGTTCCCCATATTTGTATGCAATATTTTTCTTCTACCCACTGAATTAAAGTTGAAAGTCTGCACTTCAACTGCATCTGACTTGTTTCTTTTAAAATTTATTGTGGTAATGTACAAAATTTAAAAATTGAAAAACTTTGTCTCTGTCAAAATATTTATGATCCTCACTTTAAATTCAATTGTGTTTTCCTGGACACCAGTGTGAAATCGCATCTCCCTTCACCATGCAAACATTATTGAACCTTTATGAAAAGTCCTACAGCTAGGATGTGAAGTCGATTTCCCCTTTCTTCATTCCTGAATATACCGAAGATCCTGCGACACGCATTTCAGGGCTTGTATGACATCATTTATGAAGAACTGAAGCAGTCTAAAAGGTTAAAGGCGTCCCTACTCCATATATACAACAGAAAGTGGAACTGTTAGGTCCCCTTCTAGTTGTTCACGAGGTCTGTGAAAAGCATTGCCGTGCCAAACAGTTCGTGGGTCAATGCTATTAATAATTACTATTATTAGTTATTATATTTGAGAAAACTTACATGCATCCCGCAGCTTGCCGAAACCCGGGATCGAACCAGGGACCTTTAGATCTTCAGTCTCCCAACTGAGCTATTTCGGCGCGGTGAAAGGGGGTCTTCAAACCTCCCTTCAAATGAAAGACTTTGGCATTAGTTAAGTAAATTACTGAGTTTGGATATGCGAGCGTGGAATACGTCTATGTGAAATATGCGACTGATCAATTACGCAAGGTCTATTTTTTATCCCGAGTAAATTATATCGTATTCATGAAGCCCAATGATTCAAGAATTAATGCTGCGTAACTCTGGCTCTAAGCGCGAAAGCATTTCAATTAGGTGATAACAAACGACTACGAATTTTACAGTTTTATTATTGTATTTTTATAATACATTTTTTGCAGCGATACCATTTTGCTACTTATTTCTATCTTATGGGAGTACAGTGGTGCGTCGGCTCACGAACTTAATTCGTTCAATAACTCAGTTCGTAACCCGAAAAGTTAGAGACCTGAATCAAATTTTCCCTTTTAAAATAATGTAAATACAAACAATTGGTTCAGACCTCATAAACACTGAATCTTTTAAATGTTTTAGGTTTTTCTTTGACCAATAATTTAGACTGAAATTAAAATAACCTTAATTATACACAAATAATGCTAAATTAAATTAAACAGTACAACCGAGCATACGCTTGTTGGCGGGTTGGTGGCTCGAAAGATGCCGAAACACTTAAAAGAACCACAAAACATCCCCCCTCCCAAAAACACATAAACAATTAACATTAAAAGACTGAGTATCAGTAAAAAACAACAGTCATTTCTAAAAATATATATATATTATACTGTACATTATTTTCATATGCCTAAAATTAGACACGACCAGAAGGGAAGCACAGGGGAGTCCAGGAATCCTGGTAGGGAGGACCAGCACAGGACTAATGAAACAACCAAAAACAGCTGGCAAATACGGGGATTCCACACAAGGTAGATGAGGGGGCGTGGCACACAGGAGATACAGCACGATCGGGGTGTGACAGGAGAATATACCACTTAAATAGGAGTTACTTAATAATTGTTGTTATTAATGAAGTATTGTAATTTTATGTATACATATGGGATTATTAAAAACCACCACAAACATGTTTATCAATCACTGAAAGGTACCGCTATAACAGAATGTGCTCTTTCTATTTTTTTCTTTTTTCAGATATTGGACCTCTGAAGAGATATAGTAAAGACATACATTTACAACAAGTATTTTATACATTCCACAGCCTTTCTTGGGCATAATGTACATTTCTTCGTGTTTCGGGTCATTCTTTGGGGCGCTTTTGGGGGATGTTTGTGTGAACGGGACTGTTTGTGGGCCGAGGTACCACTGTACAAGTTTTATAATGTTCATTACAGAATTAGGGCTGAATATGGTTATTTCAGATAGATGGCAATAATCACTACATTTTAAGCAACTCTTTTCCCGAGGCAGATTGCGCAGGTAATTAATAGCTATATTCTGATACTCCAGTAAGTTAATAAATTTAAATGAATCATTTAGAAAGTTTTTATAAAATTGTAAACTAATTATGTAGCAATAAACATACCAAAGCTTTTTTTGCATTGATATGTATTATAAATTAGTTTGTTAACATACAACTGAAATGGTTTTGTGCTTAGTGTTAATGTTTTTCCTTAATAGCAAATCTCTCTCTATGCATATAAAATTATTCTGGAGAAATCATAAAAGTAACATTCATTAAAATTCTCTAGCAGATCAATACTCACAGTTAAACACTATTCTATCAAAGCAAAACGGATTAGATAGTAGCATATTTAAATTGAAAAGTCCTAGATTTGATCTTGCATGTTTGCAGCATCCTGACAAGAGTAACAAATTGATATTAATCTTTTTTTGCAACAAACATTCTCCTATTAACTTGCTCTCCTTCCTGACTAGCAGATCAGTCCCATTAAATAACTGCCTTAAAGGTGAACCCACATTAAAGGTGAAAGAAGAATCAGTCTCTGAAGAGTGTAGTACACTGTTGGAATGAGGTGGTACCTACCAGAGCAGTATACGCTTCATTTGTTGTGTGCAGTATCATGGCACAAAACAGTTCATATGAGAAATGAACTGTGGCAAGTTAACTGGTTTCATGCTAAAGAAACAGCAAAGTATTTAGAGTATTGGTTTGGCACAATATAGTCCCAAAAGTAAATTTGCAAAGGCATACAGGGACAGTTTAACAGACTTTCAAAACAAATTGTAAATTGATTGAGGAATAAGGATTACTCCCCAAACAAAATTTATTCAAGTGAAATTTCTTGTATTATATTTATTTAATGTGACTTTCAAGCTTTCACCTGAGAATGGAGGCAATCAATTCAAAGTTTCTGGTAGTGTTTCAAGAGAACCCATCATATTAATATTTGAATACACCAGTACGAATTGGACAAATTACCTAAAGAGTATACTTAAAACAAAGAATAACATGAACAGTCTTCAGAGTCAGATCTTGAATGATAGAGTGAATAGTCCTTATCTTTTTAAAATAAGAGAGATACACACATCCCATACCTAGCATTGAGGGCACCGAGGTCAAGTAATCACTATTTTTTCTGCAGCTGCAATAACCATGACCCATTACAGACACACCTAAGAAGAGCTTACACTTTTGACGTTGGTTTTTTAAAAATCTTGGTTATGACCCTGGGTACATGTCAAACTAAATTTAGACACGCTCATCAATTTTTTAATGGTGTATGAAGTCATCAGGAAATACTATTTATTTGGAGTGTATAATGTTTACATGTAACGTAACACCAGAATCAACACCTTAACTCACGGAAAAATGGACACATTCATTCTTTATTTTCATCTCCCTGCAAACATGACCTTTGAAATGTAAATAGGAAGGGTGTGCAGTGTTGTTTTACAGAATAATAAAATCAAGCCCTAACATTTAGTTATTCCTAATGATCTATTGTTTTATAGTAACACAGATAGCTAGCAGCATCATGACAAACAAAAGTCTCTCTGGCTAACGTCAGCCGATGGTAAGGGCACAGATTTGGCTACAACACTGGTATAGCAGCCCAGAACTCCCCCAAACATACACGGTAATCCCACAGTATTGGTAGAGAAATGTCCCTACTGTACATGCCCAAATCTACGCCATACAGCCAATAGCAGTACCCATCATAATGTAACCGCCCACAGACAATTGGTGATGTTCACACATGCAGCAGGAACTTAACGATTCATGTAAGAGACATAAGGGAGACCAAAAAACGTGCTACCAGGTTAAATAAACGTGCTATTTTAAATAATAATTATCGCCTACTTTATTAGCATTCTATAGTGTCCCTTAGCAGTGCAGAAGCTAAAGTATGCTCGTTGCTTCTGATTCACGTTTAAAATAACTTATGTGGCCAAAAAAGTCACATTCTCAATGATATAAAACAATTGCTCATATCACGTAATGTCTACATTCTTGTTGAGATCTTATTTGCTATGATACTCCAATGGCCTTACAATGTTTCATTGCAGATTTTTACTACATAGGAGCTGTAGTGGCCTCATTGCACACATGTATATGAAACATCTACTTATTTTAAATTGCCCATATTTTGGTTTTCAAAAAGAGACACCGGGGCCAGAATATACGATAGATACGTTTCAAATCAACACAAATATGCAAACACAAAGTATTCCCACTTTAGATAGGAAATGAACATGTTCCAAAGTAATCACAGAGGCCTTTGTGTCATCTGCAAATTTAACCAGTTTACTGTATGTATTGCTGTCAATATTGTTAATGTAAATTAGGAACAATAGTGGCCCTAAAATTGAACCCTGCAGTACCCCACTATGAACGCAGGCCCACTGTGACATTGTTCCTCTAATAATACCTGCTACTTTTTGTCTGTATACCAGTGTTCAATCCTAGCTGCTACAGTTCCTAAAATACCTGCTGCTTTGAGCTTAACAGGAGCCCTGACATTTTTTTCAGGTCGCCGACACAGACACAGTACAATTTGTAGAAATTGCAGAAATCTTGATTAAATAAGTGAACAAATAAATAAATAAATAAATAAGTGAATAAGTGAATAAACAAACAAATAGATAAATAAATAAAACAAATGCAGCAATACAGAAGATTTAAGAAAAGGCGCAGTCTTGTGCAGTGTCCAGAGGGTAAAGTGACCAGTGTTGGTTGGTCAGATGTATAACAGAGCCAGTAAAGAGTACAGAGTCCTAGCAGCTTTGGGAAAGAAGCCTTTGCAGAACCTGGTGGAAGACCTCGGGACTCCGATACCTTCAGCCAGATGGGAGGGGGGAAAAGAGAGAGTGTGAAGGATCGGAGGGGTCCTCCACAATGATGGAGAGCTTGCGGATGCAGCGCTCGAGGAAGATGTCCTCAATGGAGGATGGGGGGGGGGGGGGGGGG
>JAODUD010000127.1:12113080-12123354 GCA_026784285.1 Stomatorhinus walkeri
ATAAGGGAAAAAAAACAGATATTTATCACATTATGGGGACATTGTGTCCCCATAAGGATAGGTATACCCGCTCATGCATACTGGTTTGAGGCGACTCTCCATTCATTTCCATGGGGAAAACTCTAATCCCAACATGGCAACCTTCACCAGTCCCCAACCCTAACCTTAAGCCTAAGTAACCAAAAAAAATATCATACTGGCAATTCTATTTTTTTGATTGCATTCACAGATCTTTGTGGGGCCCAATAATCAGTTCTTATCACATTGTGGGAGACAGTTGGTCCCCACAATGTAATATAAACCTTATCCACACACACACACACACTTGTGCAGAGAAGGGTTAAGAGTGACATTCACAACTGTGAAGTCCACAGCTACTCACTGAACTACTGATTCCATAATGCAATATTATTATTCAATGCTGAAATTATGACAAAATTCTGTCTCTATAATGTGATGCAATGAGATAATGACATGTTTTTGCTCAAAGGAACTCTAAGACCCCACCATGGCTTGACAGGAGTGTGGCATGACGGCAGATCAGTGCAGGGTCCTACGGGGAGGCCAGCCGTCTGGTCCACTAATGCGGGTCTGTGAATGACGGCTGTAATTCAGGAGAGGCCACCTGCCAGTTAGCAAAGTCATTACAAAGGTAAAGAAAATGTGTGGACTGATGTGGGTGAGATTGGGGTCTTACAGAGGCTGGGGTGCATGCTTGAACGCTGGGAGGGGGGCCAAGAAAGAGGCACTCAGTTTTGTACTCATCCCTGGCACGAGTACAAGGAGAAGCAGGTGTATTTTGGGCTTTTGTAATCGGAAGACGAAAGGCACCTGCAGGATGTTGTACTGTGGTGTCGTCTTGACGAGAAGCCAATGCGGTGTCCAAGAACAGCTCACAGTAACGGGAGACGGGGAGGCCTGAGTGACCAGGCCGCTAATCCGGCATGACCTTCAGTTACCCTCAGCTGGCCAATGAATCACATCTCTGGCTGATCCAGGTCCCACTCACACAATGTTTTTTTTCCCCACTGCAGCATTTCTGATGCACATCTCGCCGCGGAGCAGAGCGGCGGCCATCTGGAATGACCGCGCCATGTGATCAGGGTGACTCAATCCCCTAACCCCCCCCCTTAATGCGGACGGGCCGCAGATGAAACAGCGTGCTCCTGCCTGCCTCGATGTGAAACCCAGGTGCGGCCGCCCTAGTGTTCCGCTCCTAATTAACTCCCTCGTTAGTGGAGGCAGTCCACCGGGGAGCCCAGCGGCTGTAGCTAATTGCAAAGTCTGCTCCTTATTGTGTGCAGCTACCAGAGAGGAGAACGGCGTCACCCCGTCCAGCCTGTGGCAATCTCCTCCAGGAGCGGCGCATAGGGCCAACGCGCAGCTATGCAGTGGGTACGACCAAGCGCCCGACACGGAGCATGCTGAGCCACAAGCTGCCACTCGACACGCCACTCACCAAGCAACTAGCTGCGACTACGGGAAGTCAACAGAGGATCTTCAACGCACACGCAGAGCCGCGAACCAACACATACCATGGAGCATGGAGCTACCAAGGATGTATACTCAAATCACTATCCAGACCTCATTTATAGTACTCATAGAGTCAGTAGTCAGTACTTATAACAGAGCAAATATTCCCAAACAAACACTTGGGGAGGCCTATTCAACCTGAAACAAAACGTACACACTGGAAATCACAGGCTTTCAAAGTATAGCTGCAGATCCCCACCACGGATCTTTTAAAACCCTTGAGCTTATAGTAAAACATGCAGTGTTAGTAATATGGGTTCTTTATGAAAGAGTACTTGCAGTCCTCAGAACTAACAAATGAGCGCCTTTACTACCATTTCCAGTAAGGATTTTGATATTTGATAGCTGTAGGACAGTCACGCTGCCCTCTGTACAGACCCTGGAGGTAACTTACTGAAGCCTAGCTGACTGGCACACAAAGACTTGCTCTTAGAAATAGTTAGGAGTCAGTACCCCTACAGGGATAAAGGGTTATATCCCACTGGAATGAGATCGCGAAGCCACACTGACAGACCACCATGCGTCTGATGGTGAAGTACAGGAGCTGTCAGCACACTGGAGAAAGAGATACATCCATGTGCCGTTTCTCGTAATGACAACCTTTAAATGGTGGGTGGGATTAGGGTGGTCATCTGGAACCCACAACTAGAGTGATGAGAAACTTTTTATGTAAATTCTTCTGTTGTCCTTCTTTTTCAGCCAAAACACATGTTCGCTGATTTGGTTGCTTTGAAATGCATATGTGTGCATAGAGGGGGTGCAGTGGGAAGCTCAGTACTCCTGAGCGGTGGGTCTGAATTTAGCCCTCTTGTGTCTCCTGGGTTGCATCACCTTCGTCCCACATTGCAAAACAGCTGCCCTTAAATTGCCTTTAGTGTTCGGTTGCCGGTGATTGGAAGATGTTCCTCCACCCTGTGTCATTAGGCTACAGATTTAGTCTGTCATTTAGCTCATCTGCAATACAGATACTTTTAGCAAGATGAATACTTGCTCTGACCATGCTGATTAACTGACCAGAATTACCCTGAAATGAAATTGGGAGGAAGTAAAAGACTCCCAGATCAGTAAAATCGAGACGGTGATGCAATTCCTGACTCCATGTTAGATGTAGCGTCTCGTAACCTTGTTTGCCAGATGGACGTGACTCCATTTACCAGACAGATGAGAGATGGAGGAGCATAGGTAGAATGTGAACTTTCTGTGAAGGGTTCACTGCAAAACAAGCAGCTATCTGTGGCAGAACCAATAAAATGTTAGAAAATAACCTGATGAAAGATGCAATGGCAGTATAGTTAGTCAGGAAACCTGTTTTTGAAAGGGACTTGAGTACAGTCACCATAGAACAATATCTCATCCATTCATCCATCCATCCATTCTACACCTGGGTGCAGGGTGCAGTGGCAGCAGTCTGAGCAGAAATACCCAGACCTCCTTCTCCTGCGTCTGCCTCAGGGTCTCCTGGTTAGCTATGCCTGAAGCACATTCCTGGGCAGGAACCCACCTACCTGAGCAGGTAACCACCTCAGTTGCCTCCTTTCTATGGGGCAATCTACCCTTTACCACTGATATGTGGAGGTTCTGATCTTCTTCCAAGTTGCTTTACACTCTGAGGTTGTAACTCATCCTCTGGGCCCTTTCTTAAAGATTGGGACCACCACCCCAGTCTGGCAATCCAGAGGCACTGTCCCCAACCTCTATGCAATGCCGAAGAGGCGTGTCACCTAACAGAGCCCAACTACATCCAGAGCCTTCAGGGTGACTCTCATCCGCCCCAGGGGTATCTGCTTTATGTTTCAAGCACACCTACACTATATGTTCCAGCTCATCTCTCCAGCATTTTCACCCACCATCTTATTCAACTCACCACCTGGTGGTTCAGTTGACAGCTCAGCTCCCCTCTTCACCCAAGTGTCCAAGACATATGATCACATATCTGATGATACAATAAAAAAATCAGTCATCAAGCTGTGGCCTAGGGCACTCTGGTGCCAGGTGCACTTACAAACACCCTTATGCTGTGTGCTTGTTATGGACAATCTGCACAGAACTCCAATAACGGAGCACCGCTCAGGTTCAGATCGGGCCGCCCATTCCTCCCAACCACACCCTTCCAGGGTCGCTGTTACGTGTTACGTGACCGTTAAAGTCCCCCCAGTAGAATTATGGATGGAGTCCCCAAAGGGGACACCCTTCCAGCACCACATCCAATGTCTCCAAGAAGTCCAGAAACCCTAAGCTGGTGTTCAATGCATAAGCACAAATAACAGTCAGAGCCTTTCCGCGGACTCGAAGTCAGAGGGAGGCAACCATCTTGTTCCCAAGTTGTGGGACCATCAACTCACACTGTCTGATTACACGCCATGGATCTATTTGCCTTGGGAGACCCTGCTAAGGGCAACAGCGCCCGATAATACTCTTCCTATGATCACAGAGGCACACAAACCCCTCTACGACAACAAGCTGACAGTTTATAGTTAACAATATCTATTTTAACAATGTAAAATATTAGGTAAAAAAGTAAATAATGTTGAAATATATTATCTTCCGAGACACCCACGTTCATTCCATTGGCTAAAACAATTATACTCTGAGCTTGTGGTCTACACTAGCCCTGTGCACCCAGCCGCAACTGATGTCAGATAAGGATCTCGAGTGGGATTAATGGTAATGAAGATCTTTAGCAAGTCAGCCAGTCAACGTGTAAATAGAGCACTTTCCACTGGGCCATAAATGAGGTTGTTAGCTCTATGGTCTGCAGTGGGTTCCAGCCTCTGTTTGATGCTCAGATAAGTGTGAACAAGGGGTCCTTTGGGGTTCAAAGGAGCAAACATCAAGGATTCGTAGCTGAATTTTCAGGGTGTACTCACAGCCCGATTGCCTTATACCGTACCCAGGCACGATTGCCCCCCCTCCCCCGCTGGTCTATGCTCCTCTTGCACATAACGATCCAGGCCCGAGCTCACTCTTGTCATCACCATGTGAGTTTTTGTGATGAAGAAAACCGAGGTAGAGAATTCATGATGAATTCATGCTCTTATTTTGTGGCCTATTTGGAGTAGTTTTTGACACAATGACACAAGGACCTCTTATGGATTTCTTGAGGATGCAATGGAGCAAATTTTATTTAATCATGCTGCATAAATAAGAAGATATTTTACTAAATATCTCTGAGTCTTTGTTACATCCAGTTTTTCCTAGATACTCGTCAGCCCAAATTTCCAGCAAACACTGCTGTAAACCAATGAGATCCCTCTGCACAGCCGACCCGATCCATTCCAGGTCCAGTACATGTATGATGTACATGTGCACATGCGTGTGCCAGTGTCATCACTAACATCATGTCTGTGTTGGGTGCTTGGGCACGGTTGGCCCATCACTGTCAGGCAGGACAACATGGCAGCTCCAGACACAAAGGCTGATCTACCACAAGAGCCTCTATTTCCAGGCCCTTCCACCGCCATTAACAGCATCTGCATACACACTTTATTAAGACTGTTTCAAACTATAACCAGCAAGAGGACAAAATACAAGAATTATAGAATTCTAGCTCTTTAGACAGTAATATAGAATAAAACTATTACAATATTCAAATATGGTCAAATTATCTACTTCATAATCCCATATAATAATAAGTGCTTCTTCATTAAAACTTGCTCGCAGACTCTGTTGTTCACCCTGAAGGCAATCAAACTCAATTTAAACTCAAACAGAGCTTTACTAACGGTAGACAGATGCACCACTTCTTAATTTAGCTTGATTCTACCTGCTCTGCAGCTATGACTATAAACACTCCAAAATAATCAATGAATCACATATTTTTAAGTTAAAACTAAAATATTGTTAAAGGGAGCAAAAATCTAAATGAGGCATGAGGAATTTGCTAATTTACGCAGCTTTTGGGCTATGAGTAGAAGGGTATAATGTCACTCATTGCCCCATGAAAAGCGCTGCACTCTCCTCCTGCGCTTCTCCTGCTGTCCTTATCTCTCCAACAGGCAGGCATATTTTTTGGTCTAAGGTTAATCCAAGAACCACAAAACAGAAGAGCTGCTATGAAGCCTTTTATCCCCCAAGCCTTAAGCAAATCTCACGTCTCCCATTTATAGAGACAGAGCTTCAAGTCTAAGGTCTGAAGGGTGTGGTTTTGTGTCAAATCACTAGTCTAGGAGTCTTAAGTAAAGTCTTATTGCTCTGCATTTTTTAAAGCTGAAAATAAAAACCACAATAGGTTCAGCCATCTTTGAACGGACTTATGTTAACTCATGTGAGTAATTTTATTTTCCTCTGCACTCCTCTGCAATCAAACCAAATATTACTGAGCCAGCTTATGCTCAGAATTCACACACATTCTCTGTTTTTAAATCTAAACCAAGAGTGAAGGTGGTTCTGGCTTCGCCTACTTCAGTGGGTCGTATCAAACAGATTTCTGAATGTTGTACTCTCTGGAGAAGGATTAAAGAGCATCATTACTGTACCATTATGTGTATAGTGGAGTGAATCTATTTGCCTTCCAACTGCTTATCCAGGACAGTCCATGCAAGGCAGCACTGGGATCGAGGCAGGGGTGCATTCTGGGCATGGCGCCACAAGTTAATAACACAGAAACGCCGATTGGTTTCTCTGTTGTTGAGCATTTCTCAGGGGGAGGATGCCTAAGCAGAACAGTGAAAACATGCAAACTTCACACAAAGGGTGGGATTCAAACACATTCCCAAAAGCATGAATATGAGTGGCAGCCTCTGAACCACCGGAAGGAGCTCAATAAGGACTTTATGAAGGCAGCATAATTATATGGAGCTTATTCTTTTCAAATTCTCTCTTTGTAATAATTGTATTATAAGATGTGTGGTATCTTTAGTAATATTTCATTGATTCTGTTTTAAAATGTGATATCGGTTAAGGTAACATTACAAGTATTTCTGGCTCTTGTCTTCAATTTTACATTCATTTAATTTCCAGTTTTATACAATGCTCTAGCATTTTGTAATAAACTGATAACTTTATGCTGCCATATTCTTACCTTTCATCTGTTTCCAACACGTCATAAATCAGTATTTATCATTTTCTAGGGGAAATCTTTTTATGTTATAAATTTGTATGACCTGTGTTTACGTATTTTTCAGGTGCCAGACTCTCTGATATTACAGACTCTTCTATCCCCATCGGTCTGTTTCCCACCTGCTTATCCTGGTCAGGCGCGTGTTGGGGGGGTGCTTGAGCCCATGGCCACAGGGCGGGGGAGGGAGATATCCCAAGTGAGAGGCCAGTCCATGATATGCAAACACACACACACACACACACGGAATGTGGACTGTCCGAGGACCAGGAACCACTGGTATTTTCACATCTAATAACTAAGTGCTGTCACACTTTTTCTTCTGCTGACTTAAATGGATCAATGTGCTGTCCTTCCATTAACCAGGCTTATTCCAAACGCTGCCCGCTTTTTGTGTAAGAGAAATGTTTCCTTGGCTGTGTTATAAATCGGTCCCCAGCTCCCTGTAACGTGAGGATCCCCTCCGACCTTGTTGATTCCCTGCGTAGCGTTATAGTCTGGGATTGTGTTCCTCCTTAGCGGCCTTTGATGGGGACTTAAAGGATTTAGTGCTGATAATCTATCCCTGAACCGGGAATCGTCAGGTGGCTGGTTGCTCACCTCACCGCATACAGTAATATCCTTTCTGAGAGCGGAGCCCAGCACTGCACTCCCTTCAGCATGCCGCCCCTGTCAATTTCGTCCCGCTCTGACGGAGGGCATCGCTGTGACCTTTCTTTCTGAAACTGTGTGCTTAGCTTTGCAGTGTTTTTTTGCTTTCCTCCTGGGAGAACTGATATCTCAACCTGCTCTTTTCATGCCTGGTTTCTTCTTCAACAATTGATGCAAGATAAAAAAAAATAAAGCACTTTTCCTTTTATCCACCCTGTTATCCTGCTCCTAACTCTATGCTGATTCCAGTGACCCATTAAGAAAGGTGCTTGCTAATGCTTTGAAAGACTTTTTCAATAAGTGCAATTCATATTATAAATAAATTTACAGAGCACGCACACTTTTATCCAGAATAATAAACCTTTTTCTTAAAGTAGGATCTGACATTCCCTGGAGCCCGAGGGACTAAGGGTCTGCTTGAAGGGTCCAACAGTGAAATCACTCAGTCAACCCCCAGATTAGAACCAGCAACCACCCACATTCAGGCACCACATAGGAAGCCACGGAGCCACACAGCAGACCCAGGAAGTGGGTGAGGAGCAGGGGGAGCTGTAAGCTCTGCTTATACGGCTTCGCATTAAACAGTGCACTAAGTGGAAAAAGAATTACTAATATTTTTACCACGAGAGCTGTATATGTTGTCAGCCCTCCATCTGAAATACTCTAAGGTCTTGCAGCAAAGATCCCCCCCCCCCCCCCCAGCAAAACAAACACCCACGAGTGCTGAACTTGAACACGGACTCAAAGAACTCAATATGAATCTCTAATTTGACCCAGCAGTTTGCTGGCTAGAACACAGGCTCTGCGTCACACCATGGCCTGCAAGTGAACCCTGGACACTGATTACCGAATTCCGCTCCTTGCACAATTGCCCACACTACACTGTTAGACATTTGGTCTCGATTCTGCAGGAGTTTTACTTAAATGCTTCAACCTCAGGTCAAGAAATAATTCCTTATTTTATCCTTTGCATATATCCAGAAGCAAAATCCATAACACACAGTTTGGTTCACTAACATGGATCTGCTTGAGGCATCTCTACACCCTCGAACGCCCACAGCCTATAGGGTCTCTCCTACAACTGCTGTGGGAACATGAGATTGATGACCGTTACTTTCAAACGGCAGCTCTGCATGTTCGAGAGGGTGTTGGATGCTAACCAACACTGTAGTGGGTAGGGTCAGATCGGGGGGGTCAGGGAACACGCTTCCAAGTTACCAAAGAAAATGTTAAAGCAAAAAGCAAGCAGGCAAAACTAAAGAAAACAGATAGCGAATGACAGTATTAATATGTTGCATTGCATATATTATTGAGGCAGCTGGTGGACACTTTTCACCTGAATCGAATTCACAGCTTATGGTCTTACCCATGCATATAACTGCATATCATACCGCATCCATTCAAAGTCCCCCAAGGTGCAGAATATTCCAGACACGAGGTCAGCTCCTAGATTTCTTCACCACCTGCTGCCTCTGCTGTGTCAGGTGTGCTGACTTCTGTTAGATGTAGGCCACCAGTAGAAGGAAAGAGCAGTGGGGGTGAGGGTGTTCTGTGAGCAGAGAAACACTCCCCTCAAGCCCGTACATTTACTGCATTTACTCATTCATCATCGGCCCCCGCCTGCTCCCGTCATCTCAACTCGGCGCTAATAAGTCACACTGTAACAGCGCAAATCAGCAAAATGCCGGCTGAATACAGAGCTAGGACACTGCTCGACATTATAACTGGGGGTGGCATGGCAATGCTGAAATAACAACCTATCAATGGGCATGCCCTTCCACCAGAACGCATGCCCCCCACGACGCGGATTTGCAAGGATTTACAGTACACAACATAATACTCTGACATACAAGTGGCAGAGAGCAGAGGGAGAGAGAACCACGTCAATATGCTACCTTCTCTTACATGCAACATGAGATCTGTGGATGAGATCGTGCATCACGCAGACATACGCCTACACACAAGCTGAAAGACTCTCCACGCACTTCAACCCCTTCTACAGCTGGAGGCACACATACTTTACACACATTTATTTGCTCAGCAGGCATTTTTGTCCAAAACAGCATACAAGTGTGGATCAGCCAGGTCCTGTTATTATGGGCCTTGCACAAGGGCCCAATGGTAAAATTATAGTGGCAGGTTGGAGCCAGAGACCTACCGGTCACAGGACGCCAACCGGTGGGTCACACCTGTGAATCCCTGAAGAGAGCAACTGGAGAGGAACCGGTTCCTCAGTGATTAACTTGGTCAGCATGTAGATGTGCTCACAGCTGGTTTTGGCCAGCAGACAAAAAAACACACTGACTCTGTGTGTCACTTCCAATAAGGGTATGAGCACATGAGCCTTCAGTGCCAAGAAAAACAGTGAATTTGGAAGAAATTTATCAAACTGAATGAATATGGGGAAAACATCTTTCACTTTCATGGAGAGCTGGGAAATTAGCGTTAGCTCCATAGCTACTGGACAATGCGTTGTGTTTAACACTGCCCCCTTGTGGCAGACACAGCAGCTCACCCAAGAAGGCATATACAAAAATGACAGCCTATGGGTAGAGTTAAAAAATAACACTAGACTGTCCAAGAGGGATGTAGAAAGAAAACTTTAATTGGAGGCTAAGGATGACAATAAAAGTTTCTTCCAATATTTTAACTCCAAAAGAGCTCTAAAACCTGAAATCATTAATTTGCAGGATAGTAAAGGCCTTATAATTGAAAATGAAATTTATATAGTAAATGAGTTTAACGAATATTTTTCACAGGTGTTCACAGTAGAGAACATGAGTAACTTACCAGCATGTAGTACGAATACAGTGTCGTCCAATATGGCTGATGTGGTACTAAGCCTAGCTAAACTCAAAATAAATAAATTACAAGGCCCTGATGGCATCTTACCTATAGTATTAAAAGAGATGAGGGATATTATTAGTCAACGTTTAACTTTAATAATCCAGAAATCATTATCTGTGGGTGCGGTACCTTCAGATTGGAAGCATGCTAATATAACACCCATATTCAAAAAAGGGGATAGAAGTAA
>JAODUD010000127.1:12123454-12134383 GCA_026784285.1 Stomatorhinus walkeri
CTGCTAGTGTAGCAGAAGCTAAAACCCTGGGTTCCTTTAAATCAGAGCTAGATAAGATTTTAACAACTCTGAGCTATCAGTTTAGTTCTCCCCAAACGAGCTTGATGGGCTGATTGGCCTCCTCTCGTTTGTAAATTTCTTATATTTTTATGTTCTTATGACACCTACCACTAAACGCATAGCTTATTTACTAGGACCAACTGGCATAATAAACGTAATTAGCAAAAATCTGTGAATTCTAAGCAATGAGCATAACAGATACAGAGACTTCCCTCAATAAGCATTCATTAATAAAATACATACAAATGAAAGTCGAGATGTAACAACGATAATTAGGGATTTAAAACAGTTTATATTTGCTTATGATCATCCGGTCTTCAGAATACACCAATACATACCAAACTACAGCCCTTGTTAACAGCAAGTAACTATCAGCAATTAACTAGAATGATACATCCTTACACAGCTAATCGATCACTTCATCACACCTATAACCTCTGACCTTCGTTTATTATGCTGCGGTCAAGCTTTCGGTCAAATAGCCACTCCATTTGAAAGTAGTTCTCACGACATTGAATCGGGGGTGCCCACGAGCGCTTCTCTGATGCCGCTATGCTCCTTCTGCGGGTCACTGCCATTCACAAGCAACATAACACTATGACTGTAATGACAAGTACTTCGTTATATATGATATTCCTGCCAGATCACTTAAGCTGGGCTGTGGTTCCACATATCGAGTCTGTCAGTCCATCAATAGGGTAGCTCGTTAATAAGAGCCGCCAGAGCTTGCTATCCATTCCACTGTGATTGCACTATTGAGACCATATCCAGATTTTATTCCCTGTCTATATTCGCTGCTGCATCTCCCCGGTTTTACGGAGAAATCCATAAGGCATTGAACCATGGAGAAATACTGCTGTCAGCATTAAGAGACGGGGAGGGATGTGTGGGTGGCCGGAGGGATGGGAAAAGAGCAGAAGGTAAAGGTACGAGGGGCTGAGACGGCGGATGTATGAAAACGAGACGGATATGAAACACAATAACGATGGCATAGGAGTGAAGAGAGGTTTTAAGCCTAGCAAGACAAAGTTCCTGAGTACTGTTTATTCTTAGCAGAAATATCGCGGCCCAATGAATGGGAGGTACTGCACAGCTTACTGGTGTTTGGTTTTATCATGATGCATGTAACCGTGCACTTTAATAATTTAGGGAAGCATTACAGCGGGGACTGAAAACGGCGAGAGAAGAGGGTATCAAGGAGGCTGAATTGGAAGCTATTTAGTCATAATAATGAATGCACACATCTATACAAGAAGGCAATTACAGCACAATTAATCCCATTCATCCGGTGTGGGTCGATCCCGGCTGTGGGGTCGCGGCGTTAATGAAGGTGTTTCTGCTGGCCAAAGGGGCGCCCTCAGCTTATTGTGCGCTTCACAAAACGGGGCGGGGGCCAGCCCAGGTTTGCACAACAGATCACAGGGGCTCACTCTGAAACCTTTCATCAGCATCCCGTTCTCATCTCCTGTCACACCACCTCTCACCTCCATGCCTATCTCACTCTCATCATTCTCTTTTTTACCTGCCCCCTTGAATTCATTTCATCTGCCTTTTCACATCTTCTTGTGTTTTCCATTGTGTCTTTTCCTTTGTCATTCTACTTTTTTTCCGATTTAATCTTTTTACTCCCTAATAGCGTCATCAGTTTGCAATGAAAACGTCATTATTCAACATTTTATCATTGCCACTGAAACGAAACTTTTCCCAGTTATTGTTGTTTGTAAATCTTCAGTGTTTACTCCCAGCAAAATTTGAACATGTAGTTCCACATTTAAATGAACTAGTACCATTATCAGTACTAACAGCTAGGAAATTCATCCGTTAGCATTTGTGTCAAGAAATGATATAATTTTTTAAAAATCCTGAACACGAAATGGAAGCGTTTTTAACATTTTCATGTATGTATATTTAAACGCAAAAATAAATGCAAACAACAGTTTCCTCGTTGCTCGTTTGAAAAGAGATGATGTTTTCCCTAGTCAGATCACCTGAGATCGCATTCAATGACAGGAAATCCCGAGAGCGGTCCGGGGAGAATATGAACAGAATTCCGGTGCCTTCAACGTGCTTTATGGATAACCGCGTTCATCCAGCTGCAGCATTTAAAGTACTGCTCTATTGTCGTCGGAGAGAATAAATCATACTGCTTTCATTCCAGACGAGGCAAAGTTGATGGGTTTATGATTGATTGAAATGAAAAGCTATAGGATAAAGATATAAACTTGATAGAAATGTATTAATGTCAATGAGAGTGAGATTAATACGCGTCATAATAAAGACAGCATGCTCACAGATACATTTTTGCTGGCTGTCCCAAGCCCAGACTTTCGCAAGACAAGCGATTACACGGCAGACCATTGTACAGTTTACTGCAGAATACAGCTAAACTGCCCGGTACACTGATCCACAACCATCAACAGTTGGACCGGATCATAAATAACTACCGAATACCATTACCTCAAATCCCTCAGTATCTGAATCTGGATTTTGTGCTTGATTTTTTTTATTATTATTAATTATTGGTGCAAGAATTGCCTGATTCCAGGCGAGAGGGACCATTGGTGCGCTCACTTGACAAACATTGCTCTCCAAATGCTGCACCAGACACTTCAATATAATACATAATAATTATAATAATCATATTATGAACTTAACAAAATAATCTGACAAGTAAATGAAATTATTGCAAATGGTAAACAGTTTTCAGATTTAAATGTTAATAATGCTTGCTTGAATTGCAAGAACTGATTTAGCACTTAAACACCGCGTTTTAAGGCTTGAATGTCCACGCCGTATGAAACAGATATTTAACTCACGTCCACGGGGAAGTAGCAGGAGAATGTCGCTACATCCTACTGCAAGTGTCCGCTTGTCGCTTGTCGCCTGTCGCTACTCAAGTGACAGACCCTCCGTAGTAAATATCTGGACAGCCTTCCCTCTGTGAAATTCGCTGTCCGTGACCAGAATTGCACTCCCGTGCTCCCGTGTCTAATGCATATGCCTCTGGAGGAAGAGGATAACCCCCTTCGGTTCAAAGAACTAAGCGCCGTCTTTATATTTAAAACCGCATGCATGAGTTTGTGCGCAAAATCCAAGGTCCCATGCGTGTCTAGAAAAGCAATACAACATTGACCAAATATAGAGTGATGATAACATGCACTAGAGCGGTTACCGGTCGTAGCCAGTGAAGGGTAAAAGGCGCTCCTTCCCTCGTCCAATACGAATACTATCTGCAGGCTGTGAGGGAGGGAGTGTCGCGCGAGGGGGATCGACTGTTTGAGTGGAAAGGAGCAGAGAGGAGGTGGCAAGCCATGCAAGGACGACCAAGACACCTCAAGGGTGAACGTGGACCGTGGGCTTTCGGAGCATTTATCCGAAATGACATAATTTCACTCGGGATATTCATCATCATTAATGTCTTGAAAGAGACATAAGAATAGGATATGAGTTTCACATTTTGCAATTACCGAAGAATACCTCTCGCACATCCACTTATCGTATTAGCCATGCAGTCTTAACCTCGTCGCCCCTAAGGCTAAAACTGAATTAAAGTGAAATTGCAGTACAGGGACACCACGCCATGAAAACGGTAGTCTAATGAAGGCCCACTTCTGTATTCCTGACACAGGACCAGTAATGAAGATGCTCCCACCAAAGTGGAAAGGCTGTGTGGTTTGTTGTAAGATGACCTTGACAGAATATAGTCATGTCAGAAACGAAGGATATCCATTCAGAAATCCACATGAGCTGCTGCACAAGACGTAAACGTGATGTTTGGACGATAGCTGAAAGGATGTTTTTCCATTATAACCATGACCGCCAGCAGATAGCATTAAGCCATATAAGCCACATGTCTCAGGTGTGCAGTCAGGTGATGTAGTACCTGTCACTAAGACAGCTTCAAGTTTCTCAGTTTTTCTCTTCCTACCATCAACTGCCAAATCTGGCCACGTCCTACAAACAGAAACAAGGCGGACCGTTTCAGAGCCTGGTCCAGTGCAAGGGTCTCTATCCATGAAGGCAGCTGAGTGAAGTTCAAGACCTTGATATGAGTTAGTGGAGGTGCCATCATTCAGTTCTTCCTATGGGCTTACAATCACTAAAACAGTGCTTGATAAGGATATCTTTAATCATGCGATGACAGCATCTCCAGCCTTTTCTGGATTCCAGAAGGATCCTCTCAGTGTAGCCCCCACCCAGAAGGTCCTCACAGCTGGTTATGGAAAGCTAATGCCTCTCAGCATCAGAGGAGTGTGCTCTGCTGACATCAGAGGTGCCGATTATCAGAATCGCCACTGAAACAGGGCAAGGGACACTCGGAACGGCAGGAATGTGTCAGAGCGTCTGCATGGCGGCAAGGCCGGGCTCCTGCTGAAAAGAGGATTTTTTGTGATTTATAAACATAAATCTATCTGCCCATGCAAGCAGAACAGGACACTGTGAAAGGAGTATGCAAACCAAGAGGACCTGGATTTCAGTCTTAGTAAGAGAATTCTGTTGTACCTTTGAGCAGGGAACTCTCCTTGGAGTCAGTATGTTCAGCTGCTGAGAAATGCATTGCATAAAACACGAACATTCAGAAAAGTACAGGACCAGTCAAAGGTTTTTGCACACCACGGGGTTCTACCACTTTTCCATTTATTTATTTGTTCTTGCTAAGCATTGGAAAGTTGAATGAACATCTGTAAATGAACATATAAGGCAAATAAAACAAGCTTCCTTCATAACATCGAAAGAGTATGTGAAAATTTATGTCTGACATCCTATTGTGTGGTGATGACGGAGTCAAATTATAAGCCAAAACAAGATTTAATGTCACATACTGGTAGTAGGAAGAATGCCTTGAAATTTCTCTGCTCTTATAACAGCTACAGGAGGTTACTTTGAGGAATCAGAGATAATTAGATTAGATAACTGCTGATAAAGGTACTCAAATGGTGAGCATGCTGTAAATTTATTTGTTAGCAAAGAAAATTGAGTGTATTTTTAGTAAATGTTACATGAGTAACATGTCTACTTAAAAAGTCTCAGTGTGTGCAATAACTTTTGACTGGTAGTGGTACATAGGAAATTTCTGAATTGCTCTGGATAAGAGGCTCAGTATTTAAAATGCAGTAGCTGTTTTGGTGGCCCTGTAGTGGTTAAGCTTTTAAGAGACAAATGGATGTTGTAACAGTCAAGATTAAGTTCATTTGGGTCAGTTTTGCACAATTCATGTTCATCTGCAAAAGTGTATCGATTTCATTAGAAAGCATGCGGCAGTAGACATGGACACTACATTGAAGTAAATGGACCATTATACAGTTATGCATATTCTGGTGAGGGTCACGGGGGGGGGGCTGTCCTGGGCAGCACTAGGTACAAGGCTGGGACACACCTTAGAGGGGGTGTCAGTGCACCGCAGAACACACACATTCTGAGGGGTTTACAAACACTGGACAGCCATACTGCATGACTCTGGACTGCGGTAAGGTAAGGCAAGGCAAGGCAATTCAAAATGCTTTACAAAGGCACTAGAGCACATTTTAATAATAGGCATTAAAATCACATTTAAAAGACAAAAAATCTATTTAAATAAACAAATACACAAACAAACGAAATGAAATAAAACAACATAAATAGCTAACTAAAAAGAGTTATATTATAGTGACAGTGTATGACTAAACTTAGTCTTAGTGTATGACTAAAATTTATTGAAAATGTGCAGCAACCAATAAAGTTTTAAGACCTGATTTAAATAAGCTGACAGTTTTAACAGACCTCTGGTTTTCTGGAAGCTTGATTCACAGACGGGGAGCATAGAAGCTGAAGCCCACGCAACACAGCTAAACTGCTAACACGTTAGCAAATGTAGAATCCAGAATCCCAATGGTGAAACCCACCCATCCACCATGGTGCCCCCCAACAGGACAGCCCTCTCATCCACAACAGCGCCCCTGTCGTTTCATAAGAAACAAAAATCCTACCTTGATTTGAGGTCCAAAAAGAATACCGTCATTTTTCTGTGGTTAAATTTGCTGTGCGGTGAAAGCATCTTCATGGATGCAGTTTAGTAATGGCCGTAAACTCTCTTGCCATTAATCATTAGCATAACCGCACATGGTGTCTCAATGAAGAAGTCATCAATCTGCCAGGAATATGTCAGCAGGGGCACAGCATTTCCTAATTAATTGCAGAACGAGCGCCTCGCAGATGGATCCGCAAATATAAACCTGTCCAGTTGCATTTTAATTCGCATTCTGCTGAGTTGAGATAAAGGGAATGAGGAATGAGATAGTGGAGGGGAAGAGGGGTGGAGAAGGAGGTGAATAAGGTATAGAATGAGAGGTGAGGGGGACTGGGCGTCCTCGAGCTGAACTGCATGAACTTTGCAATCCTGTCATGATCAAATTAAACACCTTGTTAGAGTCTTGGATAAAAGGCCATTAAAGGTATTAATTAAGGATGCATCATAAACTGTAACAGGGAGCTTAAGAAAGCATGAAAGCCCTATTAAAACTTAGGACCGGACTTACACAGCTGGCTTCCATCTGCTATTTGATCAAATGTCCCAATTAGAAACTGTAAATTATTGATCAAGCTTAGGTCTGAATCGACACCCAGTGAGAAATATAAAGGCCAAACATAACGTGTGTATCCAGTCTATATTTGGCTTCCTTTGTAAAACTGATATAACATGATCTCACTGAATATCATAGGATTTCCTGAAGTGGGCATAAACATAGATGCTTCTGGTTAAAAAGGACAGCAGTCCCTATGTAGGATAAGGAATTATACATTTGCAAAGGACTCTGGGAAACCAAATCCCTTAATTTTAGGCCTTTTGACAAAAAGTATGACTAACCTGACAGGAGGAAATTCCTCCCAACAGAACTCCACCCAGCCTGGCCACTGACTCATACAATACTGCAAAGTGATGATTCACAGTCATAGGGGGGTCTTCACTGGCGGTCTCTGACCCTTAGGATCTAACACACTGCCACTGGCTGAGGTTTGCATACTGGGTATGCAGTCAGATGTTCAGCTGTTGTCCTTTTACTATTTGACTTTTTACTTACTGAATCACTGCACTGTGCTGTGTCTCGCTGCTGCCATATTGCAGTGTCCTTTATGAGATTAATAAAATACCTACCTGTCTAGTTTTTAGCAGGACTGGCTGGTGGCTATTTAATCGTTTGTGCAAACCTACCGAAGTCAGGGGGTATAAACAATTTTGTGTCCTGGGACAGACTGCGAGTCCGGGAAGGTTTACATTAATCTTTAAGACTATATCATACATTCAGTTTCAACAATCCTAAAATAAAACCATGAAGCTTGAACTGGTAGTTTTATTAATGCTGGGATAATGAGGCATCGGTCACTGGATGAACCAACGTCTCACTGTTTACTTCTTTCTCTCTCTTTGGTTCAAACAAACAAAGTGATTGACGGGACACGATAAATCCGATCCACCAGGGGTTAATCAAAACCTTGTCTTTCCTAAACCCATTGGCCTATTGCTGTTCTCATTTCCAGACAGTAGAGGGCTGAAAGTGCCCTTGTAATTATACACAATGCTAGTGGGGTATTTCCGACTGACTTAGCTGAACCAGGGGATTTTTGCACCTGTGCCAGCAAATGAGCTGGAGGAGCTGCAGCACGGTCATCCTCATCATCATCGTTTTCAGCTGTTCCAAACACGTTTTCATCCGGATAGATTGTACAAAGCCATAAGCCCTGAGAATTTTACTGGAAGGAACTGAATAACTGTAATTCACTATAAATCAATGTAGAAGCGATTATGTGACACACATAGAATGGAGGATGGTATGTACTACTAAGGCACTGAAGCATCTCTTTGGCCACCGGCTGAGTGAAGGGATCACAGCTGGTGTCCGCGATGCGGTTATTGGCCCTCATTAGGGGCAGGTAATAGGCAGGCAGGATGCTGGCAGCGGCACACATGAAAGGCGGCATTCATTCCACCCAATGGCGCCATTTTATATCTGGAGTCAGTGTGCCATTGTCATTTTCTTCAAAAATGTCTTCACAAGATTAAAGCCGCATGTTGCATTGATCTGTTTAACAGGTTTAATGTTCAACTAGGGCAAGAATAAGTACCATGCGATAAAACAACAGGAGCCTCTCCTTAAACTGAAACCTCCAACTCGAAGTCAGAAATATAAATGCAATGTAAATCTGCATATGCTGCCACACCAGGGGCCTCATGTATAACGACGTGCATAGAATTCACACTAAAACATGGTGTACAGACAAAACTAGGAAGAAAAAATCCAGATGCACAAAACTGTGCGTAAGCACAGATCTACGCACATTCCCTTTATAAATCCCAATTAGCGTGAAATTTTCTGCACGTGAACGAGCCCACAGCCCCCTCACTGACCCGTGCATAATTATGTATATTTGCATATGTAAATCTGTATAAATACCTGCTTTGTTCTGTGTTTTTCTTAAACAACAATGGATAAACCACGTTGGGAAAATTAGTATTTCAGTGAGTGCAACGTGGAGGTCATGTTAACAGAAATCAAGAAAAGAAAAGTGATATTATTTGGTGGTTTAAGTATAGTGGCATCAGCAATAAATGAAAGTTGATGGAGTGGCACAGCTTGGCGGAGTCAGTTAAAAGTGTTGGTTCCGAAATTCGCACGGTGGCTGAAATTAAAAAGAAGTGGTCAGACATTAAAATCGACGTGAAAAAAATGAGCAGCTGCTCACCGCAAGAGTCTTAACAGCACAGTTGGAGGTAGTGGAATTTCTGGTCTCACATCCTTTGACCAACGAGTTGCTGTGATGATTGGGGACACACTTTAGTTGGGTGAGGGGGACACCAATGTTAGCATTCGTGGGTTTTTCTCGTACCTTACTTGTTTGAATTACTTGCTTGTTTATAAATAACATGTAGGGTACAGATGTGGTGTCACTTTAGTTCTGTTTGTTTATTCTTACAGACAATAGTACAAGACGTGCCCCAATGCCGAGGACTAAACAGGCAGTGAAGGTGCTGCTGTGCCATGCACATCTTTGGGCGCTGGCTGCACACATTCCCGTGTCTCAGAAACCGGGGGTCAACAATCAGGCCGTGTGCTGACTGAAGCTGTGCTGCAGTCACAAAAAGAAATCGTGAATGCTGTAAGATGTTGCCAATGAATTAAAACATCGAAATGATACGCTGTGTGATATTAACAAGAGATTACAAGAATTAGTTAAATAAATGCAGTGTTTGGTTACCTGTTTTACATTCTTGCTATTACATTATGCAACACACTACATGCGTATACAAGGCGACACACTTTTTGAGGACTGTAAAACAGCACCCAACCGGTCTTGTCCAGGCAGCACCAACAGCCTTTAAGCTGCCCTATAGTGTGCTCCTCCAGCACCCGAGCCTGAGAACGGGCAGCATTATAACGCCGTTCCTCTTCATTCTGTGGGTTTGTGAGCGGCGTGAGAAGCCACGACTTCAGTGGGTACCCACTGTCCCCCAAGTTGGCAAATGGTTAAATCAAACAAAGCTCCAGCCACCACGTACCACCCCATTTTCAAGTGAAGGTGCCTTTGCAGCAACGTGCGCGCAGTCGATGGCTCCGATTATATTGGGAAAACCGGACATCGCTGTAAATTGCGCTTTAATGTTTGCCTGTTCAACCACAGTGTAAGGAAATTTTATACATCTGGGTGACAAGCGGACTATGCCGTCCCATATAGCTGGCAAGGCGCAACTCAGCGTTGACTGAGAAATACTTGATCGGTCCGCAAGTTCTCACTGAAAAGCACCTGTGGCTAAGAACCCGTGAGTGGACAGAACTTGTAAAGGAGCTGCTATAGTGCAATTCCTCATCGTCTGCCTATACAAGGCCGCCCCCAACTCAGCACACAGCTCCAGAAGGATTGCTCTTGGAAATCTGAATTGACTTAGAAGTCAGTCATCATTATGGGCTAAGAAATCACTATGATCCCTGAATACACGCTCTCCTCTAATCCTTCCATAAGCTATGTCTTCCAATAACGCAAGAGCTGCCATGGCAGTTGTAATAGTTCGGTCTTTTTCTGCACCATTTTCTTGTTACAAACTGATAAAAAATCAGGTGCCGTATTTGTAAACAACATACTATTAATGTCGGTGTATTGTATAAAGTCAGCGTCATGATTGTGAGTTTAAAAACGGAAACCACAGTAGCAATGACTTGCCCCCGAGTGCCGTGTTTACAAAACCGCGCAGAAACGTGTGTATGCCGTGTCTGGAGCTGCCGTGAGAATGAGCGTTTTTATACATCTCGACGTGAGCGTAGAAACGGACGTACGTAACATTTTTGTGCGTACGCATCATTTATACATGAGGCCCTAGGTCCTGCCATTTGTCTGGAACGAGGCTACAAACAGAGAGCCATGGATTACGCCAGGAAACACAAATGCAGGTTGCACCGTCTCTGCTCCCACTCAGCTGTGCCTTCCTATTGCTCTCATGCACCCCCCCATTTTTCCAAAGCCTATAGCTGCCTCTGCCTGGGGGGGGGGGAAGCAAAAGCAAAGACAATTACAGTATCTGAGCAAACACCCAGCATGAAGCAATTACAGAACCGGCGGCCCACACGCACCATGCCCAGCGTGCCCTCCCGCATCACACAGACAGCCTGCCTCTACTCAGGGCAACTGCCTGGAATGGGGGGGGGGCAGTTGCTTTCATGGTAACATTTTGGATGATAGTCTGCTATTGGACCACTGGGAAGCATAAGCCACTTGTGGTTGGTAGCAAAAATGTCAAACACCCCTTAGTTTTGGACAGAACAGCAGACAGGTTTCCTCCCAGGTCAGTTGATTTGGCAACTATTTGGCCTTTGTGGGGGGGGGGGGGGGGGGGGGGGGGGG
>JAODUD010000127.1:12137807-12149175 GCA_026784285.1 Stomatorhinus walkeri
CCCCCCCCCCCCCACAGCCTATCACAGGTAGCTTGGATAGGATCACAGGGCAGGCACGAAACAGCTCATATTCCTCATTGTGGAGACTCTCCATTCGATTTTATGGGCACATTACTAACCACATCAATGGCAACTTTAACCTCTTAATACCACAAATATAGAGATGTGAATTTTACCCAACTATACATCTTTGGACTGAAAAGGAAGCTTCAAAAGTATTCCAAACGTTTTCTGCAGCAGTAGAGTAGTACCAAGCTGTTGCCCCAGGGGGAGCCATATCACAGTACTTCAATAGTAATCTTTAAGGAGTATGTTCTCAGAGCATAACATTTAACAAACCCAGACACACCACTTTTACGCAACAACCATTGCCCTGTGATATCTACACTTCAAGAGACTGAGTACAGCACTCCATTTTAATCCTCTGTTGGAAAAGAACCAAAACCATATTCAGAAAATTGCCAACAAACCTGTTCCTTGGTTTAATGGGCTTGTGTTTAGAAAATCAGTCTAACAGCAGCCTGATCAAATGAAGCTACCAGTGAACAGACAGAAACACCAGTCTTCATTATTCACCATAAGAGATGTATTAGAACCCAATAAGGTAGTCAGAACCACAAGTATGCCAACATTTTAAGCAGAAAAAGCTACTTACTATTTGGAGAGAGTACAAGTTCAGTATAGCCTGTTGTGCTTGAGCTCTCGGCTGTCTTGAAGTGAACACTCAGAGACACAGTGGCACCATCCAGCTGAGTGCAGTCACGTCACTGTCACCTCTGCTCTAGTCTGGCCCCTCAAGGTACAGTCAGCTTTATTGAGCAATGCCAAGCCTGAGCTGTTCCTGTGTCACCCACCCATAATCCTACCTCTCCCACACTGGTAACTGTCCCGCCTCCTCCACTGAACCTCCCTCTTGCTTATTAACAGGGTGGACGGGGACCTTTTGCTTACTCAGGACAGCGTTGCATCACAGAAGCGGGGTATTGCCTTTAAAGCATAATAGTTCTCCTGGAAGTTGATCTTTATGCTTTTTAGTCTAAGAGTGCTTGAAAACAGCTAAACCACGGGCTAAATACATCCATTGTGCTCATTAACCCAGTAACGATTCCCTCAGGCTTTAAACCAGGCAGCTGTTTACCTCCATCCAGTCCCCAAAACTGCTGTGTCGGTAACATTTTTAAAGACCGAATTACAAGTTTGTAGCTAAATGATCCAATGGGGCTCTTCGGGGCACAGGCTCTGCATCAGTTTCTGACGTTGTGTGGAATGGAAGAGCAACCCTCCAGGATGCAAGAACAGAACCTTCTCCTTAGTCCTCCTGTCCAAAAACCTCATGGCAAACACAGCTGTTAGCACAGCAGGGGGGTAAAGCTTTTACTATTACGACACCTTGCCCTGCTTGTGGCAGACGCCATGCCTTTATTATCAAAGTGCACTCGACACAGGGGTTTCCAGTTCGCAGGCAGCTCACTAACCTCGCAGTTAACAGCATCTACGGGCAGAGGACGGCACTGAAAGCCAATAATTGCCAAATCAGCTTCAGCAATGTGACGCAAAGTACAGGCCCAATCCTGAAATGCCCTGCAGAACCCAAGACGACATACGGAGGGTTCATAAATGCTACCAGACTTAATACAAAACATGCAGGTCTCTTCACTAACAGTACAGGTAGCTAGAATACACCATGCTAGAATTACAGAGGATGTAGCCAGTGTCAATCAGTTGCATTCATGACTGCTCAAAGGTGAGCGTGTGGGCTGTCCTTTCAGATTGCAACTTGGTATTACAGTCAATTCAATGCAGGGAATTCAGTTTTTCACAAATACAGGGCCTGCACTATGCATGTATATGACATTCTTGTATTACACACACAAATAAAATTAAACCAATAACACAAAAGCTCTCTTCAGAGTTTGCATGCCAGAGTATATGATTACAAGTGCCAAGGAGATAATGAAATCAGAGACACAGCCTGTGCGCTTAGGGCAGGCGATGATAACACAATGCGAAATGAGCAGAACCTCTCGCAACAGAGCGTCTCAAGATACAGGCACCTACTTACATATTTCGCTTGTTTTGCAACGTGAACCCTTACATCCCATTTTCCAACCAGATTTAAAATAAAATTAATAATAAGAAACTCCAGCAAATGTTGCATTTAAAGAATGGCAGTCAGCAGGCTTTTGTGAAACCCGTGATTCGTATTAAACCTTCCAGACCAAAAAGGCTCCGTAGAAGGTCAATATTTATCAGCAAGCTCCTCTGTTTGAATGAATCATGATCGTTTTATTTTTATCGCTACATAAAGGAGTTTTCACCTCTTTAATCCACTAAAACGAATGGAAATAAGACACGAATAAGGATTAACTTCAACGCCATACCTGTAAATGTATTATAAGACGGATATTCAAACTTCCACGATATCTGGCCGAAAAAAAACCTGAAGCAGAAAATTTAATACGATGTCTTTCAGCATTAACCTACTTAAATATTTGCATATGTCTGATTGGTGTGAGCACGCCACCTGTGAAACTCCTTGTTAAAGGATCCTACGTTTTGTAAAGCACGGTGCTTCAGTGAAGGGGAGAGTCGCCACCTGCCCCGTATGTTACGGTGGTGCCCTATTTGAAAAATGAAATGCCTTGTTCTGTATTGACCCACGAAAATGCGCAAATTGTCCTCTATTTCCGTACACATTGCGTACCCTGTGCGAATTTTATCACATTTATTTTTCAGTTTAATTGATTCATATTGAACGCACTTTAGCTAATGAGAACTCAAATTACAGTCAGACAAAAAAAAGACTCACTTTTCTAACATGGTGGTTCGTTGGATAGCATTGCTGCATCACACCTCCATGACAGTACAACCAGACATTTTGAGCCCCCAACCCAGATCAATCCAGTTTTTGTTCCACATTTTAAAGGCCCCATGTCACTCAGAGGCCCTTGGAATTGTCCCAAGCATCCCCCGTGACAGGTCCCATGACCGTGAACATTCATGTGCTGCGCTTTTCACACTAGCATCCCATTCAGCTTGGCCCCCTACCCTAGTGACCTGTGCTGCCTGGGACAGGGGATGGGACACCTGCATCTCCTGAGAGGATAAGAGATGGATGGATGGATGCATGCACGGGTGGGTGCATAGATGGATATATGTGCTTCTGTTTTAATTGTAGCAATATAAATGTTTATTCACTTATATAAAATATTAATTTCTTGGGGTAGATGCTAATTATAATTAAACATAATAAACCAAAAAGTATGTTTTTTGTGTTAAAAAAAATTTAGGTTGTAGAAATGTCTGCAGCTAGCTTGGACCTCAGTGGCTGAATAACTGCAGATGGCCAATGGCAGATTCTTGAAAGAATTCTCCCTGGAACAGCCACAGCGGGAGCGGCCCTGGAGCCTGGCCGGGGTGTGGTGCCCAGAAGCAAGCATCTGCTGGCCAGCCGGAGCGCCCACGTAACACGGCCGGGGTCAGCCTGAATGGGGCAGGCCTTGAAGATTAGTTTATCACTTTAATCATATTGTCCAGTGTTTGAATACAATAAATTTATGGAATGTCTGAGAATACCCATGGAGCTTTGGGGAACACAGCATTACATCACTGTGTGTTACCATGCTAGCTGATCTCCTCATACTGCAGAAAAGCACCTCTGTGAATCACATGACCTTAGCACTGCTCATTGTTACATTGGGGAACACAGCATTAGATCACTGTGTGCTACCATGCTAGCTGATCTCCTCATACTGCAGTAAAGCACCTCTGTGAATCACATGACCTTAGCACTGCTCATTGTTACAGATTGAGCTGAACATTAAATAAATTCATTTCTCAGAGCATGGTAATCACAATATATACAATGAGTATACAAAAGAAAAGCTAAGCTTTTTTTGGTACATGTACACTGTAAAAAATAACTTGCAGGATTTACATTAAAAACATTGGCAGCTATTTGCATACACTTTTTTCATGTAAATTTAATACTAGATTTTTTTGAGTAAAATGTACATAGACTTTTCATGTATTTTACAAAAATAAATTAGGTTAAGTATACGTACATTCCTCCATATATTTTGCCTGCTTCCTAAATGTAAATGAATCCATTACAATAGGTAACGTTTACTATTGTTTATAAGTTTGATTTAACCTTTTTTATTGCTGCATTTAATAATTATTAATTTGCTGAGCAAAACAATCTATCTCCAATCACATCAACTCATTCACAGCAATTCAAATAAATAATTTTATTAAACTTAATATGGTCACAGCGGGGTTATGCATTTTTATTCACAAACAATGTGCTATACCAGGCAGAGCTTGGACTGGGGAAGCAGGCGAAAAGAGCTGTGGACACAAACAAAACAGGGTTTATTGCGGTCTAACAATGTTATAACACCACAATGACAGGACTAGGGAAACAAACTTAGACATGGACCTAAATACACAAGACTAATGAAAAACAACTCGAAAAAGCTGATGACACAGGGATTCCACAAGAGGTTAACGAGGGGGCATGGCACACAGCGGGATCGAACGAGCGGGGTGTAACACAATGCAAATATTCTACAAAATATATATACAGTCAAAGTAAAAGGTTTGTGAACCCGTTGGAATTTACTATATTCATGTGTAATTCCCATATAAAACATGGTCGTATCTCACAATAATGAACTAACTCTCTTATAACTAAACATACACAAATTTTCAGAGAATTTTTGATCATATTGAATAATTCATTCCAACTGTGAAACCGAAGGTTGGAAAAAGTAAGTGAACCCCAAGCTAATAAGCTCATTGCAGTCAGACTTTAGCAAACCTGGAGGACATTTACTGAAAAGAGGTCAGAGGTGTGGCCTAGAAGTGGGTGCCCTACCAAGATGACCCCAAGAGCACAATGCAAAGTCATCATCGAGGTAAAGAAGATTAGAAGTGTGATCGGTAATGATTTTATAAGATTGCTGAAATCATACAGTGTGCATTACTCTTTAGAAGCATGGTGTGGCACGCTGAAGGTAGGCATGTCTTCCCTGCCTTGTTTAACATGACTGTTTCCAGTTACAGCAAGCTGCATTTACCTCTAGATGTTTCTTTATGTTGGACATGGACTGTTTAGATGTCGACAACATCTTTATAATTAAATTTGTGCCTTTTTCTGTAATGTATCAGAAATGTTTTTATATTTCCAGCAATGGAATGCATTCCTTTCCTTGTCTGCCATTGCACACAACGGAAACTATAGAATTAAATAGCGAAGTAGGATGTTTTGCATAAGAAAAACACGAAAAGCAATAAAAATACTGTTATTAAAGATATTAGCAAGGCTTTGCATACATTCTCATGATGTAACTAAAACTGTAATCATTAATATTTCCATAAGTAGCTAATTTAATTACACTTTTTTTTCCTCTAGTAATTGTAACAGATTACAACAACATCTTTTGTAATTAAATTATGTACCGCCATCACATGTAACTCGTTACTCCCCAACACTGGTCCCATGAGTAGTATTCATGCCTTTGTTTTGCTGCCGCATCCAGTGAGAGCTTCAGCACTATCGAATACGATGGTCATGTCGATTTGATCCGTTGGAGCGGATGAGTGGGGCATGACATACTGCACTTTTAATCTTTTTTAGGTTTTCTAAGCATTTTTTTTAAAGCTTTTTAATTTCCATTTTGCTTTTTTGTCTTGGTTTAACTTTTTTAAATCTTGTAAAGAACATTAAATAACCCCTGTGTATAATAACAAACGTGTCTTGCCTTGCCATAAGAAGACCGAGAAACGTTCTTCTCAAGAACCACACGAACTAAAAACTATATGCTAGAAACTAAGACACTCACAAGATAACTCCATGAAAGGCTCTGTAAAACTAGAAATGTGTTTACGGTAAGATAACGTATGCTAACTGAATAGTAGTTGCATTAACGCAAAAAAATAAACATTCTGCATCAATACCCTTTTGTGCGCTTTCAATCGACAGTGTCGGAAATCAGCTACCACGTCTTGAATCTCTGACGTTTCCTGTTTTAATTACAAAACGAGCAGAAAATTAAGAAGCGCGCAAGTAACGGTGAATAGAGCACGAGGCTGTGAGAAGCGAACGCGAAACGGTTTATGGAGCGCGAGGCTGCGAGAAGCGAACGCGAAACGGTTTATGGAGCGCGAGGCTGCGAGAAGCGAACGCGAAACGGTTTATGGAGCGCGAGGCTGCGAGAAGCGAGCGCTCTAATCTGCGTTTCAAAAGCGCGGTGCGCGCTCGTATTGTTTGTTTTGCTCGGTTTAGTTATGCGTCTGCGCTCTAGTATATTTGGCACTGATATCACTCCATATGTTCCCGCCTCCAAAGTGTCAAAATTCATCCTGTCGAGCGAGCGAGTAGAGAGCATGGATTTTCTGCTCGCGAGTGCATACGCGCGCGTGGTTTTTATGCGCTGGAATTTTAGCACTAATTTAACGCCATATTTTTCTGTATGTTAGTAAAGGCGCACGGCCGGGACCAGCGGACCTCGTGTGTTATAGACGATATTCCGTTATAAGCGAGTGCACTATAATGGGATTTTACTGTATACGTTTAAATATATCCTGCATGACACGAAATGGCAACATTACATATATTCTGCAATTAAGTTTTACAATTTCAAATTAGATAACTTAGTGTACTATATCCAATTTTATTAAAGAATATAGAGAATGCATTTATATGATGTAAAATCTATGAATCAAATGACATTGTATTTACAACACCAATGAGTCGTTTTTCCACAGTGTAGAATCATCAATCCACAATTCCAAACTTGAGCTGAGGGGCTCAGTCAGCATTTGCCATTGTGCTGATTAGAAATCCAGAATGCCGTGAGCATTTTACAAGCAGATTGAGAATGGCCCCAGCAAGCTGTCATCCGCAATGAAGCACACGGCGTAGAAGGGTTGCCCAATATTGTGCCCGAGGTCCGGTGACTCATCTGGCCTGTATTTACGCACATTCGTGTACAAAGTTATTTATAACATGTTTTACATGAATAGAGTCAATATACATTTTGGATGACTCATCAGGATTTTATTAAAGTTATCCATGTAATGTCAAAGTATATGTACTGTATATGTATTTCAGAGAAAAAACAAGATTTCCTTTTTTGGGTTGTTTATTACATTTACCCTCGTTTAGTACAACATCAAAATATTGGATTAGTGGGTTATATTTATGTTGTTTACAATACAAATGTTTCTGACTGGCTTGGCGGAGGGCTTTGTACAAAATGGCTACCAAAACATTTGAAGCACAAGCAGAGAGTACACAGGATTGTACTGTTTTTGAGTTTCATTTGATAAATTACACAAACAAGTTATCGGATCTGGAAAAAAAGGAAAAAAGTGATATCATCTGTGATGCTGAAACATTACAGCAAAGTTTTCTTATTAAATCAAGGGAAGAATTTTCACTCCTTTTTTCACGAATTAGCTTCTTGTATTTTTCAATGGACTTTTTTGTATGTTAACCAATGCATTTTATGTCGACAGCAATAAAATACGCTTAACTGATGCCCATTTACACAAATATTCAGACTTTATTGTATCCAGAGTCCCCACCCACAGAACAATCTCTTGTTCTATCTTTGTAGTCAGAACAAATCAATCTCATTTTTCTGAGTGGCTGTCAGTTGAGCCATTGTCAGTTATCACTGATTTGCTGAAGGAAAGAAACCTCTTATCTGATTAAAGCCACAGTAATGCTTAGAAATAATGTTGCTACAGTGCTGTCTTTGTATTTTATTTATTTATCTTTAGGTCTATAAATAAAGCACATGTTCATCATCATCATATCATATTGCTGTTGTTGTTGCTATATTTGTGTTATACTTTCAGCACAGATGAAGTATAACAGTAAGGAGAGAAACTTTAATATGATTTAGATTTGCATTGTTTTTGTGTTGTTATTTGTTTGGTATTGACCTTACATTGTGATAACTGGGATTTGTTACGGATGCTGTGTTTACCATTGCACAGTTTTGATTTGCGGCCCCCTTAACACTCAAATACAGTAGCCAGCCCCGCCTGCACCCCCTACTTCCTCTTGCCGACGCGGGCCATCAGCTCAGCATTGGCGGCTGCCCTGGCATGTATGTCCTGGTTCTTGGCTAGGTCAATGAGCACGCTAAGGATGCGGGTAGGCACGTCCAGCGACAGGGAGAAGCGAGACCCCGGGGGGCTCCTCTTTGGGGCCAGAGGCCGGGGCTGTGGGGTCTGGCTCTTCTGGACCCTGGCTGGAAGCAGCAGGTTGCGGTTCCTGTTCAGGATGTCGACGTCCCTGTCCCACTTCTCCAGGAGCCCGTCAAATGTCTGCCTTTGGCACAGCGTGCTCGACATCAGCAGAGACACCAGGCATGCAGACACCCACACTGTGCTCATCTTTACCGGAGACAGAACCTGTCTGGGACAGGAGGGGAGAGCTGGGGTACTGAGGTTTAATGGAGGGACAGCAGGAAAGCTGATGCTGCAGACAGTGCTCAGACTGACAATGAGACTGCCTTCTCACTAGCCTTAGTATTTACACTGCAGAATTAATGGATGAGGGGATTACACTCACCCACACTTTGGACGAAACCTGAAAAAGTCTTAAAAGTCAATAAAGCTATGTGCTTTTAGATTCGGAAACCACAGGTGTAATTTAATGCTATCATAATATTTCTGAAGTAGGAAGTTGACTTCAAGTTAAGTTACGGACTTGATTTCATAGTGCATAGTGTTACAATGCAAAGACAATGTCAATGCAGTTTACAGACAGAAAACACATTATTGACGAGGTCACAAAGAATATTCAAATATAGCATATATCACCAAATAAAATTAGATCAAATGCTTAGATTTTAACCTGTTGCATCCTGTATTTAAATGGGGGCAGGTACCCATATCTCCATCTTCTGAGTATTCAAACTAGTTCACCAACCATGGTGGGAAGACAACAAAGAGGTTATACCTGCAGTCGCCTTGCTCTCTTCCCTGAAGTCCGCAGTGATGCCTGATCGCTGTCCTTCGTTGCGTCCCGGCAATGGTCGTTCAGCCGCAGATCGTCCGCTCAGGTACGCTAAGAGCCGCTCTAATGAACTCTCTCCCTCTCGTTTCCTACTCTGCGGTCCTCGGCCGTCACCCTGACCCCACCCCCATCCTGTCCAGTCATCTTTTCATCATAGCTCTTTTTCCACCTCCGTGGTACTTAAGCCATTCTTGTTTCCTCCCACCACAAACCTCTCCTGTTCCGTTCAGCATTGCTTATGCTGGAAATGTTTTCGTTGTCTATTCAGAGGATCATTCAAAACATTGGGTTTTCAACCAATACTCAGTTGTCCAAACCATCATCTTCTGCTTGAGTGTGTATCACTCTCCCATTGTACAGGGATTCTTTTATTTCCATGTGGATGCAAAGTGACAGAGTCATAAACAGAAGCCAAAACGTATATGTAATGACAAGAAAATAAGTGAAAGTAGAAGAGATGTAGCCTTAAGCTTTACTTCCTTGCTGTCACAGTACTTTTTAGCAAGCCAGGTTTTGTGTGGTCCCTGTATCCTGCATAAGTCATTGCTTGTTAGATCTGAAATAATAAAGGATTACTGCTAAGACACAAAATATCAAATCAACTGGAGAACAGCAAGTGGATGAACAACGGCACTGATATACCAGCAACATAGCGTGACCTGCCTTTTGTTTTCAGAGATTTAACCACCTCTAACGAAGGTGGGTGTATAGCAGTTTTGGTCATGATCTTTTAACACACACAGAAACAGTAATTTATTTAGTTTGACTTATGATTTAGAAAGCAAAACAAAAATATATAATGGACAAAATTATTGACACCCATGAACTGTAACTTTGGCAGCCTTTGGCACAAAAGCCACCTCTTTTCTTGAAAGCATCATTTAACTCACCTTCCTACTGAATATTTCCCATAAACCTTTATGGCAAAGCATTAGGATTCTTCAATATTAGAAGGACACCTTTGTTCTACTGTTGTTTTCAGGTCTTGCCTTCGGTTTTTAGTAAAAATTTGCATCTGAAATCGAGCAGACTACTCCATAACAGTACAGCATTTCCTCCAGCCATTCATAAATGTTTTTAGATGTATCTGTAGGATTATTGTCTTACTGGAAGACAAAACATCTTTGATTAATGCCCTCTTTCAAGACAATTAATTATGACCCTCCAAAATGACATAAGATTCGTTTAGTTTCTTGATGTCAAGTATATATTTAAGGCCCAATACTTTATGAAACGTCTTTGTAGAAATTGTCTGATTTGCATTTCCAGACAGTTCTAGCCCACTCAGTTGCAAATGGCACCAATGCATGCTGCAGGTCATCGCCCAATAATTCCAACAGGTCACATCATCTGCCGTTCCTTGGCATTACCTAGAAATTCTGACCATAAAGGTTATGATCAGACCTGGTGACAAAGGGCAGCCCTGACGGCATCCAGCACCCATCAGGAATGAGTCTGACTTAATGCTGGAAATCCCCACCAAACTCTCGATTATTTATACAGGTACCAGATGGCCCACAGCAATGGACCCAGCACCCCACACTCCTGGAGCACCCTCCACAGGACCCCCCAAGAGACATGATTGTATGCCTTTTCCAAGTCCACAAAACACATGTAGACCAGTTGGGCAAACTCCCACGAACCCTCCAGGATCCTTGTGATCCAGTGTTCCGTGACCAGGATGGAATCTGCATTGCTCCTCCTAGATCCAAGGTGCGGCCAGTAGACGGTCCCTCCTCTGCAGTACCCTGGCATAGACCTTCGCTGGGAGGCTGAGGAGTGTGATCCCCCTAAAGTTGGAACACATCCTCTAGCCCCCTGTCTTAAAGATTGGGACTTACATCCCAGAGTGCCAATTCGAAGACACTGTCCCCAACGTCCACACAATGCTGAAGATGCGTGTCAGCCAAGACAGCCTCAAAACATAAAGAGTTTTCAAGAATTCAGGGCGATTCTCCTCCACTCCCGGAGCTCTACCACAGAACAGTTGTTTGACTTCTTCAGCTCTACTTCCTCCAAGGAAGACAAAACAGTGAGATTCGGCATGACCTCGAAATATTCCTTCCAGTGCCTGTCTATATCCCCAGGTTAAGTCAACAGTTCTCCATCCTTGCTGTAAACAAATGAGAGGAGGCCATTCGGCCCATTAAGCTCATTACGGGAGAACTTAACTAATAACTCAGAGTTGTTAAAATCTTATCTAGGTCTGATTTAAAGGAACCCAGGCTTTTAGCTTCTGTTACACTATTCCATTCTAATTTCCACTTATGACCACGAGTTCTAGTATTTAAACTAATATTGAAATAGCCATTTGGCTGAACAGCATCCAGA
>JAODUD010000127.1:12159396-12177816 GCA_026784285.1 Stomatorhinus walkeri
GAATGGGTGAATGAGAGGCATTATTGTAAAGCGCTTTGGAAGAAAGCGCTATATAAATGCAGTCCATTTACCATTTAGTCATCATTCCTCCACCAGCAGAAGTCATGACTTTGACTGCAGTTTGCTCTGAATGGTAATTTTTGCACCAGTGTTTTGCATAAGAAGCGTCACCATTAATGCGCGAAATTGTACATGAAGCCAGCATCTGCAAAGAGCCGGAGCATCAGATGTGGTGGTAAGAGAGGCCACAGCACAGCATCTGCCGGCGCCCAGCATCACAGGGTGTTTATCCTGCTCCCCAGGATACGTTTCACAGAGGATTGAAAAATCAATGCTAAGCTCAAAATGAGATGAAAACCTTACAACAACACAAAAATGCTGCCATTTCTCAGGGGGGTGTAATCCTTTGTTTTGTCATCTGTAATCCTGTCAGTGAACTATCTGAGGGAGGCAGCAGAATCGAGGGGAAGGTAATCCCATCATGCCTTGGTACTGATCCCGGCAGGGAGACGCCCTTTGGCCTCGTACCTTCCCACCGCCGTAGGTCACATCATAGCTCCCGACGATGGCATTGGCCAGCATCAGGGGCACGAGGTCAGGACTGGTGGTGCTGGCTCCCTCCACGGCGATGGCTACGTGTGCCAGGGGCATGGCGTCGTCACGCATGCGCACCTGTGGGGGGTGGGGGGGGGGCAGGACAGGTGGGAACAACCAAACCAACTCAAAAACACAAGTAAGCTGAAAGCTCGATTATACTACCACAGCCGCAGTGGCACTTATACTGTTTAACTTCACTATGATGCTCGATGTACAATGACATCTATAGAAATTCTACTACAGCATTTGGTAACTATGGAAAGTCATCACTAATAGGTCCAATCAAATCTATGTCAACTAGTGGTCACCACATAGATGGCATTCCTCTGTAAATTTCCATCATCTGTCCAGGTCTTCAGGTACGATCCTGGTTGACATGGCTGTGTTCTTCCAGTGTGTTGCTGGTTGTCCAGATCATCACATTATTCAAACATTATGGTCTTTCCCAATGCACAGGATCTTGGCATAACTCAATTGGGTCATTTGTGTTTCATGTGAAAATTCCGGTTTGATTTGAACAAAATTCTACTTGTTTGTTTTCCTTGTGGCCTAATTTTCACTTTCTGCTGTATGTTGGTGTCATCAGTATATAGAAGGTCATTGAGGTTTCTTCATCCAGTGTTAAGTCTCACTGTATGTTCTGGGTACAAGATAAGTGTGTGGCCAACCTGCATCCTTATCTAATGGCTTTACTAATTTGGAACCACTTGGTTTCTCCATTGATTCCGGAGTCTCATCCAGTTCAAAATTCTCCTTTCATGAGGAGATTTGCTGATACACCCATTTTCCTGAGAAGTCCATGCCAATACAATCAAAAGCCTTGTAATTAATAAGAAACATTTCCCTCCTCCTGTTATTCCGTGGTTTTGTTGATTATCTACAGTGCGTCATCGATGATGTCTCTTTGCTCCTCAGCCGTTCAGTTTGCACGGTCAGGACTTTTATGGTATAGAATATAAGCAGACTCATTCAATCTGTAGCACACTGGGTTTGCATAATTCGGTCAAGACTCTGTTCTTTGGCCATAAGCTATACCTACGACCATCCTTTTCAGCAGTAACAGTAGTGACATTTGACCATCCCATCCATTATTGAAGGCTCCTCCATGGATCTGACCTCATTAAATGTATCCTGTCTGCTGTTCACTACAGAGGTCTTCTACGTCTTCCTTCTATCTCCATTTGATCTTTGCTGTCTTCTATTATTTGGCTGTTGATGTCCTCCATCATACTCCCTCAAGGCTGAAACTTATCACCAGGAATAAATCTTGCTTGCACGTCTGGTGTATTTCAGCCTGAGCAAACGCTATATAGCCGAACACATGGACACGGGTTTGTCCAACATCTCATTCCAAAACCAAAAGCATTTCATGACATTGGAACACCCTTTGTTGCTAGAATACCCACTCATCTACGGGGAAGATGCTAGAACATTCATGGTGGCATTTCCTGCCATTCAGGTTGTGTATCGACGTTGGTTGGCCAGGTCCCCTTCTGTGAGCCGGTGTACCCGACCACATGCTCTCATATGGTTCCAGTTACTTCACACCGACCAGGGCAGCTCCAGCACGGCACACATTTGGAAAGATGTCTACCCTGCTGCCAGTGTTTGAATGGTTGTGTGCCACACCAATGTCAGCAATGGTTGTGGCTTAATTAGTTCTTCCAATTAAGAGGGGCGAGCGAGTGGTTGCTACAAGTTGGACTTGCTATCTGGGCCAGCATGTTTGCAGCCAGTCTCACCTCACTCCCAGTAAAGCGGCAGCGTGACAGCACAGGCACAGCATCTCCCTCGTACTGGAAGGACATGCCCCCCAAGTGCTGGCGAGCCAGGTCCACCAGCTCCCGGTGATTCACGCCTGCGGGGGCGGGGCCACATTGCCACAAACAGGATGGAGACCGGCCAAACATGGCAAAAAAAAACATCGATGCAACAGCAGTAGATTTAAATGAAAAACAATGAGATATAGCCAAGTGCACCAAAGCAAGTGCACAAACTCACTCAAGAACTCATGCGGAAATAGTATGTTGCCGTCATAAATGAGTCGATACAGACAGAGCAGAAATCAATGGGAATTTCACAGGAATAGAAGAGTACCACCTCCGGCAGCAGCCAGCACCATGCGAGGGGCTTTGAAGTGGCTGCTGATGAACTCCAGCAAGTCCTGGCGAGTGAGGCTCCTGCACCATGAGACAGCAGAGTACGGGTCAGATGTGGCTCTACAGGGTGAAGGCGGCCTGACACGTGAAGAAGTGAACAGACCTCGAGATTATAGTGACAAATTCACGCCAATCAATGTTATCGCAGTACTGTTAAAATGTGCTAAAAAATACGGACAAACTGAAATCACTTCAAGTTCTACACTGAAAAACAGGAATAACATTAGCAGCACTATATGCTTCATGTTTGCAGGAACATTAAAATAATCGCAGTCAATCCCACTGACTTCCGGCATGTTCTCACTCAAACAAACAAACCCACTTTGCACGCTGCGCCTGCGGACCTGCATCTGAGACACTGTTGGCGACTTTGGTTGATGTTGTACAGTATTTATTGCAAGTTTTTCCAAGTGTGGCATCAGCCACAATTTTAATAACTGATTAAAATTTGAAGCTTTGATACTTTGTTGCGGGATACTAATATTTTTGCGTGGCTTACCGTGAAACTGGTAGCCGTTTCATCCCAAAACAAACACCAGGTATCAAAAAGGCTGATTTTCAGTGTTTTTGAGGAAAGTAGGGCATGATTGGGATTCATTAATAATGATGAGATGAGGACACGCTCACAAAAATGAACAAATCAGATGGGCTTTATTGTCATACCATTCATATGGAGGTGGGACCCCCAGAACCATGAAGCAATATACACACAGCAAGTAACAAGAGAAGGGCTTTCAGAGAACTTAGGAAGTACAAAGAGAGAAACTGGGGGTGAGCTCAAGGGTTTACATATTGCTAACATACATACTGCACTAAGTAACAGAGGCGCAGCATGAAGGGGTGGGAGAGAGAGTGTGTGAATGTGGTGAGTGAATACCTGGCATTGTGGGAGGGGCCCAGGATGCTCTGTCCCAGAGGAGTGCCCTGGAAGGCGGTGGCGTGCAGGAGATCCAGGCAGACGTCCTGCAGGCTGCCTTCCATTTCCTCCAGCTCCCGCAGCACCACCCCCCGCTGGCGCTCGATCTCGGCCTCGCTCAGTAGGCTACTCTGCACCACCTCCGCAAGTAGCTCCACGGCTGGGAAACATGGCCTCCATTACACACACACACAGACGGGCGGGCACGCAGGCAGGTGGATGGATGGATGGACAGACAGGCAGGCAAGATGCACCGACAGGACAGACTGACACATGCAGGCATGGCCTAAGGAGGCGCGGAATTCCCAGTCTATGAAACGGCTCCACTCCATAGGCACTTCGCCACAGATGTTCAATAACCTAGTTCCTGACACATCTAACTTTTGTAGTTCCTGGCCTCTTTCATGTGGTGCCTTCCCACCACATAATAAGAACTGGGACCTTAATGCTAAATAAGTGTGGGAGACACATAGGTTAAATTTCACTACACCGCCACCCCAAAACAATGCAGGATAAACTAGTAATTTTGTTAGTTATTGGGGGAATTAATCACAGTCTGAAAAATGGGACACAGTCATTGATTTACATTTTATTTATAAGACCCATGACATGTTTATAATTCTTTATTAAACCTGGTCCCGCAGACAAAAAATTAACATTCTTCCCCTAAAAATCACTCTTACTTTCACTGCCAACATCGGAGATATTGGACAAAAGTTACTAATGTAGTCACTGATACATTTAATGTAATGGAGATGCAAACATAATTCACTTGCTCAATTTTTGCTCCACTACTTCTATCTCTTTCCCCAGCACTTCTGTGCAACTCCATGTTAGCACTGGCGCTTGAAATCATCCAATCAGCAAAGTTTATTGCTGGAAATCCCACCTCAGCAGTTCATGATTCTAGTCAGGAGCAGGGTCTCAAAAAATGGTCCCAGATCTACCCGGTCCGGCAGGGAGAAAGCAACTCATGGCTCCCAAAGGCCCAACAGAACCCCAAAGCCACAAAGGAGCAAAGAGCTCACCCTTAGGAAGGTCCTTGGCCAGGCTCTTCATGTAGTAGGCGGCGTGCTCACGGGAGGTGTAGGCACTGAGGTGTGCACCCATGGACTCCACCTCTTGCTCCAGTGCCCCCTGTGGGTACTTTTTGGTCCCCTAGGAATTTTAAATGGAGGAGAAAGGATTAAGATGGAACGCATCATGTAATATATTAAGGGCAGCTAAAATAGTATTCAAAAAAAAACAAGACACAGACATAAGGATGCACTGATCAATCAGCTTATGACAGGAAACAGCCGACTCTCACCATGATCACTGCTGACCAACAACTGACCAGTCAGCCTAATTACTGCCAGTTTTATCAGCAGATCAAGTAATTTACCAACATTAATTTTTGTCCCAACTAGTGATGGGCGACATGGCAATTTTTTACCTTAAACAGGAACAGTGACACAGATACACATTTTATAGAATCATAAGAATTGCAATAAAACACTACATTCTCATTTAAGTGGCAGAAGTCTTTGTCCAAAGTAAAGTTCAAATGAGGCGACAAGCAGCTTACAAACATACACGCAGTCGAGGAGACGAATGGGCACAACAGGTTTAAAAGAAATAATAGTACGTAACAGATAGATCTTCATACTATGAAGGGGGACAGCAGGAGAGCAGCTGGCCCTGGGTGCATTTGACCATTTTCAGCCAGCCAGACCAACGGATACCTGCTGAAGCCGTTACCTTAAAGGCCAAGTGCTCCAGGAAGAACGCAGCTCCGTTGTTCTTCGTCGTTTCATAGCGACTGCCGCAGTTCATCCACAGACCTACCTGAAGGGGGAGGTACACAAACCTCATTTAGCACAAAAGACTGATTACTGAATATAAATATTATTATTATTATTATTTATTATTTGCAACACACTTCTATAATGACAAGGAAAAATACTACAACAGTGTATATTGCTCCAGTAAATTTGCCAGCAAGCAGTTTTAAGGGCCGTTTTTTGCCTTGCACTTGTGGTGTGTGTGCGCGTGTGCGCGTGCGTGTGTGCGGGTGTGTGTGTGTGCGTGCGTGCGCCGATACATGCTTGGCACATGCTCACCGTGCAGGTGCTGTGCCCTGTCTCCTCGGAGGCGACACGCAGGCCATTGTCCAGGGTGCTGAGGAGCGTCTCTGGGTGAGCCTGGAGACTCTGGGCATAGGAAATGCTACCCTGTCCCCGTTTCCAAGGCAGGAGGACAGGCTGGGAAGAATAAAAGACAAATGAGGTCATCATGCTGGTTAAAAACTGAACATAGGAGGGGAAAACAGTGCCAGAAAGGTCTACTTTAAGGGCTCGGAGCAAGATATTAACCTTGACCAACCTGGATTAAAAGCATATCCTGTATATGACAAACACTTGAGTATAATGTAATGTATGCATAACAATCATTCATCAATCCATAAATCCTCCAACCCAATAAATGGACCCTTATATAAATGACTTGTTAGTAAAACACAACTAGCTCTGGCCTTTATGCATGTATATACGGATATACAAAGCAGCTAATTTCATATGAAGGACAACGCAACAGATTCACGTTATAAGTACTGTAAACGGCTTATCAAATAGTTAAACTTATAGTTTATAAAATCATTCCTTAAGCAAACACAATGATCATAAATATCGTTATTATACCAAAACAGTTTTAGTTTTTATTTCCCCCATCTCAGTCGGTTTATGTAGCTACAGGTCACTAGATAATGATTAAATCACTAAATGTATTAATAGTTTTAAGCAGTTAGGCACAGGAACGAGTCTAGGTTATACTTTCGAGAGTATTTAATTCATTGTTAACCTTTCAATTTCGATTTTGTGACTAAATAGTCATTATTACGAAATAAAGCACATTCATTATATAGGCCACCAAACTGTTCTTCCGCTTCCTCTGCAACGTTAGATATTTGCATAAAACCAAAGCAGTCATACAATTGTTAAGATGGTTTAATAACGTTTAAGAAACAGCCACCCTAATCCGTACCGACAACACTGTAATCTTGTAATAACTCTGTACTGTGTGACCTTCCCAGATCTGCTAGGCTACTTGCTAGCGCAGACCCCTGATTCTGCACTATTAACCTGATCCCCGGGTTGTTTGTGGAGATCTTGTGTTTTGAAGCACAAACAGGGTTTATAGGGTTTATAGTAATACCACTAAACAGTAAATAAAAAAAATCAACGACTTACACTGCGACCTTTAGCGATTGCTCGGCCTGCAGAGCTACCGACCCTCCACATGGACGCCGCCATCTTTACTGTGGGCAAACTGACGGCCACTAGGTGTCAGTAGCGACGCACGTGCCTCCGATGCTATTATTGGCAAGCTGGATTCAAATAGTCATCATCATAATAGTCATATTTCAGTAAATTCAGTTTAAATTAATGTGCATTTGATTTTCTTAAAAATCGTTTTTTACTTTCTTATATGCATGTAATGAGTATTGCCATATAGTTTTATTAGCTACATTATGTGCCTGAAACAGCAATGCAACTCTCCATCAATTTTTTGTAACTGCTTGTATTATTCAGGGTCACGGGGGTCCAGAGCCTATGGGCACAAGGCAAGGAACAACCCATCACAGAGCACACTCTCATAGCAATCACTCACACATGCACAAGTCGGTAACTCCAATTAACATCAGCATATTTTTGGACTGTGTGTGGGGGAGACCATAGTATCCAGAGGATACCCCACACAGGGAGAACATACAAACTCCACATACATTGTACCCTGACAGATACGTGAACCCTGGCACTAGCAGTGCGAGGTAACAGCACAAGACACTGCACCAGCATGCCACCCTGCAGTGTTCTAGTAGACCCAATTCAACTAAATATTTAGATTATAGGTGACAACTAAGCTGGGAAGATGGATTAGATTGTAAACATGGGGCATAATGAGAAAATATTCCATTATAAAATGTTTGTCAGGCTGTTGGGAAATTGTATAATATTCTTCTCTCAATCTTAGTATTGCATTTATTTTGCTAGTGTTTTTCATTTTGTTTGATTATTTTCTGAATGAGTTACAATATATGGCCAAAAGTATGTGGAATTGTATCATTTCATCACACCTGATGGTGACGTTGTTTTAAGCACGCAGTCACCCAACCAACCTGCAGCAAACATTAGCAGCAGAATGGATGGTCGCACAGAGCAGGTTAGTGACATTCCACTTGGCTTCATAATAATACGTTTGGTTTCAGAATGAGACGCTGGACAAGCTGGTATCGACATACTTTTGGCCATACTTCTTTGGCTGTAGGTTGGTAATGAAGAAAACACCCACAATTTGCCATTTGCAAGTAGGAGTACAGGAACACCGGAATGCTTCCCTCTCCCTTATGCCATCTTGTTGGGGGTCAGGGCGCAGGATTAGCCAGTGTGTAGCTCCCCCAGAGGTGGGGGTTAATGCTCAGGGTTCCATGTACAGTACATGTGACTATTTTGCCAAAGTTGAGGGTCAAACCAGTGATCTTCCAGCCTGCAGAGCTACTCACTGCCCCCAATGCATAGTAACTGAGACATTTTAATTATATATGTTTTCATTGTCCTCACACCTCTGGGACCTGGGTTCGAGTCTCCGCCTGGGTTCCATGTGTGGAGTTTGCATGTTCTCCCTGTGTCGTCGTGGGGTTTCCTCCGGGTACTCCGCTTTCCCCCCACAGTCCAAAGACATGCTGAGGCTGATTGGAGTTAGTAAATTGCCCGTAGGTGTGCCTGTGTGTGTGAGTGGTGAGTGGATGTGCCCTGCGATGGGCTGCCCCCCCATCCAGGGTTGTTCCCTGCCTTGTGCCCATTGCTTCCGGGTAGGCTCCAGACCCCCCGCGACCCCGTAGGATAAGCGGGTATAGAAAATGGATGGATGGATGGATGTTTTCATTGTAATGCACGTGATAGAGAGGTTAGATATGTGCATATTAATGTTTGGATAATTTGGTAATGCAATTTGTGCACATGGACCATTTTTTATATGCTTCTTAAATACTCTTGTGGAATTCATGCAGCTCTTAGTCATTATCATGGCACCCGTGTGGTCACACGCACACACTGTAAACAGAAGGGATTCCCCAAGCAACATCTCGCTGTGAAACAAAGCATGAATATGGCATGAAGCTCATGAAAGGATGCCTGAAACCCGACCCACGATCTTTCACACCTCCTACCAACCCATAAAACATATTAAAAATGCATGACTTGTCATCACTGTATTCATCACTTTCTTGCAAAGCAATTTTCCACCCATTTTATTTAAGGGTGTCCTCATTATTTATTAATGGAAAATGTCATTTACACGGCACAGCGAGTGACTGTGAAAAAAACAAACAAATATGCAGGAGTCTCCACTCTTCTCACGGAGAATTATATACACTGATCAGCCAAAACATTAAAACCACCTTCCTAATATTGTGTAGGTCCCCCTCGTGCTATCAAAACAGCTCTGACCTGTCAAGGTAGTGACTCCACAAGACCTCTGAAGACATTAGCAGCAGATCCTTAAAAGTCCTGTAAGTTGTGAGGTGGAGCCTCCATGGACCGGGCTTGTTTGTTCAGCACGTCCTGCAGATGCTCAGTCGGATTGAGATCTGGGGGATCCCCTGCATGTTCTGACACCATTCAGTTGTAGCCAGCATTAACCTTTTCAGGAATTTGTGCTATAGTACCTCTCTTATGGGATCAGAACAAATGGACTGGCCTTTGCTCCCCACACGCATGAATGATCCTTGAGACCCCTGCCCCCAAGGCCAGTTTCCAATTGGTCTTCCTTTTACCACTTTTTATAATTACTGACCAATGCATACTGAGAATTCAGCACAAGATCTGTCCTTTTGGCGACGCTCTGGCCCAGTCATCTAGCGAGCACCATGTGGCCGTTGTCGACGTTGCTCACATCCTTACACTTTTTTCCTGCTTCCAACACAATAACTTCAAGAACTAACTGTCCACTTGCCTTATATATAATGGCACCCTTGACAGTTGCCATTGTAATAAAACAATCAATGTCATTCAACTTCACCAGTCAGGTGATTTAATGCTATAGCTGATCAATGTACATTATCTACTAATCAGATATTATTTTTGCGCAAAATAATTTTTAATCAGCATGATTTCTATGGAATGTGCACTGTTCTCTATTTTTAAAGGTTGATTTTCTCTAAAACAGCTCAGGTCAGCTAGCACTCAGAAGAGAGCAGCCCCTCCCTGGAATCTGAATTCACAATCTCGCTCAATTATGTGCAAATAAGTGCCAGAGCAGGCGATATTCATCATAATACTACACTAATGAAAGTGCTTAACAGATCGCTGCAATAGCTCACACCATTTTCACATCTTCTTGAGCTGAATCAATTCTGGTTCCATGCTTCATTCTTGACATGGCCTAGCTGATTTATGAATTTTGGGACACTGGTACATTAAAAAGTTTAACAAATTTAAAAAAAAAAACTGGAGTCAGTATGCCATATTTGAGTTTCTGGGTTTTCTACAAAATAAACGGTAAGGTATGGTAACCTCAACGCCTCCAGGTTATAGGGCTTTAAGTGCCAATCCTAGGTCTGTGGGTGTGGAGTTTGCATGACCTTCTCAAGTCTGTGTTGGTTTCCTATGTTTACTCCAGTAATAATGTGGTATTGTCCAGCAGGTGGTGCTCAATGACTATGTAAAATGACATCTCATCCTCATGGTTATGGCAGAGGACACACAGGCTAGTTCTTTTCTGCCATCTAGCAACTACTGTGAGCATAGCATGTGTTAGCATGCAGTGGATGCCCAAGACGATAACATAACATACCAGATAGCTGAAGAAATGGAAGGATAGCTAATATTTTTCTGACAATACATAAAAAAACTAATAAGACACAGTCTATTTTTGAGCTGAAGCCAGGTATGCTTTGCTAAGGAATTGTACTATCACTTTTAGCTATCATGTTTACCTATAATCCTTATGGGCTGTTTTTCTTCTTTTTTTTTACTCCAAGGCATAAAGACTGGAATGGAATCAGCAAGAAACCCCTGGTACATATTTTCTAAATGGCCTATTAAAACATCCAAAGCCACACAATGAAACACGGTAAGCATTTCATAGGCTGGTTAAGTCAACGGCTGTTGTGGGATTATGGGGCCCATGTTAATGCCCATATCTGGTATTAGAAGTCATCAGATCAGACCTGTTCTCCCCTCCCCATTACGTGGTGTGGTTCTCTGGGTTATAACAGAAGGTTGCTGGTTTAAATCCCTTGCCTGGTAAAGTGGCTTTACTATTGGGCCAATGGATCCTATGTATTGGACCATTGCTCCAAGGGATAGGGTCTGATGTTGTTCTCTTAAGTGTATGTCTTTGAACAAAGGTGTCTCCTAAATAAGAAAAGTAAATAATGGTCTATGGACCCCTGACTTGGTGGAAGAGTACCAGTTCCCATTAATAATGAAAATGTTTGTGCACTCAGAACGTTTTAGCAATACCAAAATACACAGAGCTTTAGATGTTCAGGCCGTGTTTCAGGATGTGTAAATATACCCCCTTCTTGAATGTATGTACACTTACCTGGCATGTCTGTGCAAAGGACTCACAGACAAAGTGAGCCCCAGTTAGAGGCAGGTGCAGGAAAGTGCTTATTGTTTATTGAACAATTTCAGATAAGTCAAACTAAGCCTGATAAAACTGCAGACTGAGCGCAGTCAAGCCAAAGGTGCCCTTTCATCAATTTGACAAGAGATTCAGAAGAAATGTATACTAAATATGTAATTTTCAGTATCATTGCAACAGATTGTCTTATCGGTCACCCTGGATCTCGTATTAATATATTAAGTGGCATTTCCTTAAACGGGCGGTATCACATCTCCAACTAAGACCAGTAGATAAAGTAGGGATGCAAACAGACCTATAATGGCCAATTAAAATAAGCATTACTGGAAGCCAAAACTGGTGTTTGAAATACTGGCTGAGTGAAGTGCTGCCATTTATTTCTGCCTTTACTTTGATTTACTTTCACAAATGACAGTCATTACAAATACTTCAGTTCAAGCTGTAGTGTAGACGTTCATTTACCTCTTCATACTTGTTTGGTTATTTAATATTAAACTGTAGGTAAAAAAAAGTGCTGAAAATTCAAGAAAGCTATTTCAAACTATTACGCAGCACCTCCCGGAAATCAAAGATACCAGCACCCTGAAAGACGCCTTATTGTCTCTGTTATGCAGCAACTTGCTCCCTAACTAGTTTGTATGTGTAGCTCTCTGTTCCTGAATCGCTTCTCATATGGTCCTGACGTCTTTCCCATATACAATAGTACCTCGGTTCTCGAACTTAATCCGTTCCGGATTCCGGTTCGAGTTCTGATCGAATTTTTCCCATAAGGAATAATAGAAAACCAATTAATTGTTTCCCCTCCCTCCAAATTACACCTAAATATGTATTTTTAGTATTTAAACACAAAATGAACAGGAAAAACGCTTTTTTCCCTAACGGCTTCCAAAACGATAAAGATCTTATCCCAGCATTACCCCTGTCCTGCCCCGATGGTCCGCTCCTTCCGTGTGCCACGCCCCTCGTGTGGGATCCCCATGTGATCAACTGTTTCTTTTTGTTGTCATTAGTCCTCTGTATTACGTCCGCGTTTTAATTTGTTTCCCCATTCCGGTCATTGGGTGCATTCGACTTGCTTACAGCACTGGTTTAAAGCAACGCATTCTGATCTTGACGCAATGCATTACGGTTAGATGCATTGCGACCTCTCCCCGGCTGCACAAACTGGAACCGCCTCTGTGACGACACACCTTTGCCCTTATTGGCTGAAGAGTTTAGTTACACGCAAGACGTTTGTATCCCAGGCAGTTCCGAGGCATAATCTGCTATTTTTCCCGAATATCACGTAAAGCAGTGAGAACTGGCAAACAGTTAATTTACCTGATAAAATAAAGTTTAAATAAATCACATAAATGCTGTAATAATACCCGTACGTTAGTGTAAGTTAGTGGTTTATTTATTGTTAGTTACTGCAATGTTGCGCTGCTTTATTTGGTTGATCGTCCAGTCTGCGAAGTAGGCATTCAAGTAAGAATTGCGTTGTAGTATGACTCATTTCCTGGCGCGCACAATTTATGTTAGGTCAGCGTTCATGGTTCGACTTCTGATATTCTGATCTAGTTCTAGGTCAAACTGGTTTATTCGAATTTCAAGAAATTCGAGTTCTAGTGAGTTCGAGAACTGAGATACCACTGTATATAATATTATTTACCACTTTCATGTCAATCCTGGGTCATATTCGTTTGTGACTAATGAGATTTGGAGCCGTCAGACTTTCTGCAATAATCCTGTCGAACCTGAAATATTATTTTGTGGTCTAGAGAAAGCAGCTATTACTTTTTGGTTATATAAAATCAAAGGTATAACAGCAGGGACCCTCAGACTCCGAGCTTTCTCTCTGTAGATAAGACTGGGCCACTCTCTGCCTCTGACTGGCAGCCAACTTATAAACTGGCAGTGTGGCTCCCAGTGACCCGCTGCATGCTTTCTCAGCCTGGGTGAAGGACAATCCCCATCAAATCCCCACCCACCACTTGGCCCTGCTTTACGTTCCAGGCAGTTCCTAGCAAAGGTGGTAATTACAGCAGAGCTCCACAAAGAGCCCCTCTGCAGCGGAGGGAATAGGCCTGCCCACGCCGCAGCACAGCGCATTTGGCAGAAACAGAGACAGAAAATGGGAGGGTGCCGTAGCGATGACATGCTAACGGTGGCAACTTAAAGAGGGAGCACAGGAAGGAGAACAGAGGATGGGGAGCACAGAAGGGGTTACGGGGGGGGGGGGCCCATTAGGACCTACAGAACAGGAATTACATGTCAGGCAGCGGGCATCCAGGAATACCTGTATCTGTCACCAAACACCTATTTCACTACCTGCGCCCCAGGTACCCTAACTAGCTCCTGACACATTCATTGCCTGCATATGTGCCTCAGCCGTCATTATGTAAGCTCGAGCTCTGTTTTCGATTGGCCGCAAAATGACTCAGCCCAACCAACACCCTGTTACAGCGCTTTCCATGCCTCAACACTCATTTTGTTTTATTGCGTTTTCCCTTGTGCCAAAGCCGAAATGGCCCTTGTTGTTGTTCCTTTGCTGTCGTACACATCTCCTAACACCCAAAAGCCCCCGATCCTTCCACCCACTGCTGGGTAATGTGTTTGTGTGTTCCAGCTTTCCAGGGGGCCCGCCCTCCGAACACAAAAGCCTGATCATGTACCCCCCAGCTGCCAAATAAACATTTAAAATACAATGCTGCTTAATGAACAACTCTATTCAGGCCTGCAATTAGCACTGGACCAGACCAAAAACATGCATTTCAAGCTGGGCTGTTCCATGATCCCGCAGTGACAGGCTGCAGAGGACGGCTTGGCTGAAGCTCTGTGCTGCTTCCTAATACTGTAACACGGTCAGCTCAAAGAACACAGAGGGCAGACAACGGCTCGTACCACCGGCAAGTGTGTGCATGGCAATATAGCAGAAAGCCCTGCGGCACCGTTGACTATTTATCCAGTGTTCCAGGGTGACAGGTGACATGTCTGTTGCTGGGATCCAGAGATAATTTGCGGTGGCTGTTTTTTGAATAGCCACTGGCTGCGTTGAGTCACTTCACCAGCCAGGTGTGTTTGTCCTGACGAACTCAGGTTGTTTACGCCTCCTTGCCAAAACAGAGCCTCCCCTCTAACCGCTGACTGTGGTGCCTATTGCTCAACCCTGTGGCGGGGCCAGCGCTCGGGGACTGGAGCTTAATGAGTGTTTGGTGAGGAGTCTGCTCCAGATACTGGCTTCAAACTGCCTTAGCACTACACAGACCTGCTCTTTTAAGAAGGGGGCATTTGTAGGATGTCTTGATGACCGGAGGAGAATGGGGAGGGGCTCCGGGGCTCCGGCATGAATGTGGTGTGTGTGCGTGCGCGTGCGTGCGTGCGCGAGTAAGGTCAACCAGGCAGCCGTTAGGAGCCATAGCGAGCGTCAGCTCTTTTGTGAAGCGCCTCCGTTGGGTCACCCCCTTCCCCCCATCTTCCACTATGACAGCCCCCCCCCACCTCGGCAGCCCACAGGGAGGAGGCGTGGCTATGGGGCGGCCCTTAAAGGCAGCGATTGAGCCGCGGTGTTTGCCCTTTGTGCGGGCGTGTGTGAGGACCCTCTGTGCCACACACAGCCCCATTGTCTCCGCTGCACACATAGTGCCCCGTTGTGATGTCATGGATTGTGATGTTGTTCCCCAGCCCACAAGGGAAATGAAAATCCTGACGTCTCAGGGCAGTTGAAACTCACCATGGTGTGCACACACACACACACAGGTTTGTAATTATATCTTTGTGGGGACTCTTTGTGGGGATTCATTTCTATGAGAATATCTCTAATCCCAACATGACAACCTTAACCCCTACCCAGCCCTAACCTTAACCATAAGTAACCAAACAAAATACGAGACTTCAGACATTTTTACTTTTTTGATTGTACTCACAGATCTTTGTGGGGACCTGAAAAATGGTCCCCAAAAACATAAAATAACAGGCTTTTATCACATTGTAATATAAACCTAATCCACACACACAGACACACACACACAAAGGCACTTCAGGAAAACCGTGCCGACCTGCTCTTCTGGTTTATTCCCGTGGATGACATCTGGAATGATTTTGAAAAGATTAAAATTTCAGTCGAAGTCCTTGCCCAGTTCGACTGCAGTGGATCCAGTTTTTCTGCCACGCTGTGCCCCTTTCCAGTTCTTATTAAACCGATAAGGTGCTCATTTCCTCATCATTTGCATGGCAGTTGGTAACTAGTCGGCTGCTTGTATATTTAAAGCCATGCGCAAATTGGGGCTTGATTTTTCTGATTTAGCTCTGAGTGGTTTGTATAGCTTACTGGGTCTGAGAGTGGTACAGGGGTAGATACCATTTTGATGAATACAGATTCACCTGAGGCACAGTCATGGCTTATAAAATGTTGGTACATGGTTCAAAGATTTTTCCCATGAGTCTTCAGACTATTCTTACTTCTATACATGAAACTCTAAAAGTAACAAGTTAAACAAGGTGTGTATGACATGACTTTGCATTTTCCATTGTATGTATTTATTTAGCAGAGGCTTTCAACTTTTGAAGCAGGAGAAATGATTCAGTGTTACATACCGTTTGATATCTTGTCAAGTTCTTTGTAGCACAGATTTCTTTGACATGTCAGAATTGGCCTTCCTGTCCCTGGAGAACTCTCCATTTGTCCTTCTGTTTCCAGATTCTTGCACAGTGAAGATGCCCAAACTTTGCTAAGCTGTCCCTAATACTACCAGGAAGGGTTACTTTACTGACCCAAGCATGGAGCTCTTATAAAGTGCTTGTAAAGGCATGATGGGGGGAAATTTCTAGAATAAGGACAGTGACTGGGGTACAAATAGATTGCCACAAATACACACAGAGTCACAGTGCCACTCATAGGTAAAGCGAGGCTGGGAAATCAGCAGTGCTTCACCCTTGAGGACTGTGATTTAAACAGCCCTGAATTAGATCATGCTGTTTGACCACTGAGAGGTACTTACAGCTCTTCAGCAAAATATCCAATGTGAGATGATAAAGTTCACAAATCACTCTGGATAAAGACAACAGATAAAATGTTGGTATATAGTGCAGTATATCCTGATTACACGTATAGGTCTTAAACAGAGTTTGTTACTAGGAGCACAACCCTGATTTATTTACTGTTCTGTTGTGTTGTTGTTTATTGGAGAGTGTCTCAGTAGGGTGGGGGCTCTGTGCATGTTTGTATAGGGGAGGAGTTAGCTGTTAGCTGATAATCCCGCAAACATCTGTTCCCAAGTTGGTCATCTGCCAGCACTTCACAAAATCCCAGAAGCCCTGAGTCATCAGGTCTGTCCGAGCACAGCGGGAGCTTGGAGAGCGTTAAACACCTCTTTGCTTAGCCCTCTCTGTGAGCTGGGCTGCCGTGACACGGCATTCCCAGCTCGGCCGGTCTACTGGCCGTCTGTCCTTTCAAATCACGCCGCTAGCTTCACCCAAAACACCTCCAATGTCACGAACTGTGAAAGACATTGAACACAGCACCTCTCCCACCCCCGCTGTCAGCTGAGGAGACAGAGGTCACCAGGGGCCACAGAAAAGCCTTGATAAGGGGGCACTCTTACCTAATAGACAGATAAAGTATGTTACAATGGCAGGCCTCCTTGCAGGGCCTGTGATAATGCAGATTAGGTGGTTGTCTATGAGGATGCTTGAGGCAGGCAGGCGGCATCGTGCTCTGACGGAAAACACATGGCCACCCATCATCCTCAGCGGCCCCCCCATAAACCTGGCTTATAAATAGCAGCCGTTCTGCAGCAACTCCTGACCTTATAAAGTTCGGAGCTGAACCTGCATCAAACTCCCACACACGTTCTAGCAGAGGGACAAAGGAAATTCATCCAGTGTGAGATGTGAGAACTGCAGGCGTAATATGCCTGTAGGTCTGTAAGGGTCTATGCTCACATTATGTGATGCTGTGTATTGTGTGAGGCTCAGTGGGTTAGTATGCTGTGCCTGTAATCAGAAGGGTGCTAGATATAATTCCTGGGTCCCCGCAGGGCCCCTTAGCAATACACTTAACCAGCTGCTGTAGGGACCGACAGACCCCCATTTATCAGAAATGTACTTTGCTTTGGCCTGCAGGACGTCTACAGTCAGAAGGGTAAAGCGACATCCAGCAGTTCCCGCGGACGTGACAGCACTGAGCGCCAGAGCAACAGGTGGAGTTCAAAGGTCGAGGGGAAGGCGGAGGGTGGACAGCTGTGGGCCGCCAGACGTGCACCTGTGCCAGGCTCGTTCACTGGATGACACAGTTGTCACTGAGATGAATGGTCACACCATTTATATGACAGGCGAACTGACCTAAAAGATATGTAGGGGCAAAGTGTGACATATTCACACTGCACAGCAACCGCGCACACACGCACACAAACACACATTCACACACACACATCCACACACACACACCAAAAATGGTATAGAAGGAGTTCATCATCATGTTACGGGTATCCTGTGTGTAAGCTGCAAGTTTCAAATATTCCACTCAGTATAAATCAAGGCAATCGAGCAGTTTATCGTGACACCTAACATCCATCTGCAGAAAATCTAAGGGAGCCGTAACCCCATGCCCCCCCAAGATGAGGTGAGTGTAGAAGTCCACACCACAGGTTTAACTTCACACATAGCCCCCCCCCCCCCACCATGGGATGTTTGGAACTCTGTGCTTCGCAACAGTAAAACACCACAATTTCCAAATTTGCATTTCCCACAGTCTTGCATGCAAACATATCACAGTCTGCGTGTATCTCTAAGGTGAAAGTTCCTTGATGCTACAACCATTAGGTCTTTAGAGGCCCAGCAGCTTCACCTACCACTGAAATCCCAGGGGGTAAAGAGGAGAAGAATAAGACCAAATGAATATTCACTTCGCAGAAACATATGTTATACAGTACGACGTACATTATACAGTATGTTGTATGTTATACAGTACGCCGTACGTTATACAGTGCGTTGTACGTTATACAGTACGCCGTACGTTATACAGTATGCCGTACGTTATACAGTATGCCGTACGTTGTACAGTGCGTTGTACGTTATACAGTATGCCGTATGTTATACAGTGCGTTGTACGTTATACAGTATGTCGTACGTTATACAGTGCGT
>JAODUD010000127.1:12189887-12205449 GCA_026784285.1 Stomatorhinus walkeri
GGGGGGGTGTGTAGCACCAGGTGACAGACAGGAGGGGGCAGGGGCTGAAGAGACCCAGGGGGAATGTAAAAACAAAAGTTAAAATAGCAAAATGAGAAAACATCTCCCAGTTGTCTGTATTTCCGATTCATTTCAGTTCCTGCGCTGGTCTCATAGCACCTGTTCTGCTCAGTTCTGAAAGGAGCCTCAGATTTTATGCAGGCCTTTGTGTGGCTAAAACTTGGCAAGCTGAAGACTGCATTATGGTCAAGACGAATGGTTATCCATATCGTAATGCAACGCCTTACCGAAGCAGCTTATAAATGTTTACCAGCGCAAACCAACACAAGGGTCCGGGCTTCTTGTCATAGCTCCAGAGCCCACGGCCCAGGAAAACTAGCACCAGAGGTGCAAGTTCAGGTCCAGAAAGTACAAATCCAGAAGGTTTGGCCTCAACCAACCACAGCTGGTTGGCTGAAATAACACCTCAGTCTGGCTTTGTACCTTCTGCACTTGAACTTTCTACCTCTGACTAGCACAGTCGTGATTTGGGAATTTGACAGGAGATCAGCTATGCCACCTGACATGGTGGGGGGGAGGGGGGCACTGAGTGCGCACTACCGCGCTGCACCAATCACCTCACCCACACAGCAAACCCCGCCCCCCCACCAAGCAGACACTCCACACCTCACACTGCAAACCAAAGCCATGCTATGAAAGGAGAAGCGGCCCACACTGTGATGGGCTGGCAGCCGGCACCAAGCGGCACACTGCACACCGGCACACTGCACACCGGCACCTTCAGGGGGCCAGGCAGACTGGGCCAGGCCATGCAGAGTCCTGCACCTCACACGGCTCCACCTTGCCCTCCCTTTCCGGCTCGGGCTTCTTCATCTGGGAGCGCAGGGCGCCCCAAGGGGTATGCTGTGTGGGGCAGCCACAGCGCTGTTTCTGAGGGGAGGCGGCACAGCATGGACAGAGAGCTGAACCGCACATGCATCACCACCATATTTTCACCGAAAGGGTCACCACAAGTCACCCGACTAGCCTTTCTTGGCTCACTTACCCATCGGATGATTTTACACCATATAACCCAAATTTAGGGTCAATACCTCAGCACCACATGCCTGTAATGAATCATACGTCTAGGTTGCCCGATTTCAGTGGGACCCCCCCAGTCCCAGTCTGAAACACTATGCTCCGAAAATGCAGCTGCAATCAAATGGCTGGCTGCCAGCCCTCCCAGTCATACAGGGTTAGGTTCCTGCCAGACGATTGGCCTACCACCATTATGGGATCATGGGAGATCTTGAAACGGACACACTAGCATGCAAATCTGGATACTACAACATTTAGACAGATATGCTACACAGGAAGAGACACCTGGAGAACTTCATGACACGGGGAATATGCACAAGGAACTGAGACACACAACCACACCTACAGCAGAGAAATGACTTTGTGCAGGTAAGTCAGTAAAGGCTGTAATGAGCCCCTGGAGTGATAACAGGAACACAGAAGGAGCATGAATGTTACATGGCGCTCTGAAGAAAAGCATTTTGAAGAAAGCTTCAAGTCTACTGATGCATGTGTCTGTTCATGTCCAAGGGTGTGTGGGGAAACCGTGCTACCTGGGGAGGGCCAGGGCGTCAAAGCCTGACCAGCAACAGCTGTCATCCATGAGCTCCTAGACACTACCTGCCTTTCCAAAAAACACTCGCACCCCCCTTACACCACCCATCCCACTTCAAAAGGTGTTGGTTTTCACCGTCTGAAGACATAATCCCCTCCCATGAGCAAGCGCCTTTTGTCTGAACAGGATATATGCGAAGCCTGTAATGGTCCCCCCCCACCCCTTTGTCATGTTAAAGAAAAAGAAAAAAAAAAAAGCTGGTGTAGGTCCAGCCATGGGCCCCCACCCATGTCCCGGGCACACAGCAGAGCAGCATATGCGTCCTGCTGTGCCCCCTGATCAGAGAAGTGACCGATGGAATGACATCGAGACCAACGCCAGATACTCTACATAGTGGCCATGCCTGCATGTTTGTTTTTGACAATTTGCAAACCAAAATGGTCGATGAAACTGATGCCAAAAAAAAAAACTGAAGCACAGTTTTGCAAGACAAACTGTGCTTTGAAAATTTGTGGAATCCTAGGTCTAACGACTACAACGACATCACGTCTGGACAGCCGTTAACGCATGGCTGCTTACAAGACACGACAGGCTTTAAGCAAACCGAAGCTGCTCTCTGACACAGAGGTCATCGCGAGGACCTAGACGCGCTTTAAATGTTGTGATGAGAGGCAGACGTGACAAAGTCCACCCAAGTGGAGCTTCCTTCTTAGCAATAGGATCGGTCAATTGTATGGAAGCTTACTGTGACAAAAGGGTCATTCTGCCACTGCAGATGCTTCCTCTTTCAATGGGGGTGGGGGGCTTACAGACTAACAATGTCGGTTGCAAAGAATGACTAGAGAATTCATGCAACCTCAGTTTATGTTGAAGGTTAGCATGACAGCGAATAACAATCTAGAAATAAAACAGCCCCAGAACACTTGATTAGACAAACACTGAAATACATTCCATTTTCAGCTCTAGCGGCAGAGCATACGCTCACGTTTTTGGTTGGCTAACCCTCCACCCCCAGCAATGCTGCGACTTAACGCCCTACTGTCCGAGTCGCTAAGACGGCTTCCAAGGCCCGGCCAGGGCTAACTTTCCAATCTTACTCGAATGGAAGTGGCTTAAGGCTCTGCGGGCCGGCAGACGATTACCACAACAAGCAGGTGGAACTGACACACGTGCCACCGCACACAAAGGCAGGAAGGCACGCGTGCTAGAGGTGGATTTCTATAAGCACTAAACGTCGAGATGGATCAGAAAGCAGATGCTCCCTGGAGTGGTGCGGGGCCCATGCTAAACCTTTGGGTCCCCTGAGGGCTTTTTGTCAACAATGGGCCGTTAGAGCATGAATTACAGCTTATCGGCCTGAATGGTGTCCCGAGTGCCGTTAACATAATGAGGCCGTCCGTGCTGTTCAAACAAGCTTTAACAGCGTCTGCATGACACTTAAAGATGAGAAATTAAAACCCTTTTGATGGTGTGAATCTCCACATAACACTGAACCAATTCAATTGGGAGATACTGAAACACACCAGCAAACGTTGAACCAGAACAGGACAGAAAGGCGATCAAAACCAGAAAGACTTTGTTAACGAGGGGCTCAGCACTGCTACTTACCCATAATGCCTCTGGATCAGTGCGGGGCTGATCTGCTGCATTCCAACTGAGAAACCTGAGAGAGACAGAGCACAGAGCACGTTAGCGGTAATGTGACAGAGCGGGGCCACAGCCGGGAACCTTAGACATCTGGGGATCTTAGGATCCGAGCTACAAGCTGTTAACTGGAAGCAAACCTGCGGAACTACGGCTGGACAATGGAGAATGCCTAGCTGCAAACTCCCTGGGAGAGAATGAGGCCTGTCATTGTGCACTATACGACGATGGAAGGGAGGAGTAGGCAGCAGAGGAGAGACTGGCCACATTGTGCGTGGAGATAGAACACAGAAAGGCTGCAGTGTTTGAGGAAACAAGCAGGCCACACTGTAAGGGGACAGGCACCATGACGGGCAGAACTGGGCAAACCACTTAAATCTAATCTGGAAGTTTTAAAATTATTTTTAAAAGATTTGGCAACAAGGTCATGCCCTCATGTCTGTATTGTTTGGAATAGACTCACAATTAATGTTGCTGTGCAATAATGTGAAGTTACCCATCCCAGTGACCACAAAGTTTACAGAGTACTGGGGTATGCAAGCCCAACGAGGTTCAGGAGGCACAATATTACTATAAACACACTGAGGAGCAATGAAGACAGATGATCCAGCCAACACACCAAACCAAATCACTCCTAAAGGTGCATGGGGGGGGGGGGGGCATGCTTGAGTGCCTGTTCAAAGCCAGGGAACTGGCATAGACAGGGAGAGACACAGAAAACACCTCAACCCTACCGGAACTTCAGCACAGGCCCTTGACTGGGACTTGAACAGCACATACAAACCACATTTACTACCAAGCTGTGCACTCAGCATAAACACAGCAGAGGCCAGTACAGACCAAGCAAAAGGTAAAATATCTCAACTGCAAAAGAAGAAAGCTGCCTGTTAGCGACGTTACCAAGTGAAAGCTACTGCCTGCAACTTAACATTGCCTTTCCTGACACAGAGTGGCAGAGAAATGGAAGCAATGGATGGCATGTAATGGATACATGCTCACTAGGATAACCGGAGCGGCATTGTGGAAACTATGTTCACTTCAAGATACATCAGAAAAGCTGAGTGCCTTTAAAGTTGTAGTCAGAATGTTTTTACAAAAAAGAAATATCTGCAATTTGATTGACTTTTCAGAATAACTACAGGCAGAAACAAGTAGCAATTAATTCATACTTGTGAAAATAAATTCATGCATAACAAGCCAAAACATAAATTATTCACGTGTAGCTTTGAATGAACTTGAACTGCTATCGTTATGGACACATCAACTTACTCAGAACATTTCCACCAATCCACAAACAAATTAATCCTGAGCACAACTGGAGGCGTTTTGGTTACCTGGGTAGCAACAGGTATATACACAGGTTGTTATTACAACGACATTTTAGAAAACTTCCTTATCAGAAATAAAGCTGCAGCAGGTGGTTTTTAAATCAAGCACTTTAAAAAATCCAGTTTGCCAAGATAACGCTTGCGTGTTTTAAGTTAAACCACAAAATGCAAATAAAAGATGTTCAAACCAATTACTTTACCAAAAACCTTCATAAGAGACTTTCAGTGAGGACACAGGCGGCACATGAGTAAATCAACTGTCAGGTCTGCCCCTGTTCACACACAATTGAGTTTACGCAGCTGTGAGTGTCGTGTGTCACTGGCTACATGGAACACAAAAGGCACCGTTCCTGTATTCGCACACCTGTCTGCAGGCTGCGGGGCTTCGCTCCCAGGTACGCCAAGTTGACGTTGGCCTTGCGGCCGTCAATGATGGGGTTGGGATCCTTACAGGCCCTCTCAGCGGCCCCTCGTTCCGCCATGGTCACCTGCAAGAGAGAGGAGAGTTAAAAAAAAAGAAAAATTGTTCAAGGATTCACTGAACGCGATTTCACCTAGCAGTCACCAAACCAACTAAAGAGCCTTCAGGAAGCTGCACCTGACATCGTGACGCACAACATTAAGTGGGGTCCAAACTTTTAATGCCATCCTGCAAAGTTCCAATTAACCCAATTTTACTCCTAGATAATCAAATGAAAAATGCCAATTAGCACAAAAGCATGAAGAATCTGAAGGTAGATTCCAGTAACTCATCCGAGTACCCAAAAGACAGTGTGTACCTTACCTAGTCAGCAGCTCAGTGGGGACAGCTTAAAGGGCTAGGCTTGGGTTTTTTTTCCCTTAAGCTTAACATATTTGCTTACTGAAGGAAAGAAGCCTAATAAATGCGATGGAAAAATTAAGAAGATTAGTTTTAAGAACGGCCTCAGAGTTAAAATGACTTAATGGAGGCAGCAATTGTAGCGTGATAGTAGCAGCTAAATCATGTGAAGAAAAAAGCACAAGTCTGAGATCACACTGAATGTAGGGGGGGAGACCCCTGTACACCAGAAATGAACGGTTGCACTTGGAGCGCCACACACAAAGCAAGTCACTTTTCCGGGGTAACACAGCAGACTCGCACTGAGCTGTCGCTTCAGGCAACCAGATCATAGAGTTGCAGTTTGTCAGTTGGAAGCGGCTGGCTTTGACACCAGCATGGCCCTCTTCTCCACCAGACACCCACACTTCCTCTGAGCTAGTCCAACCTGTCATTCGAGAAGACGGGGCTCCTCAGATTCCAGTTTGTGTTGTGTAAACACAGACCACGTTTTCGGTTTACAGAGGTTGTTGGAAAAGGACAAATGTTTGGACCGATGGATAAACAGCAACAAAGGAAAAACTAAAAACCCAAGGTCATGTACATCCACAGCTGCAGCTACAGAAATTAACTGTTGTGGGATGTCAAATGGCAGGGTTTGTGGCCTCCGCCTCTGCTGATGCAGTGTAGCATCTCAAGTTGTAGCTCAGCATGTTTTTCTTTGACAGACCCACCCCCACAACGAACTGGAAACCAAATCAGTAACTTGAAATTCACACTAAACAGTCACTAGAGAACCAACTAAAAGAAATAGAACCAAATACATTAAGGCACCCAGCTGCCAATTCAGAAATCGGTTACGCAACAAGAACGCCGTGTAGAGGAAGTTACTCACTTACAATTCTTTTCAAAATAAAAGCAGAAAGTAAAAATTAGTTAAAGCTTGTTTTCAAAGAATCGGCAAAGTACAACACAGAGACCAGGGACATTGAGATAATGTTCGGGAAGAGTGTTTTCTAGGACAGTTTTGGCGAAGGGGGCCTTATGTCCGGCTGAACATACATACATAAATAAATAAAGAGCTCTTAACATCATCGAGGTTATAGATGCATCTATACTACCTAGAGTGCATAGTGCTGCCGTCCGTCCCCGGTTTGTCAGATGGCCATATAAAGTAACCTCGCCCAGTAGTGCAGTTATGCCCTTGAACCGCCCCACCGATGGACGCCCCGACCCACGCTTTGTAAATAAACCGTCCCTTTTCCCTTTTCAGAAAAAGTGACTGCATGGAGTTCGATGGACTCAAAATGCCTTCAAATATTATCTAAAAATTAGACAGTGTGGAGAAAGTTTTTGTCATTGCAAACTATTTTTAAGAATGCGATCTTTGGCTTGAATACAGTGGATTAACCTTGTGGTGGTTGGGCAAGGACGATCCGAGGAGCGGATAAGTCAGGGACACCCGGTGCCCTCCCAAGTGTCGCTCCGTTACTCATAACAATACCCCAAAGCAGGAAGGAAACGCGGGGGAACCAGTTCACCTCGATCGCTCAGTCGAGTTAATTGAAAACCGAAAGCGTGTGGTGCATTTCGCCACCCTACACATACACGGAGATGTGGTGAGCTGTTACACCATTAAGGGCAGAAAAGGCTGGCCAGACGGGCTCCTGACCGCTGCCCATGCCTCCGTCCTGCAACAAGCCACCCGGCCGGACTTTCGCGCCGTAAGATCTCACTTTCAGGAGAAAAGCCCATTAGATCGTCGTGTGACGCTTCGACGATGAAAACGTGGACCCCAGTCTACCCAAATCATGTAGCTGAGTATCATTTAAGCCGAAGAGAAAGTGGCCGATACCTCGTGAATCCAATTTACGCCGAATTACGCTGAATCCGGTTTCACTTGTTGGGTATTTTTGTGGACATTTATTTCCTCCGCATACGGGTTTAAAATCACATGGATCAGGAAAATCAACGATGACAAAAGTACTCGATTCGAGTGTGCTGTTTTACAAGAACTACTTCTGTAACTTGTGCACGAACGTTACCTTCCCATAACTTGCAGTCAGCAAATTGTGCCTCATTGTAGCGTGACCAACAGAGACGAAAACGCGGACTCGGTCATCTCTAAACTTCTCAGCGTGGGATCAAAACCAATTCCAAACATCTAAAAACGCGTGAGAGACTCGTGCAGCTACTGTTCCCACTCTGTTAATGACTTTCTATCGTGTTTTATTGTAAATAAAAAGGGTGAACTGTCGGATTAAACGGTACTTACAAATCCGTATCCTCGGGATTTACCGGTCTGTCGGTCTGTTATCACGACCGCCTCTTCAATGTCCCCGAAAGCCTCAAAATATTTTCGCAGTGAAGCATCGTTGGTGTGGTAAGGCAGACCCCCGACGAAGATCTTTGTAAAAGTAGTGTCCTTCTGAATCGTCGGGTGCGTCGCTCCCAGGGACCCGTTCACAAATTGATGCAACAACATTATTTTGCCCTAGATTATGAGAAATTAAAATAAGATAAAGAATGTCAACCTCGACACCTAATTACAAGAATAAATAAACATCAGCTTTCAAACTGAATATAAACTGAGGTAGATGCTTGATAATTTCGTGCCAAATTATTATTTTTTTTTCTTTCACTTGGGAGATTAATAAATCCACTCAATTCAGGGAGTCCTTTAAAACAAACAAGCAGCTCACAATTACCAGCCTTTGGCAGGTGGCTTAACTTCCCGCTGTGGCAGACAACCGGAAAGAGTGCTTTAATACTAACGCTATGTGGCACCGCCCCTCTACGCTCCGGCCAATCACAGAGTGCGCCTCGTGTGTTCACGCCTCTCCTGTATTCCATTTTTCCCCCCCAAATACTACATCCTCTAACCCACCACGGTTTTTCCGAGTTGTGTAAAAAACCAAGTGTTCCTGCACAAAATTGAAAAAACATGCTGCTTAAATATTACAGCCAGTGAGAGTCCGCAAAGAAAGCGTATAAAATTAAAATTGAACTGTTTGCCCACTCATTCTTAACTATGAATTATTAGCTGTAAACTTTGGTGTTTGGTAAGTATAATGTAACTAAATAATTTTACGCCTAACGCAGCTAACAGTTACAGTTAATTACATCCCATTATTATGGTTTTAAATAATCCGTCTAGGAATTATGGGATAGTTTGTAATTAGCTGCGGTGTATAGATGGCCTGTAACATGTTGCTCTGGTAATTGTTTTGTTACATAACCCATTTAGGTCTATATTTTATTATATGTCAGTCGTCAGTCGTCTTGGGTAGGTGTCGTATTTAGCTAGCTCAAAAGTGTGAGAAGGGAACTCAATGCAGGAGAGCCTACGGGCCAGACGAGGTGCACAGAAAGGAAAAGGTGCATAGAAAGATCTGAACGAGACGGTCTTTGTAGGTTACGTGCGCAAAAGATGAAAGGCTGTGAAACGTGTTGGTGCAATTGTAAAATTTCCATCGCCATGGAACTTGTAACAATAAACACTTCCGATCACTCTGAACTTATAACATCTGCTTCACTGTCTTAGACGTGTTGGGAAAAAATAAAAGCCAAAACATATGAGTACTTTTAAATGCAAGTGTTAAAAGAGTTTGGATTGCCGAGTTTATAAAGAGAGTACGTCCCACAGCCAACGTACACCAGAAGATGTATGTGAAAAAGGCAATTGTACCACGGTAATATTATGGGCAGCTTGGCACAGCAATGTAGAATTTAATCAACGCTGCAATCAAACCAAAAACGCTACCTCCTAGGCGTAAGATCATTACCAGCTATTCCTCTTAGAAATACGCTTTAAAATTTAAATTCTGATAACGCTATGCTTATTTATTTGGCACAGTAACTTGCAGCCGTTACACATTAGCGTCCTTCTCTAAATCCAAATATTCATTAAAGAAATGTTGAATTTAGTGTTTCGTGCAAGAGTACAGAGCAGCGACTCAGCCAAGCCATTTAACATGTAACTGCATGTTTTGTGGTTGAGGCTGTAACATAGAACAATCTTATGAGCTCACTGCACGGATCGATGCCCAGTGACCAGACCCACTGCAGGAGCACTAATGACCTCAATAAATGAAAACAGTCACTTGCTTGCCATTGTCATGATGTTCTCATTGCATTTTTCATCTCTGGCTTGCCCATGATTTCACACACCCCTTGCACCCCTCGCCAGCTCTATCTCAGCCATCACGTTGATCTTCTTGTCCCGATTAACAACTGCGGGCCCTTTATTACAAATGTTAACCCACTTCTTTCCAAGACACTCGTGTAACAGATTTACAGAAGAAACAAGTCCAAGTGCGCCCCCTGGAGAGAATTTACGAGATGCACAAAGATACGGAAAACTTACGTTAAACTTAACCAGGTGGAGTTGCGTACATAACTTGTACACGCTACTATCGTTTCATCGCAGCAACATGCCGTCTTTGTTCTTTAGTCTTGTCCCTATACAGTACATTGTGTTACTTATAAATAGCAAATGATGAGTTTCTATAATGACTGAACTCCACCCCACCAAGGAAACCACAACAGGACAAACAAGAAGAGAAAATGGAAGGCAAGTTTGACCAAAAAGCTGCTTTTATTCGTCTTACATTTTTTTTTGCAGAACTACACCATGAAGTGACAAAACAAGCGGAAAGTGATTTAAGGATGCAGTATACAAAAGAAAAATATTCCTATACGAATGGAATTCACAAGAACGGCATCAAAGCGGACAGCAAAGAGCCCTATGGGTTGGTCCGCTTAGAGCGCGCAGTGCCGTGCCATTGGTCCAGACGCAAGGCAAAAAGAGGTCTCCTGTATATACACATGTAATGGCAGGTCTTCTGCGCGCGGGCTGCACATTGGGTTTGCCCCCACAACAGACGTGACACAGCTGCAATGATCTAGAGACAGGAGGGGAGCAATCAGTCAGGGAATCTTCTGGGGATTCTCCCCCCAATGTTTCTTTTTATGAGAGAAAAAAAGTGTGAATGAAGAGGATGCAGCATGCATGTATGTCTCAATAGCTAGGGACCTGTTCCATTTAAAGTCTTTTTTTTTTTTGAGAATTCCTCCAGTGGATTTCTGAAGATAGTGAACGATATTTGCAAATTAAATATAAATAAATACATTCTCACAAAAGCATTAAAATTCACCTGCTCAGAATTGCTCCTTTACAGACCAGACAATCTGTCAAAGCAGAAAGAAAATCATAGCAAAAGAATAACTCAAAGCTGAACCACTCCTTCTCCAGTCTGGAATTTATTTTTGTTAAAAATCACATACTCCAGCTGGTTTAGATAGTGCTGTATACAGCAGGATTCATCTGTTTTAATGCAACAATGACACGGTAGAAACGACCTTCAGCACACAGGCATCTTCGGAAAGCTACGGCGCTGAGGCTGAACCTCGCTGCCTGTCCTACTTCCTCCCCCTACATGCAACGCATAATGGGATACGGGGGGAGCCCCTAGCAACTGTCACTGAAGTCGGAAGACAGAAGGTAAGGGAGACGGCCGCCCATTGATATGGTCTCCGTGGAAGCAGAGCTGCTGCCCAATCTCACCATTTCTTATTCCGAGGTTTCAATTCCTCAGCCGCATTTCGCAGGAAGATGTAGTTCTTTTTCTGGGGGTTGTAGTACTCATGTCCCTGGAATAAGGAAGGCATTTAAGCGAGATCCGAGAAACAGCATGTCATCCATTGCTCAATCGTAGCTTCAGCCATATTTAAAACAAAAATGACCAGAGAGAGGTCATGTAGCTTAAGGTATCCTCTGGCTAGCAGGAGTCCCTCTATAAGGATAACAGAGACAGACCCAGGCAACCCATCCCAAAGTGCAGGAAGCCAAGTTACAGGCAGCTAGTGCAGCACAGAAGGGATGAAAACCGGATTCCCCCTTTTACTGGTTCCCCACTGGGGAATTCCCAATCCTCATGACTCCTGTTCTGAATCTACAAACAAAAATCAAGTTATGCCCTTGGATTTCAGCAAACCGAGGAATTAATTTTGGAACTAAGAAACACAGTGATTCAGCCATCTCCCTAAAGAGCAACACAGTAGGCCAGACGTACTACTACACTTGTAACTCCCATCCCGTGTGCTTACATGGCTCCCAAATGAGTTGCACAAACCCTTCTCTTACCTTAGACCAGTCGTAGCTGGATGCATAGGCGAAGATGTTGCCGTTATGGTTGAAACAGCAAGCTGTGATGGGTTGGTCCAGCTGCTCGGAGGTCTTCAGCTTAGTCCGGGCATCTTTGTCCCAGAAACTGAAGCGTCCGTCGGAGCCCACAGTGGCCAGGGTTCCATGGACAGGGTGGAAGGAGATGGCATTCACCTGCCAGATGGAGCAGCCCACAGGTCATTGGATCTCAAATGACATTCCCACACTGACATCTCCAAAAGCCGAGTGGCCGAATGGCCCATGGAAAGCATTGCTCACGGCATAGATGTCCTGTGGCGTGGCTGTGTTGGTGCCGTTGGACCGGTGGCACTTAAATGTGAAGTTATCCTTTGCACTGAAACAGTCGGATGAGAGAAACATCACAACGTCAAAATCAGGCTTTAAATGGAGCAGCCTAAACCTAGACTAGCTTTGAGTTACAATGGTGAATCTCCATGGAAACGGCAATTTAGTCCAAGACTAGTCGTAATCCTTGTTCGGGAAACCGGCCCATATGTCCAAGGAATTTTATGTGGTGAACCACTTACAGAGAATATATTTCACAAATATTAAACAATATACAGAACTAGCTTTGGAAGATATTAGCTAGACTATAGAGCAGACTGTACAATTAGGTACAATATTGCACTGAAGAATAAGGTTATGTAAGGACAAGGAAAGGTTATTGCACATGTGCTATTTACTGAATTGTTGAACAGCTGGTGCCATGGTAGTATTTGTCCAGCTTTAATTCTGATTAATATAAAAAGCTATATCAAGCTATAATAAGAACTATTTTACTGTATGACACGAATGAAAACTAAGGTGTAATGCAGTCGTCCATCCAGTACCTGTGTTGGCAAATGAAAAAGCATGTTTTTTTTCTCCTCCAAAAATTACACTCAAAACCAAAACATGCTACAAAAATTATTTACACACACATGCTTTTGGGGAACACTACTTCACTATTTACATTGGACCATGAAAGTCGCCAGTTTCCTCTGGCGACGAAACTGCCACGCAGCCGCGATGACTCACGGGTTGGGAGGATTGATGTAGTGAATGGCCACCCGTCCCTCGATGCTCCCCAGAGCAAAGCCAGTGGGTTTGTTCTGCTTATCCTTGAAGATTGCGACACAGCGGTGCTGCAGGGCGTCGATCAGAATTCACAGCTCAGTGTCTGCTCAAGGGGTTCAATCTCACACCAAAGACTCAAACTCAGGAAACCCCATGTTTAAGAGATCCACATCTCACTAGCCCAACACTCCTTTTTCTTCATCATTACAAGGCAATCCATGACACATTTACAGCTTATTTTGGAAAAAACTACAACAAGGCTTTACTACAGCATTTGGTGTGGAATGATTCCAATAATGAGATTCAATCACCAGCACAACAAAGGCTAATTAAATGAGAAAGAGCGTGTTGCACATGCCACAGGGATCAGGGTTGAGAAACCTTTCTGCTTTATTGCTTAAGCTCACCTGATGCTTGAGGGGGGAGTCTATCCTCCGAAACTCAGACGGCTGGTTCTCTAGCTGGTACACGATCAGCCCCCGGTCAGCTGTGGCCACCACCGCCATGGGGTAGACCTGCCCAAATTCAGAAGGCGATGAAGAGTTACTGGTCCCCATTTATCTGGCTAAATGTGGGTCTTTCTGCACTTTTTAGCCATTTTGCCCAGTGAAACATGAGAACATGAGGCCCGACGGATATCCAGGGTTGTTGCTGGGGGGGCAGGGGGGCCGGGGGCGGGAGTGCCAAGCCGTCACTAGCTGATGAGCACCAGCCATTCTTTTCTCACACTGCTATGTTCTTCTTAATAATTTTCATAATTATGTGCTTTAAACGCTGTCCTACTACCCGTCAAGGTCACATCATAAGAAAAACCCCTCCCACATTAAGTCATCCTAGATGACATTTAATAAATGCAGCATATTGATGGTTAATGGGGCACCAAAGGGCTTTTACAGGCTTAAGACAGAAGCAGAACAAAAGGAAGACAGGCTCACCACATCGGCACAGTAGCATCGCTCAGGCATCTGCAGGGACATCATAGGGTTGGGGGAGCGGGTGTCCCAGAACTGCGAGAACAGCAAAACTCATATTTAGAGGCACCGGGTGGAACAACACTCGAAGGCCCCGCTAAAATATCTTTTACATGTCAGTTTAGATGACTGCCAGACCATAACCTGGATGGGAGTCCATTTCAATATCCATAATAATACTACAATAGACAGCAAGGGACTAAACGGATAGGTGGTTATTGAAAAGAAAGGCATTAGTAAATTGCTGAAACTCATCAAAGTGCATTTTTCAATACTCCCTAAATACAGCAGGATATACTTGACAGGAGCAATTTTAATTTTCTAAAAGGACTCAATAGCTTTGCTACTGACAATGTGCTGCTTTTCAAAGAGACAGCTCTCTTTGCACACTCAATCTCATCAAGCACTGAATAGAGGAGCAGATTGTCTCTCGCTGCTGGTTACCAGCAAACTTCAACCTATTCAAAAGAACATTTCTGCGCTGAGGAGGTATGCCACAACTGTCTGGATCATTACTCTTCCTAAGATATTCAAAATCCTACCTTCAAAGTTTTGTCCCAACTGCCAGTCATAACACAACTGTAGTTAGGGGCTTTAATCCAGTGGATTGTCTTGATGGGCCCATCATGCTATTTGGGGTTGGGGGGGGGTTTAAAACAAGACATTGTCTTGGTCAATCCTTATACGATGAAACACTTTAATGCAGGGGTATCAAACTCCAGTCTTGGGGGGCTGTAGGCCTGTGTAGCTTAGTTCCTTCCCTGTTCTGCCACAAATGATTCATCTCAAAAGCTGTGTGGTAATTAGCACAAGTAGTTGAATCAGGTGTGTAGAATGAAAGGAAACCCAAAACTGTGCAGGGTTCTGGCCCTCCAGGACTGGAGTTGGGCACCCCTGCTTTAAATATACGATTGTACTTCAGGTATTTCAAAGGGGAAGAACCAGAGCTTTAAAGTCAAAACATTGCTAAGGTAGTTGTTTAACAGGGTGATTCAACATCTCATATTTTGTATCACATACTGTGACCGTGAGGTCACTTCCAAAAGTAAAAGTATTACAATACTTGGTAACTATGAAAGAGGAAACCTAATATGCATTTACTAGTATCCAAAACAGATAAAGCTTCCCAGCTATTTTGGTCACACCTAATTTAGTATCTAGTTTACAGGATTAAAGTGACATGTTATTTTAGTTCAAGCTCATACCTGTGCGATCTGCATGGCCTGATTACTGTTAAGGTCCCACATCTTCGCCGTTTTGTCACAGGAGGCAGTGAAAACCTTGCTTCCATCCTACAATACAGTGCAAACACATCAGCCGTCTAATTATGAGAGAATATTGTGAAGTTCACACAGGACCTGCTAGGAGTCACAATAGAATAGAACAGAACAGAAGAGCTGCTCAATTGTAGTAAGAACCGTAATCATGAATATTTTGATCAATACTGAGATGGCAATTACCCATTTACTTGTCTTTTTAACACTGGATTTCCTTGAACTCTAAATATAATTCAACCAACAAATAAAAAGGGGTTGGAGAACAAGTGCCTGGATTTAACGAGACAAAACAGAAGCATCATTACAAAACGAACGATGGCACAATAATCGTTTTATCTCCATTCTTTTGTTTTGATAATTGTTGGAAGCTAAAATTTAATTGAAATTAACATTTGATTAACTGCCAGACCCTAAAGAATAGTGATACTTCATTAATCCCAATGGGGAATGTATTCTCTTGTATTCTCTTTTTGCCTACTCCATCCTGCTCTGCTCTGAAACACATAGGCACATACAGAGATGCCAGCAAGTTTGGGGGTCACAGCGCAGGGTCAGCAAGCATGCAGCACTCATGATGCCCACGGACATGTAACTATTCTGTGGAGGCTGGGGCTTGAACCCCCAGCTTGTCCTTCCAATCACAGGCACAGAGGCTTCGCACACTGGGCCGGGGGGGGGGGGGGGGGGG
>JAODUD010000127.1:12221157-12240155 GCA_026784285.1 Stomatorhinus walkeri
TCTATGCTAATCCTTTACAGTTACGGCCATGTGAATTCCAGCTGTTGAAAATTCACCCAGCCACCACCCATTTCAACTTCAACGACAAAATGACCACACCTCGAATCTTCTACCACACAAGCTCAGGGACACACTGGAAGCTTTTATATCACTTCATTTACCAAAATCTGTACTTGTAGAGAGACCAGAAAACAAAGACAGGACGGCAGGAAACTTGGAATCGATCGTGCAGCAGCACTTTGATCTGCATATATTTTCTTTCCAACATTTAGAATCATACACCGCAGGGACCGCGCTATTTCTTTGTTTCTTTATTTATTGTCCACATGGGGAAATGGGTTGGGGCATAATTACATTAGAAATGTCTCACAGAACAAATAAAACAATAAAAAAGACCTCGAGTGAATAACACCCACAACAAGAGGCAGGAAATTCACCGTTCTGTGGTACAAAGCTTTACAAAAATAGAGAATAGTAATACGACCGTTTAAAATCCACAATACTTTCGACATTTTCCCTGTTGACTAATAAATTGCCTGGACCTGTTGTCGCTGAATTGAAGGGGAATCTGTATAATAAGAATATGACACTGTGAAAAATACAGTTTTCACTTTTCATGTGATAGTGATCAGTAATATTCCTCCACGCTCCCTTCATTTAAAACTCTGAGTAGTGGTGGACTTTTGCGATTTTATTAATGTCCATTTCAGTTGTTTGGGCCAACCTTGTATAATTAAAAAATTAAGACAGTATTTTGTAAGAGCACGGTACTGTGGTGTACTGGTGTTGCACAATCCAGTTTTCCCTAATTCGAGACGACTGTTAAACCCAAAAATGACCCACCTCGCTGAAATCAGTTACACGGCATTTCGCGTCAGTTGGGATAATCGTGACTATTAGCCTACCTGAAGAAAAACAGTTGACAAAGAAGCCAAATTATAATTACAATATAACGATCACGGGGGAATGCGCCCCCACCCATCCGATTACCACGGTGGAGGGTCCAACACCATAAAAGAGTAATTCCATCTCACCTCCACCCCACTCACTTGATCATCTTCTCCTCTGCAGGATACGTATTACACACTCTGGACCTGTTAAGCTGTTGCGCTTGTTGCAGCAGCAGCAATCGGCGCTGCATTGCGCCACTCCCAAGACCATTTAGCGCCTCCTTAAAGTCCTCTTCAAAAGTTATTCAGGCTCGGTGAAGTGGACGTGATCAACAGACAGCGATCGTTCAACGAGATACACTCACGTCCTGAGGCATTCTTTGGATGTGTAACCTTTTAGATAACAGAAACGGTGGGAGTGGGAGTAATTGGATACACGGGGCATCTACGTAGGGGAAATATAATTTGACATGCCGGAATTCATCTGATACTATGATAAAAAGATCATAACTGAATTGCACACAACAGGTTAAATACTTAAAACTGAACTGATCTAATGATCAGTGTTTTATCCTGTATTGGACGCATTTGAATCTATTCCCTTAGAATGAGTACAGTAGCGGGAAAAAGTGCGGCCACACTTATATTTATGTGGGGCTATTGTGCGCTGTGTGAGTCCTTTTTTACCAACTTCACGTTTAACGAGGACTTACACTCCAGCTTCGTGGAGCGGCGCCTCCGCAGTCAGGAGCGCAGGGACATGCAGCGAGAGATCCTTTCCATCCTCGGGCTACCGCACCGGCCTCGGCCGCATCTCCATGAGAAGCGCAGCGCTGCGCCCCTCTTCATGCTGGACCTGTACAATGTCATCTCCACCGACGGACGGCAGGATCTGCACCCGTACAAGCCCGTCTTTACCACCCAAGAACCGCCGATCGCCTCTCTACAGGACAGCAACTTTCTCAGCGACGCCGACATGGTCATGAGTTTTGTGGACTTGGGTAGGTAACTGAATGAATGACTTTGAAGGAAATACTTATTACGCGTCTGGAAATGTCTGTTAATGTCTTTCGATATCTGTTTAAAAGGATGCAACATGGATTGGGTTTCAGGTTAGGTTATCGACAACACGGGAAATATTTATTTTCCTTTTTGTTAATGAGGAAAATAATGATGTGTTATTTCTTTGCATTCCAGTCAAATCCTTTATGGCGTTAATTTGTTAAATAATATGGTTATTGTTTTATTACATTTAAAGAACCTAAATGAACAATTACCACCCAACCTCTGAGTTTTTGGCCAACGAGCATTTCCCTGCTTATTCCCTGCAAACTTGTGGGGCACCTTTCATAAAGAGTGTAATCTAGAGACTTTTCTGTTAAGAAGACCCTACTTCTGTTTTTTTTTTAATAACTACAGTTAAACGCTTTAACGTGCAACATATTGATGCACAATACGTCTTCCCCTATATAACTTAATTCTTTCTCAAACTGTTTTTTAAAATTTAGCCTCGGGAAGTAGCCTATAGGTGCTCTACTTTGGATTATTTGAGTGGTATGTAGTCAACGCTAGGTTACAACGCCAATTTGTTTGGGACGACTTTAAATAATAAACACAATGTTTAGGTTCTTATTCTGATTTTCCAATCCGAAGAACAATATTGAGAAAAGTATACGTTATAAGCGCATATTTTTATATATTAGCCCTAAGCAATAATTGCATAGTTTGATTTGAATAACGCTGGTGGTAAAATTGTATTGCTTAGCTAAGAGATCAGATTTTAACATTAGTGATAATTTAGACAATTAAAATAAATGTAGTCTGGGTTTCATTACTGTGCGCAACTTCTCCATAATAGTGATGAACATGGATGATCACGTGACTGTATTACTTATGACGGGTTTGACTAATTTTAAATATTAAGTTCACAAAACCCCGATTATCTCATCTTAAAATCGAGCATATTGTTACTATTAAGCGTTTTGTTATGCTTTATCAGTTTTCAAGCTTTAAGTGCGTATTTCTATTTTAAATGACAGATGGCTGGCTAGTGACCAACTCCGTTGTAGCTTTCAGACGCTGGTCTTGTTTTAAACTTAAGTGGTGTGCCAGTTGCCTGCTTAGCCAGAGAATGTACGTGACTTTGTAGCAAGTGGTTGGGTATCAGCGTGGGGGAGGAGCCACTGGGGGAAGTAGAACCAAACCATACAACCATTTACTATAGCCATGCCTGCATGTGTAGGTGTGTGTAGGCGGACTTCCTATAGTATTATTACATTATGAAACGAATTACTGCTAGTTGTTGCCTTTAGATGTTGCTTTTGCCGAAGTGACAGACTGAGCACAAGCCACATTGTGGCTGGCCTCTCATGTCTAATATTAGCATGTCTTTTCTCAAGGCCCAATCAGCAGGCTTCTGGGCTCCACGTTCTCGGTCTGCATGGGGCATTGATGTGGTATCCAGAAGCAGGCAGGATGTAGGTCTGTAACCAAAAGCCAATAGTAATTCATCTCAATTCTCCACAATATAAACATCAAAAGTGCTCATTTTAAAGCTACGTGGGTAGTACTAAAAAAACTAATGCTATATCTGTTGGTTCCATCACCTACAGGTTTGGAAAAAATTGATAATCCACAGCAAAAATATTTATGGGTGTATGCCTGTGTAAAATATAATTTTATTTAGCAAAATCCAGCCTGGTTCTTCATTGCTTCTCATTAATGAAGGGCTTCTTCCTTGGTTTATGGGACTTCAGTCCTGCTTCTATGAGGCTGATGTGAACTGTCCTTGCAGTGCACTTCACACCACTTAATGTTTCCCATTCCTTTTGGAGGTCACTTGTGGTCATCCTCCAATTTACGAGGCACTGCCCAATATGTTGACAATTATCTCTGGCGTCCAAAAGTTGCTTCTGCCCTCTGCCAGGCTGGTTTCTGGTCATTCCCAGTGTCTCCTGCTTCACATTGTTCTTGTGGGCTACAGTTTTAGAGACTGTGAGCCTCGAAGCAGCCTGCTTTGTCGTGTAGCCTTCTGCCAGCAGAAGCAGGATTAATCCAGGATTTATAAATGCAGATTTTTTAAATGTTTAGAGTGGTCTCTCCTTTTTTTCTAGAGCTATATATACAGGGACTAATGTGCCTGGGAGGATGATATGCCTGTGTTCCATTTCTGTCTTAGCTGGTATTCTGTCCACCATTTCTCAGTATTCTCTCTCACCCTTTCAGCGTCAGACATTACAGTAGTGTAGAGTGGCATCACTCATCTGCATTTACTGTGGTAGATACTGTATGTTGACTGTTATTTCTGCACAATGGAGACTATCGTGAGTCAGCTTTCTGACACAGCTTTCTAGCTCTGTACTCAATTATACAGTGAAATATAGGGACAGATGGTATTTTCAAGAAAAAGTTAGTCACCTATGATTTTTATTGTTGGGGGGGGGGGGTGGAGGTGTGAGCAGAACCCCGTCAAATGGGCGTTAACTGCCTGGAAAACAACAGAACAAATCAGAAATATGTATTGCTGATTAAAAGGCCTTTCACTGTGGTCATAAGCTTTGAATTAATGTAGATAATAGTTCAAATGTTTTGACCTTTCCCTCGGATAATTCAGGTCACACTGTATGATCATGATGGATAAGGGTGATTTCTAAGCAAGTGACTAGTTTAAGAGGAAGAGTGGTATCTTAAACAAAATGGCAAAAAGAAACGACGTGTTAAGCCGCTTTATTGTTACTGGTGCTTTTAACCAAAAACATGGTGGCTGTGAAACAGGGATTATGGAGAAGCTGATTCCCCAGTCACCCTTTTGAATGAACAGGATGATGAACTGCATTCCTTACAGCACGGGTCATTGTGCATGTGCATGTTGTCACATGTGACCCTGCATGTATATATCAGACAGATATAAATGAAAAGCAGCCAAATTCAGTTAAGTGCATTTTATTGTCATACTATCCACATTCAGGGATGCAATGGCACAAAATAACACGGTGCAATATACAGACAGCAAGTGACAATTGGAGGTATTCACAGTAGCTTAAAGTGCAAAAATACAGGACAGAGTGAAACTGGGCTGTATATACATTGTTCATTAACACTAATAATGAATTACACAGCAGCTTGAAGGGTAGAATATAAACGTCAGCTGATTAACAATAAACAAATGAGTAATAGTAGGGTGACCAGTGCTAGTGGCGGGACTGACATTGGAGACAGAATGCATGTCCGTATATGCCGTGTACATTAGGTATAGGTAATGTTGTTCTCCTGTGGGGATGTGGCTCCTCCCAGTCTGCGCAGCTGCAGCCTGACTGCACACGCAGCCCCAGAAAGATGCTGCCTTGCATTCCGCTGCTCTGCAGGCAGTCTCTGCACTGACGCCCGGGGCACGTACAGATGTTTCTGGCCTGGCTTCACAAAACCCTAGCAGCTGTGCATGGAAAACTTCTTTAGCAAGCAGCCTGCAGCCGTCCTTATCCAGCTCAGCCTTTTCTCTCCCCGAATGGGCTTCAGCCCCCCCGCGNNNNACCGGTTTGCAGTCCTGAAGCAGCTCTTCGCCCCCCTCAGTGCCATTACCTCACATTATTCAGTTATTTTGGCAATTCACTTCAGTTAAAAGCAAGAGCTTCCTTAGACTCATTCCCTTCACACAGCTGGATCTCTCTCTGACCACTGGTGGCCGAGGTTTATGGGTACTGTTACTTGGGCAGCCAGGTTTCTGGGACTTTGACCAGGAACTTTTTATGTTTAGTTCCTGAATTCCACCCAAAAATGTTATCAGTTCATTTCAGTCCATCACCTGAAATTTTACTGTGCTTCCAGAGCAAACACCTTTGAATGCACCTTTAAGGTTGACTAACCTTTTGCTTTCTAAGTGTAGATTGTCAGTCACTGGGTTGTAAGATTATGTGCTTTGCATTAAATTGCCATCTGTACTACTGTACCATATGTACAGCTGCCAAGCACTTGCCCTGCTCAGGGCACCTGGCTGCACCGAGGCAGAGGACAGGCCAGTTGCTTGGATGAGATGCCAGGGCATCACAGGGCACACACACACGAGGGGGCGATGTCAAGATAGAAGTTAGCCTAATGGCATATTTTTGGCAGTGGGTGGAGACCGGGGTACCCAGAGGAAGGGAGAGCATGTGAACGGTCCACCCCGAACAAGTCAGTACTCCTGGAAGTCAATATTTGAATTGTGATACGAAAGGGTCCACCCCGTCCCACACTGATTAATTCTCTCGGTTTGCCTGGGTGCCAAAGACTGCTGATAGAAAAGATCAGATTGCAGTATATTTATTGGTTTAGTTAGGTAAGTTGGAAACTAAAAAAATTCAATTAAGGCAAATGAGAAAAATGAAATGAACCAAACTAACATATAAACTAATCATTTCAGACTGTGTGTGCAGAGAAACACAAAATCCCACACAGTGTGTGATGTAACATCATGCAAAATGGTCTTAGTCTGTTGTGCTATAAAGAGCCTCATTGTGTAATTGAAAGCAGGATCCACAGCAGATATAATTAGCATAACACATCCATAGAGAGACATTCACTGTTAGTCTATTGTGCATGATCTCTGTGATGCAGGGTTTTGTGTCTAACGCTGCCAGGGATAGTTTCACAGCATCATGCCGATTTGTAGAAAAGCCCAAACCATAACCATCAGGGATGCAATACAAACATTAAAGTGCAACTCTCCATATTTTACTTGGCAGTGATTTCTGGCAAAATAAGAAGGTGGGACCTTAGCAAACAGGAGCTTGGGAAATGGTGGAAAAATGAATGATACATAGCATGCTAGTCCGATGTCCATATAAATGCCAAATGCGTGCAATGTTTGAAGCTAATGCAGTAACAGGTTGGTGGTTTTGAAGTTCACCTGTGAAAATGTATTCAGTAAAACACAAGAATGAGCCGACCTGTATAAGTAGCAGTAGGTTGTTTGCTGTCATCCATTCCCTGTGTGGAGTTTGCCATCATAATGGAATGTTAGTGTAATCTCAGATGCCCCAGATGTCGGTAAATATCTTGTGTGGTTTATTTTAAATGCTAACAAGTGGGATGTTTTCATCCACATATGGGGCTGGGCTACATTAAGGAATTCACAAAAGTATATAAACCAGATCGAGTCACCCAAATATCCCCTGCACTGAATTATGTTGTTATGCAGGTCTACTCTTTACTATAACTAATTTCGTATGACCTCAGAGGAGTAAAATGGTTTATGTTTGTAAGCAAGAATACGAAGGTTTGCTTTTAAAATCTGATGCAGCCACCATGCAACTAGAGCCTTGCTTACATGCTGAAACTTAATGGAAGAAGAATGACTTATTGTAAGGTCCTTTAAGAACGTTGCTGAACTAATCTGAGCTGCATGAATCTCACAGATGTTCCTTTTGATTTATGTCCAAACAGAGAGGAAGTCACCCAACTTCAGAAAGCTTGAAGTAGAACTTAATGTCTTAGTGTTGTTATTATTATTATTGTTAATAATAATAATAATAACAATTATTATTATTATTATTATTATTATTATTATTATAATGGGGCAGCATGGTGGTGCAGTGGTTAGCATTTTTGCCTCACACCTCTGGGACCTGCGTTCGAGTCTCTGCCTGGGTTCCATGTGTGTGGAGTTTGCATGTTCTCCCTCTGTCATCGTGGGGTTTCTTCCAGGTACTCTGGTTTCCCCCCACAGTCCAAAGACATGCTGAGGCTGATTAGAGTTGCTGAATTGCCTGTAGGTGTGCCTACGTGTGTGAATGGTGTGTGGGTGTGCCCTGCGATGGGCTGGCCCCCCCATCCAGGGTTGTTCCCTGCCTCGTGCCCGTTGCTTCCGGGTAGGCTCTGGACCCCCCGTTACCCAGTAGGATAAGCAGGTATAGATAATGGATGGATGGATAATAATAATAATAATTGTTATAGTTGTGATAATAGCCTTTATTTATATAGCACTTTTCATACACGTAAGTGCAGCTCAAAGTGCTTCGCATATGAGATAAAAATGAAATCAAAGTATAATAAGTAAACAAATAAGATACACTAAAATGAAAAATAATACAAGGCTACAGTTCTAAAAGTATAAGCTCGTGAAAATTGGATGAATTGGTGAAATAATTAATGTCATATTTCATGGATATAGCAACAAAAAGGTGAGATAAAAAGAAAGAAATATCATAGGTAGTAAAAGATAACCAATATATAATACTATAATCATAGTGAATAGGAAAATAAAATTAAGTATAATAAAATACTATAAACGGGTTAAAATACCATTCTAAAAAATGCATTTTCAATAGCTTTTTGAAAGTGTTATGGTTCTCTAATGTCTTCTGGCAGTGGGTTCCACTGTTTTGTAGTATAATAGCTAAAAACTGCCTTTGCATTTTAACTTTGGAATAGACAGATGTCTAGGATTGGTAGATCTCAGAGTTCTAGTGGGAATATAAAAGGTAAGACCACATGAGATATGACATCATCATGTTTAGCCACTTGTGGAAGTTCAGAATGTGTCAATCAGATATATTATAGTGTTAAATGTGGAATACTTTTTCCAAGGATTTGTAACATTAGCCACTGGCTGTCTGTTTTAGTTTAAAACTAACAAACAACAAACTCCTAAATAGGAGCCAAGTCATTTGTAGTTTTTATGTGTTTTTTGGGTGCGGTAGTTACATGAGTGATTTAACATAAATTAAAGGTGAGTCCGTGGAAATGGTTTCCACAACCATCACCAAAATTAGGAAAGGAGCCATAAAAATATAATTCAATCCAGCAGCAGCAGCAGCACTAAAAAGAGAGCAGAAACAGGCCATGTGCGGGAGTGAGCAGGCCTTTCTGAAATGCCACAGTGCCGTTCCTTAGGCCATGCCTGAAACTGTAGGCTGCATCGTCAGACGTACTGGCCTGAAGAGTGGTATCTTTATTTTGGTGTATGTCTCAGGCACATTTCAGTGCCCTTTGTAGCTGTAAATTCTTCATCTTTGCTGAAAGTTTCATATCAGTTCTTTGTGAATGCATTTCAGAACTTTTACAACATGCCTTTAGTGTTTCTAACAGATTTGTGTTTTCCCCCAGGAAATTACTGGGTATAGATAAATGATAACTTTGCAATGCATACTGGACATTTATGAGTCAAACTGATACTTCGGAAGACATTTAGTTTAATAGCGAAATGGAAAGTGAAAGAGTCATATTGACAGATATGTACAGAATTTGCACACAGATTGGCACAAGTCTAAGATGTGTAGGAACTCAAGTAGGGGCACCCGTGGATTACACAGGCACATTTCTGTGCTGGTATTACTCACCAATTGAGTATTGGCGATGTGTGAGTTCCTGACAGTCAACTTTATTTGTAATTTATGCTGTTTGTTGACAGTGTTTGAAAATTGTCAAATTCCCCAGAAGTAGCAGCTAGAAGGCATATGATCAGCGAGGTAAGAAGAGGTCTGTTCAGGGAAATGCTGTATCATAGAGTCAGTCCCACATGTACATATACCAAAAGCTTTATAAAACATCCAGGTCCTGTTCTGTATTAAATTGTGCTAAAACAAACGTCTGGCTACAGTCATGTGTCTGCTCCCACCCCAATATGATTTAGATGACACAGCAGCACATTACAGTGAAATAAATGCGTCATTGAGGTATGACATCATTACTATGACATGTAGATGGGAAGTTCCTGAATAATTGCCCTGTTCCCAAAAGTCACCCTGTGAATATGAGAAAAGGTGTAAAATCAACTTTAGGGAAACACTTTAGGCAGCATTATAAATATGTCAGTTGATTTTTTTCTTATTCGTAAAAACTAATGTAACTCCATGCTGTTATTTTCCAAGTCTTTGCAGTAAGCCTCAAATCCAAGCCATGGCAATGTTATTTTTATTGGAGACAAGTATTGCTTACATTCAACTCTCTAAAAGTTGGTTACATCATATTACTAAATGGAGAGGTCCAGCTCCCATAGGGAATTGTGCCCTAGTGGATTATGAAGGCAGGAGTGAAGACTGAGACCTGGGAGGAATGTGGCTGTATGAAGGCAGGAGTGAAGACTGAGGCCTGGGAGGAATGTGGCTGTATGAAGGCAGGAGTGAGGACTGAGGCCTGGGAGGAAAGTGGCTGTCTCTGGGAAGCAGCAATTACACAGAGCAGCTGGTATGGCAGGCTCTTTGCACCTTCATTCGTTACTATGGTGTATGGGTCGTGGGCTTCATAATATAACATACAGAGCCAGATTACAATTAATTTGCCATCATGGTCCTTTTTCTTGGAGGTGACTAAGCAAGGTTTAATGTGAGCCCGAAACATGATCAGCAATGATGTGACTTGAACCATCACATCGCCTCCAAAGGTAAGATAAGAGAAGAGACAGCATGATGTTTTCATTTCATTTATTGAGCAGATGCTTTTGTTAAAGAATGACTGAGCCGGGTCAGACAGTCCCTGGAGTAATTGAGGTTACGGATCTTAAACTGTCAACCTTCTGATCACAATAATCCACTGAGCCACACACTGATACACTAGGATATTAAAACATTCCTCGCTAATAGAAGCATAGATATCAGTACGTATTGTATACTCAGTGTCCTTGGAATACGTATGAAAATGGCTTCATATCAGCACTGTAATGCTTTTGTGTCTGCTGTTTAACCTGCTATCGTTCATGGCACTCACTCACTGATTTGTGATCTGTGTTACCATGGCCAATGTGGCAAGGGCATTTTAGTGGGAGGGAGGGTGGCAAGGGCATTTTAGTGGGAGGGAGGGTGGCATGGGAATTTTAGTGGGAGGGAGGGTGTCATGGGCATTTTAGTGGGAGGGAGGGTGGCATGGGAATTTTAGTGGGAGGGAGGGTGGCAAGGGCATCTTAGTGGGAGGGAGGGTGGCAAGCCAGGAAGGAAACACTGACTGTGGCACATGGCTGAGATCGCATTTTGTGATGGGAACGCTTCCTAAACATATTCATTTAACACAGGTAGAGTGAGTGAGTTTGCTGAGGCTTCGTGTTTCCTCTCAGAGGAAGCAATAAAGACGGCCGCTTGTGTTTAACTGCTATTCTACCCGCCTCTTAATTGCTGCCATATTTTTCTTAGGGGGGGAGGGTGTTAGAAAATGGAGTAATAAGAACCTAACACTAAAGGTATCAACGCCAGGGCTCATTTGCTTGAAGCATCCGGAGGGTTTATGATCAATATTTTCTGTCAAACATTTACTGTATCACCGATTTCATTCCTTATTTGATTATGAAATATGTTAAAAGCATGCATAGGAGCTACATTGACTGCCACCCCTCAGTAATATTAAAAAACAAGTTCCTTATGCAAAGGGAGAGGGTTTAATGGATGAAGGGATGAGGCAGCCCTGTGAGCTGGAAGGAGGGCCAGCAATGGTCTCCCCAGCTGTGTCCAGCTGTGTTCCCCCGTGCAGACAGAGGAGGTTTAATGTTCAAGGGCAGGTCATTGGGTAAAGGAGTCTATGGCCCCTAAGGCTGGGTGTGGAAACTGGAAGGGGGCTGTACTTTTGAAGGCCTAGGACTATAGAGACGGAAAGTGAGGGGGCTCCTGGGGGGGGACAGCAGCTTTTGCCTTTTCTCCAATCAGGTATTGAAAGCACAAGCTTGTGTAAGGAAATGATTCAGCTAGAATGTTTCCCTAGCAACGGTCAGTCAGGGCTGCATTTCCCAAAAGCATAGTCGCTAACAACATCAGCAACGTACATAGTTGGAACCGTCCAGTTGCTTGGTTCCAACTATGTAAGTTGCTAATGAGAGTTTTTGGGAAACGTGCCCCAGGATATCAGCAACATATTGTGGTAAATGGTAAATAAAGCAAGGCCTTTGGTTGAAGTATGGTAGCAGATAGGACAGCAGCAGAGAGCATGTCCTAGGAAGGTTTTACCACCTTGAGCAAGGAAGGTTTTTAATATAAATTCCTCCAGCAAAAACATGGATATAAATTATAATCTTTGTATAAAAAGTGTCAGCTAAGGATCTTAAAGTTATATGCATAAATCTAGGTATAACATTGAAAAATTCAGAAATCTTCCCCAGCTGACTACCTAAAAGACCTATTTTACTATGCAAATGAATAACATTGTAAAATATAAGATATTGAAATATGCTCTTACATCTGTTTCTTCCCAATCTCAGTGGAGCATGACAGGAAGTCCTTCCCTGTACGGCGTCACCACAGGGAGTTCCACTTCAACCTGTCACAGATCCCTGAGGGGGGCGCCGTCACCGCTGCAGAATTCCGCATCTACAAGGACTTTGTCCACGAGCACTTTGAGAACGAGACCTTCCGTGTCAGAATCTACCAGGTGCTGCAGGAGCACTCAAACAGGCAAGACCTCCTAGAAACCAAAAAATGCCCCTTTGAAGATTTTCTGTTTTCTTCTTCTTAACAAACAACCTCTCCTATTTTTCCATTTGATTTGGTGTTTTTATAAGATGCACCATAATTTACTAAAAACATGAAAATTTGGAAATTGTCGACATGTTCATAGACATCCTTCTCATCCTTGTTACCTTTCCCATCATTTCCCATCATTCCCATCATTTCCATCATTCTGAATCTTCACTTATTGGCAAAGGCTTCTCCCTAGAAGAAACCTTGTGCTCCATTTTCCCTTCTTTATCATCAATAAAAATCTGAGGCCCTCAGCAACATGACCCCCCCCCCCTTTCAGCAACATGACCCCCCCGCCCCCCCCTCAGCAACATGTCACCAGATGTTTTGCCCTCAGATGCCTCTTCCTTCATTGAGAAATCTCCCCCGATTTCCTAACACACACATTCCACCCCCAATCAGATACCTAATAGCCTGACCCCTTACAGCCTGCCATTCGTAGCTCTCATCCCGATTCCCTGTTTTTACCTCATCCAGAGAGCCAGAATTACTGCTGCTGGACTCACGAGTCACCTTTGCTGCAGAAGAAGGCTGGCTGGTGTTTGACATTACTGCCACCAGTAAGCACTGGGCTCTCCACCCAGGATGCGACCTGGTCCTGCAGCTGGCCCTGGAAAGCATGGATGGTGAGGAGGGGTCTGTGGGAAAATTTTGCACTTTCCCGCAAATGTGGAAGATAAAGCAGCAAGAATATACTTTAACCCATTCAAATTACTTGCATTTATGTATGAAGTCATCCAAGTTACAATGATAACAACAAACATAATCTGTTTTAGCTAATAAAACAAATTATTGTATTCTTCTTGTACATATTGAACACAGCATTAAAATATGTAGTGAACACTGCCCTAGAATAATGACTTCATCAAATCCAGGCCAGAGTGTGAACCCCAAGTTGGCCGGGCTGGTGGGCCACAGTGGACCCCAAAACAAACAAGCCTTTATGGTGGCCTTCTTCAAAGCTGCCCAGAGCCGACCACGCAGAGCCCGGTCTGCTGGCCCCAAGCAGCGGGGCTCTGGCCGGCCCAAGGTTTCCAAGAACCAGGAGGCACCGAGAGGCATCAGCACTGCAGGTATCATGGGGCTGTGGGATTGGTGTGGAGAGGGAAAAGGAGCAGGCAGTGACGTGGGACGGTGGCATGCTCTAAAATGCTCCTTGGAGGAGACAGTACATGTGAGACGACCATGTTGAGGTGAACAGTCCCAGCAAGCGACTGTTCGGGTACGAAAAGCAGAGCATTGGCAGCCAATCAAAGCGGCCATGACTCAGTGGGTGGAAGGGCCAGCTGGCCTTTGCTAATCATCTGGGCTCGCCTCTCCAGCTGTACACTGTGACTTGCTGACTCGCGCATCTCAGATTGTTTTGACTCCCCTCATCTCTGCAGGAAACAGCAGCACAGACCAGAAACAGGGCTGCAAGAAGCATGAGCTCTTTGTCAGCTTCAGGGACCTGGGCTGGCAGGTATGGCCTGGGACTCCCCTTTGCATCTTCCCACCTGCATTATCCCTCACGCTCTTCCTCTCCATATTTATTACCCCATTCCTTCTGTTTTTATCTAACTTCCTTGTCTTTTTATTAAACAAAATAAACCTGGTAAGAGCCTTTGAATCAAAAGGTCTCTAAAGGCCATCCCAAACCACTCTATATCCCTAAGTGACAGCTTAACAAAGAAAGCTTAACAGAGTTTGCAGAGCTCTAAAGAATATTATAACAAATCTATTTAAATGGCCATATACATTCAAATAATTACATAGAGTAGAATTTAAAGGATGATGATTGACAATGCAGGAATAACAATGTCCTTAATGCAACAGTAGCTGATAATCAGTTGATTGAGAGTCATGTGACCCGTGGTCTCTCTTCCAGGATTGGATCATCGCGCCAGAGGGCTACGCTGCCTACTACTGCGATGGCGAGTGTGCCTTTCCCCTCAACTCATACATGAACGCCACCAATCATGCCATTGTGCAGACGCTGGTAAGCCTCCGTGGTTGGGCAAGAAGCTGAAGCTGTTGTTTATGTGGATTTTACTGTCAATATGCACAGTAGCCATTTTTTGTGGATAGATATATGCTGAGGCAACTGTGGTTTCACCCCAAGTCACATGATATTGATAGGAATGTGTGATTATTATATAGACTTTGACTTTTGGCTAGTCATCCATTCTATATATCTTTCTTTGAATATGTTACTCAAATTAAATGTTCTTCCCCCTCTGAATTGTGATATTTTTAGTCTTTTTTATTTCTTGTCTTCCAACCAAGGGTTTGTTAGCCATTCCCTCTCCTTGTGAGCCACTATTTCCACTCGCACACATGCTCACCAATCAATGTCTTTCTTTGTAGGTCCACTTTGTAAACCCAGAGACGGTGCCCAGGCCCTGCTGTGCCCCTACTCAGCTGCATGCCATATCTGTTCTCTATTTCGACGACAGCTCCAACGTCATTCTGAAGAAGTATCGCAACATGGTGGTCAGAGCTTGCGGCTGCCATTGACAGAACTGCCGGTTAGCTCCTGATAGTACCGTGATTCAGTGGGACAGGTTAGGGACACAAAGAGAGCAGACTTCCTCCCAGTGGTGGATCATAGACTCAAAGAGCCCTTACCCACGATTCACAGGATGTCAGACAGTTACCTGCAGTCTTCTTGCCCACAAGGTGGTTGGACAGTCGATATTTGTGGGGCGGGCAGTGTGGATGCACCAATAAATGGACAACACTTGAAGATCACTCAGATGCATGGGACCTGAACGTGTCATGTGACTGTTGATGACAGGCACCCCATTTGATGGTTCAGGATCATGAAGTGGGGAATTATTATTATTATTATTATTATTAGGGTGGCCTGGTGGTTAGAGGCATTGTTTTATAGGAGTGAGCTTACTGTATTAAGTAAATCTTGCTCCTTAAAAACTGTAAATGCATCAACATGAAATTTGTTAGCTCTATAAGCCACTTTGGATGAAAGGATCTTCTATCCAAATGAAGGATAAAAGGACTTTGATTTGCTAGTTTTAAATTTACCTGAATGTTTTAAAAGAGCAGAGCTACCTAATGGAGTGTATATGATGTTTGCATCCTTTTCAGATATTTCATGAAATGAAATTTCATTTTTGGGGAAAAAGCAACATGGCGGCCAGTCAGTGTTGACAGCTGCAGTTGACAGCATATGCTCAGTGTGTCCAGTTTTTTCCCTCCTAAAAGCTCATACCTGGCATATGCGTTCGATCATAAATCTGATTTAAACTGACTGCCTTTTGACTCTGCTCTGTGCTGTGAAGCAGTATTTCCAAGGTATGCTTACAAACTACACACAGAAACAGTTTAGCTAAGTTTGTCATCAGCATTTAAATTTTGTGTCAATTTCAACATAAAGGGTGATTAATTGTTTGCTAAACAACAAGTAATGTATGTTCATGCTCAGCTTATGTTTTCCTTCTACTTACTTTCTCAAAGTAGCATCAATGCAAAGGTACTTATCTTGATTGGTTGATCTGGGAATTGGCCTGACTGCTACCTGCTAGTCTGTCTTTTTCGCTGACTGGACAATACTTCAGTACAAGCTATCGCCTTTGTTTACGTTGAGTCAGGAGCTTTACTTGCATTTGAGATTCTTTTTGAATGCGCATCAGAGTTTATTATTCTAACAAAACACGCATGCAAGCAGTATGTTAAATTAATGCTAAATGTATGCCTTTGAAAGCTTCCCCTTCATGACAGACTTCCTAGCTTCCAAGACATAACCAGGCTGGGGAACATTACACTGACCCTGATGTCATCTCAAACTGCTTTAGTAAGCGACCTGGTTCTGACAAAAAGAAATCGGCTTTCTGGACGTGGCTTCTTTCCATTCCTGTGATCCATTAAAGTGAGGAACACCACATATACAGAACTAAAGATGTGGGATGTTTTTATGGTTTTGGTTGAAATTTATTATTTACACATTTCATATATAGTTGTGAGGAGGTAACATTATTCGCTAGGAAAAATATTTCTTGTGGAATGTGAAATGTTTCTCGTGGAATGTGAGAACTGTCACCCAGGCGGAACGTTTGCTGTGTTTAGCTTGGCTTTCTTGGCTCTGATATCACTGTCGCATTAGCAGGGAAAAAACAAATAGTAGTTAATGGGTTTAAATTTTCTGTCCTGATGATTCATCTTCAGGATTCCTGTAAAATCCGCAGGTGGCTAAACCTTGACAGCAGCATCTTCTCCTGTTTCTGCCTTTCACTGCCGGATGGTAGTGTGGCTCCGCTTCGGTTGGGGAGCTCGAGGCGCAGAAGTGCCTGGAGCCACACGCGGAAGCAAAGTACAGGGCAGTAAGAAAGACGAGCTCGGCCGGCCCGCCCCACCCCGCCCAGCGGGAGCCAATCCAAAGATGTACTCAGAGGCAGGTGGGGGCGGAAGTGAGGGACAAGGACGAGCTTTTACTGTTACTCAAGCAGCTCCTTTCAGCAATCTGTGGGCTGCAACCTGTTTCGGATTAGCAGACCATGCCACCTACAGGTTCAGACTTAAAACATATGCGGCTTCTGGGGGCTCTGATCTGAGTGTGCATGGGGCGCAGGGTCCTTATTTTCTTCTATCACTTGCATTTAATAGACTGTTGCCTGCGTCAATGGTTTGGTGCCCACCAGCTTAAGGCAAGCTTGTAATATAAGTTGTTTTCACACATGAATTCTGGACTTTGTCCAGGGAATCAGGTCCGGACATGTTCGGAGTTGCCCTTTCGCACATGTGGCACACAAACGGAGATCCATGTTAGACGTGTTCACACCTACTAGAAATACTACAGTTCATTTAGATGAGGGGCGGAGCTTGGGTAGAGCATGCCAGAGGCAGGAAATGATGAAAAAGCATGCTGTAGAAATGGCAATGTTTCGTTTACAGCACGTGGAAGATGTTTGCTGTTCGCCTCCAGTTTACTTCAGATTACACCGTGGTCATGTAGCCAGTTGTATTTAGATCAGACAAAAGTGAGTCTCTTGCCATTGAATCTGTCAAGTAATTTCTGTGTCAGCCCTTACTGACAGAATTTTCTGGCGGTTTGTATTCTTCTGTTTTCATGCCAGTTGCATGATAAAGATCTTATCTTATCTTATCATCACGTGGTGAATAACCCAGGATTCTCCCTGCTCCATTGATACATGGGGGGGAGTTGGAAATGACCTGGACTTCATTCTAAGGAGTTAGCAGGGTTAACGTCCAATACAAGTAATTCATACATTTATATCCACACATACAGCTACTCTGGGTAATGTTTAAAAAAGTTCAGGATGGCAGTGCATGTCTGAAAGGGGCTTTACAATTGACTGTAACAGAAAGTGAATGTCACTGGTTTCTCATAAAAACAAGAACACTGATAATAATAGCTTCATGCAGTAGACTGTGTCTAACATCAACAGCCCTCTCAGTTTCTATCCAGCAATGGAATCAGGCTGGAAGCTACATGCTTGAAGCGGGAGATTATTTCACCACTGGGCCCCAAATTGCTCCAGGGACACATTTTGTATAAAAGAATTGTCTCCTCCATAAGATAATGTAAGTATATAGTTGATGTCAGCTGTTAGGTCCTCAGCACATCGCAAAGTGTGTGTTTGTTGGTGTGGTCTCTATTGTGGTTACTATTGCACCTGCATTTCAAAGTGAGTGTTATGGCTAACAACACCCCCCCCCCCCCACTTTCTAATACTTCTGCTGCAATCGCCATCCGCCTTGACACTACACAAACCACCCCCATTCATTCCGCAGAAGACACCAGCCTTGTATTTGTCATCGCACTTGTCTTACCTTTCCTTTTGCCACTCGTACCATATTGATAATATTTTCATTGGTGATTGCATTTGTTGTCAGTCTACGTGTCCCTGTCTCCTGCTTGTTATATAGGTGGAGGTAAGGGAGAGGTAAGGTACCTCTTGTGCTTTCCAGTCCTGTGTTTCCCAGTCCAGTCATTAACATCAACCCTCCTGTTGTCTGTACCCATCCCAGAGACTTCCTGTTTTGACCCCACACAGTCCTGTTTGTTTCCCTGCTCCCGTTTTGACAATAAAGTCCCTTTTGTTCTCCCTCCGCCTGCTCCAGAGTCCTTCATTCCTCGTGTTGTGAGACAAACTGCACTCAAATCAGATTTCTTGTAAAACTGAATCTAGATCGCCTAGGGGAAAATAAAAATTGGTGGTGCCTAACCGTCAAAAGTAAGCAAACACGCAAACATATTTCCATTCTGAGCACACTGAAGTGGAATGCCTATGCAGAACTTGAATTTTTCCTAGCGATCTCCACACCACTGGACTTCCTTCTACAGATTCCCATCTCACCTTTAATGAAATGTATGAGCCCACAGTAACACCTTTGCTCTCATTTTGCTATGACCCCTAATAATGAGCATGGGCGTAAATCACGGAGGGTCGGAGTAGACATGCCCCCCCCCCATCCGAGGGTTGTCCCCCCCAAAAAAAATTATAAAAAAACAATCGCACTCTCTATTGTGAAAAATATATATATGTATGCCTAAAATAATTAATTTAAATTAAATAATTTTAAGTAAATTTTTAAACCTTTCTTAATTCCTTGTTTTTTATTGTTGTGATTATTTTTAATGATAGTTTTACTTTATGTAAAGCACTTTGAATGACCATTATGTATGAAATGTGCTACAGTATAAATGAACTTGCCTTGCCTTGCAGTGTCATAG
>JAODUD010000127.1:12257903-12283317 GCA_026784285.1 Stomatorhinus walkeri
GGTTGTCATACTTAGCGTTAGCATTTTTCCCTTTGAAATGAATGAGCGGTCCCCATAAGGATATGTTTACCCTACATATGCGCGTGTGTGTGTGTGTGTTTGTGCGTGTGTGTGTGTGTGCATGAGCCAAGAACCTAATAAAAACAGAGAGACTCATTAGGATGTTTTTTGTTAAAGTGCCACAGAGCATCTTAAATACAATTCTTCATACTGCGCTTGCAACCTTTAAAAAGTTAACAAAAACCTCAAAAGACTGTCATTTTGTAAATGAATTTCATCTGCACAAGGCTGTTTCCCACTGCTTATGTCAAATACAAAAACATGAAATGTAGATTACAAACACTTTCAAGAATTCCCTGCTGGACACAGTAAAGTTTATCTGATCTTATTATGCGACGGCTCTCTTTGTCAGTCTTCACATGAATGCGGAAAATGCACATAATAATTATCAACACAAGTTCATTTTATTTATTGTTCAGGTTATATTACTAAACATTAAAACTGTCAAAAGTTATGTATGTCCTTACACGTAAAAGGGAACAACATTCACTTTTTTCATTGAGTAAAGGGAACCAGATGCATGCATGTAAGGCAAAAGAATGTAATGTTGTTAACCGGAGGGCAGTGGATGTAAATCCAATAAATCAGCCAAGGCAGGTGGTCTAAACCATTGGGCTAGAAAAGAAAACACAGAATTAGCCGTAATAATTTCCTGGCTGCCTACTCAATTCCTAGTGCCAGAACAAAGATTTTTCTAATGTCCCTTGTAATTCTGCCAAAGAAAAACTGACCATCCTGGTTAACTATTAGCTTTTGTGTTTAAACCAAGAGTCGTATACATTTATGCATGCTCTCCTTGCGTAAGCATGCTTGTCCTGTGAGTAATCCAAAAACATGCAGTTAGGCAAATTGGTGCCTCTGCGTTGCCCTTAGTGTGTGGCTGTGCTTGAGAACATACCCTGTGATACACAGACATCCTGCTTAGGGTGACCTTGGGTTGCTGCCATTGGATCCTTTGCAACAGATGGATGTAAATCTTCATCCTTAATGCCACCCGCTGTCTTTCTGAGCACGCCGTCTTATTGAGCTCTGCTCTTTCCTGCAGGTGGAGCCGCTGTTTGCCAAGAAGCTCCTGGCCGGCGTGCAACTGCAGAGCTCAGGGGTGGAGGTGACCCGTGGTCTACAGGAGCTTAAGAGCTGCGTGGACGGCAGCCTGCAGTGAAGCTGCTGACATGGCAGCTGACCCACCTGATGAGTGCAGGTCCTGACAGCCTCAGAAACCTCACCTACTCTTCATCTCACGTCCCAGATGAAAAGTTGTTCCTAGAGTATCAACTAATTAATGCCAACTTCTGTCAGCTACCCAGGTATACGTCTTATTTGCAATGCATAAAACCATACTATCACAGCACTTTGGGAGTAATTGTGATGTGGTTTTCCAGCACCAACTGGGCACAGATATACCATATTTCCTACTTTTTCTGTTCAATTTAGAGTTCCAGAATTATAGTTAAAAACTACCTGGGTTATAGCTCAGCTACAATATCTCCATTCAGTGTACACTTCTGAGTCTGCTGGATAAGATCAAGAAACGATTAATTTTAGTTTGGGATATTCAACTGTGAATTTATTTTATAATTACATCAATGTAAATATGAATGCATTAGTACAAATTATTTTTATACAGTGTGACAATATAAATGAGTGTAATAATTATGAAATTTCGGCATTATATATATTTTACCGAGCTTTGATCTCTCATGCAGATGTCTTTCCGATTAAGGATTGTGTAATCTTCACTTCAAATAATAACTAATAAACATTGTATTCTTATATCTTATTATCTTATATCTGTGCAGTCCAAAATGAGGTAGCAGCCACAAATCAACACCCTAAAGCCCCACAGCAATGTCATACTGGCTTAGCTTGGTAAATGGACTGCATTTATATAGCACTTTATTCCAAAGTGCTTTACATTATGCCTCTCATTCACCCATTCATACACCGGTAGCAGAGGCTGCCATGCAAGGTGCCAACCTGCATACCAGGAGCAATTGGGGATTCAGTGTCTTGTTCAAGGACACTTTGATGGGGTCAGGAGGAACCAGGGCTCGAACCTGCAACCCTACAGTTGCTAAACAATAGTGCTACCTCCTGCGCCACCATCTTCCCCATCTTCTCACTCTAGTCAAGCTGATTACTCTATAATAACGCCTTGTTTTTAAAACTCTAGTGTTACGTCCATTAAATGCTATATTTCGCAAAAAAAGACAAGAATGAAAACGATAACTGCCATATTTGAGATTTCAGATGAATAATTATCTATATTTACAATACTGTATCACCATAGGTTTAAATGCAGTTGTCTCTAACATCTGTGTCCTATGCAGCGCATGCTAACGAGTTAATGAGTTGGTAAGCAGTTCTTCCAAGAAAACAGTTTTTACTGACAACGCATATGATTGATTTAATAAACTGGAAATCACATTTGAAAGTTGAATTAATTTTTCTGGGTCTCGAATCCGAAACTCCAAAAAGTATCCAAAGAGCCCAAAAGTCCAAAGAGATGTGATAACCGCTACACAATAAAACCAGTGACTGTCGTTTGGGTGATTGAAATATAATTAAGTGTATTTCGTAAATAATAGAGCATTTGCGGTGTTCAGTATCCAATGTGTAAGGTAATTAAATTTCAGTTCCGTTTCACAGTTGTACGTGTGAAAAGACTTCCCCCTTGTGGTCCAAGTAATGTATTACCAACATTATCATAATGAAAAAGGTAAAACGTACAAGCAAATGCCTTTTCAATTCACTTTCGGATGCTATCGCATCCACCCATCCATGCGTCCTTCCATCCATCCATGCATCTTTTAGCCACTTAGTCAGGGTTATGGTCGAAATCTGGAGCCTATTCCGGATAGCATCCGTAAAGTCATGTCCACTTATGTATTTGTTTTTGAATAATTCTGATATAACCTTATGCTTCTTCATTTTTTATAGCGTCGAAGCCTGCTCACATCACAATACACTAAATGTTGTGATGTGGCTAATGCTACTGAATACGTAACATTAAATACCAGTCTAAAAATGCAAACATTGATTGGTAGATATCAAATCGCAACATTCAGCGAGGAATCAGTACCTCTTTAAAGCAATCATTTTGTTAAAAGAAAAACACTGATATAATTCGGGCCTTCATTAATAAGGTTTTATCGGTTTGCATTAAATTATTAGTAGGTGATTATTTTTCTTGATTGTTCATTATTACATTATTAATGATGCTCCAAAAGTTTCCTGGGCACGTGTCGGGTCCCAGCCTCCGGTTCTGCGGTCGACACACTTAGAACCACAATGATAAATTCCTGGGAATTTTCAGACGCCAATTGCAGGGCTCGAAGGGGGGCCATGCGACCCTGGTGCAGACAAACTCCGCACACACAGCAAAGTCTACGCGGCATGTAATGTGAAGTCCGAGGTCTTACTTTTAGTGTTACTACTGTTGACTAGGTAGAGTATTGAAAACTGATACACGTCTGGTATTTAAAAGTTTATTTATTTCGAACACAGTTACACAGTTCCATTGTTTAAAAATATACAATTTCATTTTTCAAATGAAAAATAGCATTTTCCCAGTGCACATTACTAAAAAGTTCTTTCGAGTCCACTGGGAACTCCCATCCCTGAATTCCACGCTTATTTCCCTTGATCCACGCGAGCGCAAAACGGCTCATTAAAGTAGCGACTGAGCATTGAACCTGGAACGGCACCGTAGCTGAGGCTAACCGCGCATCAGCCAATGCTACACTTTCATTAGAAGACAAAAGCGATCGCTTCTTCTTTCTCCTTTATGCGGAAGAGCATTAGGGCCACCATGAAAATATTATTTGAATTCTGACTTTAATGTCATTATTCTGAGTTTAGAAAAAAAGTCAGAATTCTGACATTAAAGTCAGAATTCAAATAATATTTTCATGGTGACCCTAATCCTCTTCCATACCGTTAGCTTCATTGTGGAAAATGGGAGAGGAAATATTGCGCATTATTACAACTGCGTTACGCACGCGACGATACCGCAGTATAAACTCATCTCAGCGCTTTTGGCTAAAAACAACTATAGTGACCATAAAAACAGTGATGTGAACATAAATAAATCACTTTTACATTTCTGTATGACTTCAGTAACATTTTTAATATAGATTACAAATATAGATCACATATCAAACACTTCATTGATACCTCTAACAGAGTAAATTTGATCCTAGAGGAACATCATTGCTGGCTGGCCTGTACCACTGCTGGCCTGTACCACTGCCGCCCCCTGTTTCTTCCTGTCATGTGCAAAGAGCTGCTTCCTTGGCAATACAACATGAAACATTCTAAGAACAGCGCCCTGCCTGCAGGCTTTAATCCTGAGTTTGCAGTGCGCTTCCGGCTTGCGTCGCCTTACCTGCACGCATAAACAGTGGTGGATCGACAGAGACAATCTAGTCCCATGCAAAGAGTGAGGGAAGTAGAGACAGATCTTTCATGCCCAGTGGCAGTGCTTGAGAGAAGGGCTTGTTGGAGATGAAATGTGAGATTAACTACTACTTCTTCCTGTGCTTTGAGTTCTGAGGCGAACCTACCAGAGACCTGTCCTCTCCAAAGACATCTGGGGCTGACCAGTGCCTTTTCCGGGGCCGTGGCGCACATCTGTCTGGGCTCAGGGGGCTCTTGGTGGGCTCTGCCGAGGACGGCGTCTTGGTCGGGGCAGGTGTGAGGGCGAAGCACACATCCCCAACAGCAAGCTGCCGGCAGCGGAGCCCATACAGACAGGCTGTTTTCTGAGGGTCACAAGAGGACCAGCCCCGTTCACATACGAAGAATGGATACTCCAGCAAGACTTCCAGTAACTCCTGGGGAAACACACACATACGCACCCCATCACAGTGTCCTTCAGAACACATATAGATGAGAATTAGGGTCATCTATAAAAAAAAATAGAAAAGATGCTACACAAATAGCCATTGGTACTTTTGCATGCACTGAAACGCTAACTGAAAACTCTTGTGAAAGTTTAAATTAAATGAAATACAACTGCACAGTTTGAACATTTTTTTCATGTTATGAACTGAAACTTGAATGCTAAATTATTTAAGCCAACACCTGAGGAGCACAAAAAAAAAACACATGATGTAGCCTGGTGATGTGAGGGCGTCGTCACAGTTTACCTGAGTCAGGTGGTCGGTTAGGTGGACCTGCAGATGCATGTACCCTGGAGTCACACTGGGGCTGATGCCCAGCACTGTGCAGGAGCTCAGGCACAGCCCAGGTCTCGGGCTCCCCGACAACAGGAAGTCCTCTGTCTGCAGTTCCTCCACCCTCTTCAGTCTCCCACCACTTAGTTCCACAAGAGAACCACCTGCAAAGGGGGATGGGGCCTTGGATAGGTGCAGCTCCCCGCTAGCATCCCTGGGTTTGCACCATTGCTTTGTTTCTTGCCCGTCTCCAGCCTTGGCCAGCTGCAAGTGCTCATCTTGAAGGTCCTGAGGATGGACAGCAGGGGATAGTCCTGCAAGTCTATGTGGTGCTATGACTTGGGGGCTTGGCTCAGCAGCCTTCTGGGGTGGCATTTGTGATACATGCATCAGCCTACGGGAGTTATGATTGTCTTCAGCAGTAATGGGTTCCCTTCTAAGGGAGGCAGTGCTGAACTGTGCCTGGGGGTCCTTGTCATGTTGCGAAGAAGATGAGTCTTGGAGGCTTGTTGTGGGGCAATCCCTAGCTGGCCCACCTTGGTTGATGAGAAGTGCCCTCTCACTGTTAGCCAGAGAGCCCAGCTGGCCTGCTTTGCATGGATGATGGACCTCACTCCAAGCTTCCCTCCAGGGGAAACCATTGGGCCTCCACTCTGAAAAGTATTTCCCACTATTTAAAGGGAGGACCCTGAGAGGTGATGTCACCCTATGGTCTGAGTGAGCAAAAGAATCACTGAAAGGGTATTCCATGCTGTGGGAGGCGGAGCCTGTCAGAGGGCGTGCTGCTGGAGCATGAGGCCACCTGGGCTGTGGCTGACTGGGATGGATCGGGTGCCTGGTCCCAGAATACTGCTCTCTCCATGAAGACAAGCCATCTTGGTCAAAGGGAAAGGGGTTTGGTGCCATCGTGGGACAAGACATGTACCAGGGTACTGGGAAGTTGGTTGGTGTCAGGGGAGGGGCCGGGGGAAGGTATTCAGCATAGGATCCGGGCTGCCTGCCGGGTTTCCCCCTGATGGGTGCACTGTAGGGTGCAGGCACCTTGAAGCAGTGGTCGGTGGAGCTGGCCTCTGCCAGCCTCTCCCTGGGTTCCCTCTTCTTTGGAGGGAGGCGCTCTGTACCTGGGCTGGGAGGGCGGTTCATCTGTGCACCCCGGGGGAGGGACTGTGGACACTTAGGTCACATGTGCTTCCTGGAAGCATGGATGCAGAAGGGTGACTCTTATCTGCCGTGACATCGTGAAAGAAAGGTCATTGGCCGCTTTCCTCTGAATACGAAGTCACTCGCTGAAAAAGAGGGAGTAATAGAGCACATATAAACATAAAAGGTAACCATCCATAAATGTAGCATAAATAATTCAGTATCTGTGTAGGGTTAAGAGGTTTAGGACGTCTTCACTCTGCAGGTTGAATGGTAACCTTTAGCATTATCACCCACTGATCGTTCATAACCCTTAGCCACATGTAGATTCATTAAGCTTTGTTGCATTCCTCCATTGTTATCACGGTTTCTCTGTTTACTTTCTCTTGTCACCTATCAGGAGAATTGCTGTATAACTAGTCGTATGCCAGATGAAGGCCAAGATTGGAGCTTCCTGAATCAAACAGGACCCATCAAGCTGCAGATAGTTTCTGAACCCCAATCTGGCCTCAAAATATTACTTCCCACCTCCCATATCTAAAAAGCCTCCTAAGGTTGATGATCTGACAAGTGTATTGAAGTCAGTGCATCTCAAGCACCTGTTCCCTCTTATTCAGAGACAAGCCAGCCCAAGCCTCTCCAAGTTTTATTGTGCTGCTTGTCATGGGTGCAAAGAGATGCAAAGGAAATTCAGATCATACGGTGTATTCTGTACACCTTGCAATGGTGTTATTTTCTGCCAGAACAGAACTATATAAATAAAGTGTGAAAAAATGTATCTGATGCATGGTGCAAGTGTAAATGTATGTAGATGCATATAGAAAGTGGATTATACTGTCAACATGCAGATGTATGATGTGGATTTTGACTTATAGTTCATATAGTTTTTTACCCACCCACCTACTCCCAGTTCCCAGTTAAATTGGAGTGCAGATCAGTGACTTGCTATTAAGCAAACGAAAGAATATCACCCATAAAAGCAGTTCGATTTTAAAAAGTGTCTCATATTTAGGAAAATAAGCAAGAGCAGAGTACTATCCAAGTGACAAGCCAATATAGTGATCCTACATGCTGCCTCTGCTGCTTGAGACTATAGGGTCTCCTCTATCATACCTCTGCTGCTTGAGACTATAGGGTCTCCTCTATCATACCTCTGCTGCTTGAGACTATAGGGTCTCCTCTGTCATACCTCTGCTACTTGAGACTATAGGGTCTCCTCTATCATACCTCTGCTGCTTGAGACTATAGGGTCTCCTCTATCATACCTCTGCTGCTTGAGATTCTAAGTGTTGCAGGTATTTTGTGTTTGAAGGTACTGTACCTGCTTGGTAGGATGTGGATTTCCCCATTAGGGCATCGCAACCTAGGAAGAGATGCAACACGGTGTAAACAGCTACAGCTGAATTACTTTGGAGTAAAACCTGTTCATCGGGTTGCATTTGCTGCATAGGTGTGGCCCAAAAACATTGGTGTAAGCTGTTCTTAGAAACTTCAAGCAACATGAATGAAAACTAACACAAAACAGCCATAAGTCCTTGAACAAATGCAGTGTTGCGAAGATAATTAGTGCCTGTGTTTTATCTGTGAATACCAGGCACTTCCTAAAATAATTACAGTTTGGTATCTTTCCCAGGAACACTGTAGTGGGAGTCCATGACCTTCCCAACCTCTTCCTCATTAATCCGAAGGTGGTATCACAAAATCTTTGCCAAAAGAAATGTTTGAACTGCCAATATTTATTCACACTTCGGAAAGTCTTCAAATCCCTGTAATCCACAGACTGAATAATACACTTGACCGCACAATACTTGGCACCTAAGAATAATTCCCAGCAGCGATGTTGCTAAATTATACCTTTTGACAAAAGGGAGTTAGATTCTAAACAAGTTCTGGCATGAGGTCGTCAGTCACTAAGCCCTGAAGTGCTACACTACCTGTGAATCATTTGCGAATGCAATGGCACTGTGCCAGGAGCAGACAGGACACTGACAGTGTGACAGAGTTACCTGACATAATTGCAAATGTTTCCACAGTAAATCTAAATGGAAAGGCTCTTTGAATCAATGACACTGGATAGTAATATTAACATCAGTACAGCGACATATGTAACTAGTTTATACAATACTCGTAGGATATGTAATGACTGGTTATGACAAGTTTATAGGTTCAAGTTCCAGGAAAGTAATGTTGTGTTCTTGAGTAAAACACTCACCATAAATTATTCCAGTAACAGTTATACAAACAAAGAGGATTACCTGTGCAAAATGTTTTGGATAAATAAACACATAATAAACTATGTCACTCAGCATTAGTTTGTGGCTGTGCAGGTTAGGATTCTATGCCCATGATCAAGATGACGCCAGTTCTAATCCCATGGTTAGCAGAGTGATGTAACCATTGTGCCCTTGAATAAGGCTTGTAACCCTCCTTGCTCCAGGTATTGGCTGGTCCTACTTTCTCACTTTTACGCATTTCCTGAATCAATGAATGTAAGCATAGCTGATGAAAGAGCTCAGTACTACAGTGCCTGTCACTGGACATTTCATTCATCCCAGTTAATAAGTTCACCTGTTTAGAACTGGGCATGTTTTGTACTGAATTATTAGTTTTAAATGAGGGACACACTTAAATGTCATCTTGGAATGTGTTCCAGCAAAATCTTAACACCACTGCACTGCAGGATGCTTCTCTTTTTCATTAGTATGATTTTGTTTCAACATATATTAGTTTTGAACTGCACTTAAATCACTTAATCGCGATTAGTTTGAAAGAGCGGCACTGTGTTTACAACAAACAATAACAGCAAGTTAATGAAAGTTAATGCATGTAATTCACATGTACAACATCATCTTTTGTGTTTAAGTTTAGTTTTGTAAATTCATATTGTTTATATATATATATAAAGCACTTTAGGAAAGACACTGACGCAAGACCTGTGCAGTTGCAGTCTGTTATACGAGACAAAGGTCATGGGTTCCTTCACTGGTGCGGAAACACAAAACTACTCACAGATCCCGAATCTCTACGCACTGCATTAAAAAAGAGGAAATGCCATTCAATACAGGAGCTACAGCATTAAATTACCAACTTTAAAAGGAGGGTAGACATAGAATTACCTTCACCATTGCCTCGCAAACACAACATACTCGAGAATATGTTCGAATAATACACGTATCTCTAAAAAGTTGCAAGGTTACCGACTAACCCATTGGCTCTCTGAAGCTTTTCGCTTCTCAGCGCATTTGCGATGTCAAATCTGTCAAGAATCTGCTGCTCATTGCAAGTACACAAGTACCCATGTGTATGTACACGCATACACAAACACACACACAGCCACACGCTCGTGCACACACCAAAACGAGCTCGCAGTCACGGTATCAAGAGCAGGGTTGCTGCTGACTCAAACCAAAACTGCCCCTCGAACCGCACATACTCGGACGTGTTTATTCTGCAACTTAATTTCATGCAGCCAGCAAATGTAATACATGACTTTTAAACAGCCGTATCAATGCTAGTCATATGAATAATATAAATCGCTGTTTTTTTACGCAAACAAAAAAGCGATCGCTAAATATGCTTATGTTATGTTGTATGTTTATATTTTTGTATTGTATCTAATGCCAAAACACGTAGCACCCTACTTACAGAAAATAGTATGTACTGCAAGTTTATCAAAGTTTAATTAAAGTAGACATATCGAGCCCCAGCTGCTGAATATAACCACTATTGCATAAAGTTGTCAGTGATACTCAGTGTTCAGCTGCTAAACTGTCATACCAGGCAAAGCGAGCTAATGTCAGTGAAGAACACAGTCTAGATGGCAAATAAAAGGTTCATTATTATGGGGGCGATTCACTGCTCTTCCCTGTGATTTTCAACATGCACATTTTAATCTATACATACTTAATATATATGTGATGCTTGGATTATTTTTTAAAGTACAGCATTTAGAGATTGTCATTGCGCATCGGGACTCTGTATATAAGACACATAGCACCCAAAAATTTATTTTTAATTTGGCTCTCTTACTGTCAGTTTGACGTTCAAACCAGATATGTGCTCTATAAAAGATACTACATACTACTACAGTAGACACAGCACAACAACTCTATCTACTGAGAAATGGCCCCCTCTCCAGGTGAAAGATTAAGTCGTTACAGAATAGTGCTCCAGGTTCATGAATGGAAAAAAGGATTTGCTTTCGTTTAAATGTTCAGCTGAAATGTTATCCAGTCTGTGTTATTCTGTGCTTTCCCCCTGATTACTGAAGCGCACCATGATGAGGTTCCAGACTCAGTACATAAAAATGCAGGGTAATTATTAATTGGCTGTAAGTTTCATCATCATCCACGAGGTGTTCAGACATCATTCCCATGGGAAACTGAATTAAAGGCAACAAAAGGGGGTTTTAAGCTTTTAATGCTGCTAATTCCATAACCAACGCCTCACGCCACCCTGCCTCACTCCACTCAGTCTCACCGTAACCACACCCTACCCCTTAATCACCCTGGAGGAAGATACTAACAGTCTTACACAACAGTCGGGGTCTGCACTCTGGCCCTGGGGTATACATAGGTGAGAAATGCTCACTAAAGCTGGATTCCAGGTGCTGTTAAAAGTGTGACCTACTTTGCACCCTTGACTGCTTTAAATTTGTTTGGCTTCTTGCACGAACTTCGACCACCAGGCCTACAGAGAACGAAAAGCTGCAGTCTGCTGGTCTTCAGGTGGAACCCGGCCACCAGTGTCCCATAGGTATTAAAGCTGCCTAATGGTGATCCAGTCAAGCAGCCCAAGATGAATGAAAGCCATGTTTATTTAACATAGCAGCCCGCCAGTTTGCCGTCATGTAGCTACTGAGCTAAAGAGTGAGTGCGATTTTCCAAATGTTTCCTTTGAGTTCACAGCCTGGTCCTGGGTGTTCAGCTTTAATTTCCACCATGCACGTTGCATACTCACACACATACACACATAAAAATTCATCTGAAAAATTATTCAGTGGTCTTCCTTGTGTACAAAGCGAGCTCTTGGCTTTCTCTGCCACGTGCTATGCGGTCTCTGTCTCTTCTGTGGCCCCATGCATAAGGTCAGAGAGGTCACTGGAATGCTTGTCCACCGACGTGCCCATGTTCACCTCCCTGGCATTCCAAAGATGTTAGTCCATTTGAGGGCCATGGGCCCTGCAACAGAAGGTGCTACCAGTAACACGTTACCCGAGAGCATGTTGCTCCACCCTAGTTAAGTTATAGTTAGAATGACATCACATTTGGGTCATATTACTGTAACATTTGATGTGTCTATGTGAAAACACTGGAAAACAGTTCACCAACACAAAGGCCTTGACTTCCAACCATAAGATTCTACTGAAGCTTCAAACATGTGCCAAGGCTAATTAAAAGGCTAAATTGTGTCTAGAGTGTGTAGCTCCCATTTGTATTTAAGCATCTTTATTGGTTACACTATTTAGGCGCTATGCTGGCCTTACGGAGAGAAATCGAGGCCTGAGAGTCAACAATACATCCTTTGACCATCAGCCTTTATCCCAAGAATATATCACATCCGTCTTGTAGAACACATTCATAGGTGGAAACTTCAAATCCAGAAAATACAAATCCAGACTAAGATTTTCAAACTGGCCTAGGCTCTCTGCAAATGCTCCACGGTTTCTTCTCCGAGTTTTGACCTGGAGGTAACAGAAGAAACCGGTACACAGAAGAAGCACGGAGCATAGTAGAGGATGTACAGCAAAGTTTACAGCACTATAAAACTGTCCGATTCACCGCTCAACTAAAGAACGCTTTTCCACCGCACCAAAAAAAGGTACCAAAAGTACGGTACTTCAATGTGTTTGTTTTCCACTGGCATAAAAACTGGTACTGGCACCAAATGGCATCACAACGCAAAGTGGGGTATTTTCTACTGAATTTGAGAAATGTAGTATATTATACTGTAGTATATTATAGTGCTGGATGATGTGCAATATTAATACGAACATCACATACTATGCACATCTAATCACTATTCAGCTAGATTAAGGTCAGGCTTTTTCTTTCCTTGAATTTGGCATGGGTATTATAGCACAGGGAGTTTAAATCTCGCCAAAACATTTCTTAACTCTGTCATAGGGAAAAAAACTTATCAAGTTTTGCAATTTCAATGATTATTTCTTTTCAAGTTTATATAGTACATGTATAAAAATAAAAAGTTTACCTCCGCTGCTTTTGCATGAGCTCTGCATGCGTTCTCTAAGACAATCATAATCATTTTCATCCTTGCTGTTTAAATTGCTCCTAGACGGGTTCATGAGGAATTTATGTTAAACTATTTTTTTGTTTCATAAGTACCCCAATATTTATTACAACAAAATTACATTGCGGTATTTGAAAATTTAAAATACCGTACTGTCATAGTGTATTATACAAAATACTTTATTATGCTATCCTGATCTTATCTGTTCTACCAACCAGATCTCAATTAAAACTTCTGTCACTTCATTTGATCTCACATCCATTACTATTAATTTTGTTATTATTTTACATCAGTGATGTAATAGGTGAACCGGAAAAGCCCAATACTGACAAGCTGAAAGGAGCCATATTACTACCTATCGTAGCACAGTCGGACATATTTCAGTCAATAAATCAATTCCCCTCCCGTACATGTATACTGGGACAAGGACAGTAGTCCGATTAAATGGCATAGTTGAGCCGTAAATTGCCTAAACCGTGCATGTAAACGTACTGAGTGACTGTGACACTTTGTACTCTACTTGGTTGGTTAAAACAAAATCTGGATTTGTACTTTCAGAACCCAACCTTTCCATCTCTGAATACTTTGTAGACCCGCCTGCTCAAACTCTGGGCTTGCATAAGCTAAACCTCCCTCCTCATTTCCCTGCCCGGGTCCCTACCTCTTCCCTCATGATCTTGTCATCGGTAGCTGTCGCTCTCATTGCCACAGCCTGGCTTTTGTTCCTGCTCAGGGAACACATAGCATCTACGTATTTTTGGTATGTGGCCCTGTGGGTTAGGCGGCTGTGCCTTTGAAGGGTTGCTGGTTTTAATCTCATAGCGTAAGGAGTGATAACTGTTGGGCTATTGAGTAGCCCCAAAAAAATGGATAAACAGCTCACCCTGTTCTCTGGCATGAAGCTTTGCTCTCTCACATATATCAGGCAGAGAGAGATATACTTTCAAATCCTGCCGACAGTATATTGCATAGAAGTCAGACCAATGACATCTGTTTACATCAGAGATTTATGGAAGTCACGGTTCATAGTCAGTTCCATAGATATTTTGGCTGTGTATACAGTTAGACACCTTACTTATAGGTAAATCAGCACAATCTGGAGATTGTCTCACTAAGTCACTTATACAAATGATCAGAAGGCTATAGCTGCTCGAATTGTAAGCTAATTGGAATTTTAAAAATCTGCCACAGAGTGCTAATGTCATAGACATTGTGAGCTTGGCCACAGTCACCCAGCCTGCAGGAGGAACCAGCCATTCTCATCAGGGACTGAGCCCCCCGCTGTCTTCCGCATCCCTACAAAAACCAGAAACACCCACTGACTCATTTACACATCATCCCAGCGTGCAACAGCAAGCTTCTGCAAAAATAAACCAGATAAAGGCACAGTGGATCCTCATCGAGTTTGGGGGGGCATTGTTATGGAAACGACCACCTTGGAGAAAGTGTCACCGTGCCAAGCCAAAGTCCCCAGCCAAAAAGCCACAGGGCTTGTCGTTGAGACCCCGCTGTGCCCATGTCCACCTCCCTGGCACCTCGGCGAGACGTGTCCTCAAACATCTCTTACAACAATATCACCAGTACAGAGCTGCTCGTTAAAATGTTCTCTCTAGGTTGTCTTCCATTTTACTACCACAAATATTTACGATTATTGTTTAGCAGACACTTTTTTCCAAAATGATGTACATTTGAGAAAGCCGGGTCAGACAGTGCCTGGCTACTGGGGTATAAGGGCCTCGCTCAGGGGCCCAATGCTGTGATCACTCTAACAGCCATGGGATTCAAACAGAACACTCTGTGACCAAGCGCACAAGTCCTGTCCCACACACTCACACACAGCCTCATCCAATACTTGCTCAATAATGCAGGAACAGAATGCCCCAGTGACAGCTTTACTAGCATTACCTAAAATCTTGCCAGAACATTTGCTTTCTAGGTGGCACGTGTGACTTCAGCCACCAGGAACGACAGGCATCGGCAGAACTGGGTGGTGTGCATCACACCTTTCATTGTGCTATCTCAATCACACCTTTCATTGTGCTATCTCAATCACACCTTTCATTGTTAAACCATACTACTTATTTGTACACTCTGTCAGTATACCCTTACCTCAAGTGACACGCACAGGTGACTGCATCCACACATTACTCATGTGTTCAACTACAGCTACAACCAGATCTCCAGCAACTGAAACTGCAGCCACTTTGACACATCGTTCAGCCATCTTGCAAGCATCACATAAATGCCATAGGTTTTATTGACTTTGAAACTTACAGCACTTACCATGATAAGTGATGCCCTTGCTTTAAGAGAGCGAAAATCAAGCTCAATCGATGTCACATGAAAGGACTCTGTGGTCACAGGACAAATAATGCTATCCAAAAAAGTGTTGTTAAATCCCGCCTTGTTTCATTATTACTCAGGATTGCTTACAAGGAGACGTTGGCTTGTTTGAGATTCTGTCAGACCAGAAGAATGCCAGCGTTCTCTATATCACATACAGCTATAAATAGGTATTTATACACAGCCGAAGGTGGATTCCCATTCAGCATGCAGTTTAAACTATAATAAATAAAATAGATCTAAAATAGACAGGCAGCTCAAAGGGACCTATGACCATGCAAAACAAGGAGTTAGAATGCAACAGACACCAGATATCTGCTGACCGTGGTCTCACAGCCAAGGACGACAGTGGGGGGGGGCAGCCTTGCTTGTTTGTTATGTTTTGACCGTGTCATTTTCATAAATTCCATGGAGTTTACCCTTGAGTGCAGAGCATGCAGATTAAAGGTTCACTTCCCCTTGATCTTGATATCACTAAAACTGTTGTTGTGGTGACGGCTTGTGAGCCGGCAGTGTGTGCAGAGCGGGAGAGGGCTCGGCTACATCCATCCTGTCAGAATGGAAACCGGCCCCTGGGATGTGGAGGTGGACAGGGGGGCGGTGCTGGCAGCCATCGCATGCTGCCGCTGATAGGCGATGTGCGAGCGCCTCACATTCACATCCCTATATCTGTACTTGTGAACGTCCTCATTCCTCTCCCTGCCTGATTACCACCTCCGCCTCTTCTCTGTCTCTTTTCCCTAGTTGTCCATGTTTCTGCCTACATCCACATCACCGTCAGTGTCCTTTTATGTTTTGCCACCTGCTGTGTACCCTGTCAGTGCTGTCAAGGCCCCACCTTGTCGTTATGCTGTGTATCTGTCACTGTCCCTGCACATATCTCCTGTCCCTTGTCCTCGTCACCGTCTCATTCTTCCAGCTATACCTGCACCGTCCATGGCCTCACTTCCTGTACCTGTTGGTGCCCGTCTATGCTGCTGTCTGCGGTGCCCCAGGAACCGCTCAGCTGTGAGAGGAGTCAATTTGCCTGTCTGCACATGAAGACTTGCTTGCACGGTATTCTTTTTAAGACAAACATGCCCGTGTCCAGACAGACATACACCCACACAGAGTATAAGTACAGAAGTCAGAGTGGCTTACCTCTGCGGGTCAGTGCTTAAGCATGCTGAGCAGAGCGTCCTCATTGGCGCCAGCGAGGGCACAGTAGATCAGAGTATCCAGATCTGATTCACATAGCCTCTATACGTCTCTCCCTCCCTCCCTTTCTGCTTGCTCGGCCAGTGTGACTGCTCTGACTCCCTCCCTCTCTCTCTCTATCTCTCTCCCGATCCCTTCCCCCCTTCTCTTTCGCTCTTGTCTTTCCTTCACCCTTTCAGCTGCTCACTCACCCAACAGAGAGCTCAGTCTCCCTCCCTCTCACTTTCTACTCCTCTCTCTCTCTCTTTCTCTCTCTTTCTCTCTCTTTTCTCTCTCTCTCTCTATGGGTGTATAATTAGATGTGACTCCGCTGTGATACTCCTCAGGCTCACCGTGGGAGGAATGAGGCCCGCCCGCTCTGGCGCTCCTCCTGGATATGACTCCCTCTTAACCTCCCCGCTTACCCGGGCTGGGACTTGGGTCACCGGCTATGGCTCAGCCCCTGGATCTCTGCTCAAGGTGTGTGGATATCTCCCAAATGATTCCCAAGCACAGGTCAAGATGTTCTTTTCAAGCACTGCTTATTCATTTATAAGTAATTAAGGGACTATATATAAACACCTAATCTTATTGTATTTACCCATCCACTGAGTCACTGTGCTAGGTAAAATATTTAAAAATAAAAAAAGATTAAACATATTAAACAATGAAAACTTATGTTTAGGACATAAATGACCTGGCAGTTGGGTTAAAAATGACAGTAAATTTTTGATGACGTGTATTAATTATATGACATTATATCTGATTTTGATCTTGTTGTTCGTCTGATTTGTTTATTTAAGCTTCGGCATATGTATGTGCAGAAATGTCGTGCCAAATCTGCGTCGGCGTTAAGAAAACAAACCCTCTATCAAGGCTGCTTAAGCCTGTTACGTTGGCAGTACAGACAAGACAGACTGACACCTTCATACATATAAAGCTCATTTTAATTTAAGGTCTGCCTACTGTAAACTGTCATTAAATAACTGTCATTAAGTACCAGAGTTCCTTGTACCTTGAGGCACATTGAAGTTATTTGAATACCCATGCCTGTATTTCCTGGAAGGTCATCCTGAAATACCTGAATATCTCTGTACTCCTGTTCTTATTTAATTTTATTCTATTGTTTCTTGGATCTAATTTACTCTGTTTTTTTCTTTTTAAATGTGTATCACCATCCGTTCTGTATACCTTTGCTGCAGGACTAAGGAAATTGTGCCCGAGAGGGATCAATAAAGCTATATCAATCAATCAGTCATACATCACACCAAGCTCAGGTGAAGCTTACTGACATTCAGGATTATATGTCCAGAAGAAATGACCTCAGTGCATCTAAACATGATGACTTGTGGCGCTGGAATTTTGGAGTGACATTACACTGACGTGCTTTATCTTGCTGTGAGCAGACTGGCGAATAGGACAGCATCAGCATATGGGAGATGGACACACAAGAACACAAAACCAGGTCAGAAGAGGCTAGCGATAGGTGCCAGGTTAGCCATGTAGCTGTTCTAGCTGGGGGTGGGAAAAAATAAGACTGAAAGTTATATAATGACTCGCTGGGAGCTGGGAGTATGTAAAATGAATGAGCGCGCTCCTAGGCTAACGACCACCTCACAGATGGTGACAGCACTACCTCCAGCCGAGGTGGCTTACTGACCTGAGTATCACTTCCATAGAGCAGGTATCAAGGAGCACCAGGCCACAACCAAGTCAGCGACTCGGCATGCGACTGCTCAGTCTAAATTTGCGTCTTTTTTACCATCTGCTGCCCCAGAAAAACAAGGGGAACCATGTGTTATTCGCTGTCAACATCGTTCCACTGGGACATTGAGTGCGGGGATGTGCAGATACAGGGCTATGCTGGCTAAACGGCGGGACAAGTCATCCACACTTGACACTTGAAGTCACGCAGCTCCTGAAAGGCTTGCAGTCTGCTTCATTAAAACAAGCTGCTTCTTTGCTGTAACACGAAAGGCCTGTTTATGAACTATGACCTCACACTGTCTACTTTTGCTTTTGATAAGATGGTTTGTCATTTTTTGGTGCTTTTCAGGATTTTTTTAATGACTGCCCAAATTTTACCCAAATTCTTTCTGCACTGAGAGAGAAAATTTTCCTGGAAAAGACTCACTGAGCACTAAACTTAACAACCATTCTCAGACCCAAATTTAACAATTATATTATGTGTGATTATAGTCCATTCTGTACACCATACATTCATTCATACTACTATTATCATACCAAGATGTATTTAACATGTGAGAATCTCTTGTACATCAGGCAGTGGGTAAAAGAGCTGCTGATTTCAGCAAATCTAGACGCCAGGAGCTTCCGCATGCAAACTAGGCATCACAGCAGTGACTCTCTGGAACCATTTCTGTCACTGTCACCCTTGAGGACAAACAGACCTGCGTAGTTCTAACCTTCAATATTCATTTACTTTGAATAGTTACTTTACTGACTGAATCCAATAAAAGCCAGACTGTATTTCTTTGAAATATATACATTAAAAAGCTTAAGTTATGTTTGAAACCCTTTCAGATTCAGGCAATCATAGAATAATGGCAGCCATATTTTAAAAAAGGTGGTTCTTATATATTTTGTCTCGATCTTCATGGGTGACAGAAAAACACAAGAATATCCAGACGAGAGAAATTTCTGGAATCACAGCACAGAATTAGCCAGCATCCAACATCCCGGGAGCAGTTAGAGTTGAGGGCCAACTCTGCATGGCCCAGGGATTGAAATCTCAGCCTTCCAGACACAGATTCTTAATCCGCTAAAATCACATCCATTAAGCCATAAGGTTATATCACATGGTTTATTTGCAATTCGTTCCTAAGTAAAAGATGCAAATTGTAACACAAGATGAGTCAGAAACCATAATGAGGTGCAGGTGTAAAAAAGTACCACTTTAGTAAGCACTCACTGTACATTCTCTGAAGATCACACATCACCTGAATTCATGGTGCAATTACACAGGAAAAGGGCGGCAAAAAACCCAAAACCCATGATCAGACACAGAATACATCTATATGGATCCATTCTAAAGTCAATTCTGAAACTGGTACTACAGTCAGCGGAAGTGGAGGAAGAAACATTGAGGACCATTCATGTCGAGGGTGTTATACGGAATCTCCGCATAATGTAGCATCACCGTTTTTCTGGTGAAATCCTCGAGCTTCCATATCACAGCCCCTTTGTTCATGGTGTCCTCCAGAACAAAGTCCTTTTTTGGCATAAAGCTGTGTGAAACAGCTTATTAGGAATCACTTGAGTTTTTTTTTCTTGTCAGAAAGTAAATATGTGAAACAGCTATCTAGCCTCTTGGCATAACTGTGTGTGGGAAGAGTACTGACTGCACCAGTAGGCCCCTGATATGGAAATATCTGTTATTATCATAGGAACCAGCCAGTGAATGGCATGCTTTCATAAGAGACCGGGCTAATGCCTAAATGAGCAGATTTAAAGAAAAGGCATTTCTGCCATTTAAGGTGCAGTGAAATCCTAAAGACAATGGGATCATTCACGTCAGTTCAATATTATGCAACAGATAGGAATCCTGAGAAAATATTTACCTCATTCCAATTTCCTATGAAAAAGACAAGGATAACATTGAAGCTGAGGAATTTTGACAAGCGCTTGCCCTGAACGTTTGTGAAACTGGAGTGTGTTTTTAACAGTCTTCTCAGGGCACTTGTGCATTTGTGTAAGCAGCAGATGCAGTTACCACACTGTGTCATAGCTCCTGCACAACTTCCTGAAAAACCCCGAGCACAATTCTTACAGAACACCAGGGAGCATTTCTCATGAAGATTGTAGATGATTTGGAGGTAAGTAACAAATCCATGCTGTGGTGGTGATCTGATCCACGGTGTAATGGGGGAAAGCTGGAGATACACATTCTGTACAGGGTTGGTAACATTTCTATGACTGTAGGTGAATTTCTTATAGTAGCCCAATATGGGAGTGTAACTGAGCCAACTGCAAGACTCAGCCTGTTAGTTCTTTTATCTCATTTGAAATGTGTCTTGACAAAAACAATATCAAATAAAACCGCAGCTTTTTTCAATTTTGTTAGCTATTTTGTGGATATATAGATTCTTTTTGTGACTCATTCTGACTTCTCTTTTTATGTCCATACTTATGATATTTATCTTCATTTTAGCACTGTACAAAAGAAACTAACTAAAATGTGTACCATGTGGGAGTGCTTTAGAAATGCAAAAACAGTAGTGCTAAGCATGATATTGCTTTTGAGGATCACATGATGGAAATGAATGATAACATTCTCAGACTTTCCTTTTGTTAAGAAAGTAATGATTTTTTTAGTACTTTGGTTGCTTGGATCAGTCAAAACCATCACTCGCCAAAAAACTGTTTTGCTTATGTCTGATAATTAGGCTATTAAAAATGTTTTAGCAAATCACATCTTAGTATACAGGATGTATTCATCTATTCTTAAACACAAAATTCTTAAATGTACAAGAACATTTAAAAAATAACAACATTACAAATACAAAATGTCTGATTTTCATTTTCAGGTTGCAGTTTTGTAAAGAGAACCCCTCGTATTTTAATATTTTATATGGTTATAACATTTTAATAGTGAAGAAATGCTTTATGTTAATGACCTGTTTTTTCTTGCAGTGGTTAACATAGACTGCCCTACTTACAACAATCACGGTATACATATTTTCCAAAATGTTTAAAACCATTTTCCAAAATAAGTACCCTGTAATTGTTGCTGGCACTGGAATGGCAATCGCTTGTGTAATGTGAAGTTATAGCATAGCATTTTGATTTGTCAGGGACACGAAGCACTGACTCTGTTCCTTATGGTACTATTGTGAGTTGCTTCTAGCTTTTAGAACACATTTCCACAGTGTAGAGAAAATATTGGCTCATGCTCATATCAAGACATGGCCACATCTTGGCTGGCAGTCTCAGTTTCAACCACACCTCCCCTGCAGCATAAAGGACACAGCAGCGGGGATGTCAATGTCACTTTGTAAATGTCATGGAAACACCAGAGACTGGACCAGGGCTGTGTTTGATTATGTTTATTTCACTTAACGGTCACAGTTTAAAAGACTGTTTCACATACAAGTACTTTAAGGTGAATTTATTGCAGGGATAAGAAATAGAAAAGCTTGATGATAGACTAAATTATGACATCATCATTACATCTCCCTTGTTGCTGGGAGACATGCATTGTCCAAACATAACAACACATGTATATATCATTAAGATGAAAAAGGCCTTTATGTCAATTCAAAGCTAAATAAATAAATATTAAGGAATATTAAGACATTTTGTATGACTGTATGACATAGTGATTAAAATATGGCAAATTGTAGATAAACAAAAACAGCAAGATATTTATGTGAGAATATGTTGCTGTTTATTTTCTGATCAAATGCATCTGCCTCAGATTGAGTTGTGCCATGTATGGAAAGCCAATAGATTAGGGTGTAACCAGACAGCAACAGCAAACAAACAGTTCATTTGGCACTGGAAACATGACTTGCTGACTCAGATTGAGGCGGTTAAAAAAGGCAAATTACTTTTAAGAAAAAAAAAAAAGTTGTGTTCCAGAGACACCAGAAATCATAACTGTGAACTTAAAAGCCATGCTTTTAGGTTGCACAGTAGAACTGCTTCTTATAATCATTTAAATTATTTCATATTTAGCTGCATATACATTCTGTGCCTTTGACTTATATGTATATGGATGCATATGTAAATGTTTTGTACTTTAAATTATAAAGTACCATTACATAACAAAAATGAACTACACACGAACCAGATGATGCAGCAGTTTGCGGGCATTGCATGTGTACATGCTTGTATACATATGTATGCTCATGTATATCGTGCATAAGAATATTAGTGTATCTTGCGTAGGTGGGTTTATGTGTCACAGCTTGGTGTGAGTTTGTGTGTGCGTATGTGTGTGTCTGCAGCTACTTGAATCAGATACCATTTTGTATTCCAGTGCAATCTTTTTATAGGCTTATTTGTTCGTGACACAACTGTTAAGGTATTTGAAGGTACATTATTGTTTGGGCTGCCTGGTTTATCAAGTCACCGTCAAAGAAAATAATAATAATACTTGTGACTTTTAAGCGTCACCTTCCAAACTTGTTTAAAAGGTCCTTTTATGACAGACGATGGCAGGTAGTACAATCCGCCATGTTTTCATCTTAATCCTGGAAAAGGGATTCTCAGCACAGAGTAGAACATCCCTCTCTCTTCCTCAGAGGCTATTCCAGTCAAGAAGGGCTTCTCTTGCCTTATAGTGTGGAAACAGGCAGGCGTGGCAGCTCGATGCAGGAGAATAACAGCGCTGCCTCATAGGGGAACCTGTGGCCCTCATGGTCCTTGAAACGAAAGATGATTTTGTCCTTTAGTTTCACAGATGTCTTCATGAAGGCCAGCTGCCACACTGTGAGACTTCAGAACTTGGTACATATGTCAACAACGATGGTTATTTCCACACTCGAACATGAGGGTGATCGTTGCACAGTCAGAGAAACAACCTCGGCCAAAGTTAAAAATCACTTAATAGGACTTCTATTTGCATCTAAATAAATGCATCTGTGTAGCGTTGCCAAAAAATGCATATTGTTCTTTAGGTATTAACCAGCATCTGGAAGCAGCAGATTTGAGAGCTGTCAGATTGATTAGCCTCTTCTGCTTCTCCAGGATAAAACCTCAGATCATGTGCAAACATTATGATGAGATTAGAAAGTCAAAACGCCGCAGGTGGCGTTTGCTATGTTTGTTCAAAGCAAAGATGGGAAAAAGAAAAGGAGGAAATGAGAAGCAGGTGCTTTTCTCAGCTCGTTCTTATATTCTGTCTTCCAGAAGGGTCTATTTACATTGCCCAAACAAAAGGGTGTTTGTGAGTCTAACTCTCCCTCTCTCCATGTGTAACACGCAGAGCAGCGCTGGCTTGATTTCATCGTGTGACTCCCCAGAGAGAGTGGGCCCTTCTGGCATTTATACATACCTCATAATTTACAGCAGAAACACTAAAGATTCGATGAGCATAAAAGGAGAGTGAGTATGAATCTGCTGTGTTTGTGGCTGTGCGGTAACGTTTCTTCCAGGCACACCTGCCCTACTGCCTTTCAAAAGAATTCTTCAGGTCTTCACAGGTGGTTTAGCTAAAGTTTACCTGAAAGCAAAAGAACTGATCATATTTTTAGAAATGCACCAATATTCTAGTGTTGCATTTCTTTTCGTCTTATCATTCATTTCATGGAAATCAAAGCTGTTTTTCTCACAGTAGTAACTGCTCCCATTTTATATAATGTTTATTAAGAGGAATTTTAAAAATTTGAAACCTCAGGATAGTTGTTTTGAGATGTTGGAAGAGGTTGAACGAAAACGGTATAAAAGGGTCACAAAAAACATTTAACTGGGTTGGTTCTGACTAATACTCTTGAAATTACTCATCAAAGTCTAAGCGGAAGTATCAAACATTTTCAGTGCTTTAACGGAACATGCAGTCTCTTGTCTTAAGAGTTTTATCTTAAATAAATTGAAAATGTTTTATGCTTTATATGCTTAGGAAACTGGTCATATAAACTATGTAAAATTCAATTTTATCTATGTGATCTCAGCCTTTGTTTTCATCCCTCAGTGGATCATGTTTTCACTGTGCTTTTATAGGAAAGCCATGGCAGAGAGTCTTGAGTAAAGTGTTACAATGCACAGCATGTTTCCCTAATAGCTACATTATTTTAGTGGTATTTTTAGTTTTGGCGGTGACATTGCGGTTCAGGGATAAGCGGAGTAGCTGTAGATGTTCCGGGTTGTGGGTCCCAGTTCCTACCTCTGTGCTTGTGGATTTCCTCCTGGTCTTAAAATTTCCTTCCACAGTCCAAAAGCATGCACAGATGTGAGCTGGTAGCTCTAAACGATGGTTTCATGAGTGTGTGACATAGGATGACTGTCATCCAGGTCATGGTATTCCTCATCTTGGGTCCTGTGCTTCCTAGAATAGACTGCAAATTGACCCTGAACTAGATACCACCCCTGGAAAATCAATAGACGTTTGTATTAAAGTTATAGTTGAATGAAAGTTAATAAATTTTGCCACGGCTTGTGAAGTTGTGTAATACGGTACCTAGTTCTGACAGTAGAGGATGGAGCAATCAAGGACTTGGAGAAAACCACAAATACAGTGAGAGGAAAAAAGAAATAGCATAAGATTGTTGCAAAAAATAGAGCTGTTACATGACACATGTGCTATAGTGTGTGATATCCAAAGGCAGATCTCCGCAGAGACCTCCTGCTGCACGCTTTAAATATCCCATTTATCATGAATCGCCTCAGAGAATTAGGGGTATAAAAGGATAGAATGAAAAACAAGAACATGTACTTAACTTCCACACCAACACCTACTGGGATAAAATTACAGGGCAGTCACCCCCTTCAGAGGAATATGTCTGTGAAATACCAGCGTTCTTAATGCTACATCGTTCCTAAGTTCTATGTTAAAAGACAGAACTAATGAACGAAGACACAGCAGACTTGTGTCTTCTCTACATAAATTGAGAGCATCTTTGGTTCCATTCTGTGATGTTAAAATTATATTTTTACATTTCATTCTGAACTGTGGACTAAAAGTAATTTTCACCTTAGATTTTTCCAGATGCTCTTACATTCCCAGGGGCTTTGAAAATGTTTCATATACTATGGTCAGATCTTACTCTTCTTGCTCAGTCTATAAAGTCTTGAAGAAATGTCCTTGACCAGAACTTTAGGATTGTCTGTTTGGTGAAGCTCACTCTTCCCTGCCGCCAGAGGTGTGTGTAGGGGAACCCAGGCTGTTCATCACTTCCGTCCTTCTAAAATAGTGATAGAAGACAAAATAAAAACAACCAGCTGGGTATTTCCCCAATGCTGTTTCACTCTGTGTCATATCAAAGGCTCAAGACAATGAAATTATTTCTGGATATTTTTCAAATTACCGTGTATAAGTATGTCAGCTAGGGTATTTTCAATTGCAATTTTATCATACTTGAAACATATACAGATGTTACACATACAGAGTTATTACATGGATGAATTTGAACAAAGATGTTTCATACTTCACTGAACATTACTGAATTATAGATACAAAAATGGTAAACTCGTTTAAATGGAGATAACAGTAATAAAAGTAGTTTGTACAACATAGATAGATAGATAGATAGATAGATAGATAGATAGATAGATAGATAGATAGATAGATAGATAGAATTACAGCTATC
>JAODUD010000127.1:12339691-12364588 GCA_026784285.1 Stomatorhinus walkeri
CACCCAGCGACGTCGGCCTTTAACACTCACACTAAGCCCTGACCTACACCCAGCGACGTCGGCCTTTAACACTCACTATAAGCCCTGACCTACACCCAGCGGCGTCGGCCTTTATCACTCACTCTAAGCCCTGACCTACACCCAGCGACGTCGGCCTTTAACACTCACACTAAGCCCTGACCTACTGTACACCCAGCGACGTCGGCCTTTACCACTCACTCTAAGCCCTGACCTACACCCAGCGACGTCGGCCTTTAACACTCACACTGCCACCTAAAGGGCAGGAAGACTCAAACTTTGGTAGACAGTGAAGAATGCAGATCGTTTCCAAAATGTGGGCATATTTTAATTACATCTTGCCTTAACTGTGTGCAAAGGGTACAAATAGAACTAGCTTTGTTGGGCATTTCAGGTCCAGAGGCTACACAGTTATAAGTAACCAGTTGAGCAAAAAGAGTCACAGAGTACTAACCTGACTCGTAGTAACAAAATCTTGGTCTGGATTTGTAGCTTCTGGACCTGAAATCCCCAACACTGAGGACTAGAATACTCTACTTACATTAAATGTACCATAAACAAGGATCTGAATAACATATGTATATAGCTATAAAGTAATGTTATTTTGGTAGTAATTTTTTTCTGGAAGGGGTGTTAGAATAGAAAAAGCATAAGTAAAATCTCACTTGAATACTGTTTTTCAGGAGGAGGTTGAGGTGCTTGTCCAGTTTATCAGTAAGAAACAGGCAAGCGGCTTTTTACTTCATAATGGGGTTTGAAAGGACCTGCTTTCTCCTGTGGTAGAGAGGACAGCATGTTTTTTGTGAAATCTGCATTTCTGCAGTATAAGGGTACAGGTTTCTTGAATGGAATAATTTCAAGGGCATGCTGTTGTTTCTAGGTGCAGTTAAAAATGACAAATTATGACTAGTGGGGATTAAAATTACCTCATAAATTATCTGCTTCAAAATATCCAATTGGACAAAGATTTCCTATAAATTAGAGATACATTAAAGTACATTAGAGCAGAGCCATGAGATGCCGATACCATAGTGGAAGAAAGGATAGGTGGGGTACAGCCATTGTGAATGTGGCATTAAAATGTATACAGGTATAATCGAAAACAAGAATGTTGTTTTATGTACTTAGAGATACAAATTTTCTCTTGGTCTTTTCTTCATGAATGAACAGTAAAATGGTCAATGTTTATTTTTTTGTATATTAAACAGTACGAAATAGAGGGAAAAACAATTCTAAACAAGCGATCCATAACCATATACATGTTGATATTTGGTCAATGATTTTTTTTTCATACCGTCATTCTCTCTCAAACACACACACCTGCACACACACACACACACAGTCAAATGGTTAACAACATCTTATACACCACTGAAAACTTAAAATACATATAGTTCACCCATTTCATAGGCACTAGACAAAATGAGATGGACGATTGTCACATCAAGTGTGTAACATGATAAAGCTGTCTTACAGCCAAACACAAATGCTCCAGCTTATTTGCAACATCAACATGATGATGAATTGTGCTATCCTGTTTTGCACTGTTATATTATTATAGATCAATACATTTACAAACAATTTAACATAATTTCTAAATAAATAAACTCATTTTCAAATGTCGCTGCAGCAAATCAATGTCTTTTTACAAAAAAAACGAAATTCCTAAAATTTTTCACAATGAAGATGATGTCACAGGCTTTCCCTGTCTATTATGAGAGAAACATTGCTACTGAATTGGCAATATAGGTAGTTCCGCTACTTTTTTGACTGACATAATTATCTATTTGTACTGCACAGCATTGTAGAAACAATAAGGCAAAAGTGTTTGTACAACGCGCATTAACTGCTATGATTCTTCTTTCCTGTACAAACTTTGTCCACCAACATACCTCGTTCCCTCTCATTTTAACCACAGCTCATTACCAGGACCAGCTTTATGCAAATCAGGCCCTTTCCTTTAGTTGGTTAAGATGATAATGCAACTACTCATGCCTTTGTACACTAGTTATTGTTAGTTGAAGTATTGCCTATACACAGATATTCATATGAGAAAAGTATTCGCCGACATTAGGAATCAAAACTGTACCTATGGTAAGGATGGAGAACATGGAAAGATGAGGTATGGAAAGATGAGAATACTGAAATTCAGTCATAAAAACTATATGCACAAAACATGACTCTTAATACACAAATCCACATTTTTCCAGAAAAGGGTACTAATTTAAACAAGTTACAAAGTACTTCAGTTTTAACTAAGTAAACAATTTACAAAACGTGTGTAACAAAGGTATGAAATACATTCATATAAACACATACAGACATAGATACATACAGAGAGGCACAGAAATAAATGTAAAAAATTTTCCTCGCTCTGTAAACTAGGGTTATTATAGAATCAGGACAAAACCTGTTTGAAAAAAGCTTAAAAACCACAGTACGTGCATCTCCAAAATCCATGTCAGACCATGTCCAGTTGAACAAGATATGTGTGTGTGTGTGTGTGTGAGTGTATGTGTGTGTATAACTACTCAAACTCAGGCAGGCACCTTGAGCTTACAGAATTTACATTAGAATGAGAATAGGTGAGAAACATTCCCTTGATCATAAGAAGGCAGTCTGAGTGCACACGGTGACTGACGGATCCTGCAGGAATTCTAATTGGTGGTATTGCTAAAGTCGCCTGCATATGTTCAAAAAAAGGACGACATGACAAGCTACAAGAGGTGCTGACAAAGGCTGGAGATGCAAGATTAATTGTGCTTTGCTGAGGACTCCTGAAATCCTGAAATGAATGCGATTATTAATTTAGAGCAAAAAAGGACATACATGGGAATGTTACTATACAATACTGGTACACCAATCAAGATCCCAGTTCAAAGGGAGTTAAAATATACTGTATGTCTCCATTATGGTGCAGAATCTAAAAATAACTAAAATAAGGAAAATTTAGTATCAGTACACAAATCGTCTAAAAATAAATATATGACGCACTGTAATTTGAGGTGTTCTACTTTAAATAGTTTTAACAAAGCAGGCCATTTGAAAAATATGTCTAATTGTAAATATAATTTACGTATGCCTAATGCATCCTGAATATATTGCCAGATTCGTCTTCTAAATTATACTGTTTAGAGTACCATAGGCAAATATGGGATGCATGATTTCCAGTATAAAACCAGATATTAATAAAGATGGGATGTGACCAAGAACAGCCGAAATGACTCCAAAAAGGAGAAATTTACATGACTCCATTTACACAAATGCAGTAGAGGTGTCTTGGGTCAGATTATAGATTGAGACCCAGATTAAAACCCAGTCTACAGCTTTTAGAAATTTCCTTCCACTCTTCCCATGAAGTAAACTGGCACTTGATGTGACAGCTGTTAACACAAGTGTTACTACAGTAATTAGATAACAGCCCCTTCAGTGAGATCTCCAGAACCCTGTCTAATACTCTGACAATCAGAATCCTTCCTTCTGGAACTGCTGAAGCCATTTGGCTTCATTTATTCAGTAAAAAATAGGCTAATGAAAAACTGATCCGTTTCGGGCATCCTACTTCCCCACTGAGCAGCACTACGACACGCTTATCAGTCAGACCCACAAGCTGAGGAATGTCGAAATGGTTTTGAGGTGAGACTCTGTGTAACGACTGCTGCTGGAGCCTTTGGCGAATCACTGCTGATAATTTCCATACTGGCTCTGTGGAGAACAGCACAAGTATAACGAATTAGCTGGCTATTCAGAATCCCTCCCTCCCCCAACAGCAGGTGTCCATAAGCAGGTATGTAAAAAAAATGTGTGTACCTGATCATAGGCATAGGGTCTCTGCGTCTGTCCAGTGGGTGTGGCTTGGGAGGTACGGTACGAGCTGTACTGCTGGCCCTGGCTCGGCTGGTAGCTGGAGTACTGCGCGGATGCTGCCTGCCCTGGGCCTGGGAGATTAACGAAGGGGATGTGACATGCTAAACATAGCAAAACTGCAAGTTTCCACAAGTCTGCAGTATACCCGTCACTCATGCACACGGCCAGCACCTGTCCTCATTCTTATAGCCCACGTGATGAGAGGGGATGAAGCAGACATAGCATATCAGGACTGCTCAACCAAAGACCCCCTATGTCCAGTAAAATACATCTGGGTCCCCCTACATAGGATATGACATTGTTTCTGTCTAGTATGCCTTCTGCAGTAATGACAGAAATTTTCAATGCTTGTAAATATAAATATATTTTAATTTGGCTGCACTACGAAATGTAATTAATTTTGAACATGATTATCTAAATCTAAAACCTATTTGGCAAATGAATTGCGCGGACCCTGTTGGTTCTCACTGGAGCCCCTAGTGGGCGTGGGTCCAACGGCTGAGAACCAACATTTTTTGGGCATTACATTACCAAAAGTGGAACATTTCGCTTTTGGAAAGAAAACTGCTTTCTCGCAACTATCAATATTCAAAGAAATGCTTTTTGTAAAAAGTAACCTTAGTTTTGGTCTTTTGTAATAATTCTTAGGTCCGTATTCATACATCTTTTTTCTTCAAAAGTAGCTAATTCGTAGTTGAATAACATCTTTTACAGGCTAAGAAATTACTTGCCTTGCTAATTTAATTGCTTTAGGCTTTTTCAATTTTCCACATGCTAAATACGGCAGGAGAACCAATCATCCTGTATTCTTCAATTTTGTGATGCAAATAGCAATTTGTGGCAGCATAGACAAAGCATGGACTCATCTTTACTGTAGACAGACCATCAATGACCGAGCATTTATAGATCAGTCAATTATTACCATAGACTGGACCCTGCAATACTACAGGGGTGCTTGTGTTTTTGGGGGCAGTGTGTGCTTCTTCTAATCTGAGCATGGAATGAAATTCTCACCTGTATCTCTGTTTTATTGGAGAACAAGATGGGACATGAGAAAACTCAAGAATTCCTATGTACCTGTATTCATACTTTAACAAATAGCAAATGAATTTCCATTAAATTTACGGCCCCCGAGTGCTTACCGTAGGTCTGCTGCTGCCCGACGTAGTTCTGCTGTGCAGGATACTGCTGCTGGCTAAAAGGCTGCTGCTGGCTGGAGCTCTGCTGGTAGGAGGCCTGCGGCTGACTGTACTGTGCACTGTTTCCTGTGGACGCGGCACACAGAAAGCCTCCCTTAGCCAGTGAGCTGACACGGGGGAGTTTATCCCTCAGCGATGAAACTTTTGTGTCATTAATCAATATGTCTTTCATTTTATTAACAATTGCCTTTATGAGTTTCCTTTGGGAAATCTGTTTCCCCACATAGTCCAAAGGTATGGTTTAGAAACTGCCCTTTGTGTCTATGTATGTCTTCTGCTGGACTGGAATCGTCTCCAGTGCATTTCCTGCCTTGTGCCCAATGCTCCCGCAGATAGACTATATGGACAGAAGTATTGGAGCACACCTCTCAATCAACAAATTCAGGTGTTTCATTCAGACCCATTGATACAGGTGTATGAAATCAAGCACCAAGCCACGCCATCAGATTTACAAACATTTGTGAAAGAATGGGTTGTTCTGAAGAGCTCATTTATTTCAAATGTGGTACTGTCATAGGATGCACACCTTTGCAATAAGTCAGTGCATGAAATTTCTTCCTGCTAGTTATTCCACAGTCTGCTGTAAGTGGTATTATTGCCAAGTGGCAGCGTTTATGAACAAAAGTAAAAGTATCTCAGCCACAAAGTGGCAGACCATGTAAAGTAACTGAACGGGGTCACCAAGTGCTGAGGCACACAATGTGCAAAAGTCACCAACGCATGTTCACTCAATAAACGGAGAGTTCCAAACTTCCTCTGGTATGAACCCCTGCACAAGCATGCATACTCACATCACCAAGCACAATACCACGGATAGGACGGAGTGGTGCAAGTCACGCTTCCACTGGACTCGAGAGTTTCATGTTGAGGAACCTGGCTGGCGCACACAGAACCCTGACCTCAACCCCATCTAACACTTTTGGGATGAACTAGATCAGAGATTGCAAGCCAGGCCTTCACATGCCACATCAGTGCCTGACCTCATAAATGTGCTTCTGGATGAACGGGCAACAATTCCCACAGTCACACTCCATAAACTTGTGGAAAGCCTTCCCAGTAGAGTGCCAACTGTTATGGCTGCAAAGGGGGGACCAACTCCATATTGATACTCAACTCCATATTGATGCCTATGGGTTTAGAATGTGATGTCATAGAAGTTCCTGTAGGTGAAATGGCCAGGTGTCACAATACTTTTGCCCATATAGTAGAGGTTGAAGACTCCCGGTGGATTGATTTATAAGCAATTATTTTTCACCTTAAGGCTCCTTCTTCTATATCATCAATCCACCAGAATCCACAAATACCAGGAGTATTTTGATTGCACATTTCTTGTTAATCCATATCTTTTTAGATTTTCCTAGGAAAACGCAGTAATGTTAACCTGGCTGACTGCAATTCTAACCAAAATTAGGTACTGTACCAGCTGGGCTCTTTTCTGCTTCCAATTGCCAAAAGTTGGAATCCAAATGAAATACATTAGAAACACATCCTTGTTACATGACATAGTAGATGACAGACTATTTTCAGTTGGTTGCTTAAAGCAGGAATCTCAGCTTTAATTCCCTTCCAAGTCTAAATGACAGCTGTCCCCTTGATGCAATGAGGCTAATCATTAAAGTCCTGGTCACAAGTATTTTTCTACATGGCCTGAGTGATTAATGCTTACTGCACATATGAGTATTACCCTAATAGTCACAAAGGTTTGTGGATGACAGCTTTCTAAATGTTGGAACATTAAATCTTTATTGATGCCAAGATGTAACTTCACCCGTCAGTACATCGGACAGAACTGATAGGGTGCGACCCACTGGCTACAAGTGGTACCTCCTTCATAGTAATGCTGTGAGGACTCCTCAAAGCTCCTCTCATATCCAGGCTCACCGTAGGAGGACTGCTGATATGAATACTCCCCGTGACCTGCAGGAAAAAGGAGCACAGAAAAAGCCACAAGCTGACCAGGGATCAAACCTGAAGGTACAAATCCCGCAGTGCAAAACCATCACGCGAACTTAACGAGTTTGTATACACCATGCAGACACACGATATTACAAAAGACACGTCTGTGCTCTGCGTGGAACTGTGATGAGGCTGAGACCACATCTGAAATTTCAGCACACCAAAAAATATACCGACAAGGGCTTACACTGCAAGTAGAGGCTGTGAGACATGAGACAGGGGGTTTCAAAAAACAATGAGCAGTGTAGAAGAGAGGCCAGAATAGCTAAGACTAACTGCTGTGCTGACTGGGCTTGTCAGGTAGGGGGCTTGCAGTTGTTACGGTACCATCAGGGTAATACTGCTGGTTAATGGGCTCGTTGGAGCTCTGACTGTGGCCATACTGTTCCCCGTAGAATTCGTCCTGTCCAGTGTACTGCAGAGCGGATCCTGCAAGACAGGCCACAGTAGGTTTGTTAATCAACTGATATACAACATCAGTGAAGCCTTTCGGGTGTGAATGAGTAATATAAAGAAATTTTGTGTAAACTGTTAGCTATGTTTTTACTAAGATGGTGGACGCTTCAAATGAAAGCCACTTTGTTACAGCTAATAGTAGATGACAGACTATTTTCAGCCGCAATTATATGCTTAGGTGTATGCAAAATCAAACCCAGAATGACATATGTATTTTTTCCCCAATCTAACACGATACAAAATATTAATTATGTTCATTAAATGTTAGCCTCATGTAACATTCCAATAATTGTAGTTCACATAATTTAAAAATGTGTCAGAAGAAAAAATCATGGGTTAGAAGGGTATTTAAAGGAAATTTTATTTCGAACAAAAAAGCCAGTGGTACATAGTAGCAAGGCAGGGGAAGGGGTGTGCAGAAACTCCAGGTACTACATTCCCCTTTAAGAGCTGCTACAATGGCTAAACTAACAGAAACATTCACAAACCTGACAGCAAGGCAGAGGGACAAAGAACTGGCTACAGAATTTACGTGGCGATGTTGAAAGATACCTAGATAGATTCCATAGCCATTCTGCTATTATAAATTCAAATCTTCGCTTGTCACCTTTGAAAGTCATTATAAAATTAAGATTATCAGCTCTTATACATGATCTCTACAAGATAACTTCAGAACTTGACCAGAGCCTTCTAGGTGTGATAGCTCCAACCACAGGAAAGTCCCACAAAGCAGATTCCAGAAATGACTGTACATTCTTAAAACTTACGGTAATAACAGCCTTAGTGCATATTTTATCTTGTCACAGTCTTGCTGGTGAACATGGATATCATTTTCAAATCTATCTTGATAATGCCCATCTTTACGAAACATTTACAAAAGAGCTACAAAAACAAGGATCAGGAGAGCTAGCTACAATATATCCTTACTCCCCATTAAAAGCTGCAGCTAGAAAACGTATGAATGGATGTGACACTCCGGTAAACATGCAATCCTTCGTGGGCCTGCAAACATTCCCCTTCAGACTGCTTAATGACACGCCCAAGCGCAACAAACTAGCAGGCGGTGATGCTCTGGTTGCGTCGCTGATAAGGTTTTTGCCCAAACTACTCTTATCCTCTCAATACTACATAATCTTTGTAGAAACAATATTAGTTCATAATATAGATTTTGGAGCCAGGATGACATATATTATAAATAAAGTTTACTGTAATTTCGCTTTCATTCCTTGCATTATAATGGATACATACTTTTAAAATAGCAATTTGCAACACTCTATGTATATATGTACAGAACTTTTTGCAATTAATATTTGATTATAATTAACTAATATCATGTAATATACTGATTATAAGATAATGTTTATTATTCTTAAAGCCTCAAATGGCCTGGATTTGTCAAATTGACGTTTCTGCCTTTTCTCTGAGATCTTATTTAAAGTGGATCTTTTGATGGTTTAAATAACTTAAGTATGACTTGTCTATTTTTGCATGTCGCCTGGTATTGGTACGGCTAGTTACCTTGTGAAGTGCGATACGATGCCATGGGTCTCTGTGCCATGATGCTGTTTCCTTGGTTACCCTGGCTGAGCATTCCCATTGGCTGAGGCCCCTGGTAGTGCTGACTCCCGGCCTGAGCAGAGGAGTAATGGGACGTCGCCGCCTGCTGGTGCATCATCGTTACTGGGGAGATTTTTGGAATTTAAAAACAATTACACTTTGGGAACTGAGAGTTAAAATGCTACTGATTCATGGAAAATCTGGGTAATTGCCTGCAAAGTCTTGTCCTTATAAATAAAGGTCATTTGTATCGGTCTTATATTTATCTAATCACAACAACCGTTTCCTGCAAGAGAGCGATCATGGAGATGTACAAGTCAGCTGATGAGTCATATGACACAATGCCACCAGAGCTAAGCACGGACACAGAGAATCACCTTGGCTGGAGGGCATATTGAGGTTGCCACGGGAGGTGTAGCTGCCCATGGACTGGCCCTGACTCTGCATTGGGACACCCTGCGATGACGACACCGTCTGGCTGTACCCAGCTGATGGAGCATGACTGCTGACTGGCAGGCTCAGGGAGGTTGGAGGGAGAGCTGTTTGACCTGAAGACTGCATAGTAGTGTGGCTAGGGCCTGAAACACACCACACACACACACACACACACACACGCATTTGTATTCATACCTTTATGATGATGATGATGATGATGATGAAAGACCCTTTATTGCTGTTGCAATACACCATGTCACTAGTCACGAGTACCACGAGTGGGGCCAACCATTCAATTCCATGGGAGAAACCATAACCCCAGTAATGACAACCTTAACCATAATACAAGACTTGAGGCATTTTTAGTTTTTTGATTTTATAAATTTGAGTTTCCCCCGATGGTAAAAGAGATGAATGTGACTCTAAATATAAAAAGTCATAAAAAAAGAGAAGTTTTGGGGCTGGACAGTGAAGAGCAGGTACAGACATCAACAGACATCAGTTGTAACAGTAATTATGGATTTGTGTCTAGAAGAAATGCATATGTCCAAGAGCAGGAGTTATCTAAAACCATTTGGTATAGTATTAAACTGACATTAAACTACCCTGAACTGCAAATAATCCACTAGCAATGTAAAAAAAATAAATGTGGCAGGGAGAGTTCAATGACAGCCACTATGCAAGGGGGTCCCTTACCATTGGCGATCTGGCCCTGCATGAGCGAGGGGGTGGGCAGGCTGGAGGACATGCTGTCATTCAGGTTGCTCTGAGAATGAAGGCCTTGGGTGCTGGCACTCTGGATCATTCCTCCAGGCCCCACATTCATGTTCTGGGATGGGGGCTGAGGAAGGACCAGAGCAAGGAAGACAGACATGCCGTTATTGTGCTACTCAACAAGGCTGACAGCTCATTCAACTTTATTCTATGCTTTCTATGTGTTTTCTGAATTTGAGATGATCTCGACATGTTTGAGTAGATCATCTCTGTTGTCATTTGTATATCAAATGATTTTGCCAGGTGACATAGGATCATGTGGGTGTCCTCTGGGTACAACAGACTCCTCCCACAACCAGAAGACATACGATGTGTGATTTTGTGCCCTGTAATGGATGAGGATCAGCTGCTCTGTACCTGTACTTCCAAGCTCCAAGGAAACTGTGACCCGCTATAAAAAATAGATGGATGGATACTTAACTATAATATCAAAATGTGTGGGTCAAAGATTTGCAATGCTATGTGTGCTTTCAGTTACTTCCTGTATATGTTTTTATTCATGTAAATGATTGTTCATTGGTTTAACAAGCATTTAAGGTAGGTCAGTGGTTAGCATAGTTGCCTCACACCTCTTCAGACCAGGGTTTGATTACCCACCCCTTCTCTACATGTGTCGAGTTTACATGTTTTCCCCACGTCATTGTGGGGTTTCCTCTGATTTTCCCTCATAGTGCAAGAACATGCTAAGGTAGAGTGGAGTTGCCAAACTGTCCATAGGTATGAATGCTGTGTGCCCTGTTATGGGTTGGCACCCCATCCTGGGGTATTCCCTGTCCTGTGCCTACAGCTTCCAGGACAGGCTCCGGACCCCCTGCGACTGAATAGGATAAGTGCGTATGGAAAATCAATGGAGCTGCTCTTCTACTAGCATTAATCTTGCTTATATGTGGTTTTGAACTATGCTCTATCCTCACTGCAAGGTGACAGATAATTTATGCTGGTGGCTGTTTTATGTCAATGGCTGCTATAGAAAAGGCACATTAGTGAGATGAAACCATGTGATGCCACCCATATGCCATCGTATCTCGGCAACGACTCAAATACCAACAATGAGGACCAAAAGTAAGACGAGTGAAGCTGAGACAGAACATTTGCCTGATGATAACACATATTCAGTGACTAAGGTAATGCAGAGGGTATTCCAGCAGGGGGCTCTGGCGCTGCCCGATGATTCATGCACATACACGTACACATGCACACGTACACATGCCGAGCATCAGGCACAGTACTTACAGCAGGCAACAATGACTGCATGTTTTGATTTGAATCTGCTATTGTAGCAAGATAGACCAGATTTCTGTGTAATATCTGCTGATACCTGAGAAAATATAGGATACCACTTCAGCAAAAAAGTTGGTTTAACTTGTACAAATAATGTGAAGCTGATCATATATGAGAATTTAAATTTATACGTGTTTTAAAGTCTCTCTGAAGCACATTACAATAGAACACTAATGACTATAATGCATTTTATCAACAATGAAATATACTTACTGGGTGCATTCTGCTGTTTTGCCTTTACTTTGGTAGTCCATAATACATTGAATCAGGTGATGGTTTTCATCAAGCATCTTGAAGAGAAAATGACCGTGTGAGTATTATTATTATCATTTTAGAACGTTTTTCTATGACGGTATATTTGAGGGAAAATAGCTACGTCACTGTTATACTTAGAGCACCGGAAAAAATCTAGACAGGTGAAAAACAGCAGTCCACCGGACAGAGGAATGGAAAGGCAAAAGGCGTTTTAATAGCCCGTGTAAAAGGCACTTACACTTTATTATCCGTACTCCGAAATATATATGTATGGGTCAATTCATCTGCTTACTCTCTATAAGTTGGAAAGGGGACGTCTGAGCCAATATTTCAAGTCAATATTTCAATAGGAAAGCGACGCTTGTGACCCTTTTCACTTTTGGCACCGTCTTTATAGTGTTTTTTATTTTATTTATTTAATTTTTTTGCAATCACACAAAAAACGACGCCTTTCCTTTATAAAACCTCATAACAGACAGGCACGCCAAGCTCACGTGTGGCAATCATGTGCTTGTCAGATATTAATTTAAATCATGGCACGTACAGATGGGCATCGTCCTGATTTTATTTTTGTCTGTGAAAAGATGGACAATGGATACTGGCATACTGATTCAGTGCAGCATCCTAATAATGTGCGACACACACCTTCCATTATCACCGAGCATAGCGGGCAGTCATCCAGCCTCGACACTCTCTTTAATTACGCACAGCGAGCAGCCACTTACACCATTTTGACTTGCTTCAGAACAGCTTTCATGCTGCCTTCTATAGTTTAAATATTTAAAACAAAAGGACAATTTTTTTTTCTTATGGATATATGACTTGATGTTTTTCTATCGACACTATGCTGCAACCAAATTTATAGTACCATTTGCAAATAGCCGACTGTGTATCAATAGTAACGCCGCCAGATCGGATATGTATGATAAAAATCTGTGCATGTGCTGCGATACAGAACAGGCGTAATTAATGCTTTAAATAGTGCGCTAACGTGAAATGCATGACAAAGATACAAATGTTAAAATAATAGTTTTGCATTTTAAATTTCCCCATTGCCTAGAGCAAAGGTTGCCTGGTGAGTGACCCGTGTAGACCGCACAATGCACATCACCTGGCTTTGTAGTAGTTTCCTTGTCTCACTCGCAATAATAAATTTCTTTGCTACCATTGACACAGGATTAATGCATCTGCCTTGCAACACATATTACACTAACCAACCCGTGTAACCCCATCTAAAATTAAAACGCTGACGTCTGATATTGTTACCTTTTGTATAGTTTGTTGTGTCACCTCTCCTTTACTTCTTGGCCGAGCCGAAGCGAACGCGACGGACATTGTCTGGATTTAGCGATATACAGTAAACGTATTTTTCTATTATACTACCTAATATTTAATTCTAGCTACCTCCTATTACGGATTTAGGGTTCCCGTGATTTGAGCGAAAAAAGGGGGGTGTGTTCGGTCAAATCTGGACTGATCCAATGCAGGGTCTAAATAAATGTTAAACATATTTAACAGCTGCATAAACTGAATAACGTATTTCTTTACATTTCATCGCAGCACTCTGAACGTCTTACTACTGTTTATGCTGAAGAGATTCCCTTCCCTTAAAACCTAACAACATCCCCTATCATTGTTTTTGGTACGAACCCGGTCTGCTACTGTACTGTAGTAAGGCTGCAGATATCCCTTTTTATTCAGAGCGGGGAATACGGCTATTCCTCGGCGTAAATGAGCGCATTGCCATACATCACACGCAATAAATCATCCGTGCGTTAACTGAACTGGCATTGGCTACGTTTTACATCCCCGGAAGAGGCGTTGCGCCGTGAATTTGCGCTTTTGTGATAGTATTCACTTTCGGTTTTGTTATTGAAAGATCCTTGGCAGTTTTTTGTATAGATTGCACAGAAAACTCTGACCTCATTAATTTTAAAGCGTTTCTTTGTTGTCAAAGATGAGTTACGACCGAGCTATCACTGTGTTTTCACCGGACGGTCACCTGTTTCAGGTTGAATACGCTCAGGAGGCTGTAAAGAAGGGATCAACGGCGGTAAGTGCATTAGGATGGTTACGGCCTCAGAAAAACGAGGGTCTAATTAGCGCATTGCAGCCTGACCAAAATTAGTATTATTTTATTTTATAGCTGTTCAAATAAACTTATCGTTAGAGATCTTGTAGTTTATATACAATATTCACCTGGGTGTTTTACTTTTGGTTATATCATATTTTAAGGCATATGTAAAGTACAATACAGCATGAACAATTTTTAAAAATGAGAAAATACTGAAGTGCAGAGCCATAGCCTGCTTTGAGGTCACTGAGGTCTAGACCTCAGTAATTTTTTGAGAGCCAAAAATAAAATTTGAAGCTAAATTTTCCCCTGAATAAAACTTGGCTTGATTTGGCTAATGATTAACATAACTTATTACTTAAAAAAATAATAAACAGCTTATGAAGTGGGTGTATCAAAAATGTAATTGACCAGACCCACCCCCAGCTTCTGGACTTCACTATTTTACAAACCCTGGCTACAGCCCTGTGGAAGTGCTCAGATAAAATATTGTTCTGTAATATTTTAGGTTGGCGTAAGAGGCAAAAATATTGTTGTACTTGGTGTGGAGAAGAAATCGGTGGCGAAACTACAAGATGACAGGACAGTGCGCAAAATCTGTGCCCTGGATGACAATGTTTTTATGGCTTTTGCAGGTAAACTGAATCTGATTCCAATTCCTTTTATATGGGCCAACTGACACACACACACACCCTTCTACAGTTCCTCCTACCACCCCCAAAAAGGCCCATGTTCCATTACCACCTTAGACATGGATATCTACTGTTCCAATAATGACCATTTTGTGCTCTCCCCAGGACTTACAGCAGATGCCAGAATTGTCATTAACAGGGCAAGAGTGGAGTGTCAGAGTCACAGACTGACTGTGGAGGACCCTGTGACTGTGGAGTATATAACGCGCTTTATATCCAGCATCAAACAGGTTTCTATCATAATCATTAGGAAGGGCAGAGGATGTTTTTCTCCCATCCAGAGCTGTTTCCCAAAATCTCCTGTTAGCAACTTACATAGCTGGAGCCATTCAAATGAACAGTTCTATCTAGGTATGTTGCTAACGTTGGGAAATGTTTCGGGAAACATACCCCACTTTAACTTAATCCCATGGACTGACAAGACCTGGTTAACACTGAGTGGTGACATATAAAATAAAGGGTAACAAGCAATTTTGTTCAAACCAAGTTATCCTCTCTGTTACTAACTTACATGCCCCATTTTCTTCATTAAGCTATACACTCAAAGCAATGGCCGTAGACCTTTTGGGATCTCTGCTCTCATCATGGGCTTTGACTTTGATGGGATGCCAAAGCTATACCAGACAGACCCCTCTGGGACATATCATGCATGGAAGGTAGGCCCCAAGTATCATGGTTTAGCTGAGGCCTGTGTGTCGGGGCTTTCATAGCAAACTTACATGATGGATAGCTGAGGTAAATACAGTTGTCATGTTACACTGCAAAACTGTATAGCCCAAGCGTAACACACACGGGACATATTCGTATGACTTCCTACACTGAAATTGAATTGTGTAGCAGTTTGTCAAGCTGTGTCATAGATTAGCCCTGGCAGAAGGTCAGTATCTGCTCCCTCTTATGGTTTTTGTAGGCCAATGCCATTGGCAGATCTGCAAAAACTGTACGAGAATTTCTAGAAAAGAACTATGAAGAGGAAGACATGGAGTCAGATGAAGAAACTATAAAGCTGGCCATCAAAGCACTACTAGAGGTAACCATTTGCTATATTTTGAGAAACGTTAGCCATCAAAGCAAATTTTACCATTTATTACAAAGTAATATAGCTTGCATCAGCTCTTCACCATGAATAAGTAAATTCAAAAGAACATTTCAATACCAGCATGTAGGTCTTGTTCACTCACACTTATGCATCCAGTTTACATTTGTCTGCTACTACAATTTCTACCTTTTCATTTTCCAGGTCGTACAGTCTGGAGGCAAGAACATTGAGCTTGCAGTCATGAAGCGCAACGAACCATTGAAGGTTTATTGAATTTAAATAGTCTCATTTGCTAACCCTATGCTGGACATTTGGTTGTAGTCAAAGTCACAAACATGCAGCTAGGTTAGCTATACACCATATAGTATAGATCTATAGTTTAAAAAAAAAAAAAAAAAAAAAAGAGGTTGAAGTGGATTACACTCATTGGTAAGAAACAGATATGGGCCAACCAGTTTCAATGTTTCTTTTGACAGCTACTGAGCCCAGAAGAAATAGAACTCCACGTCTCAGAGATTGAGAAAGAAAAGGAAGAAAGTGAGAAAAAGAAGAAGAAAGCATAGTCGGGACACTATACTTGGAGTCAAAGTGCCTTTGAATTGTTAATTTCTCATTGTTTTGTGACCTGTCATTCTGTGCACAATTAATGCTTTTCATGCACTGCCTCTTTAAGAGCAGGGCAGATGGGGCCAAACCAAAACAGTTACTCATTTTTTATTGGCAATTGGTGAAATAAATCTCACAAAATAAAATGTTTTGCAACAGCACTCATCTATACACCGGGGGAAGGACTTATGGGTTTAATCCATTGCAAGTAATTATACTGCATACAAAATTCTGTATACATATGAAAAAAGATCAGTAATCCCCTTTACAAAGCTGATCTTTTCCCCCTCCATTAAATAACATACAAAACTACAGTCATAGTATACAAAAAAAAAAAAAAAAAAAAAAAAAGTAGGTTTATCCCCTTAAGGGGGGGGGGCTTCCAAAAATAAACTTAGTGTCTCAGTCAAACCCACACAAAAAAAGCAAAAATTGCTAGAATATGCAGTCACCCACTCTGGTGATAAGCACAAGGGAACCTGGAAGAGACATCTAGGATTAGTGTGGAACAGGCTTGTTAGTGAGCATCACACGAACCTTTACAGCCTTCCACTGCCTACTTTCTGCACAGGCTGGCCTCGTGGGGAAATGCCTCGTCCCCTCCTTCCCCTAAAGGCCCCACGGAACCCCCTACCCCTGAGGAACCTGCCAGGGACCCCAAATGTCTCCACATTCAGCTTCCTCTCTTCTGCCCAAGTGGTCCTCCTGAGGGAGAAATGAGTTGTACAGCAAAATATCAGCATGTTAAACTGGATTAGGACCCCGACCCCCCCCCCCCCCCCACAAACACACACAAATCTAACCTGGACTTCAACTCTGATGAAATGTTGTCATAGAAGCATTTTGCTTTGTTGTAGTAGCACTTGGGCCCAAGTGGGTCCTCTTCCACTGTTCCTTCACTGTTCTGAGTGTCAACCCCAGAGTCGATTTTTTCTTCCGATTCTGATTGGGAAAGGACGAGTTCTCCAATTACAGCAGTGGTTGTTTTACAAACAATGACAACCTTGAGTGTTTGAACAGACATGTACCTTTGACAGCCTCTTTGTCCTGCAACTCCTTTGCAAGTTCATCTTTGTTGAACTGGGCATTTGCAGTTTCAAAATCAAAGTCTGACTCAAACTGGAGCGTGCTGGGCTTTGAGCTTTCCACAATGATCTGCCCCCTCCCACGGTTTCTAGGTCGTCTAGCTCCTAATTCAGCAGGAACATGTGCAAACCTGCCTTTCAGTTAAAGTGCTACAATTTAAATGCATATACCACATAGGACAGTGGGAACATACACAGGACATTTAATCAAAGCAACAACCAAGTTCAGATTCCCCTCTTCTGAAATAATCTTCCACAGACTAATCTGACCACTTAAATCAGAATCAAAAGTTTAACGATTGAACAGTAAAAACCATTAAGATCGTTGCCGTGCACAGTTTGGGCAAGGTAACCAAAAGGTAATCCTGCGTGGAATTTGCGCCATTAACCTTGCCGGCGTCTCTGAGGTCTTCGATTGTTCTCATCGCTCTGCCCTTGAGGTCCTCGAAGGTCACGCTGCATCTGACCTTCAATGAAATTCCAGGACTGAAACACTGATGTCACAAAATCCAGTGCCAATTAAGGCAGTGTTAGAGTAATGACAAACATTACCCAAATGACATGGGTATTACTCCCAGATCCCCTCCTCCATTCAAACAAGTAATTCATTCATTTCAGTTAGGAGAACCATGTGAAGTAGTATTCTGCAAGATGAAGGGCAAAACTTACTATTAGCCCTCCTCTGGGTCAGGGGGCAGTCCTGGTACTGAGGGGCACCAGCAGGTTCATGGTCTTGCTGCTGAGCGGAAGGCAGGACCTTCTGCCCAGAGCTTTCGGCTGGCAAAGTCTGCACAGCTTGCTCTACCATAGGACCTCTTCTCACTGGGAGACCATGAAGACCTGCTCCTAAAGTTACATATTCATGCTTAAAAGATGACTAACCTTGTCAAAGTTCATTCTACAGCTTTTTTTTATATAAAAAAAAAAATTCCTTCAGCTCAAGGCCTCTTTTAGTCTTGATAAATAGGTGAAGTAGTGATTTTTTGAAATGTGTGCGACCAATCATCCTCAGATTTGAGCCCTAACTGTTGCTTTGCCATCTGCTGGCCCAAAATATTAAGGCATCTCCAGTTTTAGAGGGAATTCCCCCTTTAGACATTAATTGACAGAAAAAGGGAACCCAAAGCCAGCCTAACACAAACTTGACTACATAAGCAAGCCAACACGTTCCAACTTACCCAGAGTCAAAGCTGCTGCATATTGCTGATTGAGTAAAGTGCTGGCAGCTAGCTGGCTGTAGGGTGGTATCATGCTCCTATAAGGACTGTAGGACGCTTGAGGCTGGTAAGCGGCTGAAGCATTGCTAAGGGAAGACTTCAGACAAACCGGTTGCGGAGTGTTTTTTTTTTTAACCTTCCATATTGAAATGCTTACAAATAACGAGTAACAGATCAAAATTTCATATATACCTGAACGATGGCGGGATCATGAGGCAAGCCATGGAGAAGTTTTGGGGGCTCACAAACCGTGATGTCTTTTATATCACTTCCACGGAAGATTATGTATTCATAAACTTCGTCTCTCGGCGGAACCGGCCTCTCAGTGGGACGCCCTTCAGTACCAAAGGATCTCACTATGCAGAATGAAAGCAGAAACCCCCAACGGGAAGTGAGAGCCCATATACTTGGGCAGACTTTATTTCACCGAACACACGCATCTAAAAAGACGACACAGTTATACAATAAAATTATTAGAGAATACTAGTAAGCAAACATGGTATGTATGAATATGTAATCCGGTTATCAAACAACGCTCACCTTTAGCCAAGGCCACTGTAGAATTATCAGTATCAATTGTGTACAAGATGCCCTCATAGCGAATCTGAGCTTTAGATATTAAGCTTATTTTACTCCCTATATAAGGCGTTCCAGTATTCATAACTACGGTAATCTCTGCGCAAGCTGGCAATTTGATATTTCACAGACTTTAAAGATAAACCTCTCCAGGCAGAGTGGATGAAGCACCAGCTATTTTATAGGCCCTGCGAGCAAACAGGTGCGATCGCGTCCGCTAATTAACATTTTCAGACTTGCCAACTTCGATCAGCTCGCTGGCGTGAGATTTTCAGTTCGAAACAAGTCTGCACACACTATACACTCGTATTTACAAGTATGTAACACTTTACTACCTTGTAAATAATCTAATAATTTAGATTTACCGTTAGATTTCTTTCGTGAGCGTGTTAGTCACTCATGATACGTGAGAGTGGGCAACTCCATGCATTTTAAACATATTTCTTAAGACAGCGCTGCTTGTAATCCGTGTTTCGTTTACTTTCGTCCTGTATTCCTCCGAAATCTCATGAATTATTTTGTGTACATATTTTGTGTAATTCACACAAAGTTCAATATGTTCGTAAATACTGACCATTCACATTACATTAAAAGCCATTTTAATCAACGATGATGTGTATTCTGTGCTGTGTATTTTGTATTATACAGGTAAATCATTGTTTTAATAAATCGTCCAAGATTCTTGCTGCATCTACGCCATTATTTTGTGGTTTAAGCTTAGTGCACTGCTGTAGTAGTTGGATTTTAAGTTTTGAGAAATGTTACACCTAAACTACGTACATTTACGTAAATATCCGGACACGTTCTGCCGTCGATCTGTGCTGATCATCTTACCTGGGTGTTTACACGAATTTTCGATCTGTCCAGGTCTGTGATTCAACCGTTTTAAGTTATCCGCACATTTATCACCAGTGGAACGTTTAAGTCGAAGTCTTGGTCTAATAATATTTGCTATCTTTCTTATTGGCTCATTAAGCTCTCTTTCTAAATAGTTGTTAGATTTAGGGGATGCCGTGTTATGGATCACCTACTTTGAGCCATAACACTACCCAGATTTCCTTTCATACTAGAGTCTAGTCATACCAGTTGTCTCAATGCCAAGAGAACCAGCACAATATGGAATAAAAGGAATAAAAAGGTATAGACTTAGCATGGACATAGTCTGTACTACAGCCTAGGGCTATGACAAAAGAGGGAATGGTTAAACTCCTCAAATCTGGCCAATCTGTCTGCCAATGTAATACCTCCCATCCTTCGATTGGCAAGTTTTACCGCTGGCACACCATGCTTTGATTCACATATTATTGATGTGTCACTTCATGTTATCTCACTGTAAACTGTTGCTGTATTTCTTTGGCGCTTAATTGTTTGACATTTACCTGCTTTTGTTTGTCCTGAGACTTGGAGATGTTTTGCGTTGATATTTTTTTAAATATGTAGTCTGACTTTTCCATTTAAATGTTCCACAAGTACAATTGTAGTGAAAAGCTGAAAATGTGTAACAAAATTATAATTAAGCGATAACTCGAGAAGGAGTGTGGTTGTACTCCAGTTTACCGGGGCTGTGATTCGGTTGTAGGCACAAGGTAGCAGGCTAAGTGCTGATACACTCGCAACCCTGATAAATTGGAGTACAATCACATGACTTTGAGTATGTTATTACTTTTATGTAACAGTTCATCAAGTAGCATTTATTTGGTAACAGTAATAAGATATATTGTGACTGATACCCTCTCGCACGTATGTTGTAGTGTGTTGGGTGATGGGTAACAGCGAGTGAACTCCTTAGAGGTTCATTTTTGTGGTCTTTACAGGTCATAAGCACGTGTGAGATTTGACTGTTCAGGTTGTTGCTATCCAATGACGTGGTCTCCAGGACAACGCTTTGCCCTAAGGCTCCACCCCAGTGGAAGTCATCTGTCCAGAGTCTGACACAGGAACCCTAGACTCTACAGATAGCAGCCCTCAGTTGTTACTTTCTGTCTGTAATTACTACTACGATTAAGCCTTGCCCTGGTTTGTGTGTTATGCGAGAAGTGTGTGAGAATATAATGAGTGACTGTCATGGGACTGCTTCCACACCTAATCCTGGATTAGCACGTCACCCCCAGAGTATGTTGCCTCAGAAAGTAAGAAAGCAGCAACACATCTTTAACCAGAAAGGACTGGGCAGTCCCTTTCACTTAATGACTCAGACCTCATTGTAATGAAGAGTGGGAAAGCCAGGTCAACTGCAGGTGGCTCCACATTACCCAAGTGAGCAACAATATGCACCTTTCTTGTCGCATCATGAGCCTCTTTACATTTCAAAGTGGGACAGGCCAAAATAAGGTGCCCCTGCTCATGGCAATAGTAACATTCTTTCCACACAACTTCACAATGTTTCTGTAGATGCCATATGAGCCAAGTGCACCGGATTGACTTTACGGGGAGGTGGAGTGGGGGTAAACACCGATTGATGCGTCAATGGAGGTGGCAAAGGTTTCTAGGGCTCTGTGCTTATCTGCCGGAGTGTGATCTCCTTGTCTGCCTCTAGTTCCAGACACACAGACGCTGAAGCTGGGCCTGCTTTTTAATTTCTAATTCCACCTCTCAGAGTCGAATGGTGAGGAGGTTGTCCTCATGTGGTGAACCGAGTTTAACGGCCTCACTAGACACTTCCTGTTCAGGCGAGCTCACGCCAGATCCTCCCGACCTGAACAGAGCCTGAGGTTTAACAGCCTTCAGCAAGACCCCTGACTGGGACAGCTATTCCAGCAGAACTGACTTGACTACCTGTTTAGTGGCGCCGCTCAGGACCACCATGTTAAGGAGGCCAGCTACATCAAACAGATCTGCCTTCCTACACAGATCCAGCTGTTCTGGCGTCGAACTCATGCTAAACTGGACCAAATTGAAATGGACAATTATCCACATGCACCACCAGTTACACACAACAAACTAACCCGGGTGTCTCGCACCCAAAGCAAGGCAATCTGGACAAGCTCTCAAATTTTGTTATGTACCCCAGTCTAGGGTGTGGGGGGGAACAGGATAGTGGCACGGGAGGCATGTGGTGTGAGGGGAAAAACAAACATGGTCCACAGGACATATTGACTCACCAAGCATGTACTGTATTGACAAATGACAAATAGTTTTGGAGTGACCCTGGCCGACACAACAAACAAAATGATCTAATGCCTCTGAACAAGGTATCTAACCTAACAGAGAAAAAAGGTAACAAAAGACAAACAGCTCCTCCTAACTCCCTAACCAAAATTAAAATACAATGAGAACAGAAATGGCAGTCACTCCATATGTTTATACACATACACTTCTCTCATAACACACAGTCCAGGGCAAGACTTAATTATAGTCATAATTACAAATAGGAATTTTGGTACACGAGTAAATCAAATATAGACACCAGCAATTAAAATCCAAGGATTAAACGAGAATTGATAAGACAGGATGGCCTACGATGTGATCTACTTCGATTTCCAGAAGGCCTTTGATGTTGTCCCCCACAAATGGCTCTTGCTTAAGCTCAAAGCTGCAGGGATTTAAGGAACTATTGCAGCTTAGATCGAAAACTGGTTAACTGTCAGGAAGCAACGGGTAGTTATTAGAGGCACAATGTCACAGTGGGCCTATGTTCATAGTGGGGTACTGCAGGGTTCAATTTTAGGACCACTATTGTTCCTAATTTACATTAATGATATTGAAAACCAATACATACAGTAAACTGGTTAAATTTGCAGATGACACCAAGGTGGGTGGTGTAGCAGATACTGAACTAGCAGCGCAGAGGCTACAATAGGATCGTGATTTAATTAGTGACTGGGCTGATACCTGGTAGATGAAATTTAAATTTAATCTATGCAGGCAGCAGAAATATAAGGTACAGATGTTTTATGGGTTCCACTAAAATAAAGGTAGCTGATTATGAGAAAGACCTCGGTGTGTATGTTGATACTTCCATGTCCCACTCTCACCAGTGCAGGGAAACAATAAAAAGGCCAATAGGATGTTGGGTTACATCTCTAGGTGTGTGGAGTTTAAGTCAAGGGAGGTGATGCTGCAATTATATAATTCCTTGGTAAGACCCCACCTAGAATATTGTGTGCAGGTTTGGTCACCATACCTTACAAAGGACATCGCTGCCTTTGAAAGGGTGCAATGTATGGCTACAAGAATGATTCCTGATCTTTGAGGAATGTTTTATGAGGAGAAGTTAGCTGAGCTGAATTTGTTTAGCCTCGAGCAAAGCAGACTAAGGGGGGACATGATCCGTGCATATAAGATTCTAACAGGTCTGGATGCTGTTCACCCAAATGGCTACTTCAATATTAGTTTAAATACTGGAACTCCTGGCCATAAGTGGAAATTAGTGGGAGAAAGCAATTCTTAACTCAGCATGTAGTCAGAGTTCCTGTTAGTGTAGCATAAGCTAAACCCCTGGGTTCTTTTAAAAATCAGAGCTAGATAAGATTTTAACAACTCTGAGCTATTAGTTAAATTCTCCCTAAATGAGCTTGATGGGCTGAATGGCCTCCTCTCATTTATAAAATTCTTATGAACAGACCAAAGTCATACAAAGGTCCATTATCGCATACAAACCTTCTGCATACCTGGAAAATTCAGTACATACCTGATATAGTTTTGTCTAATATCACCAATGCCAGAAGTGATGTGGCTAACCAGCTTATCAGTGGAATAACTTTGCATTGTAAAACCATGCCTCAGGTCTAGTAAATAAAATATTGTGGCGCTTGAGTGGCAAAGAGATCATGAGGCGGACTCCAAAGTTCAGTTATTAGCTGACTCCTTAAAAGGACAGCGTTAAACAGCAAGCAAGAATAAACACATACAGATGGTGGAGCCTTTACTGAGACAGAAGTAGATACATGCAAAAGAGACAATGTGCAATGAGTCATACTTTGAAACATTTTTTTTTGGTTTGGCAGCTTATAAAAACTTAAAATCTGAAACAGATCAAAATAAATCCAACAAAACCAAATACATACGAATCTTTAGTGTTATTTCAGATTATGTTCATTTTTGAAACTGGTGGAAACATGGGCAGGTTCTACAAAGGTACCAAGTGAAATCTAATCTAGCACTGGCTCAGTGTTGGTGGAAATTAGGCATACACTATATTGCCAAAATTACTGGGACACGTGCCTTTATGCACAGATGAAATTTATTGACATCCTATTCTAAATACATAGGCTTTAAAATGGAGTTGGCCCACCATTTGCAGGTATAACAGATTCACTTTTTCTGGGAAGGCTGTCCAGAAGTTTAGGAGTGTGATTATGGGAATTTCTGACCATTCTTCCAGGAGTGCATTTGTGAGGTCAGGCACTGATGTTGGATGAGAAGGCCTGGCTCGCAGTCTCCGCTCTAATTCATCCCAAAGGTGTTCTGTCGGGTTGAGGTCAGGGCTCTGTGCAGGACAGTTAAGTTCCTCGATGCCAGACTCGCTCATCTATGTCCTTATGGCTTTGTGCACTGGTGTGCAGTCATGTTGGAACAGGAAGGGGCCATCCCCAAACTGTTCCCACAAGGTTGGGAGCATTAAATTATCCAAAATGGCATAAAATGCTGCACCACAAAGGGTTCCTGTGAGGGACCGAGCACCAAACCAGGAGGAGTCACAGGAATAATTAGGAAATTAAAAGGTTTTTAAAAATTAATTAATTAATTAATTAACCCAAACTTAATTTAACAAATATTAAATATTGAGCTCACAAAAGAGGTCAAAGTAACAAAACTGAACTCAGGCAAAATGTGAATAAACTGGCTACACAAACAAACATAACTGACCC
>JAODUD010000127.1:12378518-12389243 GCA_026784285.1 Stomatorhinus walkeri
TCAGCCTCAGCATGTCTTTGGACTGTGGGGGGAAACCAGAGTACCCGGAGGAAACCCCACGATGACACAGGGAGAACTCCACACACGTGACCTAGGCAGGGACTCGAACCCAGGTCCCAGAGGTGTGAGGCAACAGTGCTAACCACTGCACCACCATGCTGCCCCCAGGGGAATTATTATTATTAATAATAATGAAAGTAATCATAAATAATAATAACAATAAAGAATACTCTATTTTTATACATAAATATATGTTTCGCATTTTTCTAGTAGGTAGATCATTTTGACTTGGTCATTTATAAGTAGCTCGCAAGCTAGCGTACCTTCAGAGCGTATGTTTAGTATGGCAGGTGACAGGATGCTACGCTCAGAGCACACAATCTCTTAATCACGTTGACCATTTCATTTTTCTTAAAAAAACCTCTCAAAGAAGATTACTAACATACTTGTTTCACTGCAGAAATCAGTCGTGTTAATCTTCCTCATTCTACATGTCTGTCCATGCAATGTTTTTAATTTTTACCTTATTGCACTTTATTTTGCTTGTTTTATGGAACATACTTGACTACACTAGATTTTGTTTACAGTTCCAAGTAAAATATGATGAAATGCTAATTTTATTTGCCTTTTTTAATTCATTGAAATGCAAAGGATTGTGTGAAATTTCAACTACTAACTCCAGTATCAAACTGAATCGTATCGTACTGAATTTCTGAGGTATGAAAACGAATCGAATCATTGGCTTTGATAGGAATCGATGTTGTATCGTATCGCGAGGAAAGCAGTGATTTACACCCCTAATGTTTTATAATACCTTATAATTGCATTATTATGCATTATGATGGCTGCTTTAAGTAAACTATTACCAATTTTTTTATTCCAAATCTCAAAATAAAGACATAAATTATGCCTATATCATTGCAGCATGAGACAAGTAAAGCAGCTATAGCACGAAAGTGATACAGTCCACTATACCTACCAACAGACTGCTTTTGTCAGCATATGCCATTGCACTCAAAATAGGTGAATGCTTAGGAACCAAAAAATCTAAAAGCAATTTGGCAAATGGCTGACAGAAGCCTGACAACCAGTCAAAGTGCACAGGAATAATCCTTATTTTAAAGAATTGGCCTTCAAAGAAAACAAATACTGCAAATACAATATTTTTATCTGATGATTTAAAAATGAAATGTACAATATATTAACTTCAACGTGGCCAGTTATAACGTTTAAGAGTATATCGAAAATATATTGATCACTATTTAAAAAAATGTTTATGTTACTATAGGCCACTTAACCCTTTCTTCTAACTCTTTATCTTAGGCCTCGTCCACACAGACGTTCGAAATGAACGCCCTCTAAACGGCATTCGTGTTTTTCCTGCATTTTGCGGCTGCGTTTGATTGGCGTTTCACTGGTGTTCCCTTGACACTGTTTAACACCATCTTGACGCCCAATCTGTTGTTTCGTGTATTTACCTGTGGGGGCAGTAATTACTCTGTCCAGAGTGTTTACACGTGGGAAACGCGGACAAATAAATGTCGGACATTGAAGATAACTTTGACATTTTCTATTCATCACTTCTGAATTTCCATTATTAAAACCAATGCTCATGTTCTGCACAAACATCTGGAGCACAAACATAAACACACATGCTCCATTGCTGCTTCTGGACTTTATATGGCTGATTCGTGCTTCATTTGCGGAATAAAGGTCAAACTGTACAGTACTTTGTACTAGCAGAGCAAATGCACATAAAATAAGTACACATCTGTACTGTTATGAAAACCGATTGGCATGTGTATCGCTTTACATGGTGACTGTGTACTTATATACCGGTTATGTGCATCCCCGCCTATTTGTTTTATTGTTGATAAACAATATATAGAAATAGGAAAATGATCTTGTCCTAATGGGTGTTTTAAAAATTTGTAGAATAGTTTTTGCTGTACTGACTGTTCCACCCATGACATCTTGATAAATAATCCAACTGCTTGACTTCTCCACTTTTTGAACATGCTAATTGTGTTGAGCAAAACACAATATGACTACTAGTATGTGATGTTTCAGTATTAATCGCACAGTGTTAAGGGAAATGCACATTTTAAGTGCATGTATTATCTGAGCATTGTATTTTCTTTGCATCCTCTGCTAATGATTGTGCAATGTACTGTCATGTGTTGGCACATGCATTGTTTCTAAAACGCCTGCCTTGCCCTCCACTAGGATGACGGTCGGTATGAGCAAATCAGTGATGTCCGCTCGCAGCTCAAGTTCTTCGAACAGCTGGATCAGATGGAGAAGCAGAGGAAAGAGGAGCAGGAGAGGGAGATTTTGATGAAGGCTGCAAAGGTATGGTAATTTTGAACCCTCAATGTTCCTGACCACACAGAATCTGCATTTGATGACTGACTTCTAACAACAGTGCCTTTTCCTCATAGGCCACTTTCCTCCAACAGTAGATCTAATCAAGCCTGAATTGCTCAATATACCCTTAATATATTACATTTGATGACTGGAAACTTCTAGTGTTTGACTGGAACTGGAACAGAAAGGCCCTGAAACTAAATTTTGTTGTAATCGATTGAACCAAATACAGTGGTACCTCAGAACTTGAATTTAATACGTTCAGAACTCCCCATAAGAACCAATTAATTGGTTCCCGGCCCCAAAAAATTACACCTAAATATGTTTTTTTTCTTTCTTTAGTATTTAAACACAAAATGAACAAGATAAAACAATAGCATGTACTATACTAAACACATCTAAGCACATTTATCAAAACAGTAATTTGTAAAGTAAGAAAATAAATGTATCCAAACAATGTGTAAAATAAAAAAAAAAAAAAACAATGTGTCCTGCCCTGATCGTCCGCTCTTTCTGTGTCACGTCCCCTCATTAACCCCATGTGGAATTCCCGTGTGATCTGTATTTAGTCTGCATTTTAGTGTGTTTCCCCAGTCCGGTCATTATATTGTCCATCTGTGTTTTGCCTGCCTTAAATGTAATTAAACCACGTATTCCCTAATACTCTGATGTCTGCGCCTTTGTCTCCATTCCGTCCCTGCTCAGTACGACAATATTATTATAATTGAATGTATTAATGGTTTATTATTAATATTAAAATAAGTAGAAATCTTTATTTTTAAATGAATTTTCTTATATAATCATAATTACTGTTACTGTCTGTCATTGTCTAAATGTATTTTTACTGTTTAAATATATTTATTCAGCTAGTGTAAACATGCCGGATGCTATCACAGCACATGCTAGGCTTAGACTGAAGCGTTACCCTATGTTTCAGCTGAGAGACGTGCTGCGTGACTCATTTCCCCCCGCGTACAAGTTATCTTAGGTCGGCATTCACGGTTTGACTTCTGAGATTCAGATCGAGTTCTAGGTAATTTTTTTCAAACTGGTTGGTTCAACTTAGAAATTAGAGTTATAATGAGTTCCAGAACTGAGGAACCACTGTAGTTGTAATTGATTCTCCCAGCACTCATGTATGTAATGAATATGACTCCACACCATCCATTCCACTCTTTCACTGCATTTTTGCAAAGAAGGGTGTCTGCCGTGATATGTACAATTGTTTAACGGAAAGTTAATTCTGCACAGTCCCGGTCACGACAAGAAGATCCTGAACAGCTACGGCTCAAACAGAAAGCCAAAGAGGTAGGATTACTTTTGTTGACCCATTGGTCCTTGTAACATTGATGCATTTGACTGGGAAGGAGTAGTAGAAGCAGCACTGGAGTGTGTGTGTGTGTTTATGTTTGTAATCCAGATGTTTCTATGGAACAGATGCAGCAACAAGAGTTGGCTCAGATGAGACAGCGAGAAGCCAACCTGACAGCATTGGCAGCCATAGGGCCCAGGAAGAAACGGAAGCTGGACTGGCCTGGGACCGGTGCTGGTGTTGAGGTAAAGCTGCCCAAGAGAAAGGGTCGGTACTCGGAAGCAACAAATACATGGCTATACTGAAGACAACACAAATACTGTGGTGACTTAGAGAGCTTAATCTGACTCTGTGACAGGCATAAATATATTTACATAATTTAAGCATCTATTAATTACCACTTATTAAACATTTATCAGGACAATTAATTTTATGATTAATTAAGCCAGTTTTCAATTAAATATTTTTTTTGTGGCAGCCTAAGACTTTTGCCCAGTATTGTATATTTTTATAAAACTTCATCATCTCCCTACCTCCCTGCTCTGTCATATCCCCCTGCCCTCCCCCTCACCCCTTACAATAATGCAGGGCTCGGGGGTCAGTCCATCCCTGTCCGGGGCGGCGGGCACTGGGGCATCCAGGCAGTTCACCCGGCAGCGCATCACTCGCGTCAACCTCAGGGACCTGCTCTTCTGCCTGGAGACCGAGCGGGGGAGCAGCCACTCCGACCTCCTCTACCGCGCCTTCCTCAAATAGTCACCCTCTCTCTTTCTCCGTTTTATGGTATTTCCCCCTTTTTATTTTCCTCTTTTAATAAACATATAAATATATAAATACATAATTATACATTTTACAGACCTATTTGTAACATGCAAATGAACAAATGTAAAAAGTCAAGGTGATCAATTTTCTATTTCTGTTTATATGAAAAGCTCAGTTTAAGGACGTAAAATGAAAATTTTCTATGAAACAATTATTGTAACAATAGTTATTTTATTACTGCCTGTGGATTCATTTAATGGAACAGACCTTTGCTTGTCATTTACTGAGTTGCCTTCTTGCCAAAAATAAGCCATATCTTTGTATCTTTTTAAGACATAGCAATCTCGGAGTTACTGTCACATTCTGAGCTGCCAGTGACTTTCCTATTCTTTTTTCTGTTTTGTTAAATTGAAACCTAGTATAATTTAAATACTTTATTTAATTTTAAAATCAAGGGTTACTGTTATTTATGTGTCCGTTTGTGTCCTTTGTGTGAAAATGGCACATCTCAGTAGCGACTCAGCCAGTGAGAATGCTGGGTCGTCCAAAGTGCATTTTGAACGTTTCAAGAAGGAAAACAAAAACAAAACTGTAGGCTAAAACATTTGGTACATTTCCTAATAAGATTTTATGTAATTAACATTTCCTTTTAATTAGGTAACTATACTTTGCACTGTTGTTTTTCTACTCAATATCAAGGACTTTTGATGTTTGAATAAAAATACAGAATGTATCTATGAGTTAGCTGAGGTGAGCTCAGATATTCAGCTAGAGAAAAGTAGACATCTCTGGAAGCTATGATAGTTGCTATGATCTCTATATGACCTCGGCACATACATGTGGTGAAGACCATACTACTTTTGCTGATAATGGACTGATCCAATGACAGCCCTGCTCTGAGTCACATGCTCATCTGGACATACACCGCCTTCTTTCTACTTATTTTTCTATTGAATGTGCTAATTGGCTCTATTTTTTTCAAGCATTGTATTAAAATTGTTTAAATATTATTATTGTAAATATTTTTGTTTGGCCTTTAAAATGAGTGATTATTGTAGATCTCATTTGAACAGGTTTGATGATCCTGTGTAAAGTAAAACCCTGTAATTATTCCTTTCAATTGATATTTTTTACAGATGCTTGGTAACTATTCCCCTTTCATTCTTTTGTCTTTTACAGTAAAAAACAAAATTGAGATGATGTCCAGATGTATTCCTCTTTTCTTGAAATTTTTGCACAGTCAGTTGTTTATATGTAAATAATTTACCTAAAGTTTTTAATTGCTATTGTTTTATATAGGATTGAAAGAGAATTAACTCATTAAAAATGAAAAATCTCTTTGTATCTTCTGCTGTTTTATTCTTTTCTAAAATTTCTTTATTCAATTTCTTGCAAAATTATGCTTACAATTCCTGGTTGACAGAGGCGGATTAACTCATCTGTAGAATAACTCATCTGTAGGTCCTAGGCTGTCGTCAGCATGAGCACTCAGGTGTTGCCAGTTTTTAATCAACCTGGAGTTTTAACTACCAGCTCCTGAAATGGTTTTTATACTGACTTCTGTCGTTCAGTCTCAAGTGATACATTCTTGAATCACATACTGCAAAGATTGGATTTTAAAAATGCACTCCAGGTATAGTTAAGGATACAGAGGTAGGTCCTGATCTTTGAATACTAATTAATCAAAAGTGTAAACTTTTATTTCTGTGCACTTTTGCATATTTATTTTAGTTAGGTCAATGGTCTTGGTCTTATTTTTTTCTTTTAGTTGCAGTCTTAGCTTGGTTTTATATTTTAGGACTTAAAATGTATTCATTTTTTGGTAGTTCATTTACTATAAAATAAATAAACGTGTTACGCAGTTTGGTATTCAGGATAAATCATGTTCCCTGATGTAACTTGTATTCATATACAAAAATTCCCAACCAGTGCTCTCCCATTTATAAATAGTTGGGGGGGTTCCAGGGCAGTCTTTATAATTTTTAAACATTTAAACTGCATTTTCTTTTTATGTAGGTAATATTCTTTTCCATAAAAAAAAAAACACATTTTAGTGAATACAATTAGGGTATGGCTCAGGGGGCAACTTTGACCCCTCACCTCCAGGGTAGGAAGATCTTAATTCACCACTATCTTGTGTTCTAGCATGTTCTCCACATCATATTGGATCTCCTTTTGCAGTCCAGACACGTGCAGTTAGGGTAACTTGCATATCAAAACTGCTCGTAATGTTTGCTTTTTTGGACATCCAAGTGTCCATCCATCCATCCATGTTCTACCGCTTTTCCCAGTCGGGTCACAGGGGCAGCCGTCTAAGCAGGGAAACCCAGACTTCTCTCTCCCTGGCCACTTCATCCAGCTTCTCTGGGGGAATCCCGAGGCGTTCCCAGGCCAGCCGAGAGACATAGCCCCTCCAACGTGTCCTGGGTCTTCCCTGGGACCTCCTCCCAGTGGGACATGCCCGGAACACCTCACCAGGGAGGTATCCAGGAGGCATCTTGCCCAGATGCCCGAGCCACCTCATCTGGCTCCTCTCAATGCGGAGGAGCAGCGGCTCTACTCTGAGTCCCTCCCAAATGACCGAGCTTCTCACCCTGTCTCTAAAGGAGAGCCCAGCCACCCTGCGGAGGAAACCCATTTCGGCCGCTTGTATTTGCGACCTCGGTCTGGAGACCAAGGTTCAGTTCCCTGGCAAATTGATATAGGGGAGAGAGTGTAAGTTGAGGCAATTTGTACTAAAATTAAACAAGTAAAATTAAAATATGTACCTTTATTTCAGGATTTCTCCTTTCAAATGAAATGATCGTAATGTATGACAAATCTGCCCGAAGAAAAATGATCATTCAAAAAAGTGCTTATTTGGCTCAACTTACCCCATGTTAGGGAGAAGGTGATAAAAGTCATTGCATGTCTGCGGGTAAACTGACCCACTGAGTTTTTTTTAAGTTTAAACATGAGTGACCTGTGCATAACTAAGTTTACAAACATTTTCACAGATGTGAACATCTGAGAATAACCCACAGATCGTTTCCATTTCGAGCTTTTTCAAAACATCACTCAGTGGAAAAGATGCTTCATCCTTTGTCTTGAATGCAAAGGTGGGTTTCTCACTGCCAGAATTCCCCCGAATTCTTCTGAGAAACCTTGTGCTGACGTCATTGCCCTCAAGGCTCTCAACCAAGCCATTGTAATTGTAGCTTCTGCATTTGGATGCAAATATTTCTATGATGATGTCTGGTTCACTTATCTCTTCATTGAAGCTCTCATCGGAAGTGTTATCAAATGGGAGAGCAACATCACTGTCTTCAGAGCTCCTGAACAGTGTGATTTTCATCTTTGTCTCCTCTTCAGCATTCCTTGTTTTTTGGTGATGCACCCTCTTTTGCCTCCATTTTTTTCCTCCTCTCTTCATGGGCACTTTCAGTTGCCTGCTTTTCAGGTGAATCTGGTGTATTTACGCGCTTTCGGTTTGTTTGGGTTCTGGGCTGCAGAATTTTTGGCAATGGTTTATTATCAGTAAGAAATACAAACCCAGCATGCTTGTGGGGCAAAAAAAGTTAACCAAGCTTTCAAAATGATGAAATATATTCCGTAATTTGCAGTGATATGGCATTGTTGGGCTTCTACAGTACATGATTCTGTTTTTCTTGTATTGTCATTTTGCTGTTTTTGTATTATACAGAGCTGTGGGACTTTTTGTTTCCTATTGTACAGTCAATTGAGATCTGAAAAATGCATGCAATTTCTTTCTTTCAACATGAAATTGCTTAAGAAAGTTGAAACAGGTGTCTTTGACATCAGTTTGCTAAAGAAAAATGATCAGTCGGTGACAATGAGAATGTGGGAACCGACTATCATTCAGAATTCAAAGAATGTGTGTCAAAGAAAAGCAATCGAGAAACACTCTAAAAGCATAACTGTAGTCCATGAAGAGCATTTTTAAATACCCATAACAAGACAAAATAGAAATTATAATGGTGATTAAAGACAGTTGAAATTCCAGGAGTCGTTGCCTGAATCCATCCATTAAAATATCTAGCTTTATATATTTTGGATAACAATGGTAAACCACTAGGTGGCGCCACTAATATGTGTAATATATATCCACACGTAGGAGTTTAGTTTATGTCTTTGTTTATACAGCAGGATAATTGTACTGCTGAAAAAGTCATATTCTACTTTGTTACACCAAGGTGCCTTATATTATGTGAAACTGCAATGCATGATTTGTGGATATGCCTCCTTGTAGACTATACTTTCACCTGAAACCTATTCAAACACTCATTGTAATTGAGGTTGTGTTAGGTGTCTAGTCCCACTCAAATATGTGCTTAATCATTTTTTAAAATAAAATATTTAATGTGACTTATAACATTAAAGTAAAATTTTGATGTACGGTTCCGTTTTGGCGGTGGCATGGTGGTGCAATGTTTAATACTATTAGCTTAATACTATTAGCTTACACCTCATGGACTGGTGTTCAGGTGCCTGCCAGGGTTTGTATGTTCCCCGTGTGTCATCATGTGGTTTCCTCTGGGAACTCCAGTTTCCTCCCACAGTCCATAAACAGGCTGAGGTTAATTGTAGTTACCATAATACCTGGAGGTGTGCGTGTGTGAGTGTCCTCTCCAATGCGTTGGTGCGCCTTCCTGGCGCATTCCCTGCCCTTTGTGCCCATGGGCACCAGACCCCCTGCAACTCTAAATACGATAAGCAGATACTGAAAATGGTTGAACGGTTCTATTGTGTTTCACATCTTGTCAAATTACTGGTGAATTACGATATATTTTTGGACACTGCTAACCCTGTGAGTCTGCAATGGATTAACAGATAAAAACCAGATGGATGGATGGATGGACATATAACACTTGGTACTGACACCAGATTGGGCAGATAAGGGTGTGGCTCATACAGGTTTCAGAGTAAATAATAATCACATCACAGTGCATTGTAATTTACTTTAAAAGAGCACTTTCTTGGGCCCTCATGGTCAGCACTTACGTCTAAAATTGGCAATACCAGCACATAAAAATGTGTACCATTATTTATTATGCTTTCTCTAATTTAGTATTTTGTTGTCACTGTTTTTACAAGATCCAGCTTCACTCAAAAGCTCTAGCTGAAAACTAGTAGTATTCTGTACTGTATTCATTAAGTGGTTTTTCTGTTTTTCCTAATATGAATCTTTTTGTCAGAATTAAGTCAACATAGGAGATTGCACTTGTGTGGATGTGGCTTCAGCCGTTGCCCAGCTACAGGCTGTCAGAATATAGTAGATTGGCCCCTGGCACTTTGAGCATATTTGTTTATGCTGCTAATATCTATTATTGCCCACTCAAACATTTTTGTTGTGTAACGTTTTTGGCACCTTTGAACATGACCCAGGCTTAGGTAAGTAAAGGGAAAATAAAGTGACAACATACTAATTTAGACTATTTTGCACGTTTTTGCCTATCCAAATGTTTGTCTGAACAAAAGCCAACTGGTGAAAAATATTTCTTCTGTATTGTACTTTTGAATATCTTCATATGCATACATCACTGGCTTTTAAGGCTGTGTATGTTGTTCTGTACAAAACAACCTCATATTTATTGAGTATTGTACAGAATACAAAATATGAAGAGAAGTTGCATCTGTGAACAGTTACAATGATCCTGTAAGAAATTCGATTATGAACATAAAACATTAATTGTTTTCATTGATTTTATTCATTTGTATACCTCAAACGGTACTTGAAATTGGTATCCAATTTAATTAAGCTTAGTTGATTATTCAGTTAGACTACTTAACCTCAGGAGCTATGCACCGATAAAACTAATTTATGTAATTACGAAATGAACTGATCATAATTATGCGCATCCAACCAGATTTGCAGCTTATCCCAGGAAGCACAGGGATACAGCAGGAGGACACCGAAGGAAACACACACAGCGCTACCAGCTGAGCTGCCGTGATGCTCCCTAACTGCACCATGATGCCCAATTATTGTCGTTTAAATTTTGCAGAAGTTTAATATCTTCCTTTATGGTTTGTGATCAGCACAGAAACACCTAGAAAAACAATCCAAAATAATTCAGCAATATAAAGATGAACGTGGGAATGTAAAGCATTGTCATAAATCAGCTGATGGCCACGTTTCATTAATGGCTTAGGCAAGTTTCATTACTTACAAGCTCAGCCAGAATAAAGCACATCACACACAGTGGAGCCCCAACATGAAGACAGAGAAGTGCTCAGATAAACATAATCGAAGCTAGAGAGGGTCTCTTGAGTGAATACGATGT
>JAODUD010000127.1:12401880-12419016 GCA_026784285.1 Stomatorhinus walkeri
CCCTGTGATTTATTTATTTTTAGCTTAGCTAGGCTTTGCAAAACATCAGCTTCAGTTATATATATATTAGTTATAGATTTGTTACAGCAGATTTGTCAAATGCACCTTCATGATGTGAGTCTCACATTCCATAACATCCCGTAGCTGCTGTATTGGATGGAGATCTGCCGACTGTTTAGGCTGTTTGAATACAGTGAACTCATTGTCATGTTCAAAAAACCAGTCTGAGATAACATGTGCTTTTATTTATGCCAAATTCTGACTATGATCTGAATTTTGTATCAGAAAGCGAGACAAACTGGCAATATTTTTTCTAATCTTTTCAATTCTCCAATTTTGGTGAACCTGTGCCCACTATAACTTCAGTTCCCTTTCTTAGCTGACAGGAATGGCACCCAGTGTGGTCTTCTGCTGCTGTAGCCAATCTGCTTTATGGTTTGACATGTAGTGCATTCAGAGATGCTCTTCTGCATACTGTACATTGGTTGTAATAAGTGGTTATTTGAGTTACTGTTGCATTTTTATCAGCTCGAACCAGTCTGGCCATTGTTCACTGAGCTCCGTAATCAACAAGCTTTCACAACAAGTTTTCACCCAAATAACCGCCACTCATTAGATATTTTATATTTGTCAGTCCATTCTCTATAAACCCTAGATATACTTACATGTGAAAATCCTAGATCTTATACCAGCCCATCTGGCACCAACAACGATGCCATGTCCAAAAGTCACATTAAACATGTTTCATCCCTATTCTGCTGAAGCTTCTGAACTGTATCTGCATGACTTTATACAGAGTGCTGCAGACATATGATTGTTTGATTAGATATTTGCTTCAACAAGCAGCTGAACAGGTGTAACTTAACAGCTGAACAGGTGTAAATAACAGAATACTGCTATTTATTTAGCTTAAATTTGTATTTTGATCTTATAAGGAAATTGTGTGTCAACATTTCAAGCATCATACTGCCAATACATTCTATATCAATACCAACAGCAGAAATTATTGTATTTCTAATGTTCAAAATTTTAATCAGATACTAAGGGTGTGACGACCGCTGCCGGTCAGGCGAGCAGATAGCAGGCTGGAGGCAGCGTAGTCGAAAACAGGGCTTTATTGTCCATGTAAACGGAGCACGGGAAACAAGGCGAACAAAACGAAAATTAAACTGAGCAATACATGGAGGGCAAACAAACAGGGCGAAGAAGCAAGGCTAACGAGGAAACTGGGCTGACGGACGAAGCTTAGAAACAAACAAAGCAAACAAACAAAATGACAGACCTGACTGGGCTTGACTGAGACACAGACTAAAAGCACAAGACAATCGGATACGAAATAGATGACAGCTGGTTTCCATTGGGAACAGACACGAGGTAACGAGGGGGGGCGTGGCACACAGGAGGCTCTGACGGGTGGGTCATGACAAATGGGAAGGCAAAATGTGCTGCATCTAGTTGTAGTAGGTGCATATCTATGAAAGTGAAAATTTGACTTATATTTACAGTACCGTATAAAGTTCTCTGATTTAAAAAAAAGTGTTGTATGCTTGTTAGTTTTAAGACAATTTAGAAATGTTCCATTGGGTAAATTAGGTGCACTGGCATATTACTGTAGGTTTTGAATCATATCTATCATTACAACACATTATTATGAAATTTATATCCATATATGCATAGTTACCTGTCTTATGACCATTGTTGACTAACTGTAGTTCTGTAATGTACTGTACAGACCCTGGGATTGACTTTTTGTTGACATCTGAGGTGATACACAAGTAGATCTAAATAACAAAGCATATTCAAATAAATGCTTATTTTGTCTAATAAGCATCTGTTAAAACTGAGAAGTCCACTGCACCACCCTAGGCGTAACTAGCAAGCATTATACATGGAATCTGAAAGTTTAGATATTTGTGGCATCCATAAAATACAAGTTGAATATCTCTTGCTGTGCACTGAAAGCATGCAATCATGTATAATAAAAGTCAAATAATCTGACCCTAGTCTATAACACTGTAAGTAACCTTTGTGTATGAAATTTCAGTGAAACTTACCCCTGCCTATTACCTGTGAGGATACAGTCTAATGGGAAAGACTGCTTTGATGATAGAGAATGGGATGAATTAGAGCTATAAAGTGCATTTTTTTGTCAAATCTTCTTATTTATTTTCTAAAGCACATATGCAGTATTTAGATGAATGACAAGAAATGAAAAAAAAAAACATAGCACCCGTTACCTTTTTGAGCAGCAGAGATTATAGAAATCATTCTTGGTGCTTTCGAAGATAAATCACTTATCTCAAGTGTGTAGAATGCAAGTAATCATTGAAAACACATTATACAGTGACAAAGAAAGAGAAAAGGGATCTGTATACTTGCATCAACACAGAACTGTACAACACTTGAAAACCTTTCAAAATTAAAATGAAGTACTGTAGTGTGTCTGGAAAGAAAGCAGAAGTTTTGAACTACGAGGCCCCTAAGATGTTATTCTGCCCTGAGGAAAAACGAGAACACAAAAGCAGTAACTGTATTCCCTTAATACTTTTTAAAATAGTACTTTTACACATTTTTTTCCACTTCAAGTCTTTTTTTACAGCTTAAATATTTGTTTCACATAACATTTCCCAGTCCGATCAAATAAGAAACAAGTGCAATGCTGGCAACTTTGTTGGGAAACAAAAAAAAAAAATCATGCATTTTTTCATGTCATTAATTAAAATCAGCAATACTGTCCTCTATCTCAATGACTTGTTTCACATTAGTCTTAGCATTGTTCTAATATCATGCCCAAGTGAGCTTTTAGAGTGCAAAGCAACACAAATAAAAAAAAATATGGGCATCAGCCCTTAAATGGCCCCAGCTTCATGAAACTGAACGAGCAACATTCCTCATCTGTACAAATCCCAAAATGATTTTCTATATTTTTAATTATATTGGAAAGATATTATTGGACGTTTTATATTTAAAATTTTGGGAAATAAACGTTTTTTTTAATTTAAATAGAACTTCCCGGCTAGAAGCTCCTTACTGGATCATGGTCATGCTTCTGATTTTTAATCAGCACAGGTATAAATATATTTATCAGTCTCCAACAGGAAATATCTGATTTAACTCGAACCAATTTCTTCTGAAATAAATAACCACTGCTATTTTTTACTGATCTTTATAGGGTCAGTTTTCCACATAATAAATTTTAGTTGTTGGTATAATTAACCACAGGTTGACTAACTGAAGGCATTTAGAGATTTCAGGAAGGAGGGTGTGGAGAGTAGGTCAGAATGCAGAATGAAAAGCATGCCGCGCGAAAGCATCCAAGCGGCCAGCAGTCCTGAGATAGTGGGACTCCAATGAAACACACCACAAAAGGCACTTCATGACAACCGTGCTTCTGTTTTACAAGGAACTCACGTTAGAAAAGAATGCCTTTTAACACTCTTTCAATGCAAAAAAAATGTGTTACTATGCACCACTCCCCTTCTGCAGTTGTCCTGTAAAGAGGCCCCTCAGGACACTGGACAACCTCTGACAAAGACTAGAAATTAATATCAGAATCAAGAAAACACCAAACACCAATTAATACTAAAATGGAGGGGAAAAGCAAGAGAAGAGTTTTTGAGTAAAGTCCACAGGAGACTGATTTGTAGGCCTCATGACACCTGTTACAATCCAGGCCATTGTTGAAATTGAGAGTGTTGCATTGATTGGGTTTGGGGAGGGTGTTCCATGTGAGCATCAAGGGGAAGTCAGAAGTTTTAGGCCCTAGTCGTCACCCCCACTGCCATACATGTCAGCCAGCTTCTTGAAGCGTGGCCCCCAGTCGTTGAGATAATCATAGTTTTGGTCGCCAGTGCTGGAGGAGCCCAGAGAGCTGATGGAGCCTGTCATGGAGCCACTTCCTTCGTAGTCGAACACCAGCAGGGAGTCATAGGGTGGTGCTGTTGGGTCATCGTCTGCCGCCCGCAAGCCCTGTGATGGCAAGGTGGTGCAACAGCCCAGAAGTCAGAGTGATTCATGACACGGTGGGATTAATATTTTGGGTTTGAGTCATGATGGAAAAGAAAGGAAAAGGGCTATTATTATTAGCTACTACTTCCTGCGTTAAAGAAAGTAAAATATATTTCAGAGAATGAAGGGAGAAGGTCAGTTTATTGATGGTATTGTGTGCCAAACAGTGTGAAAGATGGATACCTGTGTGTGTGTGAACGTGTATGTTTAAGAAAGGGAGTCTTTTAATGTTATGTGGCTGAACTTTCATGGCTGTATCTGCAGGGGAGAGACAATGTAGTTGTAGTGATCTACCTCGTGGATGAAGTCCCCGATGCCCCCAGGATGAGGCAAAGTGGGTCGGACGGGGAACTGGGCCTCAGCCATCACGGGCCTCTCATCGACCCGTCTTACCCCAGGAGGTTTTTTAATGATATGGTCCAGGGAGCCGGGCTGCTGTAGCTGGCTGAGATCATAATCCTACAGAGAGTTCACATCTCAGTATTAACAGCTTCTTATGAATATTAACATCATATATTAATACATTTTCAATGATTTTATCCTATGGTTTTGAGTCATGCAGTTCAAAATATTCTTCCTTCATCCATTCCAATTCAATAGCCACATACCCAGGTGCCACTCTCAATTATTGTGATATTTTAAATAAAATGAATTGTCATATATTGTCCAGTATAGGTGGTTTATTCCTCTACCAATGTATTCTAGTAAAGCTTTGATAGAAAATTGATAAACAGTCATGTAATGTATAACTGTGGCCAAAAGTTTTGAGAATGACACGAAGATAAATTTTCACAAAGTCTGTTGCCTCAGTTTATGACAGCAATTTGCATATACTCCAGAATGGTATGAAAAGTGATCAGATGAATTGCAAAGTCCCTCTTTGCCAGGAAAATTTACTTAATGCCCTTCTTGTTAAAATTAATCAGACTAGTGTAAATCAATGGTAACCCTTCCTTTTATAGTTTTCACAACTATACAGTACTTAGCTGAGTTACAGGATAATAGTGTAGTTGTAGTTTCTCTGTTTTCTTACGAATTACCTGTGGTAATTAATCAACGATATACCAGAATTGACCATATATTTACCTGCAATTAGAACACTGTAAAAAGAAAGGTTACCAATCATCTGTGTTATGCTTATTTCTACATCTTGTTCAGTTCATGACAATGAACTTATCCAGTAAATTAAAAGAAAAATTAACTACAGTGGAAGCTGCTTATAATGATCATGGTTAATGTGATCATCTGCTTATAAGGATCAAAAAGCTTGGGACAGAATCATTCCTATACAAATAATTTGTTTATACTAATCAAGCAGTTCATTTACACTGTTAATTTATTTTAATACCTGACATCATGGAAAAACTACTTCTGACTAGCTACCTGCTGCATGCACAAAAACATGACAGGAAAAAGAAAGTAATTTTCTATCAATGACTAATGTAGACTCAAAGTTTATGATAAACTACAAAAAATGAGCCAATGAGAACCAGAATAAGCCACATTTTACATACAGTACTGTATTATAGCATATTTTATAGCAAATTACAGTACAGTTCAATAATTTAATTTATACAGTACGGTAATCTGAAAATCACTGTACTGTATTTTGAAAGTCAGTAAAATTCAGTCATTCCATTACCTTACATCCATATAATAAATATACAAATATTAATTAGATGGAAATCTGCCTGAAATAAAGAAAAACATTGGTTATAAATGATCATCCGCTTATAGTGGTCAATTTCACCCACTATAAGCGGTTTCCACTGTATTTGATTTTATTAATTTCATTGCTCCTTAATTTTATGGTGTTTTCCCCCATCACTGTTGCTCCACATGGCTTGCAGAGTCCTTCATTTGCATCGACTGTGAACTTTATTCAAAAGTCAACTGTGGCACACACTAGGCTTGGGAAGTATCTAATTTTTCATACAATCCAGAGATTTCACAGGAGTATATTTTCAAAAGCAGTACAAATACAATCAACAATAAATAAAGATACTACTTCTGACTGGACTGGTTTCAAATTCATCTCATCCTGACAATGTTTTATCATTGTTTTTGGCATCATAAATTAACTCTTATTTTATTATTGTTTCATTCTTGTCAAATAGAAATCTTCAGTAATAATTTTAGTTTTTGTTAACAAAATCAACACTGCTCTTGGTTTGTACCACACGGGATAGCCTTTATTCACATCTCACATCAGTGAGTCTTCGCTGCCCAGCATCCTGTCGGCAAATTGTGGTTTTTCCCTCCTCAAAATACTCTCAATAGGTACTCACTATGTACATATTTGCTCAGAAGACAGTGTACAATTGGAATATATGCAAAAGAATAGCAGCATAAAAAAATAAGAATTGCTTCTGTTCTCCAGAAAGGTACTGGGGTGACTCGAAGGAGACTGTTTGAAATTGATAAGCTGACAGAAATAATGAACAGACAAAATATCATGGAGCTCATTTAAATAACTTTTTGATTGCCAAGACTTATGTTACATAATAAAGAATAAATACTTCATTGATCCCTGAGGGATAATATGCCTCCCCCCCAACTCTGTGGGTAAGAGCAGGCTGGCTGTGAAGGGTGGCCACCGGTTGGGGCACCCAGGGGTTAAGGGCTTTGACCAAAGACCCACAGACATGTGGAGGGTGGATATGAACCAGAGACCTTCAGATCACAGGCACAGAGACTTAGCCAACTGAGCCTCACACTGCCCCTTAAATAGTAGGCATACTACAGGGGGTAGTGCTGTGTGTGGCATTTACCTCAAACATGCGGGGTTTAATCCCACCTCCACTCTGTATATGTTCTCCCTGTGTCATGTGGGTTTTCCTACCACAACTGCAAGAAGTACAGTTATGCTGCTGGACAATCATGTGTGAATGGGGGCCACTTTGCTGCCTGTGATGGGGCTCAATCCACCCTGATCCAGTTTAAATGTCTGGATGGTGGATGAGTGTAATATAGTGCAGATGTAATAAAATCTACACTTCTAAAATCTGTCCATGAAAAGTCAACATAATAGCATGTTCAATCATGAACAAATGAGCTCTTAACCATTAGTGCAGACAGAAAAACCATATGTGCTAATGAGTGTATTCACATGAGCAAATGTGTCATCTGCTTATGTTAAGCAGTGGACTGCTAGCCTGCGCTTGCCTTACCTGATCTTCCTCTCCGCCCCCCTCCTCATCATATTTCAGAATGTTATCCCGCACATCATCTTCGGGGTCGATCAGCAGCTGCTTGGTCTGTCGCTCCTTCTCCCGGCGCTTGATCCATCCCACAAACAACAGCACCAGGACTGGGAAAATTCCAGAAATGCGTTTGTCAGCATGTGTTTTGGGCATGCAGATGGCGTACACGAGTCAGTTCTGGGGACGGCCCAGTTCACAGCAATGTGAGCAGTGCAGGACTGTACATGTGAAGACACACGAGATTGTGTGCATGTGTCTGAGTGTTTAGGCTGACACCCACTGAGCAGCATGATGATGCAGATGAGGATGGCAATAATGGCTCCAGTCCCCAGGCCAGTAGATGCCACGGCCCCTGCGCTGGTGCAGTCGCCGTGCTCGTCACATGGGCACATCTTCACCTTGATGATGGACCTGCTGGACAGCGGTGGGTTCCCCGAGTCGGACACCACCACAGGCACATCATATACGCCTGCATCCAGATACTGAATGCGGAGCCTCAGCTGGGCGTAGTAACCTGTGGGCCGCACATGGAGCCTGGTCATGCGACCTAAAAGAGTCAGTCTACCTGCAATATGGGTAACTGAGCAGCCAGCACAAAAGAATATGGAAAGAATCTGAGTTAAACGTATGTTGTTGTTGTTAATATGTTTGCTTGTTATGGATATGGGAAGACCCTGAGCTGAAGAAATGCACAGGATTCCGAAGGGCTCGTGCCTCACCGTTCAGCCGGGACACGGTCCAGTTGTGGCGAACACTGGGTGGATGGGCGGGCAGTTCAAAAACAAAAGGGCCCACGTTAGGCTCAGTGTCAACGTCAGACGCCGTGATATTGATGGTGGCGGCGTGGAGCCTCTCGCAGATCTGCAGCTCTTGGGGCACCAGCGTAGGTGGGTTGTCATTCACATCGATCAGGTAGATCTGCAGGGTGCCTGTTCCGGTGGCAGAGGGGGATCCTGGGGTGTGATTGGAGAGGGAGAGACAATGAGGATTAGGAAAGGGCACATGACTCATGACATACCCATTCAATTACATAACGTTGGTTATGCAATTATCGGCTGCCATCAGTCAGGATTTCGGCCCCGAAGTTGATTGACAGCATGCAGGGCAAATTGTAGAAGTCTTGAAAAAGAAGGGCCAAAGTTGCAAATATTGACTCTTTGCATAAACTTAATGCAATCCTCAATAAAAGTCTTTGACATTTATGAAATGCTTGTGATTATTCTTCAGTATACCATAGAAACAAAACACTGACTCAGCAAACTTTGAAATCCAATACTTGTGTCATTCTTAAAACTTTTGGACATGACTATATAGTATTGTATGCAAGTACCAGTGGTGGGAGCTCTGTCAATTAGAACCCAGAAAATAAAGGAAAATTACCAGGGGGCAAGGCAGGAGGGTATTCCATGAAGCAGAATTAAGGGAAAGTCTGATTAAGGAAGACAGTTATCCTGATCCAGAGCAGACTTGTTAACTTGCGCAAGTTACCATGATAACTCAATTGGGAATCATTCAAGACACATTGATGGAATGGAACTCCCACTTAAATGAGCCAGACTTGTCGAAATAAGTCAGACTTTCCCTTAATCCTGCTTCATGGAACACTCCCAAGATCTCTTCGTAACCTGGGGACTTCCTGTATTAATCGACATTATTGGAATACTCTCCTGATACTTGCTCTTCTATGGTTGTGTTCTATTGCCCTGAAAGAAAGGTCCAAATACCTGGGCAAATTCTAAAAACAGTATATGAGTAAAATCATACAGCAAGCTTTGGCATTCTGCGTCACACAGAAGTCTCAAGTGATGAATGAACAGCAGGTAGAACTATCGCTGAGCATGGTATTCAACATACACTGCTGGAATTAAATCTGCTCTGCTCTTATAAAGGCATCTAGTTCCCATCATCCCTATAACACAAAATGGCTCCATCTATATGATCCAGGGGATCTGCATTCTTTAGACTGGACAATCCAGAAAGCTTAGCAAAAATGAGCTATTGAAATTACTGGAGCAACATTAGTAACCCTTAGAATGACAAATGAGACACATATTAGATCTAAAAATATACTACAGAAATGAAATTAGACAGACAAAAGAATACGATATTTAGAAAATCAGATCTTAGTGTTGTACACTTAGCAATATAGTTTGCCATAACAATGACCATAAATACCATTAGAAATATATTATCCTGATCTCAAAATGCAAACTCGAAAATTCCACACTCAAGAGCTTTGAAGGTAGTGTGAACATACTGAGCAAAACATCAGCCTAGAAAATCAAGTTGGTTAAAATAAGCCAAACACTTATTTAAAAACTGTTACTGGAGTAAAAACAATAGCAGCTAAAGAAGAGCTTCTCGGGTCCTTGTGTAGCTATTGAAAATACGCAAGACTGTATAATTTCTGTAGGTTCACATAATAGAGTCTAGCCATTTAACGATTAAAGTGCATAGACCAGCAGGTGGTGCTGTGGTTATAAAACTGGGCTTAGAACCAGCTGGTTATATCTCCTGACCAAAAAGTTTTTTTTAAAAGAAAAGGGAAAAAAAGAAAAAAAACTGTCATTGTATCAAAGAAATGCATTTTAAAGTGTAGAGCTGTATAAATCATTCCATATTCAGCAGCTCTGTAGCAGAAGCAAAGGATGGTAAACATGGACAATGTCAGTCTGCAGTCATTTTTCCTAGTTAATTGCAGCAGCACATCAGGGGCAGGGGTGGACCTGGCCAGGAGACTCACCGTTGTCTGCTGCCAAGAACCTGGCCTCATAGATATTATTCTTCACATAGATGGACTCACGATCAAGGAGGTCTGTGGTGACAATCTGGCCATTGGTAGTGTTGATACTAAGCCAGCTGGCTGGATCATCATATTTGGAGTACCTAGAGGTAACAGATTACACTCTTTCACAACACAAAGCTTTCTACAGAGGATAATGGGAAATATAATCTTGCACTTTATTCTTTAATACAAATTCCATCACTGACCCAGAGGCATTCACAAGTTTATTGTGGGCTATCATACATTACCGGTCAAAAGCAAAACAGGCCCAAACCGTGCTACTACCACCACCACGTTTCACAGGTGGAATAAGGTTCTATGCTGGAATTCAGTGTTTTCCTGTCTCCAAACACAACCCTTCTCATTCAAACCAAAACGTTCTATTTTGGTCTCATCCGTCCACAAGACATTCTTCCAATAGGCTTCTGGCTTGTCCACGTGACCTTTAGCAAACTGCAGACGAGCAGCAATGTTCTTTTTGGAGAGCAGTGGCTTTCTCCTTGCAACCCTGCCATGAAAACCATTGTTGTCCAGTGTTCTCCTGATTGTGGACTCATGAACATTAACATGTATCAGTGCAGGAGAGGCCTTCAGTTGCGTAGCAGTTACCCTGGGGTCTTTTGTGACCAGGCTGACTATTACACACCTTGCTCTTGGAGTGATCTTAGTTGGTCGACCACTCCTGGGGAGGGTAACAATGGTGTTACAATTCCTCCATTTGTACACAATCTGTCTTACCGTGGATTGATGGAGTCCAAACTCTTTAGAGATGGTTTTGTAATCTTTTCCAGCCTGCTGAGCATCGACCACCCTATTTCTGAGGTCCTCGGAACTCTCCTTTTATTGTGCCATGATACACTTCCACAAACCTGTGTTAACACTTTGATACATCCGTGTTCTTTAAATAACACGGGGTTCCCACACACACCTGATTGTCATCCCATTGATTGAAAACTCCTGACTAATTTCACCTTCAAATTACCTGCAAATTACCTGCTAGAGGTTCACATACTTTTGCCACTGATAGACATGTAATATTGGATCATTTTCCTCAATAAATAAATAACCAAGTGAAAATTTTTTGTCTCATTTATTTAACAGGGTTCTCTATATCTACATAGAGGACTTGAGTGAACATCTTATCATGTTTCAGGTCATTATGCAGAAATGTAGACAATTCTATAGGGTTCACAAACTTTCAAGCACCACTGTATATAACTGCTCTGCCCCACCAGCTATTCATGTAAACATAAAATGGAGTAATCAGTCCTTGATTTGTTCTGAAGCCTTTGTGTTCTATGGCCTGTAAAGTAGCATACAAAAAAGACTAGAAGATTTCACAACCTTCACACCCAACATTATACTGAGACAGCATTATTTTTTTCACATCTCTTGTCTGCTTTAAACCATAATAATCCATGGGGCTTCATCTACTGGGCTAGCAGACTAATTAACACATTTCCATGCATGAGTAGTAGCGATTCACAAAGCCTACAGTGTTGCAGGGTTGGCAGTGTAACACAAGAGGAACAAACAAATTACCAAGAGTCCTTGCGTGGTTAAGGAATTGGACTGCTAAACGAATAGGTTGTTGATTCAAGTCCTATGAGGAAAACTCTGTTTGCTGGACTTCTGACTCTGGCACTTAACCTGTTTCAGTAAAAAAATTATGCTTTAAACAGGTAAGCTATTAAATAAAGCTTAACGTGATTCTTTTCAGGAAGTCAGTAGTGCTATATGGTTGGTAAATATTCAGACATACACAGCTCTGGAAGCACAAGCTGCAATGTCCAGTCAATAGCGGAACAAGCTTGGGGTGGTCCAGGATGCCTGGTCCTGTGCCAGGTCAGTTGGTCCAGTCCAAGCCAGAACCTAGTGTCCAGCTGGCAAGTCCTCACTTACTCAAACCATTCATTACCATCTGTTACAAAATAAATGAGTAAATGAGTTCCCGCCTGCTTTTTCCCTGAAGTCAGAGGCATTGGGTTGACACCGGGAAAGGGGAAAACACAATGTGTCTCAGTCATATCATCGCCAACCCCGCTCCCTCAACCAGACCCCATCATTTGACTCCATCCAGCTCTAGCAAGATCCCTGGCAAATCCTCACTTCTAGTCTAATCACCAAATTTAATTATGTGAAACAGATTGGGGCCCTCTGCAGCTCATTCATGACTAAACTGCTTTCGCTTCTGCTGTCATTACTTAACGCTGGGTGTAGGAATTTCAGAGGACATACCTATACTCCACAGGTAAAACCAAACTGGAGGAACGCAAACAGACACAGCAGAACAGAAAGAGATGAACTTCTTTTGTGAATGCATTACAATGGTTTAAACAGAAATCCCTTCGCCCAGTACAGTTGAGCTTTGGATGAGCTAGGGCTGATCCTTCGCTTAAACCAGACATATGTAACAAATCAAGAACCATGATCCACTTATTATGGTTATATGGTTCTATGATCCATTACAGAATCACAGAAATGTACCGTCTTAATCAGTTACATGCTTAGATTTCACTTTTTGTTAATGCTTACTGACATAGTGTGACATTTGGGTAAAAGGTTTATTCAAAGCAATTCCGTTTTTTTACATCTATTTAGCTATTTTGTATTGAACAAAATGCTTATTGTGCACCTCCCCCAAGGATACCACAGTAGAGACCACCCCATCCTGAAGCAGACATTAACCTGCAGGTGTCTGTATTCCTGTGACATGGGGCTTCACGGTCTGCTCTCTGCTTTCTTAATGCTCTTGCCTTATAAATTTAGCAGTTCTGTTACCGCTTCTATTTTGATCATTTTTGCACACACAAGCCCTCTTTTAATAAAACACATTATGGTCTTGTCATGCGGCAATAATAAGGCAAAAGTAATTCAATGGGAGCCTTCTCATTCAGAGACGTCGCATTTGCAATGCCTGTGCTGTAAAGCTATGCTATGTCTGTTAGCCTAGCAATTTCAAAGCCTGCACATGTTCACTCGACCGCCAGCATACTATGTTTCACTAAACAATATCTAATCAGATTGTTTAATTATTCAGTTAAATCAGATATGAGCTGGTTGTGAAATGTAAGAAATACATGGAATGACCAGTGTGCCCCAGAAGAGAGTTTTCTTCCAGCCCAATAAAAAGATTTCAGTTACTTTTTTAAGAACAGAAGAAAATGTAGTTATTTTTATTGTGTTACAGTTCATTACAGTTATTTATTATATTTTGTATTCCACGTGTCCTATCTGTTTGTTTGAGTTTGTTGTCTGTCTCTTCGTTGCACTGTCTAAAACTGGAGCCACGTCTTCTCGTCTCTCTGTATATCTATACAATATATAGAAGAGATGACAATAAAGTTTGCTTTGACTTTGACTTGATTTGTACATATACACTCACTACTAAGATAAGTGGCCCTAAACATTTTCTGTGGATGACTCAGGCTTTGGCACAGTTCCCCATATACAGTATGAGTGAGTGAGGGTGTGAATACTGATTGAGGACTTACCTGAGCACCTGGTGCACAAAGCGGTCTGGGTCAGTGGCGGCGAAGTTGGTGAGCGCGGTGCCTGCTGGGACACCCTCCTCGAAACGCACAAGCTTGGGGTTGGTGGGAAAGAAAGGCGGCTCATTGGCATCTGCCACTGAGATGGTGACCCCAGCCGTGGACTGCAAGGAGGACTGGATCCCGCTAGCCAGAGGCTCCTGATTGATCACCATCACTGTCAGCATGAAGGCCCGGTTCATCTCATAGTCCACAGGCTACATGTGGTCAAGAAGGGAGACGTCAAGGTTAAATTCAAGCAACAAATGCTGTGAAGGTAACTTCTGCTTAGTTGTATATCTTTTTATTATACTTAAGTATGCAATTAGAACATTCTACTTTCGTACAGAAAACGTTCCTAATTCCTGTACTCTCCTGAACAAAAATGCATAAAAATAAGTAACGCTACAAAAGTGTGGAATCTGTACTGTGTCTCTGTGATTGACTTCTAGTATTGCAAAACATCACACAGGGGCAGCATAACTGTACCACAGTCTACGCTGAAGTCTGCAAGGTATCCAGAGCAGTGTTTTTCAAGACATCGTGACAAGCACCTCCACAGAACTAAATACCCCCTGATCTCTTTGATAAAACTACTAACATAGATACTTTGATGTTTCAGAACCCTTATGCTTTCTGATTTTTTTAAATATTTGTACTTCCCCAACACAAAGGGCATTTTATACAATGTGATTTATTTACTAATTTTGTAAATTTTACATTCATTTTGAAACATCTGGCAAAATACTTTTCTCAAGGGGAGAAAAAAAAATTAAGTAAACTGACAAATGGAGTTCCTTAGCAGATACACTGCAGGGTGACAGGGTGCAGCAGGCTAAAGAAAAGATAATTGATCAGTTGCATGATGGGGCAAAGGGTTAAAAATCTTAGCTGTCCTAATGTCTTTATGCTAGCTGCTTCTATGTATGTTTACTCAGTCCCAGACCCAGATGCCATAAAAAACCCAAACATTGTATGATTATTTTAGGATGACACTCTTCCCCTCCGAAGGCCAAGAAGAGGATGCTGGGTATTGTGCTGTTGTCAGGGATGCCAACTGTTTGTAAATTTAGGAACAGTCTGTATTAAATTCACCCTTTCTGTAAATCCATAAATAAATTAGACTGTCCATAGAACCTTAAAAAAGTAAGAAAAAAAGGGTGCCAATAAAAAATATGGCATGTAAGTAAAAACACGATTTTCCTTTTCAAAGGGTTTCGGTAAAAGTCAGCAACCCTGGCTGTTGTTAATCACTGGATGTTGCTGTTTGCCCATGTTGTGTCTCATCTATAATCCCCTGAATTGAATGTCAAAGTTCAGTTGAGGGTTTCAGTGAACTTCTGCTGTTTGTTTCTGTTGATCTTGATTGATGCTCCCCAAAGCAGATCATTAATTTATTTTACTCTTGGGTGTAATGAAGAGACTCAAAAACCAAGAGTGGTTAAATGAAGTCGCTGATACACAGCCAAATATCACGCTGATCAAATATTAAGGGTATATAAAAGAAAACACGTCATTTTTGGTAATGGTTTCAGCTGTGCTACAAAGGTGTGAAGTGGCTGCAAAGATTTGCCATCTCTCTGCATGTGACTGGGCTTGTGGGAAATATACTTTTCAGTGTGTCTCACCCCATCATGTGGACACACACAAAACTTGTAACACAGCTCATAGTCAAAGGCACACTGATGTTTAAAAGGAAGACATGCAAATTATTAGACCTTTAAACCACGCCTAACTTGAATCTCTGAATAGTTATATATTTTAGTATAAGACTGACTACACAGCATGCCAGTAGCAAGGGGTATAATTAATTTTAAAAAAAGAATACACACATACATATTACACATTCATACACTTACAATAATATAAAGCTAAAGTTCATGTAAACAGTTGGGGCAGGAGCTTAGCATTCACAGTAGCATATGTACCCTGAGCACAGTGACCATTCCATCGTTAGTGACTGGGTGTGTCTGAATGGTGAAGTGACCGGAGGGGTCCCCACTGATTATCCTGTAAACCGCGTTCCAGTTGGCCGTGTGTGGCTTGTCCAGGTCATTGACAGTCAGATTGGCCACCACCACATTCACCTTGTTCTCTAGCACCTCCCCGGAGAACTGGTGGAAACAGATGGTGAGAGAGAGAGGGAGAGCAAGAGAGAGAGTTAAGGAATTTCATGAACCTGTAAAGCTCAGAGACTCATTTTTGAAATTTGATAACTCAATAAAAATGCTTTGTTTCACCAACACCAGCAAGGACTGAAGACCAGAAAATCTATAGCAGGCAAGAAAGAATAAACATTCAGTTTCTTATTTCCTTTATTGCTATAGTTTTAAAAGTGGTCAGTTGGCTTCTCTGGAAATTTGATAGAGGAATAACTTTTTTATGCTGTAGACAACTACTTTACATGAAGTTAAAAGACACAAGTTCCTTATTCCTCATCTAACCAAATGTAATTACAATGCATTTTCCAAAGTACCACTTCCCTCACCTGCCCTCCCTGTGAGACTGAGAATTACCTCATGACCACACATTGCAGGAAATCCACTATTTACAAAATTCAATGCACATATCTCACACTATCATGTGCATGTTATTCTCATGTTATGTGACGCCAATTATTCAAATACTGAGCCTAGCACATGCTACACTTTTTACGGATATTTTACAGCCACTTCTACTCCAAACGTGAGCATATTGTACCCGTTGCAATTAGTCATTATCCCTATATAGCACCACATAATGTGGAGGCATCAAAGTTGTAATTAGATAGACCGAGGGTATGGTTGTGCATGCTGACCATACATGACTCACTGAAGTGGTGATGTAATGCTACATCAATAAGTTTGCTAATTTGCCGAGAGCTGACAGCTTGTGCCACCACAGATGATTCACTGTGTGACAGCAAGTCCCTATCTTCCCATGATGGCCAAACCATAGATGAGTCTCTCTGCCAACTGCTGTTACCAGTAATAGCTTCATCATCTTGCTGAAATCGAATCTAAAACCCCTGTAGAAACATGCCTGTGATAAACAGTAAACAAATTAAGTATGTAGATTATATATGCATGCAGATTTCTTAATATAAAATTTCCATCCTACTTCCAAGATGGGTGAGAAAGACTGATGTTACTCATTGATGGCAAGAATGCTATAAAACACATGGAAAAACACACCATCATGCTACTGAAACAAAGTCAATGAAGTATTTATTAATACATTCTTTTTTTCTAGTTGGAAGAAAGTTGGATTTCATGTAAATACAGACTTCCATGGCAAGTACTTTATAAGGGAATTTATGGTTATTCAGTTAGATATTTCATGCTTAAGCACTGTTCCCCTTTACTCTAGTAACCCTGGCATTGTATGTATGGTTCATGTCAATCTAACTACTTCCTAGAAGTTCCTGGAAGTCAGTACTCATAAGGATTATGGCCTGGAAGCATATGTAGGACGTTGCTCACCACAGATCTCTAATACCAAAGGTAAATGGAAAGATTTTCATGCCACATTTTATTGACAAGGGCTGCCATGCCATGTTAGGTTACATCTCTAGGTGTGTGGAGTTCAAGTCAAGGGAGGTGATGCTACGATTATATAACTCCTTGGTAAG
>JAODUD010000127.1:12443234-12463035 GCA_026784285.1 Stomatorhinus walkeri
GTGCTCTGTTCCGAGTGTAAGTAAAGTGATCCCTGAACTCTGCTAAGACAAGTGTGTGTTCATTCAAAATCATTACAGGTGACTTGGTTTATTTTTGGCCGATTTAACCTAATATTAAAAACTGTAATACTTCTGACTGGACGTTATGAAAAGAAGACCGATTACAGATTTTGTCGGCGTTTTTTTCACATTTCTATAATAATATTTCAGCGAGCTGGACATTGCAATACGCAACATTTTATCAAGAACGGATGTTCCTGACCACTAAAAGGTCCACTTTTACAGAGATATTTGACTCTGGCCTGGCAAGGTGCCACTGTTGCTGATGCCACAGCTGATGGTGACACCATCATGCAAGATGTTATAAAAAATGCAGCAGATTATCACCAATATTGCCGGGAGATCAGGCGCTGCATGGCGGAGATTCCGGGATGGCCTGATCCTAGTGAACATAAGTGGTGAGGGATGTACATCCGTCCGACCAGACACCCTGGTGGGGGTGCAGAGCGGTCGTTGTTTTGTCATGGCACCTCATCCAAGGACCAGGTGATGGGTGCTGCAAAACAGGTAGGCGGTAGCACAGTCTCCTCCTTACAGCTGTGGTCGGTCGAATCAAATTGACGGGAAAGGGCGTCAGCTTTAGCTGTAAGGCCAGCTTGATGGCAAGCAGCTCTGGGTCCCCAACATCATAGTTGCGTTCTTCGGGCGTCATTTTATTAGAAAGGAAGGCACATGGGCGTCTACGACGGGAGGCTGGGTTTCATTGAATGAGCACTGCTCCCACACCGGCCTCTGACGCATCGACCTTGACTTCATAAGGGATCTCTGGGTTGGGCTGTTGTAGGACTGGAGCAGAGCAAAAAGCACATTTTATCTGCAGGAAGGACTGGTCCGCATTGGGGTTCCAATGAAGCCTGGTTCCAGTCCCTTGAGTGAGCACTGTAAGAGGATCTGCCACCTGGATAAAATTACGAATGAAACGTCGATAAAAGTTAGCAAAACCTAGCAACCTTTGAAGCTCTTTAATGGTCTTAGGGAGAGGCCATTGTTGAATAGCCGTTACTTTTCTTCTTTCATCCATAGCACCTCCCCAGGCCGAATGATGTATCCCAGGAATTGCATTTGGGTTTTATTTACATTTCTTACCCTTAGCATACAAGTGATAATCCCTTAATCTCTGGAGGACCTAGTGTACATGAGAAATATGTTGAGAAAGGGTTGGTGAGTATACCAGAATATCATTGATGTACACTACCACAAAACGGTTAATCATTGCCTGGAAGACTGTGTACATGAAAGACTGAAAGATAGAGGGGCTATTGACTAATCCATATGGCATCACGCAGTACTCGAACTGACCAGTAGAGGTTACAAAAGAGGTTTTCCACTCATCCCCTTGGCGTATGTGGATAAGGTTATAAGCGCTCCTGAGGTCCAGTTTAGTAAAATACCTTGCCCTCTGGAGCTGTTCAAGCGTGGAGGAATCAACTAAAGGGGCTCTCTCCACTTCACGGTAATGGCATTGAGGGCTCTAAAATCAATGCAAGGACGGAGACCCCCATCCTTCTTCTTAACAAAGAAAAACCCTGCAGTTATAGGGGACTTGGATGGTCAGATAATACCTTGTCGGAGCCCCTCCTGTATGTATGTCTCCATGGCCTCCTCCTCAGCGACGGGCAAGGGGTACAGATGGCCCTTGAGAAGGGAATGTCCCTCGACCAGATCAATGGCACAATCACATTCACGGTGCGATGGCAACTTAAAAGAGAGCACCTTGCTGAAAACGTCCTGGTAGTCCGAGTACTCCTTGGGGATGTGGGACAGGTCCTCAGGTACAGGACTTTCAATCAAGGAAGCCTGGCACGGGATAGTTAGGCATTGACCTAGACAGTGAGTAGACCAGCTGGGTAGCTCACGAGTTCTCCAGTTTATAGCTGGATTGTGTCTCCGCAGCCAGGGAAGACTGTGGATGATGGTGTCTTTGGCCTCAGGTAGAACCATGAAGTCCAGGGTCTCCCGATGCAACACCCCTACTCAGAGAACAATAGGACCTATGCGGTGACTCACCTTTCCTCCTGGGAGGGGCGCTCCATTCACCGCTATCACTGTGATGGGGTTAGAGAGAACCTGCAGTGGAATGCTGTTCTCTAACACCAAAGAAAGGCTAATAAAGTTACCCGCAGCCCCAGAGTCAACCAATCCCTTGGTGTGGAGTCTCCCCTTGAGGCTGTGAAGTTGAACAGGAACACCAGTAGGTACCAGTAAGATCCCAAGAAAAGAGGAAGTGCCTACCTTAGCATGAGAAGCTCAGTGTGTGGGTCAAATGGGGCATGTAGGCAATACATGTCCAGCCTCTCCACAATACAAGCATAACCCTTGGGAAGTGCGGCGATGCCTTTCATCGGGGGAGAGTGGAGCACGTCAGAGCTGCATGGCCTCTGTCGGCTCTTCTGTACTGGTGGGTCGGATTGGAGCTGCTGGCAGCTGTGGGTGACGATGACGGCATTCATAAATGCTGTTGTCAATGGTTACCGAGAGCCTGATGAAATCTTCAAAGGACAGCATTGCTCCATGTGCTGTCAATTTGTCTTGTACCTCTTGGTTAAGTGCACAACGGTATAAGATCCTAAGTACCACTTCTGGCCAGCATAGTCCCGCCGCTACCATGCGCAATTCCAGGGCAAACTCTGCAACTGTGTGGTTTCCCTGCTTTAGACTCCCCAAACTGCAACCCACAGCGGGATGGTCGAATATCTCTTTAAAAGCTCGCTGAAATTCTAATGCAGAATCAGGAGAGGGCTGTCATCTAACCACAAGGCAGCGGCCCACTCACGTGTCCGTCCTGCGAGAAGGGAGATAATGAATCGAATCCGAATTTAATCTGGCAGTGCGACAGGTACAGTCATGGACGCCCTGGGTGGTGAGTCAGGTAAGGCGGCCATGGCGGCTCTGGATTTCATGAGTTGGGAGACCAGGGTGGTCAGATGGTCTATCTGCTGCTATAGCCGTTGGTTCTCCGTGGGGTCCATGTTCCGGCAAAGTATTCTGTAACGAGTATCGATCAGAGATGAAGCAGAACCTGAAATGCAGGAGAATATTTTATTTGAATGGTATCCGGGTGCAGACAAATCCAATGCGGCAAGACAGGCAGAGAGTCGGGTCGGTCACGGTTCCATGGTAGTCAGTCCTACAGGAAAAGACAAGACAGGGGATCGATGGAACAGGAGTTTGGACGAAGGAAAGCCAGGGCAGCAGTGTAGGCAGGATCGGGTAGGCAGGTGGAGACGATCAGGGAAGCTGGGCAGGTACAGCTACAGGAAACGATGAGGCAGGCAGGGCAATAGGGTCAGAGAAGCGCTCGGTATGTGTCATCCGGTTGGCAACAATACTTCACAACCTTATGGCCTTTGCGTCAGGTTTAAATAGCTTGTACAATTTGAGTTTATTGCCTGTTATGGTGTGGCCCGCCCCTGTGGGCATGACACTTCCTCCAGCTCATCACAAGCTAACACCCCATAAAAATGCCTCGCAGTCCATTGGTTTCTACTAAAGATATTCGATAGCTCCAGGGTATTCATAACTAGTAGTAATCGTTTAAGACGTTTCCTCCTTTGATTAATCTTGATTATAATGTCGAAGGTCGCGTAAACTATCAGTGTGACAGTCCTGGTCAGAGTTTGATGGAATCTCATCTCCAGGCGCATATTTCTGCTTTTAACCATAGAGAGGTGCTGATTGCAGCCTTCATCCAGTGACAAATTAAACACGTACAAAGTACAGCCGCTTATGTAATTGTTTCTGTCAACAGTGACAGGCTCGTTTTTCAAATGTCTCCCAGTGGCCAGAACAGAGCTGTAATACTCACGGGCAACATTACCATTGACATAAAGCGCTACAAATTCAGCATCGAAATGCTGAAAATTGAAAGGGTTTTGATCGTACGCTCCCATAAAACCCATGTTATCCATAAGCCCGATGACAATAGTTTTAGGCAGGTGTCCCAGGAATAGGTTTTCTTGTGTGCAGACGTGGCTGCCTGCACCAACGCTGAATGTTTTCATGCAGACTCTCTCGATCAGATATTTGTCAATGACTGTCAGCAAGGCGCTCGCATGACCCAGTTTGACAGCTGTCGACACAGAAGCTTTTTTAACAAAGAGGGATGCCGATACGATTTTGAGCAAGTACTGTTTGTAATTTTGGCTTCTTGCAGAAAATGCTGTTCTTTTCTCTAAACCCTAGTTATTGCCATCAGAGTCGGTCTCGTCCATAGCACCGGAACTGTCTTTATAAAACAGCCTGCAGGTAAACTGCCTGGATAGTGTTCTGACGCTGTAATTCAGCAGGCACTCTATCATGGCTCTGTAAGGGTATGTATTGCTAGACTGGCTTACTAGGCTTTCGCCCAACGATACGTTGAGGTAATCGAGTAATTTTTGACCCCCACCTTCACAGCAGGGTCAATGTTTGTCCCATTAGCATTTGTGATTTGACACCTTAGATGCAGTAGCGTGTTGTTGAGGTCTAGGTAATCTTCCCCATTACCAGCGACAAAAAACTCCAGGGGTCCATTATCTGTTAAGGCTGAGTCTTCCATGTATATATTTTTATCAATGCTTGCTTGTTTGTTATAAAACATTTTTTTACCCCTCTGCATTTTTTCTGCAATGACTTTCTCAACTTTGAAGTTTTTGTCTTTGTCTATTCTGATCTTTTGTAGCTCTCCTGCATAAAATGTGCCCTCTTTGATCTCACCGTCATAATCTTATAGCCTGTACACCGGTGGCAGACATTGGTGACTGTAAAATACTGTAAAAGTTTGCTCATATCCTTTGGTAAATTACCCTGACCACATCACCGATATTAAACTTATAACAATGCTTTTCAGCTGCACCAAGCATCAAGCCATATATGTTGTTGAAGACTTGGGCTGCGTTCTGTGCATTTACCTCAACTGGCTTTATTTTAATGGTGCTGTGGCACGTGTTATTGTAAGCACTTGCTAGATCTTGTACAATGTCCACATACCTTCTTGTATTATAATCTGTAAAATAGCGCCACATTCGTGTCTTTAACGTATGGTTAAACCTTTCCATTACAGATGCCTTGACATCGTTACCAGTGGTGAATTGTATTATCCCATGTTTCTCTGTAAGCTTATAAAACGACGTGTTAAAAAACTCTGTCCCTCGATCGGTTTGCTGCTTTTTGGGTATCCTCCCTTCAGAGAGAATGTTTTCAAACGCTTTCTTTACCTCTGCACCTGTCTTGCTTTTAAGACACTGCATCCATGCGTATTTAGATAGAATGTCTATGCACGTCAACATGTATTTAAAATCATCATTCTGGTCCGCGTTGTCATGATCCGCCTGTCAGAGCCTCCTGTGTGCCACGCCCGCTGCCGCCCCCGCACCAGAGACTCTTGCCCCGGCCCCAGAGGCCCCAAAGACTCTTGCCCCGCCCCCAGAGACTCTTGCCCTGGCACCTGTGACTCTCGCCCCAGAGACTCTTGCCCCGGTCCCTGTGACTCTCGCCCCAGACACTCTTGCCCCGGCCCCTGTGACTCTCGGCCCAGAGACTCTCGCCCCTGCCCCAGTGCCTCGTGCCCCAGAGACTCTCGCCCCTGCCCCAGTGCCTCGTGCACTTGCCCCAGTGACTCCTGCCCCTACCCCAGCCCCTGAGCATCCGGCCCTGGCCCCGAGGAGGAGCTCGAATGGGACCCCTCAGGGATCTTTTTGCTGGGGCTGCCCCGACCATGGCCCGGCCCACGCTGTAAGCTCCTCCTCCTGTCTGTGTCCCGCAAGGGGAGAGGACACAGGCGTAGGGTCCGGGTCCCGCCCGCCCTGCCCCCTGGCTCGCCCTCGGTTGCCCTGGCTGGGGCTCCGGGGTCGTCTCCATCGCCAGGGGCTCCGGCCCTTCGGTCGCCTGAGGGTCCCCCGGCGGTGTCCTGTCACCCGTCCTCGGGCCAGCCGCCCTCAGTCCCGCGGTCGCCTCCGGGTGTCCCGGAGGTCGGCTCCTTGGGCCCCTGCGGTCCCTGCTCCGTCGAGGCGTCGGTCGGCCGCGCTCTGTGGCTTTCCCTCCCTCCTTCCCTGGTCCCTTGTGTCCTCTCGTCACCTCCCCTGGTTCCCGCTACGACTCCCTTCGTCCCTCGGTTGTTCGTCCCGTGTCCCCCTTGTGGTACCCTCCTGCTCCCTTTGTCCCTCCGCCTGCGGCTCCTCCGGCTGTCCGTTGCCTGCCTTGGGGCCCTCGGGCTCCCCCTGTTCCTCCGCCCTTCCCTGTGTGGCCCCCTGTCTCTGTCCCTCGCCCTGTTCCTCCCGTTTCTGCTCCTTGTCCCCCCCTTGGCTCCTCTGTTCACCCCTGGCCTGTTTGTCTCGCCTCCCACTGTTCCACCTCTGTCTCCCTTCCTTGTCTGCTTGTGCGCATTCCCTGTCCTGTGTAGTTTGTTGTCCTGGCTGATGCCCCTGTGTCAGTTTTGTCTGTCGGTCATGTTTCCCGTCCTTCGTTGACTTGTTTTTGCTTTTGTTTTCCAGGTTCTGTTTTGCCTTGTCTGTCCCATCCTGGGGCGCGCCCAGTGGTCGCGCCTTTGGGGGGGGGTAATGTCATGATCCGCCTGTCAGAGCCTCCTGTGTGCCATGCCCCCTCATTACCTCGTGTCTCTACCCTAATGGAAACCAGCTGTCCCATTGTGTTCATGGGTTTTGGTTTCAGTCTTGTCAGTCTTGTATTTAGTCCACGTCTGAGTCTGTCTCCCCAGATGCGTCATTTTGTTTGCTTTGCTTACTCGTCCGTTTGCTTGCTTTGTATGCCCCGGTTTACTTTCGTTTCGTTCACCTTATACTCCGTGCTCCGTCTTCACGGAGAATAAAAGGCTTTACACGACTACGCTGCCTCCAGCCTGCTTCCCTGCTCGCCCGACCGGCAGCGCGGTCGTCACATGCGTAAGCCATCATGTCCATCAGCTTGCCATTTAGAATCGATATTATTCACAAAGACTTTATTCCAGTGCCCCAATCCAAATTAATTAGAAATGGGATACAATCTCCTGCGTCACCTAAAAATGCACTGTGCACATGAACAGATGGTTGTCAGTTCTAATCCTGTGCATGGTGGAGTAATTTCACCACTGGGGACTTGAGCAAGGCCATTATCCCCAATTGCTCCAGGGATTGGCTGACCCCCAGTTGCATATCACTTTGGAAAAAAAAGTATCTGCTAAATAAGTCAATGTAATTAGTATCAATGGCAACATCAGTTCCCTGAACAGAGTACTTCCAAGCAGGCACAGCATAAAAGAAAGAGCACGGAAGCAAAAATTCTATTAGTTTTCCTCAGAGGGAACCTTTCCAATATTTTTTCATTATTTGGACAAACTAAAAACACTCACTGCAGTTTATTGTTGGCAGTTAATGCTATACCAAACTTCATACCATAACTTTAACAAAAAGAAAATAAAATAAGTAAAACAAAACTCCATCATTTAAAAAACATGACAACTGCTCAACAATGTAAGGTTTTTGCATATTTGCATCTGTAACTTTGCTTCTAATTCATAGTGGCTGAAATCACACAAAACCATAGATTCCTGCAGAAATTAAGCTGGTAGATGACATATTTAATTCAAATCCCCATCATAAATGAATCTGAATTTAATTGTCTCCATTATTCAGTGCATTTGGCCATAGTATTAATGACTGAAACAGAACAATGCCTTGTTCTAGTTAAATATTTTTCAAGAAAAATTGAGAAATATTATCCCCTGCATCTTTTTTTATCTGCAATACATTTATATAGTCCTGCATTTGTTGCATACAAATATCGTTCAGAAGGAGGTTGATGAAATATTTGGATTTGTTTCCAAAAAGCCAAACATCCACAATGAAATTCCACAATAAATGTATCATTGGGTTCAAGTGAAGTGCACATCATAGTAAAAGAGTGAGCTGTTACAAACTAACATGGGGGACTTACGTGATAAGAGGAGCGCTCCTCTCGGTCTAGTGGCCGGGTCACAAACATTTTTCCTGCCACGGGGTCTATGCTGTAAACCTCATTGGGAGGTTGGTCTGCCCCTGCACCTGTGATGCTGTACCGGATCTGAATATCACGGTCCTGGTCAGAGCGAATCTGAAAATAAGAACAGATAATGCACTCCTAAGGTCACTTGTTAACACATTGCAGTTCATTTCAAACACTTACAAATTTCATTGCAAAGCTACACTCAAACATGATTACTGTCTTATTCAAACTTAATATTCAGTCATTATTCCTTTCTAAAGTTGGTGAAACAACCTTGATGGACGGATATAAATAATCCATCCATCTTCCATAAGAGTTTAGCCATTTCAGGTTCATGGCATCTCTGGAGGCATCTGGTGGCAGACATGGCATTTTTAGTCCATTGCAGAGTCACAGGCATACTTGTGCACTTTGGCCAATGGAGGGTTAACAGTTTAGCTTACTGCGTGTTTCTGAATACTGAGCGGTTTGATGCAGAGACAGAGTGCATGACTCTGCTTATCATAAGAACCTCTTGAGGCTGGTAGTTTCAGTGCTGCCATTGCTTAGTAAAAAAATACTGAACAGATGCAGAGCTGACAAGATATTTACATCACATTATGCTTCCCCCTTTCAAACATGGGTAATCACCAGGCCCCCACTGTTTCCAAAAAACACATTTTATGGAAAATGCATATTTGTCTTTGCTATGTAAAAAATACAGAACCACTAAACTAACATGTGGGATATGTACATGTATATTTAAATTGTCACCTAAAGCTTGGGTAATATTTTTTTTTTGTTTTCAATAGTCTTTGCTAAAGGAGCTTGCTTTAAAGTTGCTTAAAAATTGAAAATATAATGTTGGACAAAATGCTTAAGTTTACATTCATCTAAGATGGATTTACCAAACTGAAATGAAGAACGTAAAACAATAAAGGTAAATATCCAGCTAACAGGGGGAATGTTCCCAAAACTTCAGCAAACGTTATTTAAGGTCATCTCAAAATTGGCTATTACTATACCATTAAACATTTTAACAAAGGTTCTGTCAATGTTAGCATAGTAACATCATTATGTGAACATTTTTTTATACAATTAATGTTGAACAATTATTTTATAATAAAATTATTTTTTTGTTGAAGTTTGGTATGTGTAAATGCATTCAGCAGTCTTACCAACTGTTCTACCAAGCCCATCATTCATGCTTGTATTATTAGTTTTAGTAGTTCTTATAGTTGTGACCTAATGTTTCGGGAACTACAGGAAAACTGGACACATTGAACATTTCCACAGCTTAATTGTAATGTTTGGTAAATACAGACGCTCCTCTACTCCTGAATGAGTTACGTTTCGAATTGTTCTGTTCATAACTTGAAATGTTCATGAGTCGTTATTCTACATCATTTTAAGGATATACACAAGTATGAAGAACTGGGAGGTTGGGAGTATGCATGCTATGCTGCCGCACGGCGGGAGTAGCGGCCAAAAGTCGTACTAGTCGGAATTGGTGCACAGAAAAAAAATATATGTTGCGGACAGGAAACGGGAGCCCAAGGAACACAATTTGGACTTGCAGTCCTCTTCATTCATAGGTCTGAAAGTTCGTAAGTTGAAAGGTCATAAGTAGAGGAGCGTCTGTATTCCTAGAATGAACTGCCAGCTAGGTAAATATTTATTGGACTAGGGGGGTATTCCAGAAAGCGTCTACGTGCATCTTGTGATGCTTCACTTCTTCCTCATTACATAATGACTGTAGCCTTTAGCCAGGAGGTCATCAGATGGTTACCAGCACTCACTGGGTGTTTCAACCCTTAACCATAACAGCCTCCTGCTGGCGGCTCAGCAATGATGGCCAGCCACTACTCACTCCCTCTTGGCTGCCAGCTTGCCTCCTCCCTCCTGTTCCATATCCAACACGAGGCTCTCTCTGCCACCTCCCCCAGTCTTTGTTTCACCTTCTTCCTTGCACTTCCTGTTAGTCCCACTGCTGTCAGCAACCTCCAGACTGATTGGGCTGGGAAGCCTCTGCACCCTACCTCAATTGGGTACGACCATGTCTGCCATCCTTTGTCCTTGCAGTCCTGCCCCAGATCTCTAAAGTGCTTGGATTTCCTCTCAAATGCCTCTTCACCACTTGTATCTGCCTTAGGACAGAGTGATTTTGCACCCTGACAGGATATGTGCCATCGTCCCGTTTTTCCCGCAGAGCTTGTAGATTGAGTCATCTCTCATGCCCCATCTGTGCAGGTTCACAGGATTTGGTAGGGTGTTGTAGACAGTCCTCAGCAAGAAGGAAATCTGGAATGGCTCGAGTCTCCATAGGTCTGCCCATGTCAGCTTCCTCTTCGGGAGTTCCAGGCTCCCTGGGAACCTAGCTCCACCGCTCTCACCTTCCTCCGCTCATCCTCTAGGTTTCTTATTTCAGCCTAGACCATGGATCGCGTCTTCCTTGGATTGGCTTTTCCCTACTTTTGGAAGTGGGTCACCCCCAGACCTTGCCTGCCTATGCAGGGTGCTCTGATGATGTCTTTGAGCTGGAGATTTCCTTCTGCTTGGGCCAGTGCTGTAGAGACCACCTACTTCCGTCCTGATCTGGGGTCTCATTTATAACTGTTGCGTATGCACAAAACAGGACATAAAAGATGTGTATGCCTCTTTCTACGCAAACGTTGCGATCAATAGAAACAAAGTTGATGGCAGAATGTGCACATGTGTATGCCAACTCTGACCTATGTGTGCAAACATTTTGGAGAAAAAAAATATAATGAATATGAAGAGGGTGAGAAATCACGTGAGTGGCATCAGTGCATAAATAATAATTCCTAAGTGCTAGTGAGTCATACACCATACATTTAATTTCACTTATTCAGTCACATTTTTATAATAGTGAATAAATATATAAGTAAAATATATAATCCGACTCAAATCTTAACTTAATCTGCACTTTTAATCTATGTTGCGCAGCTGATGAAATGTAAATGGATAAGTGGTAGTTATGAATATAACAATCATTTGAACATGGTCTCATTGCTGAAAACACATAAATACCGTGATCACATTAGTGCACAACATAACATAATGGATGCGCTGGCATTGTTAGAAGATTACACCAATGGCAGAATTAGAAGAGAAAGGGTGTTCAAGGTCCATGAAGATTTTTTTGGCCTATGATGATATCTGACTCATAAGCCAATTTAGATTACCTAGATGTGTGCTTTTGGAGCTAGGTGCTGAACTGGGTCCAATGTTAGAGAGACCAACCCAATGGAACTGCGCAATCCTAGTACAAATACAGGTATTGACAACCCTGGAGTTACCAGCAGGAATTAACCAACCGGTATATGTTATAATTAACAATAAAACTGTGAATTTGTTCTAAAGCTTGTTTATGAAGTACAATAATAATCTACCAATACATCCATCCATGCATTTTACAAACGGCTTATCCTTCTGTTTAATTGTATTCTAGGTCTGGGATATCACAACCATCACTAAGCTCAATAATACCTGTCGTTTTGGATGGGATTATTAAAATGACCAGTAGATACATTAAGTTCCCTTACACTGTGGGAAAACAGGCCAAATGTACATTTCCCAAATGTAATCGGCGCAATTGACTGCACTCATGTCAAAATGAGGGTTACATATGAAAACAAAATTATTTACATGAATAGAAAACATGTGTATTCTATAAATGTGCAAGTTATTTGTGACGCTGATATGGTTCTGACAAACGCGGTTGCATGATGGCTTGATTTAACACGACTCATTTATTTTGGAACACAGCAGTGCAGGGAGTAGACTGATCCAGTAGGTGCACGATGACTGATTATTAAAATGTACATTGCTCCAAATCTCTCTTTGCCTAGGCTGTACGTGATCTCAGTCTAGCACAAAATCCCCAGTTAAAATGGATAATTTCCTTTCCACAAACTGAGGTTAGACTGAGAGGCGCTAGAAATTGCCCGTATATTTATCTATCTATCTATCTATCAATCAACCCTTTCAGAACTAGTCGCGACCCAACTTTGGGTTATGACCCACAGGTTGAGAATCACTCCATTTAGACCAATACTGTAGAGACCAGTGATTATATGTAAAAGTCTGTGCTGATTATGTTAAATGTACTGGGGGACAAACATCGGCAACCCCCCATTCTATTCATCCATCCATATACAGTGGTACCTCAGAACTCGAATTTAATCTGTTCAGAACTCTGGATCGAATCTTAAAACGTTTGAGTTGTGATCGAATTTCCCCCATAAGTAATAATGGAAAACCAATTAATTGGTTATCGGCTGTACTAATTCGTACTAAGCCTCTCCGCTCAACACCGCTACTCTCTCCACTAAAATTTCCTCCCGCTCCAGTCAAATCGCTCCACGCTCGCTCCAATTTAAAAGAGGGACAAATAATCTGCATGCCTAACAAATGTCACCTTAAACCGAAGCCTTATATCATAAAGGAATATGAGCAATGGCAACACTGCCACTCAGAACAGAAAATATGTATTTTTAAACAACATATAGGCAACAACGGACAAGTTTGGCAATGGCATTCCACACATTTAAAAATAGAGGAATCAGTGGGCTTAATAGCCTAAAGAATATACAAGCTAAGCATCCACATTTTAAATTCCTTCATTTTTTTCTGTTGATGCTGCTGCTGCGTCTCTATAAAATGAAATTTCACTGACAGCGTTACATGAAATTAAAAAATCCTATTAGACTTACCTTGAATGACAAAACTAATTTATTTGATTACCAATATTTACTTTATAGGCTTTTATACTTTTATTTACTTATAGACTTGATATGCTACAACCATACCACGCTTTGCTCTGGCTTCTGCCTGTTCACGTAGCACACTCTCATGCTTCAGAGAAAAGTGATTCCAAAGTGAATCTTTATTTACTAAACCAGTTTCACCACATTGTTGTTCTTGCTCTACATTACTGTCATCTATACGTCTGATAAGAATAGTACATTTGTATGATCTATTTGTTTCCTTTGTCACTATGTAAGCGGTGATTGACATCTTTTTATCCAGGTGACTGCATTTTTTTACATTTATTTATACCTGAAGTGCAAGTTATTGCTAAAAAATTGACAGAAACTAGGAAACCAAATCTAATACTGGGAAATAACAGACAGGTAAAACACAATCATGGGAACAAAAGCAAAGACCAAAACCAAATACAATCACAAAACACAGAACTAGAAAAACTGATACAAATGAAACACTATAGGGAACAAAATTCTACAAAATAACAGTCGAGGCAGGATTAGAACGTATGACGAAGGGATTTACAGGTAGCCGCATGCTCGGCTCATTGAGCCATGCAGCCAAAGGGGAGCAAGAGAAACATTAAAGACTGACAACAGGGAGGACAGGATGGTCAGCGACACCTACTGACCAAACAGGGAAATGACACGAAAGACATACCGATGGATGCTGACCCTGACAGAGCTATTAGGTGAGTTCTTGCCAAATGAGCTTGATAGGCCAAATGGCTTCCTCTTGTTTGTAAATTTCTTATGTTCATAATGTGACACAAAAACAGACAATTGGATTTCATACTGTAGTTTATATGTTAGGATGCATTTCCTTCAGCTACCATGTGGCCATCATAAAACATTCCATTATGTATGAATTAAAATACATAATATTGTTATCAGCCTCATATTGGCTGCAGTGTGAACACTGAGGCTGTACAATAAACAACAATGTCAGCTGTGAAAAATGTCAAAAATAGATACATGTATGTGGAAAGAAGTTCCTTGTATTCTTATTACAATATTCAGTAGTGCAAATTGTAAGTATGAACTACAAAATAAGGTTGCAACTAAAGAAATGTTGGGTCGTTTTTACAGATAGAATTCAATCTATGCAGTCACGTAAAAAATCACTCCAAGCATTTTAAGATGAAATGGCAGATCATATTTAGTTGCAGGATGTTTTGTCACACAAAATATAGTAGGGATTATTTTTATTCATTCACTAATCTGTCCCTTATTTTCTCAATTAGAGAGGAAGTGGATTTAACAGAATGAGAACAAAACAAAGAATTAATTCAACCCTCCCTGTCACCATAACGCAGAAAAATGATTACATAGTCACCAGAGATTAATATTACCCTTCTTTGCATTTTTGGGGGGCAAGAGTGTAGGAACTAAGCATGTAAATTAAAGGGCTTCTGCTCTGCTGAATGGAAATGTTTTTGCCCACAGCTTTTGTTATACAAGGATATCATTCCTTAAGTTCATGCGACCTGCCCTCCTCATCAAGAACAGGCAAAATACATTATATTTAAAATATCCAAAAAAAAAAAAAACGGCTACTATTGAAATTTTTAAACTGCTTGCAGGGCCAGGGATAACTAGGTACAGGCAAACTAGGCAACTACCAAAGGCCTAATTGGCATAATCTCCAGAGTCCCCCAATTCCTGACATCTTTCAGGGGACCTTCCTCCGTGACATTTATTTCTGGATTTGGGGTGGCCTAGAGCCCCTGATAAGGTAGATCTGGCCCTGTCAGTTCACACTGAAAATGTCTGACAGTCAGTGGTAAATATGACAACAGCATCTTTTCATCTTGTATCTACAGGTATCTTTCCTGCTTTTATAACCTTTGCCCTTTGCAAAGAATTTGCTCTTAGTATCAAGTCCAAGTAATAACTTTCCAAATAAATAACAATGCTGTCTAGAAGGTTTTTGGAGTGCTTCTGAAGATTGGGTAGCAAACCCATAGCATGTATATATCTTGTTCAACGGAAAAAGTCGAATTGCATGCTGCATATCCAATACGATACAACCACATCTTTTTAAAAAAAAAAAAAACTTTAACTTTTAAACCATAACAGAAAATAGTTGCTTTAATCCCTAATTTCTCTCTCTTGATGTTTGGTTAATCTTGGGGTTCTCTTTCTCAGTTTGACTTTCTCTCTCTAATTGTGTCTGATGTCTTGGTTATCTGATTGTTTCTATGATTAACTTGGTTTGGTTTCTGATTAGCTCGATCATCGCCTTAGTTACTGGTTGCTAATCACCTGGTTTAGTCCAATGTGATATCAATAATGAATAAGTGTCTGAGTCCTTCTTAGCCACCTTAGCTACATAGCTTGCAGTCAGCAGACCAAGTCCAGTCAGCACTGAGTACTGGGAGGTGTAACAGCTAAGGAAGAACTGACTGGTAGTCAGAAATCCTGACTGTGTGAATGCAGTTTGGGCTGTGCCATTTTATCAGAGACTGTGTACTCTGCTCTGAACTCTGAGTTTCCATAATTTTGTCCTGTTGTGACAGTATCTCTAACAAATCATATGATCAATCGAATAATTCTAAAATTTCTCTACTAATAAGAGCTTTCTCTTTCTTGGTGTTAGAGAAGAGGTAAACAAAGGCTGAAAATGGGATGTAAGACACTGTAATGCCTCTTGGCACAGAGCAGATGCTGGTTAAATGACCTATCTGTCGTGGGATCAAAACAATTTCCCTTATTACTGACAACTTGCCAGGTTCTAAAAGAAATCTTATCTCTGGGCTTAGCTTCCCATCAAAAGCCAACTAAATCAAATGAGATATTATGCCCTTAGCTCTCCAGAGGGTGAACAAAGCAGAAGCACTGATATCGTTTGGCTTACTTGACTCTTATTGATGTCTGACAAACCCTGTTCTGCTTTTTATAACCGTTTCCTTTTCTTCTTTTCAACCTTATTTTGACCACAGCTGAATAATTTCTTTCCTTTTAATTGTGGTCATATTATAAATTTAACACATTTTAAAAAACTGGTCTCCCATGGCATCATATTTCTTAATGTCTTCAGCACATTTGCAAATAAAATGCTTGAGAGCTGTCTATTTAAAAAATAGAGGGGGTGTTTTTTAAAAAAAATAAAATAAAGATAAAACAAAAACAAAGAAATCCATCTTCCAAATGCTTCTCCAGTGTATATTCATGGCAGGAGATTGGAGCCAGTCCCAGGCAGCATAAGGCGCAAGGCGACAGAATCACCCAGGATAGGAAGCAAGTCCATCCTTGGGCCAAAACATGCACACTCACACACTGCAGGCCATTTAAAGACACCAGTACAACAAACTGCATGCTTTTGCATGGTGCAGAAAACTCTCAAACTCCCAGCACACAGCAGGGGCAGGACATAGAGCCCTGATGCTGAAAGCGTGAAGTGATGGTGCTGCCCACTGGGATGTCATGTCATGATAAATAAACAGACTAATGAATTCTAGTCAGGCATAATAAGATCCTCCTTTGTGTTTTATTGACCACATGGCTGTACTCTTCCCAGTGTAATATGTCTAAATGGCATTTAGTGTCAGTAATATCTACAAACTTATACTTACTGAGTCAGTGGAAAAAAAACGTAGCAACAAAGCCTAGCAATGGCCAGGAGTATAGCTTAGCATGGATGAATAATATATTTGGAGGACATTGCAAGAGAAATATTGGAAACCACTTTTAATATTATAATAGTAATATTATAGTCTGTATGACTGTTAAGATATGCTTTTTCCTGTTATCATAAAAACCATGTATGCAGACAAGGACCATGTCAAATGTTACTTCTTCCTCCACAGATAAGGTAGATAGACTCACAAAGTAGCAGTGCCAGCACACAAATGTCCAGAATGTACCATCTTAGGGGAAGGTATACCCTTATTCATAAAGGAAGTGTTACCTGATGATCTGAGGACAAGACAACAAAGGCCCCGATTTATGTTCTGGCAAGGAGAGGGATACATATACAACCTTTAGAAACATTATAGTTTAATGTGAAATGCAAGCTGTGTTCCAACTTGCTGCTATAGTATGTTGCTGTTATGATTTACATTTAAAAGTAAGGAGATTTAATTACTTAAAAAGGTGAGATGAAACCAATGAGAAATGCTCCTGAAGTGTTCCTAGTCACTATGGCAATGGAAAAGCCAGCAGTATGTCACTCACAATATACTATGTTTTTGTATTAGGCACAATTTTTTTGTACAATGAATTATGACGGAATATTGCACTGTTTACAAAATATGGGCATACAATTTACTGTGCAGCTTCAATATCTTTTTGCATCTCATCAATTAACACACAAAATTGTATTTTTATATCTGTCTAAATACTCCTTATATATATGGTTTATATTGGAAATCAGATAGCACAACATCTTGGTTTATTAACTGGTACCACAATTAACAATAAAGATTTCAATGTAAGATTTCTGGTATTTGATGATCAATTATGAATGTGAGCTTGGGGGCCACAACTTTTGATATCCACTCATAACCTGATCCATGACAATGAAACGCTTGGGAAGCCCAATCCTAGTCATTTACCTACTTTACCCTTGAATGTAGTAAATGCTGCATCAGTGTATTTGTTATTACTGTATGTGTTTAATGAAATTCCCTTTATCTAGTACAGGACCATGGGGGAGTGGAAACTTAGCCTAACACAAGCAGCACAAGGTGACTGCTGACAAATATTCTTTCAATACTGTAAATGAAAAACTTGTTGTACCGCTACGCACATTTTCACGGCAGCTCCAGACATGGCGTACGCACGTTTATGCGCGGTTTTGTAAACACGGCACTACGCACGTTTATGCTCAGTTTTGTAAATGGACGGCACTCAGTGGTAAGTCATGGCTACTGTGGTTTCCCTTTTTAAACTCACAATCATGACGCTGATTTTATCCAATACACCGACATTAATTGTATGTGGTTTACAAATGTATGGCACCTAATTTTTAATCAATTTGTAACAATAAAATGGTGCAGAAAAAGACCGAACTATTACAACTACCATGGCAGCTCTTGCGTTATTGGAAGACATAGCTTATGGAAGGATTAGAAGAGAGCGCGTATTCAGGGATCATAGTGATTTCTTAGCCCATAATGATGACTGGCTTCTAAGTCAATTCAGATTTCCAAGAGCAATCCTTCTGGAGCTGTGTGCTGAGTTGGGGCCGGCCTTGTATAGGCAGACGATGAGGAATTGCACTATAGCAGCTCCTTTACAAGTTCTGTCCACTCACGGGTTCTTAGCCACAGGTGCTTTTCAGTGAGAACTTGCGGACCGATCAAGTATTTCTCAGTCAACGCTGAGTTGCGCCATGCCAGCTATATGGGATGGCATAATCCACTTGTCATCCAGATATATAAAATTTCCTTACACTGTGGTTGAACAGGCAAACATTAAAGCGCAATTTGCAGCGATGTCCAGTTTTTCCAATGTAATTGGAGCCATCGACTGTGCGCACGTTGCTACAAAGGCAACTTCAGAAAACGAATTTCTTTCTGCTTATGTAAAAAGAAATTACTTTCATTCTATTAATGTACAAATTATGTGCGATTCCAACATGCGTCTCATCAATGCATGGGTGTCGCCGCCATTAAATCTGAGGGGGACGTGTCCCCCTCACATGTCATAATTATTTGTTTGGATCCCCCCACATTTAACATAAAACATTAGTTTTATGCCAGTGTGTCACCCCCATTCAAAATGCTTCTGACACCCCTGCATTAATGTTGCGGCTAGATGGTCTGGCTCAACCCATGATTCGTTCATTCTCAGAAACAATAATGTTGTCAGTGGACAGTGAGTGTACCCACTGAAGTCGTGGCTTCTCACGCCACTGACAAACCCACAGAATGAAGAGGAGCGGCGTTATAATGCTGCCACCCATTCGGGCTCGGGCGGTGATAGAAGCGCACTGTAAGGCAGCTTTAAGGCTGTTGGTGCTGCCTGAACAAGACCGGTGGGGTGCTGCTATACATGCAGTCCACAAAAAATATGTCGCATTGTACACGCATGTAGCGTGTTGCATAATCTGGCACAAAATCATGGCTTGCTGGTACCTGAAGAGCTTACGTACGATGAACCTGACCCTGAGCCACCACTTTTTCCACCAAATGTATTGCAACTTCGGTATCACACAGCGAGTCACTTAGATGTTTTAATTCATTGGTAACATCTTACAGCATTCACATTTTATCTTTTGTGACTGCAGCACAGCTTCAGTCAGCACACGGCCAGATGGTTGACCCCCGGTTTCTGAGACACGGGAATGTGTGCAACCAGCACCCAAAGATGTGCATGGCACAGCAACACCATCATTCCCTGTTTAGTCCTCAACCCTGGGGGCACGTCTTGTACTATTGTCTGTAAGAATAAACAAACAGAACTAAAGTAACACCACATCTGTACCCTACATGTTATTTATAAACATACAAGTAATTCAAACAAGTATGGTACGAGAAAAACCCACGAATGCTAACATCGGTGTCCCCCTCACACAACTAAAGTGTGTCCCCAATCATCGCAGCAACTCCTTGCTCAAAGAATGTGAGACCAGAAATTCCACTACCTCCACCTGTGCTGTTAAGACTCTTACGATGAGCGGCCACTCATTTTTTCACATCAACTTTAATGTCTGACCACTTCTTTTTAATTTCGGCCACCATGCGAATTTCGGAACCAACACTTTTAACTGACTCCACCAAGCTGTGCCACTCCGTCAACTTTCGTTTATTGCTGATGCCACTACTTAAATCGGCAAATAATATCACTTTTCTTTTCTTGATTTCTGTTAACATGACCTCCACTTCACACTCACTGAAATGCTTCTTTTTCCCATGTGGTTTATCCATTGTTGTTTAAGAAAAACATAGAAAAAAGAGGGTATTTATACATATTTGCATATGCAAATATACATAATTATGGGTGGGTCGCGCTCTGTTTATGCAGAGACAGCATACATCCTGATATTTATGACTAGTAAGGAGAATAAGATAATT
>JAODUD010000127.1:12469201-12479286 GCA_026784285.1 Stomatorhinus walkeri
CTAGAGTTAAAGTAATACCACAGGAATACCATAGAACTACCACAGGAATGCCACAGAGCTACCACAGGAATACTACATTGTCCATGTAATATACTAGAGTTAAAGTAATACCACAGGAATACCATAGAACTACCACAGGAATGCCACAGAGCTACCACAGGAATACTACACAACTTCCATGTAATATGCTACATGAAAAGTAATACCACAGGAATACCACAAAGCTACCACAAGAATACTACAGAATTTCCACATAATATACTGTACTACAGAAAAAGCAAGTAGTGCCACAGAAATACCACAACATTACCACAGGAATAGCACAGGCATGCTGTGGAAAATGTCCCAAAATACTACACAGACCCCAAAGTACCACAGGAAAGTGCATGAATACCACAGGAATATCTCCAGTTCAACAGGAAGAAATAGCACAGGGAAACACACTGTGTATGGCATTGAACCACAGGATATGTCTATTAATTACCACAGGACACTTTTGTAAGGGAGCTGTAGTAAACATGAAGTGTAAGTGTAACGCTCCCCTCAACCTGGGTGAGCAGAAGTCTATGTGAAGAAATAGTCACACTAATAAAAATATTAGACACTGAGGTGGTTCTATTATTTAATCTTGTACTTTCATAATGTCACGCCCCGATCGTACTAATCCTCTTGTGCCATACCCTCCTCGTTAACCCCATGTGGATTCCCAGTGTTTCACGGCTGCTTCTGATTGTTGTCATTAGTCCTGTGTATTTAGTTCGCGTTTCCATTAGTTTCCCCAGTCCAGTCATTGTAATGTCAACATACTGTAGTGTCAGACTGTCCGAGTGTTTTAGAGTCAGTGAATAAAGCCTTTTGTTTTGGATTCCTCGTCGTCCTTGCCTGCTTCCCTGGTCCGTGCCTGGCACACCCAAGATATATACACATAATATGCTTAATGCAGATTACCACACATAATGTACTTAATGCAGATTGCCACACATAATATACTTAATGCAGATTGCTCATCATATACCTGTATTCATTTATTGACTTTTCCTTACTGCTATTGGGATTTAGTTATACTAATTATTTAAAAATGTACTCAGTTTATTTACCACATCATATTCATATTCAACTTGCAATCTTTTCCACCTACAATGGTTTCATTAGAACATAAGCCCATCCTAAATTGAGGAGCACCTGTATATACATTCGTGTCAAGTAGTAACATTAATTCAGCATGATTTGGCTGTTTTCTGTCATCATATATTTGAGATTAAAAAAAAACATTATATTTATGTTTCGGAATTACTTCTTTTTTTAATTTTCATTAAGTTTTGTGTATAAAATTGCCCCAGTTCAGTTCCATAAGTTGCCTTAGCACTGTTTTTATTACTGTTCCTCTCTTTGGTCTGCTCTGCATCAATACTTTTTAATACTTTTGTTTTTATTTCTTTTTATCCACCCTGGAGGACTAAAGGAGATGGAGCTTGGGGGGGGGGGGGCTGCAAGGACAAGACAGCTGGGGATCATGATGAGCTTAAAACATTATTACAGCCGATACAACCTCTGTTTTACTGGCTGGCTGGATGGAAATGGCAAATTAAAAATATCCATTTCGTTAATTGTGCAATTTTACTAAACTGGATTTATTTATATTTTTACTTGAGGGACTTCATTGTGAAAACAAAAACACTCAAAAATAAACTTGGTAATTTCTACAACTCAGGCACATATGAGCTCTTACAAGTTTTACTCTTTCCTGTACAGTATCTTTGCACTCCTGGTTCTAGTATGTAAAAATATTTCTCTCATGAAGCGGAGATCCATGAATAGAATTCTATAGCTGTTTATTAAGCAAACCAAAAGAGAATCCAGAACTTGTAGTCCTAAAGAGGTAATGAGTTTAAAAGAATCATAAAAGGGCAGAACAATAGCAGAATCAGATGCCAAATGACAAAGTTGAGAAACTGGATCAGTGAATTGAAGGTAATAATCAATCATAATCAGTATAGAATATGACTCATATTACTTAACAATGAAGGAACAACTGGTAGGTACTAGTTACTACTAGGTGGACTTACTAAACAGCTGAGGATGATTGTGGAAGGATTGTGGCTTAGTTGAAGATCCAGGATAACTGCTGGATCCAGGCATGGGCTAGAATAGGGTCCCTAACAATTTCTCAGCCTATTATTGAGTCCTTATCCTGCAAAATCCTTGCTGCTCCCAAAGAGCTTCCCCAAGGGTTGTCAGAATGTAATAAAATTCACAAGAAACCTTCTGCCACTCACTGTAGCTGTAAAAAATGGGCATATAACCCTTAAACCCCTTAAAGTACAATACCTTTCTTCACCAATACAGTATCCTCAAGCCAGTGAAAGTTTGGAATCAAACAAGTGAGGTGTTGATCAACATGTCAGTGGATTGAATTAACAGCCCTGCATCACTTCTAGAACATGAGCCCCCCTCCCCCCCCCCAACCAACAGGGAGCTTATCCTCTGTCCCTCAAGGTGTCAGGGACTGTGCCACCTTTCAGTAGTGACCTAAAAAGCACTTCTTAAATACACTGTTTGACCACACATTCTGTCCCTCCTCTGAGGTTAGCCAGCAGACAGATGCTGGTGGTACAATGTTCAGTAGAGCATATCAGAGGCCAGATGTGGCTCACTTCTTGTAATTCTTTAGAAAATGAATTTAAATTGCTACAAGCTGTTGTGGGATTTGGCATGCCTCTGTAATATTATCTACTATTAATTAAGTACTATGCACAGCATGGGAGTTTAATAATTTAAAATGCAAGCTAGTTTCTTCTCTTGTTCACAAGGATTATGGGCTGCTCAATTACATCTCTCTGATGTTAGAAAATTATATTCCACCTCTCCTCAGTCTCTGCAGGTCGTCTTGAGATAATATAATTAATAAATCACTGTATTTTAAGGGAAGAGTTAATCTAGACTAATTTCACTAATGCTTTAAAATGATGTCCATTTCTGGTTCTTGCAACTAATCCTTCCAATACTCAAACATGTTGTGAAGTGATAAACCAGCTTCCATTTGTCTTTTTTAGAAGCTTAAACTTCTTACACTAAAGAAATCCTCGAAAAACCCTACAAAAGTGTTTATCTTTAATTTTCAAAGTAATTTGTAGAAAGTTTTCATGCTTTTAAGTGTAAAATTGGTAAGAAAAATTTAGTTCTACTGTGTTTTTGAGGAAAGTTCAAGACATATCAATCATATAAATCAGTTGAAAAATCCATTGAAAATGTGGCTTTCTTATGGAAACATTTCTTTTTATGTACATACTGTACTGTACCTTTACAAGACGCGAATCCCATTCGCAAAGTTTATTCGCTTTGGAACTGTCATGACCTGCTCGTCCGATCCTCCCGTGTGCCATGCCCCCTCATATACCTCGTGTGGAATCCCAGTGTGATCCGCTGTTTTGAGTTGTTGTCATTAGTCCTGTGTATTTTAGTCTGTGTTTAAGTATATAGTCCAGTTGTTGACGTCGTTTTGAGTTCAAGCAGAATCACTCTGGAGAATTTAGTTTTTCATACCATGCAGAAAACCAAACTCATATATGCTATATATCTAATTTAAATAGTTTTTCATCTTTTATTTAACTGTCTGCCTTTTCATTTCTTTTCAAAATCTGTGGAGATGCACCATTGTCAGCAGCTGAAAATAACATGCAGCTTTTTCTGTAGCTCTTGCCTAAATTACATTTTCTTGAATTATAGGGGTGTGTACGTTGTTCTCCTGGAGGATGACCTTTTTCACACAAGAAACTATTGTTGGAGTGGTTGCAACTAAAGCATAGAATCATTTAATGCATGCTTGGGATTTTGAGTTTTTAAAAAATAAAAATCTTTGTCCCTGTTTATTTACGTTATTAATGCACCACTTGGTATTAAAACAATTTCTATATAGTAATTTAACTTTCAAATAATTAATTTCTACAGCAGAATATTCCCTGATATAAGTAGAATATATGCTAAAGGGGATTAGAGCATCCCCTGTTTTATCAGGTTAATTCCTTATTCATTAGCTTTATCACCTACAATGTTGCTTCTGATCTCAAGATATGAGATTTATTTGCCAATTGTACATGCACAAACATAGAAACATTTCATGCATGCTTGGGATTTTGAGCTTTTAAAAACCAGAAAATGTGGTCATGTGTATCCCTGTTTATTAAAGATATTAATAGACGACTTGGTATTAAAGCCTCTATGTAATATAATTTCTCGGTGGTGTTCTGGAGGTATGGTTCGTGCTATGACAGCTAAATGGTCCTAGGAGAAGGGGCTGCAGGGAAAGCCCTGGATGATCATTAGGTAGCAAGTTTAAAGATTCTTTGAATTACATGTGAATTGATGTAAGTCACTCTAGATAAAAGCGTAAGCATCAGAAAAAGAAACAAGTGATGGCTTCACAGGTCATTAAACAAGGTAAATGACAACATGATGCATTGGCCTGCACAGTAAGTAATGGTGTCTACAGCTCATTTTCAATCCATCTCCCTGAGAGCTTGTTGGTGAAACTTTTATCCATCTACCTTGTTTTCCAAAAAAAATCCCTTATTCTGTATCTTCTTTGACTTTGTCAAATATGAAGTGACACAGCCATTTCAACAACCCAAATTATCTTTCAGGGAGAGGCCTGGATGACTGAGACTCTTCTGCAGACTACATTCTTGCTGGGAAAAAAAAGATAATTAAATATGGCAGATGGAAAATGCTTTACAATCTTTGACACCAGCATATGTTTCTAATTTGTCTGGGATGACAAAAGGCACTGTTAGAGTGATCTGCTAGTTCTAAGTCCCATCCATACAAAAATCTGAATATAAGCATTAATTAAAGTAAAGTAATAATGTTGCTAAGAATAAATGTTAAGAATATTCTGCAACCTTGAAAAACTAATCCATTTTGGGTCAGCTGGGTTCCTATAGTTATTTTCAGTGTTTTTCCATTCTTCAGAATATAGGTAATCGCACACATACATATAGTGTCCACGCCATCATCCATCGTTATGGAGTCAAACTTGGAAGTGTTGCACTGTGGGGTCTATTCCCCCATGTCCTTAAGTTAATAAAGTGCATAACTGCATGCTTTTTTCACTTAAGTGTATTCTTCCATAGACTTTAGTCTGGGGTTTAAGTACAATTGCACTAATAATAATAATAATAATAATGATAATGATAATAATTGGAATAAATATCCACTTACACGAAATATACACTTTGGAGTGCTGTATTAAGTCATGCGCCTCCACATGGTCAAACCTAATATTGCAGTTTGCAGAAAGACGAACATGTAACTAAAATAAAACTTACTCAAGTAGAACATACATTCAGAAAAATGTTACAATTCAAAACACATGTAAATAATTTGTATAATTATGTAAGGATAATATAATGGAGCAACATATACAAATACGTAAGTACATACAAAGTATGTTACCATTACGCAAGATTTATGTGACATCTGCCTTGTCAACATGCCTAGCAGGAGAATCAGTTACATCAGCTAAACAATTGGTTGATTAAAAGGATAATTATTTCAATTAAAATTAGTAAAAAAAAATAGGTTTAAAGGAAATATAATGTGTTCTTGCAATTGTAAGTATACTTGCGCTAATGCAAGAGTGGCACAGACAAAGATGCCCTCGTCTTGATGTACTTCAGTTGACTGACACTGAACGTATCACATACTTCAGTGTGGAATGTGAAATGCTCAATTTTGAATTCCAATTTGTCCCTCTTTTTCATACAGATATATACATTTCATACATACACTACATACACTAGGTCAGGGGTCTCCAATGGAACTACCTGACCAGCATACTCACCTAATTGGTGAATATTCTATGTTTAATAGGGTAAATATGTGGGTTTTTAGTGGCATGGGCGAGCAACTGGTTTGGAATCATACATGACAACTTTTCATGCAATGTATAGACTTGTTTGGACTGGATTGCATTATTTCATTATCAGTAATGCATTGTAAACTTTCAGTCCAAGGTACTGATGATATTAACATTTACACCGTATCTATTGATGATGCATATTTCCTCGTTTACAGAATTGTTGTCAATGAAGCGGACAACAAAGCCATAGTATATGGATTCATTCTTAAACACAATATGGGTCATTCTCACAACACTATTACCATAACATATAATTTTTCTCTAATTTTTAAAATCAGTTTTATGACAGTTTTATGACTCTAAAATGTGTAAAATACCCATATTCCCTCTGGGCACTGTGAGGACGAACAAGCGTATCGCCATACTCTCATTTTCAAGATAAAAGGGTTTTTAGGTTCACAATGTAAATGAAATGCTCCATATTCCACATTTTGTTTGTAGCCAAAATCACCCAGGGCAATTGTGGACATGACCGCGATGATGAGGGGAGAATATGCTTTACTGAAAAGCGTGTCATTTTTTCAGCACTTTTTAAAGTTCTTGACTCTAGAATGAGGACTTGACTCCTGTATGAGGACTTGACTCCTGTATGAGCTGTGTTTCTCATCTACATTTTATGGTTTTGTGTGAAGAACAGCTATGTAAGTTGGCCCTGAACTTCAGACAAGGGGTTTAACTGAAGTTACATGACACAGAACCTTCAATATCTCTATTATCCCACAGTGGAAAAAAATGTTTCTTTAGAGTGCATTTTGAATGCATTAAAGGCAAGAATGAATAGCCAATCACTTTCGTAAACAGCAATTGAGTTTTGTATATAGTGAAATTCACATAATATTTTTTCAGAGAATTTTCAATGCAATACATATTCCCCCTCAAAGTGAAGTTTTATGTGTTTGTTCAATCTTTATTTTTATACAGATTTATTGCCAAAATGCCTCATATTTGTGTTTAGTATCACTTTGGGAGCCAACAATTGCAATTAATAGCAAAAAATCAAGAACAGAGCTGAATGAGTCAGTTAAAAAATCGTACCACTTAATAAAAAGGAAATGTCTGTGTGGAACACATGTGTAGATATGTTAAACATTGTTTGTCAATGAACCTTTATTATGAAATCAATAAATTTGCAGCATTATTATAGAACACTGCCACACTGAGTGGCCACTCACTCTGACAAGCATCTGAGGAAAGGGCCCCCGGGAATTTTCAGGCACATTGATTGGTGGGATGACCCAGTCGCGCTTCTGCCTCCCTGGCCCGCTGTAACTTGTCCATCGTCTCCAGGGGAATGTGATGAGTTTGGGCTGTGGCCAGGACTTCCGGCTGTCCAATTTACCTGCACCCTGATCGGGAAAAATTATGACAAAAAACATCCAAAAAAAGAGAAAGACATTACTGTCATGAGCAGACGCAAAGCAGAGAATGCCCCCTAACCCAAATGTACTTAATCTGGCAAACCCGGTACTTTCAGCAGAATAATAATGACAAAAACAAAAGAGAAAAAGTTCATTATGAATTTGGCTGTCATGATCCGCCCGTCCGAGCCTCGTGTGTGCCACGCCCCCTCATTATCTCGTGTCTGTTCCTGATCGTGGCCACCTGTTGTCGATTGATTCCTGCCTGTATTTAGTCAGCCTCTGTGTCAGTCCTCCCCAGATCCGTCATCTGTGTAATTCGCCGTTTGAGTGCCTTGTCATCCCTGTAATGTTCTGTCCTGCTGTCTCCTGGATTAAATCCGCTTCCTTGCCTGTATTCCTGGCTGCCGCCTTTGTTTGCCTGCCTGACACCGACTCGACGTAAGATTGGCAGTGTGAGAGGCTCAGGGCTGGTGAAGAGATCCCTGAAATGTAATTAATTAAAGCACCTACTTCCCAATTTGTTTCAGCTTTTGCTGATGTTCAGACTGAGGTGTGCTCAATATGGTATTGACGGTATGAAGTGGTTTATGAGTGGGGACTGTGTGAAAAGCGCAGCATTCATTAATGCTATCTCACTTAGCAGGAGGTCTGTTGTTTAAGAAAGCACCCAAGGAACTAGACCGTTGCAAACCAGAGACAAAGACCTTCATTTGTAGTATTGTACATAAATTGCCTTTTTAAGTTTACACATAAAGCGTTGTAAACACAGTGTCTTTGCTCATAATTAGCCCTGCACATGGTATGAATCTATGTCCTGTGTTCCTTGTATGTCCCGGTGTTAGGGATCAATTCTCTCATCATGCACTTAAGTAAAAAAAAGCTTAAAAAGTTACACGTGTTTGAGTTACCTGCTTCTCCCCTTAAGTAGCACAGACATGCTCACTACACAGAACCCGACAATGCAGGTAAGGCACAGCCATGCAAGAAGTATAATTAATTCATCACACAAGAAAAGGGAGTTTTGATAGTTTTGGCAACAATTAAAATGTAGATGAGAAACACAGCAGTCCACATGCAAGAGTCAAGAACTTTAACAAGTGCTTAAAAAGTTACATGGTTTTCAGTTAAACATATTCTTCCTTCATCACCGTGATCATGTCCACAATCACCCTAGATGATTTTAGCTAGAAGCTAAATATAATATAGAATATAAACTGTTTAATTTACATTGTGAACCTAACTGAAATCCACAGAAACCATTTTATTTTGAAAATGAAAGCATGGCGGTAGCTTACAATGCTTATATTTGGTCATTTTCACAAACATGAGAATCTTTTGACAAAAACGAAAGTAAGAATCCAGACCAAGATTTTGTTTTAACCAACCCGGTGTTGCAGATCTGTGAGTCATAGTCACAGAGTACTTAACTAGCTGGTTGAAACAAAATCTTCATCTGGATTTTTATTTTCTGGACTGGAACTATTCACCTCTGCCTGAACTTGTTAGGTATGTAAAAATTATGTAATTTATAGCTCTGTTTTAATGATTCCCCAACTATTTTCCCCAACTCAGGACTGCCATTACAGGTTTTAGATCAAATAACACTGCAAGTAACTCAGATTAGTATAGTAAGACATATGTTCATTTCTCCAGTTGTTTTGTATTGTCAATTGTTTTACTCCACAATCGATTAACTAAGACAGTGGGAAAATAAACATTTTAGACAATACTATGTGTAAAATGTTTCCACCCAGAGTCTGTCATCAAACTAATTAAAAAAATTAGATAAAATTATTATCGAAACATACATGTCGAAAATATACCTTGAACCAGTAAATATGCTGTAAATATAGCATTATTAGCAGCCTGGGCTGATATTTAGAAAGTATTGCTGATAAAATAATTATACAATCAACGACATAGTCCAAACAAGTCAATACGGTACAGTGTAGCCTGTGATGTATTTTTATAAGTTAATTTCTAGTATTCTAAACCATTTGCTTGAATGGTTACAAATCAGGTGAGTGTTCTGGTGAGGTAGTTCCATTGGGAACCCTAATTGTAGTTTATGTAGTGCACAAAAATTCAGGAGAAATTGGAATTCAAAACGGATTGTTTCACAATCCACCCAGAAACTTGCGATGAATTCGGTTTCGGACAGTTGAAGTACATCAAGATGAGGGTGCCTAAATGTCCTGTTAAAGGTCATTTACATGCGACATGCCCGTGTTTTGGTGTTTATCCACTCAAAGTGCATAAATTACCCACGTGCATTTAAACCCCATGATTAAAAGGGCAGTTCACCCCAAAACTGAAAAATGTATGTGTTTTAGAAGGGATTTAGTGCTATCTATCCATCCAGGTCATTCGGCTGTTACGTAGTTTTGGAGAAATCAGCTATAGAAATATTGGTTTTCTCTTGAATATAATGGGACTGAATGGAATTCTTTCTGTGGTGATTTAAGCTTTATTAGAATTCATATATATGAGCATGAGCATCTCGGTGATATCCTCTGCACAGTGGTGCGTGGACTTCAGTAGAAGAAATTGGTTTCTCTTATCAGAATCTCTGTTCTTCACTCGCCATTTTTAATATCTTACTCCAGTTTCTTTCTTTCACAAGACTCTTTATTTTGTGATGCTCAGTTGCATTCACATTTACAGCATTTGGCAGATGCCCTTAGGCAGACTTTTACACTTTTAGTTGTAATGTAATACTCATAAGTGATGTTTTTTTTATTCACCTCCTCTCTCCTCATGTAATTCTGGTTTCTCTGTTCTTCCTATCCATCAAATATGCAGCCACT
>JAODUD010000127.1:12479386-12489666 GCA_026784285.1 Stomatorhinus walkeri
CTCTGTCATCATTTTAAGTGGGAGAACTTGCACAATCGGTGGCTGACTAAATACTTTTTTGCCCCACTGTATCTTCCTAAGCCCTGCCCCCAATTCGCATCTTAAGGGAGACTAAAACCTTCCGTTTTCATAAGAGAATTGGCACAGACTACCAAACACTTCAGAGTACTACAAAAACAGCAATACTAGTGGCATTAATCTAGTTCCAGCTGAGCCTAGGAGCTAGTAGCCAAAAGACAGGTTCCTACCTTACTAACAGAAAAGAAATTCACAACAGAGCTTAACGCTCAACGTTATTCAGCGCTGGCAAGTTTCGCCGTCGGCACCAGCAATATTAGATAAAAGTATTTCGGTTATAAATCAAAATTTCGAATGCAGAAATATATATCCAAGCAAAAACCCACTCATTAATGCATTAAATTTAAATGAAGTACAAAAAAATTAAACCTGCTAAATTTCTGCCCTGTTACTTCTGTCTCTTTTCCTGTATTTCTACATAACTGTCAAGTTTGTGTGGTGTGGTCAACTAGTTTATTGCTATAAGACAATGAGATCGTGCACATGATATCAAGGAAAAGACTAGACAAGAGTTAACCAATACATATATGTGCGACCAACTGGTCAGTGGTGTGAATTACCTCAAGTTAGGACAGACCACCTTCGAGTAATATTGACAGGCAGCTTTCAGATTTTCTGGTCATTACTAAAAACGTTCCATCAATGACAAAAAATATTTGGTCAACACAACATCTGGTCATTACACAAAGTAACATCATTATGGTTTCAGTTATCTGTAGGATTTACAGAAACTATTTTACAAAGACATGGATTAGTATTTATATGCACCTTGCATTGTATGACACTTGACAAAAAAATGGAATAATAACTCATTTTGATGGGCAATGAACATATATAATTATATTGATTGTAAATAGTATTGAATTTCTAGTTATTCATTGAATGAATACAATTTCTTTCGAGTTTGTAACATCTATAAGATAACAAAAATAAATAATAATTAATTTTATAATCTCTAGATGCTAATTAGATTATAATTTCTGTGACATTGAGATTAAGCTGCTGTTCACTGTGCCCATGTAACTGTCCTCTACATAGTATTCACCGGCTGGCTTTACAAGACAACTTATGTCACTTTATGTCACTATATGTCACTAAGTGGAGACTCATAACATTTTATGTCACTTTAATGAAAAATATGCCATAACAGCATAAAGCTATGACAGTCAACATAGGCAATATGTCAACTAGACAGAGGAGTTCCTATTGTCAGCAATTATGACAGCTACAAAACTTGGAATTAACCTTTAAAAATAGTTTTGTCATTATATTGCGCAGTAGCTCTACAAATCACTGAATTTGGGTGTCCCAATCACTCCCATAATTTGTGAAAGAACGGGTCGCTCTCAATAGCTAGGTGAATTAAAGCATGGTACCATGATAGGATGCCACCTGCGAAATAAGTACGTTGATGAAATTTTTTAAAGTGGTATTATAACACAGCGGAAGCAATTAGGAATAACAGCAACTCAGCCATAAATTGGTAGACCACGTTAAATCACAGAGCGGGGACAACGCGTGCTGAAAAGCACGCCGCCACTAGACTACAAGGCAGTGGAAATGTGTTCTCTGGAGTGACAAATCATGTTTCTTTGCCAATGCAATGGACGAGTCTGGGTTTGGCAGTTGCGAGGAGAATGCTACTTGACTGACACGATAAAAAAGACTGGTGTAAAGATTGGTGGAGGGGGAAGTATGGTGTGGGGTTGTTTTTCAGGGGTTGGGCTTAGCCCCTTAATTTCAGTGAAAGGAACTCTTAATGCTGCAGCATCCAAAGCCATTTAGGACAATTTTACGTTCCCAACTTTGTGGGAACAGTTTGGGGATGGTCCCTTCCTGTTCCAACATACAAATGTACAAAGCAAGGTCCATAAGGACATGGATGAGTGAGTCTGGTGTGGAGGAACTTGACTCACAATTGGGATGAATTAAAGTGGAGACTGTGAGCCAGGTCTTCTTGTCCAACATCAGTGCCTGACCTCACAAATGCTCTCCTGGAAGAATTGGTCAATAATTCCCATAACACACTCTTAAACCTTCCAGAAGAGTTGAAGAGAGCTGTTATAGCTGCAAAGGGTGGGCCAACTCCATATTAAAGCCTATGTATTAAGAATAGGATGTCATTAAAGTTCATGCATGTGTAAAGGTAGGTGTAACAATACTTTTGGCAATATAATGCATGTTGGCTGTCAGGAAAGGCTTAGGTTTATTTCATGTATCCTTCATAGAGTAAAGTGTTACCCAGTGTGTTTATACGTGACATGAACAGGTGTGAAGAGAAACAGGACATTCTACTTTCCATATCTACTTACTGTATGTGGAAGTTGTTGCTAGTACAAGTCTGCAGAGTACAAAAAAATCATATGTGAAAGGCTGGCCTTAGAATTTAATGAAGACCATCTTAAATACCTAAAGAAAGAATGTGAATTAAAAATTGTGACATACTGTAGGTTGCATTGAGCATGAACATGAAGAAGAGAGTATTGCAATGAGATATAAAAATGCTTTACATACCAGTGGCTGCTTTGTTGATCAGTTCATCAGCCTTTAAAATAAACATTTGTCATATGGACAAGTCTGTTTCAGCATTCTTCTTTAATCATTATGACATATTAAACCAAATAAACCAACTATTTTCTTCCAGTCAGGGCATGTGTGTCATGTGTGCCATGGCATTGAAGATCATCCACAATGCAGCTCTACAACAGTATTACTTTATTTTTAAAACTGACTTCAGAATCAGAACCAACAGGGACCACAATGGGGACACAAACACAGTCAGGTAACACATACAACGCCTACAATGACAACCAGCGGAGCTTAACAAGGGCAGACACATACATACACAGGTAACCACACCAAGCACATCCTTCCCTTAAGCTTTGTTCCTTCTCTGACCTCAGAATTACAGTCACTTTAAAAACTACAGTCACTTTAAAGATACTTTTTACACATGTAAATTCTGTACTCTTTGTAGAACACTGAGTCCTATGCACATTATTATTTTACTACCTTATTTTACAATTCACTGCTGTATGTTTTGCTGTGGATATGGGCGTGGTTGTAGCACTGTTGATCAAGTGTTGTTGCATTTAGGTATGTGTGAACAAGAAGTTCTAAGCATACCTACTATCACCAATTAATATTCCACTATGCTCTCCTCTTTCAAGGTGAGTATACAAAGATGAGTTCAGGAAAATCCTTTAATCATGAGATGCAATGAGCAATGGCTCTTGCCATTCCTGGTGCTCCTTGATCTTCATTGAAATAGTCCAGGTAATCAATGTTTCTCCATTTACAGACAGCATTAATGTGGTTAAACTTGCCCTCTTGGAGGTTCAGTTTAAGCCTTAGTTTATTCCTGGAGTACCTTGAATCTTTATTCAAGAAATCAGTGTATTCAGGACTATATTAGACTAGAACTATTCTGAACCATGACTGAGAAAGCAGATTTCCACTAATCTAGTTTAACACTAGAACTGCCAGCATTTTTTACCTTCTCTGACTGCCAATTGTAATGTGCTTCATCATATGGCAAATTTTGTTTTCCCTAATGGACCATCACATTAAAGTAACATTTACCCATAAAAAAGACAATGGAACAGTCACTAATCCTCACAACTGCAGTTAAAGTCACCGGAAAAAGAAGAAATCAGAGAAAGCTGATAAAGTATAGAAAGCACAAATTCACTATTCACTTCCAAGTCAATGCTAGGTTGGCAAATGTACTCAAAATAAAACTAAAGAGACCTGTATAAAATACAGTCGGTATGTGTGTTGGAGTTGTTCATAAAAGCCAACAAAGACTGTGAGTACCAGCTTGTCTATTTGTTTATCTTTGTGCTTATTGCAGTGGGTGTTATTTAATATTTAAGTACATTTTAGAATAAATTTCAGATAAAAACATATATTTTTTAATTAGTTAATGTTTTACTTTTGGTTTAGGGTATTAGACTCGCTGCTGTTATTAACACTAATTGCACATTAGTGCAAACAAATGGGCTGCAAACATTGTTTTACGACTTGCTTGGCAGCTAATGGAGGCTGACAGTTATTTGTTGGACATAAATTCATTATTGTGATACATCTGCAGGACGTCCTTTCTCTGACAGAAAGTCTGCGGTCTCTGTCTGGGTGTGCGTAGTGCAGATGTCATCATTCAACAGTTCTTTCCAGCTCTGTTAAATAATTTATGTCTTAACACTTAAGAATGTTTATGCATGCCTTAAGTCTGGGAGTAGGAGCAAAATCATGTCACTCTTAGAATTGTGGCGCATTTAAGAGTGAAATTTTACTCTGAGAAGTTCTATGTATACCGGCCCAGGTCATGGACTGGTGCCTTGCTGCGATGAGAAGGCTTTAATGATTAAAGGAATTTGAAAGCTCTAAGCCTGGTGTTTTTAATTTATTATAAGACATTATCTATGGAAAATTATTACAGTGTTGGAAATAGTTGAAAACTATTTTAAACTGTGCAGAATGTAATGGTGAACCACTTCCTTAGCTTACCACGAAAAAAATCTGGAAGGACGCATGAGAAAAATGTCAATATAGCGCTGGATACTGTGAACTACTGACAGATATCAGTTTAATTGTGAATGCCCTTTCAATATAACAATTCTTTAGGCTTGTGATACAACAACGGATGTGGACGAAAAAGAATTTGAAGTTTTATGTTTAGTTTCAGGGTGAAATTGGCCATTTTAGTCTAGGACTAGGTTTTATCTTTGTCTGTGAAACTTTATGTTTAACTTTAATCTCAGTGTAAGCATGTTGCCTTCTGAGGTCATGATACAGACACAGCCCTGCCTACTTTTCCCTATCCCTGCCTGTCCAGCTTTCCTTCCTATCTTTGTATACTGGATTTGAATATGATGGGTTTGTGAAACACTGCTTCTCTGATCCCTCACAAAGTGCTAAAAGACCCATCCTGAGAGTACAGCAAGATAAACATTCTTTTGTATTTTAACACACTGAATGAAGCTTAAAGTTACCTTCCCTTTTTGGTTTTTACTTTAAATGTGAGTCAAGTTCAACTTTTTCCATAAATTTTATTCTTTTCATTCCATTGAAATAATAGTGATTACAGAATAGAAAAAAAATCCACTATATTCCATTATTTGACCTCCATCTTTCCTGAGAGCAGAAAAATAATCACATCCCTTCATTCTGTCACCTGCTCTTTAATGACTTCTTCCTAGACTTCACTTCAGTTCCACTGAAGCCATACAGCCATTATCTCATTAGTTGTGAGTATGATTTTCATTTTGTGCTTTCTTAAACAACAGGCTAGGTTATCACTAATAACAAATTGCACACATTAGACACTAATGTGTGTCAATGTATGCAGATATCTTTTCAGGAATGTAAACAGCAATAACACATCAAAGATAAAAAAGTGAGCATAAATGAGTCATATAAAAGAACATTTAAAGCAAATTCATGCCCTGTTTTCTTTATTTAGTACTTTTAAAATACATTTAGAAGAATATTTCCTGTAGTTTTAAAATTTGTTTTTTATAAAAATTGTTAGTGCAATCACAAATCCACTTGTTTGTGTTCCACTTGTATTTCTGGTTATGGGTGTTTTTTTTATACAATCTTGGTATATATGTCAATAATTATATAATAATATGGTAACTGTGTATGCCAGCTGAATGTGTTTGGAAATGATTGGTTGAAGACTTGTGGGTGGACTACATGTCTGAAGCTTATGGAGGGCAAAATTGATAAGGTTGTGTTTATACTGATCAAGATTCACAAAGGAAAGTTTATTCCAATCATAGCACACACAGAAAAGGAAGAGGCTCTTACAGGAAAGATGGATGGCGAAGGAATGTGTCTCAGGAAATCCTGCTGAATGACGGGCTCTCCAGCAGGTGTCTGTGGGCTTCCAGGCACCTTCTGACCTTCCACCTGGACGCCAAAATCAGATTTCCAGCTCCTGAGTGTGGTGACTTCACTCTTTTTGCAGTCTTTGGGCAGGAGGTGTTAGTAGCAATGGATGGGTTGGATTGTGGAATTAAAGGCCAAGGGAGCAGGGTCATAAGGTGGGGAGAAAAGGTAGATCAAGGGTTAAAAAGAGACAAGTGTGGGCTCTAAACAGATGCAGTCTTGTCTCTTTACTACTTTTGGATTTGAAGCAAAAATAGGCAGTCCTAGTAAAATTACAGCAAGAACCAAGAGAATCTGTTAGATTTGGTCATTGAAGGACTATATCAAACAGATGCACATAAAATGCAAATACACAATCACAACACAAGGAATGCTAATCATGCATTTAGGGACACTTGTTTACAGTCACAAATTTGTTTTACTTCTGCTTCAATTCTTGAGGGTTTTTTTAATCACAAATGTTTTTCTTTAAGGAAATGTGTTTTCCTTTATGCATTTTCCATTAAACATTGTATATAAGGCCCATTACATAGAGAGATTGTGGTACAAATTTGGATTATCTGTAAACTGCCAATGGCACTACTGGCTGCATTCTCCGTTGACTTGAATCAAGAAGCTAATATGCAGAAAATTAGCACAGAACTGTGAAAATTGCCTTTGCCCCTGCAGAACTCCCCACAAATACACTTAGATAATTAAGATATGTTGTACACATTTCATTCTTCAACAGGAAATCAATATGTTAATTGTTCATTATCAAAGGAATTTAATTTAGGTGAAGTATCTGCACAATGCATGCTGCACTATATAATGTGTTATTGAAGTAAAACAAGGTAAGCAGTGAATGCAGGTATAACTCCAGCCAGGACTGAAGACCGATAGTAAGGAATCACCATAGAGAGAATATGACTCGCTACGGCATATAGGGCTTTTTAATGGTACAAAATCAAAATCGTGTTTCATAAAATGAGGTAGTGTATGGTTTAGTGAGTTAGAACTTTGGTACAATTCCTATGGTTGGCAGAGTGATTTCATCTTTGGGTCCTTGAGCAAGTCCCTTAACCTATAGTGACCAGATAATCCATGTCAAGGAGGACACTTGGAGCTTTTACAAACTACTTTAAAACTGAAAGGTTCCTCTATTTGGCTGAAGAGTTCAGTTATTCTTCTGCTTTGACTGGTATGTTTCCTAGACTGAAAGACTCATACAGTTGTTTCATATTAATGTTAGTGACACATGTATGATTATAGGAGACTGACTAATCAGCACACAGCAAGAACTCAGTACTTAAGTGAAATCCTGGTCCTTTTCAATTAAAAAGTAGTTTAAAAAACCTGGCCTAGCTCAAAGTGCAGGGACTGGCTGATTCTGCTCTGTATGTTAGACAGATGCACCTGATTAATAAACAAAAAAACTGAAATCGTAACCTGTCAAAAAAGAATATGAACTACACCTGTTTCACATTTTAAACTTAAATGAAAGAAAATACACTTTATAGACAAAAGTATTGGGACACAACTCTTAATCATTTAATTCAGATGTTTCATTCAGACTCATTGCCAGAGGCATATAAAATCAACCCATGCAGTCAGGTTTACAAGCATTTGTGAAAGAAGGGGCCATTCTGAAGAGCTCAGTGAATTCAAGTGTGGTACTGTCATAGGATGCCGCCATAGCAACAAAGTCAGTTTGTGAAATTTCTTCCCTGCTAGATATTCCACGCTCAACTGTAAGTGGTATCATTGGATGAGGAAGCATTGGTAGATCATGTATAGTACAAGAGCTGGGTCACCAAGTGCAGGAACTTCATGGAATGGGGTTCTAAGGCCAAAGAGCTGCATGCAAGCCTCACATCTCCAAGCACAATGTCAAGGATAGGATGAACTCTGAAGCAGTGGAAATGTGTTTTCCCTATCGAATCGTGCTTCTTTGTCTCACAGTCTGATAAATGGCTTTGGACTAGGACCCTTTATTCCAGTGAAGGGAACTCTTAAAGGTTCAGCACACCAAGACATTTTGGATAATTCTATGCTTCCAACTTTGTGGAAACAGTTTAGGGAAGGTCCTTTTCTGCTCCAGTATGACTGTACCCCAGTGCACTAAGCAAGCTCAATAAAAATATGGTTGGGTGAGTTTGGTGTGGAAGAACTTAACTGACCCACACAGAGCCCTGACCTCAACCCCATCAAACACCTTTAGGATAAGATAGAATGGGGTTGCAACCCAGGCCTTCATGGTCAACATCAGTGCTTGACCTCACAAGTGCACTTCTGGACAAATGGGGAAAAAATTCCCATAGACACACTCCAAAAACCTTCCCAGAAGTGGCAGCTGTTATAGCTCCAAAGAGGAGACCACCTTCATATTGGTGCCTATGGATTTAGAATGGGATGCCATAAAAGTTCCTGTAGGTGAAATGGCCAGATATTCTAATACATTTCTCCATATAGTGTATTAGAAACTTTGCTGAAGGAGGGCCTTTGCAAAGTATTTTCCTGTTTGTTACCAGATATTTTGCCTGCTGTTTTTTGGATTTGAATTCGGCTTCTGTGTCAACTCTGATTTCAGGATTATGCTTTGGCCCTTGCCATTCCCTTTTGTGAATCGTGGAACTATCATGCTGTGCAGTTGGATCACAGAACTCTTTCATTACAAAGAGGTATTGTTATAAACATTGCATTTCAAGGACCAAAAAGGTACACAGAGCACACAGATCACAGGGATAGCGAAGGCGCTCCTTCCCAAGGGAGGCGGACACCTGAAGCTCTGAGTTTGAGCTGATTTTGAGAAATGCCATCCACTGGGAGGCTCTAAACAAACTGCCGTCATTCTAGTGCAGGAGAGAAGCCGTAAAATTGCCACCAGTAGTCTGTACATAAGTCCCTGCAGATGTTTCAAGTGGCCATAGTTTTCCTGTAGTGAGTCAATGTGTGTGTCAGGGCTGATTTGTAGTGTTTAAAGCAAGTAAACATAGTGAATCAACTTGGCAGCTTCATATTGGGAAGCAAACTGGACGACTTCTGTGATTTTCTCAATTTTGACCAAAGGGTACAAGAATAGATTTTTTTATAACCACTAATGTATGTGGTCCACAAATGTTTGATGTCCCATACCTTTTATTGCTATATGTTTGCAAGCTTGAAAACGCTACGAAAAGCTTTGCTTATATTTCCAGGTAAAATGTGTCCTGTTATTATTATGCTTGTATGGAAAACAGCAATGAGTAAAGATGTGTAATGAAGGGTGGGACTGCTACATTGTATGGTTGTTAATAATGTACAGAATGGACCCCTTGCAAATAAGTAGACAAGAATATATCATCCTGAAACATCCTATTTATTGAGATCACAAGGAAATTGCTATATGAGTTTTAAAAGCATTACTTCAGTATACAAATTCTATTGTCGCTGTTTGCATTCTACACTGAATTACCATGTATTATCCTCTAATAATTTGCAAACTCCTTTTCCATTGCAGTTTTGCAAGCTACTTCTTTTTTATCCCTAAAAAACCACCGAAACAGACCTAAGAACTTTTTTGTGATAATTCAGGTTTTTTTTTTGTTCTTCTCCATGTAAAATAAGATGGAACTAAATAATATGACTGATCAGTTTGCTGCCAAATGGGCAAGTGCCCATGTTTATTAACACAAGAAGAAAGAAAGGTGTTGGGAGGACTGGTGGCCTAGAGGAGGAGTGCTAAAGTGGGAGCCTGAGAAGCAGAGAGTGTGAAGATGAAGGGAGAACGGTGTTCAAGAGCAGAAGTGAGCAGAGCTTGTCCAGGGGCTATTTAAGCCCCCAAAATTTACACTGGGAATAAGACAGGCCCAGAATGTGCTTTTGGCGTGTCCATATTGATGAGTGTGAATCACTTGCAGCACGCTCTGAGCCATTTTAACTCTCTTACTTATTCATATTATGATTGATATGGAAACCATGAAAATAAAGGAATTGAAACAATAATCATTACAATAATATGAACACGGAAGCTTTGCATGACATGGGTGGCTCTGTAACGATTAAGGGTAGGTCTACTACTGCCATGACCACCAAGGATCCCTGAAACACACTTAAATCACTCAACACTTACCTTCCCAGAATCATTCTGCAAGACACATCTCCTTGTCCAGAGCAACTGCCATTGCCATCCATATAATGAGAAATCACCATGTATCCTCACATGTATATTTAATCACTTCCTCGTCACAGTCTTTTCTAATTTACAGAAACAGATAGATAGATAGATAGATAGATAGATAGATAGATAGATAGATAGATAGATAGATAATCCCTCTCGCTTCATTGTG
>JAODUD010000127.1:12515669-12530596 GCA_026784285.1 Stomatorhinus walkeri
AAGTCTAATGTAACATTTTCTCTCTAAATATATTTACTTGGAGCAAAAGAAAACTTCAGAATTTATTTTTACAAGTCGGCTCAACTTTTGCTAAAAAATATGTCTGGAAATAGTACTTGCCTAATAATTCTGCACACAGTGTATATGTATGTATGATATATATATATATATATATATAAGCTAGTAAATACAGATGGAAAAAAAATTAAATTTGTCACACCCCAGTCGTGCTGATCCTCCTGTGCCACGCCCACCTTATGTGAATTCCCAGTGTTCACCAGCTGTTTCGAGTTGCCCTTATTAGTTTGGTGTATTTAAGTCCACATCAAAGTTTGTTTGTTTTCCTAGTTCTGTCATTGCATTGTTGTGTGGTTTCTAGCATTTCTGTCTCGTATGCCCCATCGTGTGCCAATTAAAACCCCTTTTGCTCCAATCCTCATCTCCTCCTTCTGCTTTCCCGGTCCGTGCCTTGCCGAATGACAGAACTCGTACAGAAGATGCCTACCCTGACCGAGGAGCAATTCCTCGGTCTTGCTGATGAGGCTCTACATTGGCTAGCACAGCCCGTGGTAAGGGATGACCCTGGACTGTGAGCCCTTGGCTTCCGGATGAAGGATATACTAGAAGAGATATCCCTGTCCGAAGACGGGCACCTTGCGGAAGAGGTGCGTGATATCCTGCAGCGGCTGAGACGTGGGGCTGCGGAAGTCAAGCTGAAGCAGGAAGCCACTGCTTGTGGCTTACCCTTACGGTCTTCTGGCAGAATTGCCCGAGGTACCCCAGACTCCACTGAAGAAGAACCGCAAGAAGAAGAAGCAGGAAAGCCACAGACAGGAAGACACACCTGAGCTCTTCCTGGGGGCTGTCTCTGTTTCTGCTGCTTGCCCTGCTGCTTGTCGGGAAGAACCCCTCCCGATTCTGGATCCGGCGGTATTCAAGCATGTCGCCGTGGCCCCGCCCAAACAGACACCCAAAGCCTGTCCGCCTACCGCTCTTGTGGTTCCTGTGCCTGCAGCGCCCCCTCGTGGTTCCTGTGCCTGCAGCGCCCCCCGTGGTTCCTGTGCCTGCTTTGCCACCCGAAGTTCTTGTGCCTGCTTTGCCACCCGAAGTTCTTGTGCCTGCAACGGTCACTAAGGTTCCCATGGTTTCTGCTTCACCCGCAGTGCCCCCTGTGGTTCATGCTTCGTCCACGGCGCCCCCTGTGGTTCCTGCTTCGCTCGCGGCGCCCCCTGTGGTTCCTGCACCTCCTGCTTTGTCACCCAAGGTCCCTGCGCTTCCCGCTTTGTTGCCCAAGGTTCCTGCCCCATCCCCCGTGGTTCCTGAGACAGTAGCTGATGTGCCATCCCCCATGGTTCCTGCCTTGCCCCCGGATCTCTTCCCCAAGGACATCCCTGCTCCCTCGGACACTACCCTGTCTCCAACTCATCGGTCGACTACACCTTAGCCTGCGGCAGCTGGGCCTTTGATAACTAACTTGATAACTTCTTTTTAGAGATTGCCAAAAACTAAATAAGTATAGAACGTCACTCGGTCACACATGGCCAATACCTGATCTGTGAAATAGGTCTGGATCGGTGCCAATACCAATTCAAATATTGGATCGGTACATCTCAAATAACAAGTGTATATTTTTCAGTTACAGGCTTGTTTCAAAGCTTGAACTAGCATGTTCAAGTTCAAGCCAAGATGGAGTGCCATCCTGTCTATGCATTCTTTCATCTATTGAGAACATCACTGCAGCAATATGATGTGACACCAACAGTCTTGTCAAAGAAATACTAATTGGCTGTTGTCTCATACATCCATTTTTAACCACTATGTTGCGAATGTTAGGATTGATGGTCAGCATCCTGGCCTTCTGGAAATTCTTTATAGCCTGTGCGCAGTGCCAAAATACAAAACAAAAAAACCCAGAACACTGTGTTCCTTACCCTGTAGTCTCAATTCAGATGAAAAGACCAATTAACAATACGAACTGTCGTTACTGATGTGTACTAACATATGACACAGAATGGAAGCACAACGCTACTTTTAACAGCAAGCCTGGCACCGCTACACTGGCCTGGTGGCCTTAGTAATCCTGTAAGACTGACAGTCAAGAATCTGTCAAAAATGGACAAGTGAGAGCTAAATAAATATGTACACACATTAAGTGGCTTATTCTGAACATAGTGAGCTTGTCATCAACTTTAAAATGTCCCTTATGGGGCTTGTAAAGAGAGCGAAAGATAAATTACCAAAAGAATTTACTGACAGGATCAAGAGGTCTTTTCATACCAAAGTTCCAGAATCTGGTCCTGGTTTAAAAGTCCCTGGGCTGTTTTGATCTGGTACTTTTGTAGCTCCAGGCCACTTTCATGTTTTGCTTTCACACTGCACAACAGGAACTGGGACCTTTATGCTAAATAAGCATAAAGTTTGTAGGTTATACTTCACACATAATTTCTTGTGAAACTACACTTCCTTGCCAAAACAATGGAGGATAAATACTGTAAGTTGATTTGTTGGTTATTTGTTAGTTATTAAGCAAATTGATTGCGATAGAAATGGGACAGAGCAATTTATTTATATTTTACTTATGTGACCTAGGATATGTTCATGATTCTTATTAAATCGGGCCAGCAGATCAATCTTTACTTTTGCACAGAATAAATATGATGTAACATTATCCCCCTAGTAAGAGCTGGCAAGTTTCTTCGCTGGCACCTGCAACATTGGACAAAAGTATATTGCCTTGAGATTGAATTTTCTGATGCAGAAATAGGAAGACACAAGCAAAAAAATTTATTAATTGATACATTAAATGTAATTGGGGTACAAAAATTCCATCTACTCAATTTTTGCTCCACTGCATTTCCTTGTCTGCACTTCTGCCATAACTTCCAAGTTACCGCCGATGCTTGTTATTAACTAATCTAAGGGCCTCCCCGGTAGTCACGCTGGAACGAAAAGTACCTAGTCAGGATTAAGTAGTAAAAACGGTTCTGGAACCGTCTGTAAGGAACTAAAATGTGAACATGATAAATGTCCCGCATCTGGGAATAAGGTTCTGGTCCCAGAAAAAAGTACTGGCAGTGTGAAAGCACCTTATTACTAGAACACTTCCTTTTAGCAAAGGTATGGTATCCCACCAAAACATAACAAGAAGACACTCACTGAGTTTATCATGATCCAAGGAACCCTATTTTACCATAGCATGCTTTGAAAGACAGACATGGAGGAAAACAGGGTGTGGTCATGTAAGTTATTACTCTGAGTGTTTTTTTTAAGTGTCTTTGAAGGCAAACATGAAAGAACAAGTATTCTCTTCCATGTATAAATACTCACATGAAAGTCAAAGATGTGAACTGTACAATGAGATCAAAATAACACAGAAACATGTCATTTACAAATTCAAATTGACTATTTATCCCGAGGGGCAATTAAAGGCACACAGGACAGTTGAACACGGATACAATAAATAATATTAAGACAGTATGCAACAGTATTTGGAAGATGCTGTGCAAAACTGCAGTCAATCAGGAAGAACTAAATAAATAGTAAAGGGAGGGATTGTTAGTGGGCATGGGGGGCTCAAGTGCAGAATGAATGACAGGTTCCAGTGCAGGTATGTGTGGGGGAAAGGAAAGTCTGAGAATTGAGGAGTTGAACGGCCCTGGGAACAAAGGTCGCTCTCCTTCTCTGTGTCCTGCAGCCAGGACAGCGGAGCTGTCGTCCTGAGGGAAGCCATTCAAACTACAGGAACAGAGCATGGGAGAGGTCCTGCAGAATCCTGCACGCTGCTCTTAGAGTTTGCTTCTCCCACAGGTATGAAAGTGCTCTGACCGGGAGTCCAATGATCTTGGAGCAGACTTTCCCTATGTTGTGCAGGCGGGTCCTGTGCTGCAGACTGGTGGAGTGATACCAGCAGGCGATGAAAAACAGAGGACACTCTCAATGAATGAGTAATAGAAGGGTCTGAGTATGACCTTGTTAACCCCAGAGCTGTTGAGCTTCCTAAGGAGATATTGCTGCTGTTGATCTCCTTAGAATGTCCTCTGGGTTGGAGCCAAACTTTAGGGTGCAGTCGAAGTGCCCAGATATTTGTACTCCTCCACCTCCTCCACTGTCTGCCCGTGGATTTTGCTGACAAATGCTGTTTCCAGCTTCCTCTGCTTTAGGGCTGCAACTAATTACTATTTTGATAGTTGACTAGTAATCGACTATTAAAATGATTAGTCGACTAATCGGATTATAAATTGCATAATTATAAAATTTAGCTACCAGCTTTTACATTTAGCATGAGGTTATTGATTGACTTGAATGCCGCAAAGAAAACACAGGTAAAATGGGAAAGAGCTGTCATGCAATTGATCATGCAAATAGTTTTAACACGAAATAGGAGCTATATTTTTAGAGATTGCCAAAAACTAAATAAGTAAGTATACGACGTGGATTGGTCGCACATAGCTGATACTCCATCCGTCAAATAGGTCTGAATTGGTGCTGATACTGATCCAAATTTCTGATACAGGGCTGCATGTAACTGGTACACAAGTACGCATTCACCTGATATGACAAGTGTCAAGACCTGCGCGTCCAGTCCTTGTGTGTGCCACGCCCTCCTCATTAACCCCGTGTTAATTCCCATCGTATCGTACCCTGTCTTGCGTTTATTCTGAGGTTATGTCCTGTATTTAGTCTGCGTTCAAGGTGGTGCTGATTTGCATATATAAAACATTCATTTTTTCCCGCTCAGAATCTTACTTTGCGCAAGTCACCAATCAGAGAGATTGGTTTTTACCATTGTTCTTGATTTTTTTTTGTGTGGAGGAAAAACAAAAACTGTTTATGTTTTAAAAGATATTTTGATCCATTAAACCAGCTTTAAAAGACAAGAAAAAAATAAAAGTCTATTCCGTCACGTAAGCTTGGTTGGAACGGTAAGTTGAAAATAATTTCTTTCTTAAATCATTTCTTAAGTCTCAGAATGATTTAAATTATTTTCTTTTTGTTTTTTATGATACAAGCTAATATGTTATCAATCGTGTTTTGATGACTTATTTATTGTTACAAACTTTTTTTTATCACATTTTAACCATTTTAACAACTATGGCTATGCTAATGTTACCATGCTCAACCTTTTGTTTGATGCTTTTGTATGTTACTATCTGAGTTGTATTACTGTGGCATAAGATCACTCTCAAAATATACGTTCATACTGAAAATGATCACAATTGTGGTTTTAAATTTAGCAATGTGTTTAAATATTTTTTACATAAAAAATGTTCTCTTGTTCATTCAAATTGGCTGTGTGTATATGCTAATGTGAATGCGCTTCTTAATTTGTGAGGTATGATTAGTTGCTGTTTTCATATCAACAGGTTTCTTGCTTCTATAATTCTTTATCATATCTCAACCTTTATAAATACAGTAGGTGCAAAAGCCCTCTACTACAAATTAAACCATTAATCCACAATTCATATTCCAATATCAAAAGATTTTTGGTTAATTTATAATTAACGCAAATGTACAGTTTTCCATTTTATACACTACAGTAACACTGAGCTTTTGTGTTGTTTACTATTTGTTCTCTGACAGCTTTCACTTCACCCTCTGGACAATCACTTCACCCTCTTACTGGACATTAAAAAGAAAGGCAAAAGCTTTGGTTGATGAAAAGCTACAATCAACACATTTACAAGGATTGCACTGTTGGGACTCTCAAACAGAGACACCAACTGAGGAGTTTGAGGACTGTCAGTCTCCAGATGGTGAATTCTTTGATGCCAGAGTGCTTAATATTTTCACACAAGAGAACAATATCGTCATTGCTTACTGCCTATTTGTCCAACAAGATCCCTTCTTTGAATACCTTCTTACCAACACCATTCTTGGAATTTACTTATTGGACAAGCTCTCGGAGACAACCGAATTTTGCAAATTGACAGACATTTGACAAAAAGCATTCGTTATGCCATACAAGGACAAAATTAGTCTCTGTTCCACTACTACACACAAGCTAAAAAAACTTGTCCATCCATTTTTTTCTTTCTTACTCTATTTTGTAAGTTGTATAAGTTATGTAAAACGGCAAGTGGCAGTACCTGTTCCCTATGTGCTAGGAATGTATCTACTTGTTGAATTTGTGGATGAGGAGACTACAAGTCCAGAGGCAGCAGATTGGTACAGAGATGGTCTCTCATGGTGGCCTCCCCACATAGAAAGGTCTTTTCTTTCAGTATTTCTATTTTTCAGTTTTTTTTTTTAACGTTTGCATTTTATATTTTGTGTGTACATTTTATATTTAATTTTTTTTTATAAAATTTAACGAACACCTTTGTATTTTTTATTACTATATATTATAAATAGTGCTGTCAAATGCTCTTAAAAATGTTCTTTTAGTACATCTATTTAGTCAGAATCTGACAAAGAAAATCAACACTTATGTCGTTGGATATGGAAGAATGCCACATTTTTAATACATATTTACTACATATGAAGCTGAGGAAATAGTTCCATTGAACTACAAGCTTATCAGTGAGGTGATGACAATGAATAAATAGTCCAATATCTGAATGTAGTGTTGTAACCACTACTTTGAGTTCAATTCAAGTGTCAAGTCACCAGTGGCCGAGTTTGAGTCACTGATACAGAAATTCATACGAGTTAGTCACAGGGTTAGTGTGGATTAATTTTGATTAATCATGATCAAATATCTTTCATTTTTAATATATATTAATCCCATTTCATTTTGCATGAGCAAACAGACTCAAAAAAAATATATATATGCACTTATGTTTATTGAACATCTCGAGCACGAGTCGAATGCATTCCATCTGCCACAGAAGTGCAATACCATGGACCCTTATCAAAAAGCAAGATTTTTTTGCTTAGCCGGACAACTTGTTGGATTTAAGGTACCTCAGTTTAACTGGTCTTTATCTTTGTTCACTTACAATTAGCCCGAACTACTGTAAATCTGACAAATAATCTGACTAATCATGAAATCCAGTTCTAGTCCGGTTAATTGCCATTGTTAGCAATATCAGTTGATAACACATTACTCGTGCTTTACGTATAAAACTCCATAGCAACACGTTCACAGTTAAGTTGGATGGTATAGTGGATGGTATAGTGTGTGCAACCGATTTAATGAGCCACAAATCAGAAGTAGTGCTTAAACAGTATAAAACTACAACTTTCCCTTCTGTTGATAAAGGACGCAGCCATCTTGGATTCTGAACTTAGATCCTCTGTGCTGCTCCGAGATATTTCTTGGCTCTCTGAGAAAAAGGAGCGTACATGTCATCACTTGCGGCTTCAAAACTTGGAATCTGACTTCGAAATACGAGTTCCGAGGGCAAACGTAACACACCAAAACCGCCCGAAATGAGTTGTCAGAGTCATTTCAGGGATTTTGGTCAATTGTGTTGAAAATCTTAATCAGATTAATCATGATGATGGATTAATTCATGTTAGCCTGTTCATTTTGACAGCCTTAATTGTAAATAAAATATATTAGTATCACCCCTCCCCCATTGTGCTCAGTTGGTATGAGGTGGTTGTGCTGATATCTTGTTTTGCTTGTTTTGCTTCAAAGGACCTTATTCCAAGTCTTGTGCATTGTTCAGATGCAATTTTGCAAACCTAAGACGTGCTGCCATGTTCTTTTTAGTGATAAGAGTCTTTCTTCTGGCAACCTGGAACTTTAACATTTAACATGCTAACTGAGACCTGGAGAGTCTGAAATGTAGCTCTTGTAGCTCTTTTGCAGTTTCTCTGAACATTGCATGGTCGGACCTTAGGCTAAATTTGTTGGGACGTCCACTCCTGGGAAGATTGGAGACGGTCTCAAATGCTTTCCACTTGTGAGTAATCTTTCTCACTGTAGAATGAAGGACTAAAAATGGTTTGGAAATGGCTTTATAACTTCCAAGATTGATGGGTAGCAACAATTGTTGATGTCATCATTGCTGATGTCTTTCCTCCTTGGCACTGTGTTAATACACACCAGGGTGCTCTAGACCAGCCAAAACATCTGCTTTTATAGAGGTGGTCACACTTGCTGATGATCAGTTAATCAAATGCATGTGCAATATGTCATGTGTTGTTGTTTAGCTGAGGTTGTATTTAGCTAAGGACCAGATGTTTTTTTGTGTGCTGATACATAAAACCTTGAATTGAAAGAGGGTATACCTTCTTTTTCACGTAACTTACTTTTAAATTGGTTTGTCATACAAAAGGCTCCAAAATTTAGCATACAGGAATTTCCAATATGTATAAACTGTATATTATTATACATACTACACATTTTTTCTTGTGCAAATCTTGTGCATGTGCAAATCTATTTAGAAAGAGCCCTGCATTAGTCTAGAATCCTATCCAGGGTGTTCCTGTGTCTGGGACTGAGATTGGGTGCATCTAAACCTGCACTGAATTAGTTGCTGGAAAATGGATAATTGTATAGGAGCTTTATGTATTTTTGTTAAAAGCAAATATCAATTCAGCCAGTCGTGAGCTAGCTGGTCAAATCAGACGTCAGAATGAGGGGAAACATGTGATCTAGCTGACTTTGACCGTGGCATGGTTGTTAGTGCCAGATGGGGTGGTTAGAGTAATTCAGAAACTGCAGTTCTTCTGGGATTTTCATGCAAAACACAGTTTATACAGAATGGTGCAAACAACAACAACAAAAAACATCTGGCAGTTCTGTATGGTGAAATGTCTTGTTGATGAGAGAAGTCAGACTGGTTGACAGAAAAGCTACAGTAATTCAAATATCTCTTTAGATCAGTGTTGAATAAAAAACATCTCACAACATATCAAACCCTGAGGTGGATGGGCTACGACAGCAGAAGACTACATTAGGTTCAATTCCTGTCAGCTAAAAACTGGAATAGTACAGAAATACAAAGACAAGAATGTAAAATATGTTTCACGGCAACACTTTACTTGAGGGGTCACAAATAACGTATGTTATGCACTTAATCAGTAACCAACTTTAATTTAATGTATTTATTTAACACAATTAATGTCTTAGTTGCAACCATCCATTTCATTTTCTATACCTGCTTGCTCTTTATTCAGCGTTGAGGGGTGATGGAGCCTATAGGTGCAAGGTAGGAAACAACAATGGGGCACCAACCCATCACAGGGCACACTCACACACAATTCAGTCACACATATAGGCAACTTGCTAGCTCCAGTTAACCTCAGCATGATTGTTTTTATTGGACTGCAGTGGGAAGCTGGAGTACCTGGAGGAAAACGCACAACAACTCAGGAAGAACGCACAAACTCACATGGAGCTCTGGCGGAGCCTCAAACACAGATCCTAGAAATGTGAGGTAATGGTGCTCACTAACTACATTAGTGATTATGTACTTAGAAGCTTTTAAGAAGTTTTTAAGCACAGTATTGGCATAAAATGTAGTTAACTGTTACTTTATCACTGGTTTGTGGGTGGTGGGTAGCAGTGTTAACACTGAGCTTACCTAATTTGTTTGTAACTAAGACTTATTTCGTGTTTAATTATATTAAACGAGTTGATTCATGGTTAATTAAGAGCCTATGTTATTTATGATCCATCAAGTAAAGTGTTACCATGAGAAATATTGTCTTGTACATAACTGAAATTTCTGTACTAATATTTTACATTTTGCTTTCTCCATCGCATGAGTGACACTCATAAACTCACCTGACTGTCATAATCACTTTCTACTTCCAGGGGAGAATATTTATTGCATTGGATAATAACAGACATCTACTCTACAAGTCAATGAACAAGGAATGATATATTGAAATGGTTATTGTGATTTTGCTGATGTTACTGTTTCACTGGTTTTTCAGATGAACTAGGTGTTTTTTACCCCAAAAACATGTTAAGGGGAATTGGCTGGCATCCCATTCTGGGTTATTTCTTGCCTTTTGCCCATAGTTTCCAGAAAGAGTTCAGAAAATAGATGGATGGATGGATGGATGGATGAATGGATTCTATTATTAACATAGACAATTATCCAGAACACTGAGTGGAGTAGAACCCTGTTATTACCACAAAGCATGATCTAACACACTGGTATTTGGGTGGGTGGGGAATCATCCCAGGCCTTTGTCATGGAATTGAGGTAGAGAGGAAAACAAATAAATGGAAATAAAGTTAAGCATATACAGCTTTTAGATTAACCTGTTTAATGTTTACAAATGTCAGTTTATGTTCAGCCTACCACCTCCTGTTCACTGGTACACTTTCTCTTCCTAAAAGTGAGTGCTCAAAAAAAATAAAGGAATACTTTTAAAACACTTCAGTGTTTTCAATGGGAAAAATCATGCTGGATATCTATACCGATATGGACTGGGTAATGTGTTAGGAACAAAAGGATGCCATGTTGTTTGATTGAAATGAAAAATTTCAACCTACAAAGGGCTGAATTCAAAGACACCCCAAAAATCAAAGTGAAAAAATAATGTGGAAGGCTGGTCCATTTTGCTGAAATTTCATTACAGCAACTCAAAATCGTACTCAGTAGTTTGTATGGCCCCCACGTGCTTGTGTGCATGCCTGACAATGTCGGGGCTGCTCCTAATAAGACGGTGGATGGTGTCCTGGGGATCTCCTCCCAGATCTGGACCAGGGCATCACTGAGCTCCTGGACAGTCTGAGGTGTAACCTGGCAGTATCAGATAGACCAAAATATTAGGTCACACGAGGATTTAGGTCACACGAGTGCTGAGCCCAGTCAATGGTATCAATTCTTTCATCTTTCATCAGGGTCATTTGGGTAGTTTCTGTTGTCATTATGATTTAGAAAGAGTAAACACTGTTGTTTGACAATAAATGGCTTCAACCAACCACTAACCATGAGTGAAAGAAATGTTTTTGTGTTATCATTCATATTCTCTGAAAAAATGGTTAAGAAATCGTAAATTCTGAAAGTGGTATGTAAACTTATGAGCACAACTCTATATAACCTTTCAAATTTATTGTCACATCCACTCAACAAAGTTTCTTCCTGCTGCCTAACTGTCACAGAGGTGGTCCAGAACCGGGCCCAAATACAGACTGAGACAGGGGTAGCGCAGAAGTCATTTATGAACAACGCCAAAAGACAACAAAGAAAAAGGGGTAGGCAAAGGGGAAATCCAGGAACAGTCCAATGGGAAATACACCAGAATCTTCAAAATGGACCCAGGCACAAAATCTAAAGGCGAAGACAGTAAACAGGAAGAAGTTTAATATGTAGGAGGCAAACAATCACAGGCAAAAGTATCAGGAGTGCAGGACAAAATACAGAAACAGGAAAATCAGTGGGTTAAACATAGGAACATAGGCCTATTTCACAAAGTGAGATTTGTTTGTTAGCTAGATTAATTGTGAGATTTAAGGTAAACCAATTTTACTCTCTGGAGTCTATGGGTAGGGAACACATTTTCACTGACTGAAACTGCAGTATGGTGTGGATGGACTAGAAAAAGGCATTTTTTAAAAATTTTATTTATTTTCCAAAATTACAAACACATATCACCATACACCTAATAAACCAACATATATCACCATATAAAACATAAACCTTATACATTGGGAATAGGGGGCACAATAAGGAGAGGTGGGGAAAGAAAAGGAAAAGGGGAGAAAAAAGAAAGAAAAAACCCTGCTTACAAATCTGTCAAAAGATATAACCATACAATTTATGCATCTTGAATCACCCGGGTGATTATCCAAATAGTCTGTAAATTGTCCTCATACTTTGTAAAAACTTTGTAGCTTACTCTTCTTAGCATAGGCTAGTTTTTCCATTGCTAGACTATTGGAAAGACTCCTGAACCAGAGGTCCACAGATAGTACTGTTATGGATTTCCATGAGATGGCTATGCGGTGTTTGGCTTGTAATGAGTTTACTTAAGAAGAGTATAATGTCATCTGCACAGAGACTAATCCTGTGCTTACAGCCTCCTATTTTTACAATTGACATCCTTGACGTGTTCCTCTGAAGAGTTCAAAGGGTTTAGATGTCATGGAATTCGTCAGGACTGCAGCGCTTGGTTTACTGTACAGTCAGACTAGTCAGTCTAGTGAGATCTGTCATTGTGGTGTCCTGTGGCGTTTTCCCAGTCTGTGTTGGAGAATAAACCCCATTTCCTCGAATTGCCTGACTCCCGACGTTTTGCCTGTCCCGACACCCTGGCTCACGTAAGGCGAAAGCGTGACAGTTGTCTTATTGGATTTTCCAGTGTTTTGATCTCTTTTTCAATTTCTGACAATTTCTTTTTAAATTCTTTAGATTTATAGCTGGTATAACTTATTATTATTTGCCCTCTGATATAAGCCTTAAAGGCATCCCATCTAATTAATGATGATGTTTCGATTTTATTTACCTGAAAGAACATATCTATATTTTGGTTAAGGAAGCGTATGAACTCAAGATCTTGCAGCCATTTGTTATCAAATCTCCATCCAGGAGGTCCACGGTACTCTTTGCAGACATCATACTCCAAAGATGCTGCTGCATGGTCAAAGATAATTATGCTATTGTAATAACAGCTCTTAATACTGAATAGTGAAGTTCTAGAGACTAGAAAATAATCTAGTCTGGAATAGGTTTTGTATGTAGTGGAGTGACATGAGAACTCTTTCTTATCTGGGTTATATTTTCTCCATATATCACAAAGCCTTCTTCCATGAAGTGGAGTTACATTTCTTGTGTGATTGTGTGAGGAGTCGTGACCACCCTCTTGGTCAATATTAGGTTTCAATACACAGTTGAAATCTTCCCCTACAATAATGTCCCCAGTTAATGCTGAGATTATAAAAAAAAAAAAGGCTCTTGTAAAAATCTGGGTCAAATCTGTTATCTTAGCTCCTGGTCAAGGAGCAAAAGTGAAGTGATATATTCAAATAATAATAATAACACCTCTTCAGGTATGACAATAGAACATTTTCAAAATTAACTTGTCTGTTACTTATGCTAAATCTTTACATTGCTTGCAAAGCACAGGTTTCCCATCTTGTGGATTATGTCATAACTCTGTTTAGTCTAGGCTACAAAATCGCAAATAAAAAGTCAATAGACAAAACAATTTTGAACTTCATCTCAAATTTGAACTTCATCTCATATGACTTATTCCGCTGTATTCTTAATTTCGAGTCGTGCTGAACTAAATAGTCTGCATATCAATATCAATAATAAGTCCATTACCTTTGTAGATCTAGCATTAATTAAATCTGTAGCATATCCATTGTCTATGCTGTGTAGAAACTTATCCATGTCTTCAGGCATCTGGAAGATGATATCTTTACCACCATACTTCACACGGAGCTTGGCAGGATATTGAAGGCCGTACTGGATTCCCTTGGAATATAGAGTCTGTTTCACCGCATTCTAGGCTTTCCTCTGGTGTTGCACTTCGGCCGAGGTCAGAGAAAAACTTCACTTGTTAGTTGTTGTTACATGACCTTATTCTTCTTCCATGCCACGTTCAAGACCCAAACTTTATCCTTGAAGTTCAAGAACTTTGCGATCAATGGTCTAGGATATGAACCAGCCTGTGTGCTTAGAGAACCAGAAATACTGGCCGGGATGCGATGAGCTCGCTCAATTCTCACCGGAGTACTGAAATTCTCTGCTCCCAGGACTTCTGGTCACCAATTCTCCAAGAAGGACTCGGCATCGTCGCCCTCTACCTTCTCTAGTAGTCCAATGAGATGTATATTTGAATGGCGTGAACAATTCTCCAGGTCACCATTCTTTTCAGTATGTTGTTTTACTTTAGCTTCTAGTTCAGACACTTTTGCTGTTAGCTATGCTGTTAAGTCCTCTGTATCACCTATGCGGCGTTCAGCTGTGGTCATCCTACCTTTGATAGCATCCAAATCGGATCTGATGTGAGTTATGTCATCAATAACTTCTCTGACGCGTTAAACTTTCAGCCGTAAGACAACAAATGGCCTCTAGTACAGCATCTTGCTGTTGGGTCGCATTTTGCTTTAATGTGTGTTCAGGATCTGTTACTTCCATCTTCATTTCGCTAGCTTTAACTGGGGAGGCTGTTGCTAGGTTGTAACTAGCCTAAAGTTTGTTGTTCACCGAAGATGCTCTTGCTGTTCTGGTAGATTGATTATCGGGTTTTATTTCTGGCTTTTCTTGAACATTCCATTTGTAGCTTTAGTTTAAGGGTCTATTTGTTCTATTTCAAATCGCTGCAGGCACTTTAGATGGTATAAATTTTGTTTTTCGCTCAGAGGCTTAAAGGAAACGTTAAAAGTTAAAAACACCAGTACCTCCATCACAATTATGTGGGATATGGCCATTAACACCGATAGAGCCATTATTTTCGAACCAGCCTGACATAGTGGTCCATCTTCTCACTGCTGAACTGATGAGGCTGGGGGAGTCTGAAGCCCATTCTAGGCAGCACAGGCCACAAGGCGTGGGTATATCTTGGATGGCTTGCCAGTTAAAATTGGAAAATTGATATACTAAATAATTCCACCATATTTCAGTTTATCAGAGATAAAAGCATTACTTCAGACATTAGATGGGATGCTCTCCAGGCTAGTAGAAGTACAGATCAAAATGGTTTCATTTAGAGCACATCGGGGGCAGTCATATTGTTGAAAGAGAAAATTTTCTAGCTGTGCACTAAAAATCAGATTCAGTTATCTGTCATTAGATGCTAAAAAGGATATTACATTAAATAGTCCTACCTCTTTGAGGTACTGTCCCAGATTTAGGAAGGAATTCTGCAAACGGATAAAGAAAATGTACAAATCCCAATTTCCAAACCATTTATCTGCAAAGTTTCTTACTTTTACTCATTCAAGATATCAAACCAATGGCCATTTAATCAGACTCCCATACTCTTCTACACCATGGCCCAGTTTTTCAAAAGTAATCCAGTGGGATTTTGGATCACGGATTGGATCAAATCTTGGAAATGGGTTTTTCAAA
>JAODUD010000127.1:12596570-12610175 GCA_026784285.1 Stomatorhinus walkeri
TCCATAACGTTAAGAGAGAGGTTAAGGTAAACTTAAGAACTACTTAGCGATAAGAAGCTTTCGAGAAACCGGGCCTTGATCAGTTAACGATTAATGTTCAGATAACGAACAGCAGTTGTCAGTTGGGAAACTTAATCTAAATGAGCATCTCTACTCGACATTAGAAAAGAGATGACATAGGTTCCTATTATTGCTATCTATGAGACTGGAGTAGTAGATAGATGTAGCAGTTTCTACGGTTTGTGAAAAATCTTATAAGAGGTAGTAGGTAGTTTGTAGGCCTCAACCTGGACAGAAATGCTGGTTTTCTTGAGTAGTCATTCAAGTCTACAGCCTTTCTGTTTCATGGAACGGAGCTCAAGAGTGTACTATAGGGCAGGGGTAATAAAGGACACCAGTTTTACTTTCAAGGGGGCAAGAGAATCTAATGAGTCAGATAGCAATGTGTTGAGAGTGGACGAATGAGTTCATCAGGGGAGGAGGGGTACATTTCATGGACAGAGCTGCAGAAATAACTTAGGACAGGATGGAGTCAACATTGCGTGTGTTAGAAAATGTGATACTCCGTTTATCAGAAAACCAGATGGTCATGTGGTCAGAGAGTGGGAAAATGGAGAAGTTAAGGCTGGAAAGATAAAAACCAGAAGAACACGCTAAGTCAAGTCTGTGGCCTTTAAAGTGAGTAGGAAATGCCACATGCTATGTAATGTGGTGACAGTGAAGAAATGAAAGGAAATCATCTTAAGTCTTGTAATCAGGTTAATCAACCTGAATATTAACATCACCACAAAATAGCAGATGCTAGGAGGAAGACGTGGTAAGGAGGAGACTAGACTTATGTAGGGCTATGTTTTGCTGGACAGTAAATGAGTAATACTGTAGCAGAACAGGGTATTTTAAATGCGAGATATTCAAACAATGTAACCGTAGTAAGATTAACTTCAGTGATACTGAGATTGTTATTATAAATTATAGCAAGACCACCACCAACATCATGTAGGATGAGGTTACAGACGTAGCTGAAATTAGGGGGATTACATTGATTCAGTGCATAAAAGTCACCTGATGGCTACCAGGTTTTAGTGAGAAATCACATGCCACCATTATTACCTATGATCAGTTCATGGAGTAGAGATGACTTAGAGGAGATGGTACGAATGTTCAGAAGTGTGCAGTTAATAAGTGGAATCTGGGGTAAAGCAGAGAGATTATTCAAATTAACAGCACGCTGGGTAAAGGAAGTTGACTGACACCAAACTGTCCACAACGTGTAGATATTTATATTGTCTCAGTGATAAAAAGGACGATAGCGCCTCATGCCACATTGAATATAATGGCGCTGATGTAAAATGCTTGCTTGACATGCAGCGGAGGCAGCATCACTGGAGAGTCAATAGTTGTTAAGATGTTTGAGTTCTATGGTAGAATAATTATAAAATCATGGAGCAATCCGAAAGAGTGCAATTAGCAGGGAAAGTATGTTTCAGATGCAGGCTGCGAAAATTTATGACTATAGGAATCCAGCATTTCAAGTAATACTGTACAGTAGAGAGTTTAGTCCAGTACGATCAGTGCTGAGTTGCCCCCAAGGTCAGAGCCAATCACTACTGAAGCATGCAACGCACAATGCACAGGCTGTTACAAACCACTGACCAAGACCAGAGCCGCAATGGCTACAAAGAAAGTTTCTCTCACAGCAAGAGGTCAAGGAGCTTATGAACGGGACCAAAGGGAGGTAAGACCCAGAGGCGAAGTCCAGAGGTGAAATTGAGAGGTGAAATCCAGGGAGCAACCAGTCTTATGTAGCTATGATGAGCATGCAGGGATGCCATAAAGGGGGAGAAATTTACAACAATTCCAAGGGTGCTTGAGTGATAGGAACCCTAAAAAACATCACTGGATTGGTCTGATTTGGGACCTAATATGATATTCTTTCAGGGGGTTCAAAATCTCTGGTGACACCCTTATGAGCAGGTAAGTTAGACTGAACATAAAGGAACACCTATAGACTGCAAACACATTCTCCAACAATCACATAACAATAACACAGCCAAATGTTTGATGGGACATTGTTAAATAAATGAGCCTGCCGCACGTTTATAATATATTTCATTTGCAACATACTGTATAGAATATACTTTCCGAAGGCAATTAAACTGGGGAAAAGTCCATGGTTAACAAGAAGAAAAACTCAAAAAGTTTGCTAATGGACGAGAAACATTTATTCTATAAATATAACAGTAGGAGAGAAAATAAAAATAGTGTTCATTCAATAGCAAAGATCTGCCCAGTGTGGGAAGCCTTAATCACCTTCAGGGTGGGATGAGCTTAAACAGAACCAAAAAAACATCTTTAACCAGGTATTACATCATTTTGAAAAACATTGACGGCACAATTCTCCTCAAAACTACCAGTGAAGTGCATTGACTCCACAAAATCAAATTAATTTACATTTAAAACATCATAAAAAACACTTCCCCTGCTACACAGAAAAATTAAGTCATAAATCCCATTTTCATCCAACAAATATATAAATACCGTGTTACAAAGTTTATAGTGATTTTAAGAGAAACAATAATTGATACACTCAGGAGGTTTGTAGGAAAAAAAATGTATTTCATTTTACATTTGCAAGGATGACCTTGGAACAAAGCTGTTCCAGGATGGACAACATCAATGCAAAGGGATTGATTCATACCATGTGCAGTGCAAAGTCGTATTCTGACTATTCTCCCACTGACTTAAGTCAGAGGTTTATGCGCACTTAGGCAACATAAACACTTCAAGTAAAGAAACACCAGATGCATTTTTCTCTATGTATTCTGAAAGGCTGTATTAAGCTACTTCCCTGTACAAGGTAACAAACACAACATTGCAGATCTCAGAAAACCAAAAGTCAGAAAAGGAAATTTTCTAACGCATTAAAACATTTAGAATCAAATGCAACAAAAACAAAACTTACGTGAATAATTTATTTAATTATATAATAATTATATACTGCAACAGTATATAGAAAAATAAAGGTATATACAAAATATATTACGATTAGGCAGGATTCAGGCAACATCTGCCTTGTCAACATAATTAGCAGGCAAACCAATTAAGCTGAACTACTTGTCAATTAAAAAATAATTTAAATGATTTAAGTAAAATAATAAATTTGATTCAATTGTCCTCACAATCCTAAGATTCAGTGCATGTATTTCCACTGCTATAACAGTGAGATAGACAGAGATGACCAGAATATTACACCCTTGTCTTGATGTACATTAAGCCCAAGTGCAATGCATGTTTCCACTCATTTTTGTACCAATACATTACATGATTTGTCCCATTTTTTTCATACATGGACATATATGTAATATATACACTACATACACTAGGTCCAGCATCCCCAAAGAGTAGATGACCAGGACATTTGCCTAAGCATAATGGGGTAGATGTGTGGGTTTTTAGTGGAAGTGACTAGCAACTGGTTTGGAATAATACATTACAGTCTTCACTGTAGCATACAGGTAGTTCTTGACTTTACAAGTTATCAAATAATCATTGTTAATCAAGAACTTGAAAAGCAAGAAGTATTTTCCCACAGAAATGACTTGCAGCCAAAAATTATTCTCAAGGGAAACACAAACATATTATTAGAATTAACATTTATTTACAAATATACACACATTTAAACAAACAAAAAAAAAACTGGAAGAAAACAAAAAAACACTTCTTTGCTAAAATAGTATCATTCTCAGTTAATTTTGGACACTTCGATTTTCAACAGATCGGGTGGTTTTCTTCTTCATGTATCTGAGCTGGTGGAGATCCTCACAAACAGTACATAATATGAACCTAATGTATTAACGGGATCAGGTTGGTTTGTGAAATAAAGTGGTATAAATTGGAAACCATCTTAAAATGTGCTGTAAAGTATAATTCCATGCATGTGCAGACATGCAAGGTACAAATCGGGCACGCACAGTCAGATATTTCACAAAGCAAAGTTATCTAAAAATGTTGCTAGACCACGGACAGCGTTTTTGAGTAGCACACGCTGAGTTACGTGCAAATTTATAAAACATTATGAAAAATGGAAATTTTATTTTTGTTATAAACTCGTAAATCGGGAGCTGGGAAAGAGAAAAATTCTTGTATAAGCTTGTTTGGACGATGCACCCAATAGGCATTATCAATACATTCTAAACTTTCAGTCCATGCTACTAATAATACTAACATTTTCATAAATCAGCAGATGAGAAACTGGGAAGTGCATCCCATTGTGATGCAATTTTTACAAAATATTTCGAGAAAGTTTTAAAAAAGACCATTATTTTTATAGAACAATAGAAAGGGTGAAATAACTGAATTGAAAAAATAAAAACTAAAGGAACTGATTTAAAAAAAACCCAGTTTTCACTTTACTGTTTCGCACATCAAACAAACCATGATTATTCTTATTCATTCAAGAAGTCAATCCATTCCAGTTATGCTGGTATTGTAGAAAATGCAGCACCTCCATCCCTGCAGAATCTGGGGATTGTGGGATATGTTTTATTGCATAGCATTTCTATTTACTGTAGTTTTGTTTAACCTGCAGCAAGCTGATGTAGGTTGCCTGGTAGAGAAATGTAATAAAACAGGGATATCACACCATTTACTTTAACCAGACGTGCACCCACTTACATGATTTACAGTGTTATATCTGACCTAGTTTATATATTTGGATAAATACCTTACTCTAGCAGTTTTTGGGATGAGCTTAAATTAAAATTCAGGACATTTCATACTTTTACTGGCATCCTTCCTTGGTATAGCTTTTTTAAAAGTAAGTTGCTAAATATTGTCATGAATGTGGCAAGAAGAACACAGTGTAGGATTCTTTAGGCTATAATGGATTACAGGGAAGACATTGTTGTTCACTGATGGTCAGGTGCAGCCAACAGGAAGATGTAGATTAGGTTTCACACAAATTTAGCCTAAAGCTAATACATAGGTCTTAAGTAAAGACTGAGGGCTATGAGCTCTAACCTTTCTGGTCTGTAATGGATGGGGTGGTCTCATTGACAGATTTTGAGCCCTGAATGGTGAAGGGAATCAGTTTGTTTTCCTCACAATGTGAGCCCACTTCAGTTTCACCAAGCTGTTGGCTAAAGCCCACAGTCCTAAAAACTTACCTTTTTTAGTGACAGAGTGACAAAAATTCCCTAGCTCATAAAGAACTGAAAGGGAATTTTACATGCCATTTCTTAATGGCATATTTTGTTATTTCAGGGATACACACTTTTAATGCTTAAAAAAGCACCAGGTATAGTAAGTATTGTTTAAGAGAGTGTTTTCTCTCTTAAGTCTGGACATCTAAGTGACGCTCGCAAGTTATTGTTCTGAACTTGATAAATCACATGCACACAAGCAGAAATGATAATGATGATGATAATCAATATTCCTCACTCCCATAAAAATAGAAATCACAGCTGTACTCATGAGCTCCTTCTTTGTTCATCTTTCCCTGGCCTGGTACCTAAACCAGCCAGTCTGGAAGGATCACTTTACCTTTCTGTCTGGCCCTCTGGTCTCACTGTCTTCCTCTGACCCAAATGAAACTCTCTCTGGCCCAACTTATGCAGAACTGCTCTGGGGGACAGTGGTTTACTGCTCTTGCATGACATAAAACAAGTTAATCTGGCCAGCTGCTCTCAACTTAACACAAAGAATTTGCTCTGTATTCCCTTAACATCAGAGGTTACCAAAGAGGCCAACACCAGTTTTCAAAGCAGCAGTCATTCTCTTTCAGGCCTTTGAGTATAGCCAAAACCCAGCAGCCCAACACACTGCTTGCCCAAGTCTCCCTTTAGAGTAAATAAAGCAGATAAAAGGAGCAAGACTTGGAATTTACCTCTCCTGGGCTTAATGCAATGCTTCAACAATGAGATCAAGGAAAGAAACATCGCCTCAAAGAATTGGAAGATTACTACAAGAAAAATGTATTGCTACTGAACTGAGAAAATGCTCGGTTCAAGAGTTCTCACAGCAATAAAAGAAAAAAAGCAACACATCAGGCAGAGTTCTGAACTAGTGGGCACAGGCTTTTCAGTTATAACGCTGTTCTGTAGTACTTCGGGTCCGTCTTTAATCCAACAGTGGCTCTCCCTAAAGCTGTTTTGCTTTATGAATTTTGCACCCAATACAAATTCAGTAAACACAAAGGACCTCATACATGACTACACTACTTGACGTACTGATACCATGACAATTTGATATCATGAATGATCTACAGGACTGGCTTGTGACTTAAACCACCCACCATGGATGCGAGAGGCAGCCACACTCCATTCTGAGCTACCATGTGACCCAATATGAATGAAGAAAACAATATTTAGAAGAGTTGCTTTTCTGAAAGCAATGAGTTCAGCCTATTCAATAAAACTTATGTTGGGATTAAAAGCAATAGGACATAAAGAAGAATACTGCATATTCAAGATGAGCAAGATACTACTTACAAATGAAAGAGCTGACATTACTATGATTTTTTAAAATTCAGATTTCAATATTGAGAGGCAAATCTGATCTCCTCTCTCTCAAAAAAGGCTTATGGTCTCTAATCAAGTGACTAAGAATTCAAGTCAGAGGAGTGTAAGAAAAACAAAATTTCAATGATGATAGATTGTAAAACAATCATCCTCAGATAACGTAGTCCAACTAGATATTTTACCAAGAGCATACACCCTGGAAACATTAGTAGTGCATCAAGCTGCAGACCTCTAACAACCAATCCCCATCACTTCCTTATTTCCAGTCATTTATGCACATTGCAATTCACTTTCGGAGAGAACGCTGAGCTGGAAAGTCTCTTGAAAAACTAAGTATTCAGCTCTTATACATCTAATTTTATTTGATCACACCTTCCAAACAAAATGAAAATAAAAATAAGACCCACAGCAAGCCTTACCTATGAGACTGGCTTGATTTTGTGGTATATTCCTTGAAACAAACATTTTATAAAAACCCAGTGAAAATCCAGGGCGGCGGGGTAGTTTGAGTGTTGTATCTCTGCAGATGCCCTGAAAGAGAGAGAAACGGTTGTTAGGGGTCTATTATCACAGATATACAGGGACTTTCACTCAGATACTGCAAGCAGAAGCTCGATTTAGCATCTCAGCACATGGACACGCATGACTTTTGTGCTGAACAATTAGATACAGATTCAGATCCTTCAAATGTCTCCTTAATTAGAAAATATAAACATTTAAATTTCCATATGTGGTTTCTTATTTGTATTCCAGGATGTTCAGATAAATGCAACCTAGGTTTAAGTACTGCTCCTGGGTCTGGAACACATTTGCATAGCAGTGAATACTATTTCTAGGCCATAAAAATACAACCTTTGCTTCTGGTCATCTGCAAATCCAAAATATCAGACAATCTTTGCTAAAAAGTCTAATCTAATAATAATAATAATAATAATAATAATTCTGGAAATCTATTACTGCATCACCAACAAACATAACTTTATTTCACATGTGCTGCACATTAAACAATGCAAAAAATGTTTTTTTTCTGTTTAGTAGATGTGTTATATAATTAATATTCCCTAATAAGCGGCTTCATAATTGCCAATTGATAGGCTGCTCTTTCATTTAATCTACAGTAACAAACGCACGCATGTCCTGTACGCAGGCAACCAAGAGTGTACTTAGTACTCTCAAATTGTAAAGTATCAACACACAACCAGTTCATGTGTAATAGCATTTATTATGTTTGTTTGGGCTTTTAAAATGTCATCTTCCTTCATCTGCAAACGATAAATTTTGTCTTTAAGAAAAATAATAAAATAAAAATAAACGGAGACGCTCTTCAATTTTAGGTAATGTTTCAAAAACTAGATTCGGGACATTTAAAAATATGCATATTAATATGCGTGTAGTATAATAATAATAATAATAATAATAATAATAATAATATAGCACGTATGTAATAAGGGAATTAGACTAGTTCCTGCTTACATTTTGTCTAAATACTTTTAAAAACGTAAATATGCGTGTTTAATGCATTTTTGTTTCACTTAGAAAAACAAGTAAGAACCCAACAAGACAATATCAACCTCCTCTAATAACTTAAAGATTACAAATGTAAAACGGCCGCTATATTCACACCTACAAAGTAAAATGCAATTCAGCAACCCGCACATAATAAGGCAGTCGCTCGTTTAACATCCCCACTGTCCAAGTGTTTCTGCGGTAGGCACCCTCTACTCCAATTCGAAATATATATATATATATATATATATATATATATATACACACACACACATACACATACACACACACACGCACACACACACACACACACACGAGGTTCCCGTGAGCACCTGGAATTGTCACTTAACTGCGCTTCAATTTTTTTAGTGTACACAATAAAACTCGACGTTGGAAAACAATTAGGAATAGCCCCATCACGATTTTTTTCCTTTCACATTTAACGGCGAACGTTAATCAAATGTTCAAACTCGCCGGTATCTGCAAGTTGTGACAGCACTTCCACCCATCGCAAAAATAAATTTAAATCTTTCTCACCCAAGATGTGCCCAATAGTAAGGCATTCGCCAGAAAGGTAATGAAACCAATTTTCATGTCTGCAAGTAAGCAGGAAGACCAACGGCGACGGGCAGAGAAGACAAGCGGCCCTTCGCAGTTTCCGATTGTTCCCGTACGAATGCACTTACGATTCCACACAAACAGAGCTGAGCTCTCTGCAGCGAAGACCGTCCCGGCTCTTGACTGCAGGTGGAAAAAGCGCCAGAAAAGCAGCGAGCGTCACTATAACTCCACCTACTACACGGTGCGGGAGAACTGCGCTTAAAGATGCAGTTAAAACCGAGGCACTACATTTACACTAATTATTTGCTACGTTTATCAAAATACTTCCAATAAATCCAGTATAGTTAAAGCATTTGTAATATAAATTAAACATGCATGATTTAAAAATATAGTAATACATACTGCATATTATTCTGTATATATTTCTAGCGATCATAGATGTTTGATATGATCGATTATTTATTGTGATAGTTACTTCGTTTCTTTAGCTTTTTCTTTATTCGGCCTATTAACTTCCAATTACTAATTATTACCTAAATTGTATTGAACATTATATATGCGCGGTGGAAACGCCAAAAACGGCTATTACTTTGATGCATGCAATAGGTTTACACTGGATAAAAGAATGAAAGGCATCAAAATAACACCTCTTGCTGTACTTTTAAGTATTAACACTGAATGAAATGTTAATTATGGTGACATTTCCCGGACACTAATTGGAGGTGCACTCTGCAAGATTAGAGTAATCCCATCAATAAGAATGAAACAGAACGTGAATCATTAATTATTTGGTTAACCCATGCTTTTAATACATGGACATTGTTATATAAACGTGCTGCTGCAATTGGGAGTGTGGTCATACTATTAATAGGAAAAAGCAATAAAAATCATGTAGCTCAGTGGGCTAAACCTCTGTGCCTGTGATTGGAAGGGTGCTGGGTCAAGACCAAACATCCACATGCCTGTGGGCCTGTGAGCAAGGCCCTTTCCCCCAGTATCCTGGGTGCTACTACGGGTCGCTGCCAAGCTTGCTCTCACCTGGGAGAAAATTTCCCCTATGGGGATCAATAAAAGTATAATCAATCAATCTCTGACAAATAATTACTCCACAATATTCATATCCTGCAATTGTACACCTTACATTTTCAAAGCAGCTTTATATTTTACTTACCATAATCCTTATCATATTTGCCGTAACTGTGCTTCAACTATATAAACCACTTACTTTCAATGGTTCACAGACCAGGTATGATGGCTTCCAGACAGGCCCAGACTGGCCATCAGGAATACCAGATTTCCTAGTGGCCTGGCTTGCCATTCAGAGCAGACCTTTGAATAATCAGATGGTGAAACAAACTAGCTGTTTTAGTACACAACGCACATGCAGTATCGTTCTGTCTAGTGCCTCTGAGATTGTGGCTATTAGTGAAATGAAATTAAAGAAAAAAAATGAAAAGCTAGTGCTGAGAGGCAGTGAGAAACGAAAAGAAACAGTCAAAGAGGAAGCTGAAAAATGTTTTTAAATTACTGACTTGTTCAGCAAGGGGTCAGGTAACATTAACAAACAAGCTCCTCGTCATGAGTCCTTGCAACTAGGATGGCCAGATCATAGGGTGGCAGATTTTAGTCCTCTCAAGTCACAGTGGCAAAGGTTTTGCTGCTTATATAAACAGCTGAACTTCTCACCCAGGTAATTATATTTGCAGTAGATTGTGACTGTGAATGTTAAATTAAAGTATGTACAAAGGATTGTGATGTGACTGTTAAATTAACATATCTATTTGTTCACAAGCAAAAATTCCACCTAAAACTGATTTCATTTCCGTAACACTTTTTTGTGCCATACTTCACGGTCCCTAAATTGTCCATGCTGTGTGATTTATGCTGTGTGGGCCTTCAAAGTACAACTCGTCCATGGTGAACCCCAGCCTTGTGCTCTCTGCTGTTTGGGATCAACTCCAGGCATATCTTACCAGGATGAGCAAGTCAGAAGATGGAAAATAGCTGTATATTCATCAGCCCTTTAGCTGAAAGATCAAGGGCAATCAATGGCTAATTATTGATTTAATTAAATTATTTACAATACTTGTTACTGACATTACTTTTTAATGACAGTTTAGTTTAACACAGATAAAGCATGTCTTACACGAGGCCAATGGCCAAACACTTGGTTAGGTAGAGAAATGGGGGAGGGTACTCCAACAGGATCCTGATTCATTAATGAACCAACACTGTATATGGATGTAAAGACAACAACAATAGGCAAAGAAAGGTTTTCCGAAAAAGTGCTGCTCATTTGTTTTTTGCAACGCATACACAAATACGCGAATCTGATGGTGGTTACTGGTTTTCAGCTTAATACTTATAGGTAAACTGTAACTGATCCACAGTGTTTTGACCAATATTGAATGTGATCTTAACACTGATCATACAATACAAATCGTTTCATATGGTTATTGCAGCAACATCAAAAATACCCAAGGCTGTAAGTTTGATGAGACATTGATATATTTAGAAATGTCTGGGGGTTACAAAATAGTCTGAGTGGAAAAGCAACATATTTAACTCTGTGAAGTTGATTTAAAGCTGTTGTGTCCATCCATGCCATCGCTATCACTATGTATGCTTGGCTATGTATGCTTCACTTTTTGTTTCATCTTTGTTTTCCATTATATGTGAGACCATGACAGGCAGAGCATGCCACAAACTCAGAGGCACTGGGCAGAACCTTGTGTGTTGTGCGTTTTGTACTAAAACATCTAGTTTGTTTCACCATATGATTATGATTATGGTCTGCCAAGTTCAGTTAGTTTGGGGAAGTACGTAGCTAGCCTGTGTTTTCTTTGTTGTTTTGGCCTCGGTCACTTCCAATGTCTATCACCATTGTATATATGTATATATTTGGCTTAATGACTTTTGTTTTCTCCCTTAGGCTGAAGGATTTCATAAGAGGGACAGCAGTGTAAGAACTTGAGTTATTAAGATTGTGTTTGATATTCTACGTTTATCATTTTCATTTGGTAAATGGCGAATGGGGTTGTTTGATGTTGCATTGGGGTGGGGCTGGAGTAGAAGTTTAAAGAAGTGTGAGTGTGGGTAAGCAGGATTTGAGCTGGAATATGGCATGGGTTGTGGCCCTAACAGCAGCTCTGGTTCAATTAATAAAAAATCCTCATTTATCAACAGTGCATAAGAACAATTTTGTGTGTAAATTGTGCATATTCCTCCTGTGCGTAGAAATGTGTGTATATTTACAAACACCCTTGACTAAATGTACACACAAACCCCTAGCAGCAGAGAAACATAACTGAAGTAAACCAATCAGTATATAGGATATGCACAATCTCTCACTTAATTATAAACTGTAATAGATTGACAAATAGAATGATCTATTTATGTTCAAAGTTTGCGCAGGCAGGCCATGCTCAGGTCAAGAATGTGCCATATGAGGGTCGTGGCCAAAGAAATAATATATCACTGTCATATAATACACCATTACATGGGGATATGCCAGATCAAGGAACATCTCACATTTATGTCCGAGCTCTATAGCAAAAAATAATATACACGGATCAAGAGAAACCTGAAAGCAGATGGTATAGCACTGTATCATGGGTGTACAGGAGAATGGGCAGCACTGCCAGTCATAAAATCACCCACTGTCAATATCCATCTTGTAATACAGTATGCATACAGTGATGTATGTGATGGACAGCTACAATTAGCAGATATGATACACATATGGTACCTATACTGTGCTAAATATTTCATTACATAAAAAGAAACTTACTGTAAATATTTAACTTACTTAAAATATTCTGCCGCAGATTCAGGAACTGTCTTCTTTCTCAGCTCCCATTGTTCACTATCTTGTGCATATTTTGATCTTGTGGTGCAAATCATGCCTGTAAAGTTTAAATGAAATTTCTTTAATAATAATATAATAATAATAGCAATAATAATAATAATGTAGGTGGGATGGAGAAAATTAAGTGTAGGGGAATACAGAATACATCAAACAAAAATTATAACAATATCAATAATAACTAGTACCTGCAGGCAGTGATGGAAGTGGCCAAAACTTAGGATGATGGAACAGATAGGACCGGTAGGACAAGTAATAGAGGAATAACGGCGGAGAACTGGAGGACTGTCACCGGCGGCCAGGGTAGTAGAAAATCAGTCAGAACTATAGTCCCGTAACACGATGTAGATTTTGTGTAGGTCTAACGGGATAGTAGATGTAGGACAGAGCAGGACTGGGTTGGGTGAGATGGTTTGAGTAGTAGGTAGAAATTAGGATGGGAATGCTTTTAGTGTAGGCGTAACAGGTCAGTAGATGTCGGACAGAATGTAGAACCCTCCGGTGGAGCGTCTGAGCCCGTCTGAATGTCTGGTTTAATAATAATAATGATAGAAACTTCCTTGATCCTCGTGGGGAAAATGCATTTACATCTCCCTCAACTTGCTTTACGGAGAGCATGTTATGCACATTGGGCTGCGTAGCTCAAGTACCCAAAAAAGCTGGGTTGAAACCAGTGACCCTCTGATTACAGGCACACAGGTTTAGCCCACTGAGCCACCTGCTGCTGTTGGTAAAGTGGGTGAAATCAGCAGACACCTTCCTACCTGATCTGGTAACTCATTTTAGCTGAATTAGCCTAGGTGGGTCTTAGACATATATAAACAGTGGCCGTAGCACTCCCATTTCACCAATCAACACAAAATTTGGAGGGTCTCTCTGGGGTATAGCCCTACATTAGTGAGAAATTTGGTAATGATTGGCTGAAGCCTGCCTGAGATATAGCTGTCTGATTGAAAGGGGCAAGGCACCAGTACAGTCAGGGTGTGACTGGTAGACATACCTTACCGAAAGTTCAAGTTATTTTTCTAAATCTTTAAAAGGATGTCTCCTGATTTTACAGTTTTTTACATTTGCTAAAGCACAATTTTGACAACAAGGCTCATTGTTGCAAATCATTTAGCACAATTCACAAAACACCTCACCCAAAGAGCAAAA
>JAODUD010000127.1:12620024-12633271 GCA_026784285.1 Stomatorhinus walkeri
CTGGGATACTCATGCTGTGTGAAAGCTGGGATACTCATGCTATGTGTATGGTCCATAAGTACTCTCGCTCTCAATTGGTGAGAATAAAACAAGCTGTTGATATATTTTTCAAACACCCTGCTGTGTAGGACCATAGCACCAAATTTCGGGCCCCAGACACAGCAGTGTGCTCTTGCCCCATCCCCATTTCTCCCAAAAATCCCTCCCAAGATAATAAGGGTCTAGAAAATTATAAAATGTATCTTCTGTGTTATATTTAATGATTATGTTGGGAAGTATGTATGTGAGGCTTAATCAGCTGATAATCATGAAGATAAATGTGCTTTTTCAAATTGTATATCTTTTTGTATGAAGGTTCTCATTGTCTCTTTTTGAAACAATATTAATAATTCAAAAGAGGAAAAACAAAAAACGCTTAGTAATTAATAAGTAACAGCTAATAATAAGGTAAGCATGCTTCATACAGTGGTAAAATGAGGATTTTGCACTTTATATTTGTTCAAATTTTTCTTGTTTGCAAGCTAATTTTACTTATTGTTATGTATTTACTGTTTGGAAATTTAGGCTGTTATCTGAAAGAAACTTGCAGCAAACCCACTTTTACCTTCCTCTCAGATTGTATTGGTATCAGTAGATACTCAAAATTTATATATTAGGATTTGACCCACAAAAAAGATATTGTGCCCTCTCCACAGTTAATAAGCTACGAGGAATGTGTGTTATAATCTGGTTTACTATGAATCTTCACTTATTGTTTCCCAATTTTTTGGTACACAGAATGCAGTACGGAAGTTGAAGCCAATCAATGAGGTGTCCTTTTGCATATCCAGTCGGACTGACACAGGAGTCCATGCACTTTGTAACTCTGCACATTTGGACATTCAGCGAAAGCCTGGCAAGCCCCCACTCACAGGGCAGGTCCTAACAAGAGCACTTAATTTTTACCTTAAGCCTGAACCTATTAGGTGAGTAAATGCATTTAGAGCTTTACTAGAGATCCTAAGAAGTCTGTCATATTTTATATATATATATATATATTATCTGAATTATTAACTGAATGTTGGTTAAAATGTATACATTGGGAAAATAATAAAATGTCCCATTAGGCATAACTATAGCACTTACTCTTAAATATTGCTCAGTGAAAATGAAACAAATACACATACCTACGTTTCCCTGAGGGAGACACAGGATTCACATTGCCGAGGACCTGAGCGTCTGGACTATTGTAATGCATTATGAAGGCACCTATAGTGCATTATAAGTGAGAGCTTCATAGAGCATTCATAATGCATAATAAACATGGTCATATTGTATTATTACCTTTTATAAATATAGCCACATTTATACTTTATGAATGCATAATGATGATTACTTTGAAGTAAAATGTTACTGTAATTTTTTTTCTCCACGTTCCTTGACTTCAGAAAATCATTTGCCAATATGATCATCAACCTCCATCCCTTACATCTTTAACTGATTTGCAAAATGTGCAAAAACTACTTTTTAAACTTGTCCTTCACTGTTCATCCAGTTCACAAAAAGATCTTGATAGATTTCTTCAATGAAACCTCAGGTTCTTTTAGTTAAATGATGAGGCAGGTTCCTTAAGCTTAAGCAGTTTATTAAGACAGAATGAAGATGTTACAGAAAGATGTTTCACACGGCCGGTTCAGTGTCTGTCTGTGTCTGATACTGCCCCCACTGAGGGAAGCAGGCCCTTTATCTATGGTCTTCGTACAGACTCCTGGAGCCAGGGGGTCAGATGGCCTTGGTCAGAGTACGTTGTATGAGATAGGCAAAGAACATGATGAGCAAGTAGCAAGGACAGAAGAAATATAAAAATAAGAAGTATGAAAGCTATAAATTAATGAACTAATTGAACATAATTAAATAGCTACAAATTAACTAGGGAAATCCCTCAGTCGCCCCTATGATTCTATGGAAAACAAAACACAGTGAATCATCACGAGTAATTAATCACAAGTAAATGACTGATCAGGATATAACTGTAAAAACTCAGCCTAAAGCCTTGAATCTACACTAGGTTCTAAAAACCAAGTGAGGCACCTTGCATAAATGTAGCAAACTAAAATGAAAAATAAACCCATATCCTTTAATCAATCACAATTAATCAATCATAATCATCACCATCAGTTTTGGCAATTGTGTTTCCAGGAACATTTCTGCACAGACTACCAGGAAAGCAAATGAAAAGCTTGACAATCCACAATATGTGTTGCCTGTGTATGTTGTCGGTCCGCCAAGCAGCATAGGCTACTAAGGGAGAGGTTACTAGCACATTACCATAGCGCATTAGATCTCAGGAACATGGTCTACTCTTTTGCAGTGGTTAGCATGTATCCATCTGCTTTTACCACACACTTTAACTGCTGTATTTGTTATTAACAGTACCGGATATGGGCCCTCCCACTTAGCCCCAAGTACTTCTTTCTGGGGTTTCTTGATCAGAACCCACTTGCCAGGTACCAGAGTGTGACCCTCCGTCGACGGGATCTTCCCACGCATCAGAAACCTGTTGAAAGGCAGACTGAACAGCATTGGTTTGCTTAACGCAATAATCAACCAGGCTATCACTAGCAAGGTGAACGTCTGCTTTTTTCAGATCAGTGCTGTCAGGAAGATGCATCGGACGCCCTGTGATGATCTCAAATGGGCTTAAACCATGCTGGAGGCAGTACTGAGAGGATTGAGGAATGGCTATATAGAAGGAATTGCAATAGGCCAACCGGGAGGAAATTAAGACTTGAATAACTCTCTCAAAATCCTTATATGAAAGAAGAGGCTTGAGTGTAGCAATAATTCTGAGCTTAAAAAAATGCTATGCTTGACAGTGGTAGTAATTTGCTTGTTAAGGGAAGAGTCAAGAATAACCACAAAAGATTCTTTACATTGGGTTGTGTACTACATAGTTCAGTCATTCATTGTCAAGGCAATTCATTTATGCACATGCTTAGGTTATAGCTGGCTATTTTTATCTTATCAAAAAAAGGAAAGCAGAAGCACTTTAAGTTAAGGGAAAACTAATTTTATACCAATAAAAAAATGATTTATTATTTAATAAAGGACATTTCATCAAGTCATAAGTTTTCTTCATTTTTTGAAATCATGGTAAATATCATACCATAAACTTATTGCGATATCACACCGTGAGTTGTTGGTATCATTACATCCCTACAAAGCAAGCCTACATATTATTTAAGAAATTTCTCTCAGGTTGCCTGGATTGTAACTGGTTGCTTTTAATTCAATCCAGTTCAGTTTATTTTTATATAGCACCTCCCAACAGAGTCACCATCATGCAGAATAATTCAAAAATTGAAAAAGGGAAGTCAAAGACATTAAAGAAAGAAAGATAGATGAAAACGGAGGAGAGAAACCAAAAAGAAGTAGGGAGAAAAAAAACCTCTGGGGGTCCAAGGTCAACCGACTGCTCAACCACCCCCGCCCCCCCCCCTAAATTGGGGGCTTGATTACTAAAAGCAAGTGTGAACTATAGTCAAGTTCAAAGCCATAGTCCATCAAGGAGTCAGTTCTCCATGCCAGCCTGTGTAGGGTGGCAAATTGCTGGCTGTCTCCACAATGTTACAGTTTGTAAGTCAGATCCATAGTGACACCTTTCAGCTCAATTGGTGCCCACCACAGGCACCATTTGGACATGTGGAAAGGCAGAGAAAATGACACATTGTTAGCCCTACTTGAGTGATGCTTATTACCTTTATTTTCCTTTTTTCCCTAGCATTATAAGAGCAATCCAAGTGCCAGATACATTCCACGCTCGACATTCTGCCATTTCAAGAACATATGTTTATCGCTTAGCCACAAAAGTCAGTCATCGTACTCAATTGCCCATGACAGACAAGAACCTCTGCTGGTCCTTATCGGACATGTGAGTGACACTTGCCTCCTCAAAACACTATTAAGGGTAGATCAACGTTATTCTTTTCTTTTTTTTTGCTTCATCTCTTAACTTTCACCTATATTTTTTAACAAGATGTGTAACATTTCCACAACGCAGTGTTCCTACACAGTATGGAGTTTGTATACATTTTGGTATTTCCAGACTTCTGCAACAAATTGGCCTACTGTATAAACCTTCTGAAATAACATATTAATGTTCTTGATGAATTCACCAATGTGAGTTGGTTGGCAGCTCCAGAATGTGCATAGAGCATGCATTGAAGAGAAACATCCCAAACATACACTATATGGAGTGTGTCCAAATTATGCTGTTCTGGATGAATGAGCAAAAATTCCCACAGACACTCCAAAATCTTACGGAAAGACTTTCCAGAATAGAGGGAGCTGTTATAGCTGCAAAGGGGGGACCAACTCCATATTGATGCCAATTGATTTAGAATGGCAGGCCATAAAAATTCCTGTGGGTGTAATGGACAGGTGCCCAAATACTTATGTCCATGTAGTGCAAGTCTGTAAGGTGCTTGCTTGATGAAACCCCAGCAAAAAGTATTGATGTAGGTTATCTTGCAATTTACAACATTCATAATAGGGGACATTTTCACTTGCTTGACTGGCCAATCCAAACTGATTTGATAAAGACCTCAAATGTGAACAGAAAGCAAAATGCATGGGGGGTAGAAGCATTGCGTGTCACAACCAATGGCAGATCGTGGGCAAGGTGGGAAATTGCCAGTGGCAGCATCCTCCTCTACCCTGACCACTGATTTTGCTGCTGCCAACCCCAACCTGCCTATCCCCAGTCTCCAATCCCCTGGAAAACTAGTCTGGAAAACTATGGAATTTTAAAATGGAAAGTGTGTAGGAACCCTGACAATGTGCTCACCTGACAATTGATTATAGGAGTGCAGTTATATGCATGAACATTGAGTTTTGGTTAATTTTATTCCTTTTGCCCACTGATAGTGAAACTTGTATTCTGTAATCTCAATCTTATAGGTGTAGCTGTTTATCTGTTTGATTTTCCTCCAGGGAACTGGATGTCAAAGCTATGAAGGATGCCAGTACCTTGCTGCTTGGTACTCATGACTTTAGTTCCTTTCGTGCACTCAGCTCTGATGCCTCCTTCAAGAATCCTGTAAAAACATTGCTTTTTGCACAAATTGAACTGAGCCCAGGGTCCTTCTCTCAGAAGCACTTCCACAGGTATGCTACTGGATTTCATTTTTACATGAATGTGATGGACACAGCATTTTAGACTGATACTAATTACTTTCAATTAGCATCCTAGTTTCTCCATTCCAAAATGGTCAGATCTTAGTTTGCATTAAATTTACTATTGCAGGAGCCATCATGCTAGAGGTTAAAATAATTTTTATTGTATTGCTCAGACTGGGGGGTGTAGGGGGACTGGTGTGCTGTCACATGCACTTTTCTTGTTAGTGTTATTTTAAAAAAAGTATCTGACAAATATTCTTAAAACTTTGCGGTAGGGCTGGGTGATGTATCGAATTTTTATCTTATTTCCAATATATACATATGAAATGGCTTGAAAATGCTTCATTATATCAATTTTATTTATCTATTTTAAATGTAGGCCACCCTCATGAAGTGTGTTTTGGATTGTTTGGTCAGAGACATTCACATCACTTACCTGCTGGAGGTAATTTTGTAGGGCTCTGGCAGTGCTCATCCTGTTCTTCTTTGCACAAAGGAAGAGATACCGGTCCTGGTGATGGATTAAGGACCTTCTATGGGCCTGTCCAGCTCTCCTAGTGTAACTGCCTGTCTCTTGGAATCTCCTCCATGCCCTTGAGACTGTGCTGATTGCAAAACATGTAACGGCTCTGTCCCTCCATCGATCACAAATGGAAGCTGTTAAATATTGAATTTTACAGTAGTGTGGGGGTGTATTTAATAATGATAATGATTCAGTGTGGTTTCAGTAATCACGGATTATTGCAGTTCTAAAAAAAATGGAAAATTCCATGAATAAATGGTTCATAAGTTTCTCTCATCATATTAAATGAGTATAGACTGCCATCCCAGTCAGGTATAGTACATAACTCATCTCCGTTTGCCATGTTAACTCAGTTAGGTTTATTTGTCATTTCAGCCATATACGCAGTTTTCAGTGAAATGAAGCATTGTTTCAAGGTGCGTCCCGTGCGTCGCCGAGTGGGATAGAAAGAAACAACACAGGACTACACAAGTGCAATATACAGGAGAAGATAACATACACTGCAGCTGACAGTTGTAACTGTGCTGATCTGAAATGGATATTTGAATAAATAATGTTGCTGCAGATACAGTATATTGACTGCAATACATAGTAAAGAAAAGTGCAAAAGTGCATTTTTAGTAGTAGCAGCAGGACAGTGTGCGCAGTATAAAATAAATTAAATTGTATATGAAATAGTTAAGAAATCAGTTTTGATTAAAGAGTTTGACAGCCTGAGGGAAGAAACTTTCCCATTCTGGCAGTGAAGGCCGGTATGCATATAGAACTTCTTGCCAGAAGTTAGGAGAGAGCGGATATTTTCTGCTGTCCTCACTGTCCTCTGTAGGATCTTGTAATCTGAGGCAGAGCAATTCCTGGACCAAGCCATGATACAACTACACAGGGTATTCTCTATAGTCCCTGTGTAAAACGTGGTGAGGTTTGGGGGTGCACACCCCTCAGTCTCTGCTAGGCTTTCTTGGCAATGGAGCTGGTGTTCAGGGTCCAGCTTCCCTAAACATGTCAGGGTATTCAAAGCAGTCCATCGGGAGATGGCTCCTGGGGGGCAGGATTTGTCTGTTTCAGCACAGGCTTGGCACAGCTGACAAGGTAGAGGCAAGGCTGGCATACTATGCATGAGCAATGCTTGTGTAAATACAGTGCAAGATGTTCATCTCATGGTTGCAAAGTCCTCATTCTGATGAAATTTAGGGAGAACTGACTTGAGATTTGCGTGGTTGAAATCACCGGCTGCACAGTCCATCTGGATGTGTGTTTTGGAGCTCACTGATGGCTCTGTAAAGTTCAGCCAGCGCAGTGTGTGGTAAATAAAATGGTCCACATATAATAATCATAAATTCTAGCAGTGGTGAGCAGCAACTAGACACCAGCACAGCATTCCTACATCCTTCTTTGTTGATGTAGCCCCTCCTCAGGTATTCGAACAGAACACTAGCAAGCTGGTTAGCTGTATTCCATTGTCCGGGATGCCATTGCTGAGCCACGTCTCCGTAAAAGCAGTCTCTGAACTCACACTGGGTACTCTGCTGGAGTTGGATATAGTCCAATTTATTATCCAGCGAGTGAACATTGCAGAATAGGATGGACAGGATAGCTGGCTGGGTAGCTTTCCGCACTTCTGTTTCCTTGCGCACCACTTGCAATGTCCCCTCCTCTGGCCAGCAGCATCAGTAGAGCCCATGGTCTGAGGGCCTGGTCCCCATAGCAAGCTGAGGTTTCCTGATTATCGCAGGTGGCAGGCTGCTATTCTAATACAGTGAAATCCCATTATGGCGGACTCGCTTATAACGGAATATCATATATAACGGATGAGGTCCGCTGTTCCCGGCCGTGCGCCTTTAAGAACATGCAGAAAAAGCATCGGATATAGCGGACTTGCCTATAACGGAATATCATCTATAACGGACAAGGTCTGCTTGTCCCAGCCACGTGCCTTTAAGTGCATGCAGAAAAAGCATCAGGTATAGCGAACTTGCATATAACAGAATTTTGCTTATGACGGATAAACAATTTAGTCCCTAGCGCTGCTTTTAGTTGTAGTTTTGTTCAGCTATAACGTGCATGCAGGCTCCGCCTACAAGGCGCGTGTTGTACCCGTGATATCCAGCGCAGATATGTAGTCGGGATTATTAATAGTCACGTATGTGGTCGGGTAAACTTGGATTACTTCATGTATAATATAATAATCTATACCACAAGTGTGTCTGCTGGAGTGTGGCATGAGGAAATGGTGTCTTGTAGTTGTGCTCTGGGCATACAGCAACTCTGGATGTAATGGACTTTAGATATAACGGACTGTTTTGCCCGGTCCCTTGAAGTCATTTATAATGGGATTTTACTCTATTTCCCCTCTAAAATGTCACAAAATATCATAAAATATCTCACCCAAAATTATGACTTTATTCTTGTAATATTACAACTTTATTCTTGAAATCTCAGAATGTTTTACTCAATGTGGCCCTAATACTCCATCATAGGAAAATCCATACATAAGAAGAAAATAAACTGGGGAGGTTATACAATAGATGGTAAAGCACACATGGTTAAAATAAAATTATTCACATAAATGAGTGCGGTAAAGTTGGTTTTATATTGAACATTTGCTGGATATTCAGCTTTTCCTCCCTATATTTTAGAAACGATGCCACTTGAAATCACCAAACTGACATTTTCTGTTTCTGGGGAATATACAAATTCTACTATAACATTGGTATACCGGCTGAGATATTTATTTTTTTTGTTGTCACTATGCAGCATTTTCTGCTATTTTAACTCAATCAGCATGACAGAATGACATCTCTAGCCTTGTTCTCGTCAACACTCTCACCTGTGTTAATGAGAAAATCACTGATATGTCAGCAGATCCTTTTGTGACAGGGCTCAAATGCAGTGGAAATGGGTTTTTTAGGATTAAGCTGATTTTCATTCTGGATCTGCATCATAAAAGCTGAGGCTGCAGACTGTGTAAATCAATATTTGTGTCATTCTCAAAACTACATTTAAATATTTTGCTTCTTTTACAGGGATGTACAGTACTGGGAACTTGCTTTCAAAAGTAGATCTTTCTTATACAAGCAGGTAACTTTTGGTTGTTTCTATGCGTTTAGACTTTTGAGGAGTTCAATGGTATTATATTGATACTCAGTATAATCGATGCATAACATACACATTACTGTGACTTCACTAGCCATGTACAATAATTAATGCTTACATCTGATTCATTTTAGTTTTTCCTTATTCCAATAAAGGTTCGCAGAATGACTGGAGCATTAGTGGCTGTTGGACAAGGAAAACTCTCTGTCACAGACCTCCAGGCATTGCTAGAGGCCAAGGACTCTCGGGCTTATCCTCAAAATATAGCTGCCCCTCCTGATGGCCTTTTTCTAACCAATGTGGAATACAGACAGTCAGGTAATTAACTGTTACCTCCGCCTAATATAGCAATGATAATTTTATAAGCTTTTTTTCAAGTGTACAGTTGTCCCTCTGTATTCATGGGGTACCAGTTCTATGATCATCTTTAGTTTTCTTATAATACCTAATACAATCTAAGTGCTATGTAAGTAGTTGTACTGTATTTTATAGGGAATGATTACCAAAAAAGTCTGTAAATGTTCAGTACAGACATAACCACCTTAGTACATATAGAAAAGATTACACAGAAGGTACAGCTGTGTATGCCCACACATCAGTTACTTTTCATGGTTTTGCTGTTGGAAATTTTTGATCCGTGGATATGGAGGGCCAACTGTAATTGCAATAGTCACAATTACAAATTTGTATTCTCTCTGAATAAATGCAACTCCTGTGCATGCATCAAATATGCTTTTCAGTTATACTTTTTTAGCCCTTCTGGAGGAAAATCTACAGTTTCATCATTAGACTTTAAATGTATTGACTGACATTTCCTTTTTCTTCACAGATTTAATTTCATTTCTGAAAGATCCTTTGGAGTGATGAAAGGAGTGCATAAGTGAATTAAAATGTGCTGTGATATACTTTTCCCCTATTGTTATCCTTACTTTAGTACATTTATAGATCACTAGGTGAGCATGTGCAATTTTATTTGACAGAAAATGCTATAAGAATCTCTAAATTCAGTAAACATTTAGAAATGTGCAAAATGTGCTCACCGCTCTGAACTCAGCTGGCTATATTTAAATCAGAGAAAATATGACAATTTTATGAAGACTTGGGAAGGCATGGTGACAATTTATTACAGAAATGTAATTATTAGGAAATTAGGTCTGTAAAGAATGCCCGAAATGATTGGAAATCATTTTTTGAACAATGACAAGCTCATTTTGTTGATTAATGGAGTTTTACGGTACTTAAGTATTTTTAGTTTGTTTTTTGAAAATTAGACTGTAAATCATATGAAATACTTGCTGCAGTGTTCTTGCTATGAAAAGCATTCCTTGGTAAGTTGTGCAGTTTAGTAGTACTGGATGATACTGGAAAAAAGGAGCTGAAAATGTATCCAAAATAAATTACAGCCAAATAGAACTTACCCAATACTGTCAAATAATTTGTGGTGTTTCCATGACTTATGTTCTTGCATTTCCATATTATATATTTATATTATCTCATCTCGTTGCAGTCTAAAATATCCTATATAGTACACAAATGTCTTTTGCTGGCCAGTTCTTGTTCAATTTGTCTCTCACTCATTTTTATTAATTTCTCTCACCATGTCGCACTTTCGGAATGAGACTGACAGCAAGAATGAAAATGATTGATTGGCTTGGAAATTACATGTAGAGGTAATAGAAGATCAGTGGTAAACTGTACACTTTTCTGTCTTTTATTGAACTGTATTAAATTCCAACATTAAAAAAGAGAATATAAAGTTGCTGTGCCTGACTGGTAAATCACGATATTGCTGCATGTCCAAATACAGGGCATTATATGAAAATACAACAAAAGAAAAAGAAACAGAATGTATGCATACAACATACTCTTATGCCAGAGGTCGGCAACCTTTTTAAAACAAAGAGCCATTTTATCCTAAATGTCTGACACAAGATTTACAAAAAGGATAGAGAAGAGGGTTTGAGAAAATTTTTAATTTTAGTTCAGCAAACAAGATCTCGGCAAATTTAAAAGTACTGGCTAACAGTAAGTGTAAATATTCTCAGACTGTCATCCACATTGGTACTAATGTCTGACTGAGGCAAACGAAGATCACTAAGATAAATTTTAGTGGTGTGCAATCTTGCAAAGAAGATGTCTTTGTTAGTAATATGTTATGGCCCCATTCCTGCTAGAACTGGCGACAAAATGTGAAGCAGATTACTGTAGCTGCATTTTGGCTGTCAGAATGGTGCCCGTTAAATTGTTTGAGTTATATAGACAAATGGCAGACGTTTTGAGGTTGGCCTGGGCTTTTGAAGAGGGACAATATTCACTTCTTGTGGGCTGGCGCCAATCCCCTGTCCAAAAGCATAGCTCAAATTTTCCAAAACAAATTACTGAATAGCCAGAGCCAAGTCCAGGCGGCAGGTAAACCAGCATGACCAGCCGTCTACTACTCACTTAACATCAACTAGTGTTCATGTTATTGAGACTGTCTCTGTTCCCTGCACTTTTAATCGTTGAGGTTCTTTCCATTTCTAGAGTATATCATAATAACTAATTAAAAATTAAACCAAATCCATTATTAGATAAGTGTAATGCAAGGCTAAAACTTTTGAATGCAAGATCACTGACTCCTAAGATGTTACTATTAAATGAATTCATTAATGATTTTAATCTTGGTGTCCTATGACCGAGATCTGGCTTATAGTTAATGAATTCATGGCACTAAATGAATCTACTTCAGCTGAATACAGTCATAAGCTTAACCCTCGACTAAGTCGCAACGGTGGTGGTGTTGCTGCAATATTTTAGTCCAACCTAGAAGTTTCTGAGAAAAGAGGCTATATCTTTAGCACATTTGAAATTCTACGTCTTAGTTTTGCTGACTCATCTCATTGTAGCTCATCTCCTTGTAGGCATTCACCTTCAATCATCATTGTTATTGTTTATAGATCGGATGGTCCATACAGTAATTTGCTAAAGGAGTTTGCAGATTTTTTTTTTAAACAAACCTGTTTAAAAGATCACTGTCATTCTCCATGTGAATATTAAAATCACCAACAACGACTTTTTCAGTAGTGAGCACCTGGACAAGCACATTTCTCAAAACCAATAACCAACCAGCAGAAAAATCCTAAAACCCCCCTTTATTGACCATATAATTTATCCTGTTCTTACAGACCAGCACTACGCCTACCAACTCCAAATGTGAATTCTTTGCAGTCCACTTCAGAAGTAAAATAGACTCTATTAGGTCAAATCTAATACGTCAACATGAAAACTTTAAGATCCCAGAACCTGTCTTTGCATGGGGAAACACTGGAGAAATTTGTCCTGGCTGATGTTGAGATGTTTGGCAAAGTCATCTCACAACTGAAATCAGCAACCTGTCCATTAGATCCTATTCCCACATCTGTTTTAAAGACATTTTATGTTTTAAAGACATTTTACTTACCATTGTTAATTATTCTCTTCAGATGGGTGTGTTTTCTGGTACCTGTAGAACTGCCATGGTTAAACTCCTTTTGAAGAGAAACAAATTAGATGCCATGTCTCAACTTCAAATTAGTTAGTTCTGCCATTTTAAGTAAAATTTTAGAGAAGCTTGTTTTTAATCAGTTAAATTAAGTTAAATTAGTTTTTGAATTCTCACAATATTAATGAAAATATCAATCTGGTTTTCGGACTAACCATAATACTGAAACAGCACTAGTCAAGGTTGTGAATGACTCCACGGCCAATATGGATAACAGATTAACCTCAGTATTAGTATTACTTGACTTGTTTTTTTGAAGTGTAACCTTTTGATAAGGTATATCATTTGATTCTTTTTGATAGACTTAACACTATGATTGGCCTCTCTGGCATTTGTTTTTAATTAGTTCAAATGGTATCTTACCAATACAGTCTTTTGTCTCATTTTACATAGTTGGGTGAAGGTGGTAGTAGGGGTGGGTTGATATTTTTTATTATGTAAAGCACATTGTGTTGCATTGTCCTTGTAGGAAAAATAAATAAAGTCTGGTTGATTGATTAAATTAACGTATCTTTAGCTTGTTCGCAATACATCTTATTACACATTTTATTAATTATAACATTGGTCACAAACATTTTGTAGGACATAAAAATCAGGGTCCTAGAGTGGCCCTCACAAAGCCCACATCTCAATCCAGCTCGGACCTCGCCCTAAATCAACTGCCACCTGTCCCCACAAAGCGCAGGGGAGGGACAGGCGGCAGATGATTCAGGGTGAGGTCCGAGCAGAGGTGGAAGAGGAGCGGCGCAGTAAAACAGCGGCTATGCGTCAGCAGGGAGCTTGGATAAATTGGGAGCATGCACTGACTCGGAAAATCAACTGGTCAGAACTTTGGAGGTCAGGGCCAGCAAGACTCAAGTTTCTGATCCAGTCAGTGTATGATGTCCTACCGAGCCCAGCCAATCTGCATTGCTGGGGGCTAGCGGAAGCACCATCTTGTCCTTTGTGCCCTGC
>JAODUD010000127.1:12633371-12644377 GCA_026784285.1 Stomatorhinus walkeri
GGGGGGGGGTAAATCTTCATACCCATCATAGATATTAGGTAAATTAACATTTAACTGTTATTAAGTATTGTCATTAAATATCATTTGTTTTTTTTGTAGTGTCAAGCTGAGTTTCGTTTGTCCTTACCTTAACTCTAGCCCTTGGGTTATCCTTACCATAACCCTTAACCCCACCTAATAAAGTCAACTTGACACTTCTTAAAACAAATGACACTTGACAACATCCAGAAACATTAATAAAATTGTGTGTCATGTGACACTCTCACACACACACACACACACACTAAGACAGACACACGTTCTCATACACTCAGAGTAAAATAGTGAGTTATTTCATCATGAGGTAATTTGTAACAATAACTTACACTGTGCATTAAAAAACTGTCCAGATTCCTTGGAATAGTAATGGGTGGTAACCATTAGTATCTATTGGTTGATTCAACGCGAGATAAAAGTTCTTGTTCTGTTCTGAGTTCTTGCTGTGTACTGGTTGGTCAGTCTCCTATAATCATGCATGTGTCACTAATGCTAATGTGAAACAGCTGGATAAGTCTTTCAGTCAAAGAAACAAACAAGTCAAAGCACAAGAAGAGTTGGACTTTTTAGCCGAGCACAGGAGCCTTTCAGTTAGAAATTAGTTTGTAAAACCCAACGTACCTCAAGTGTCCTCACTGACATGGATTATCTGGTCACTGTAGCTTTGAGAGCCAATGTTGGTGACAGGAAGGTCTGCTGTAGCCATTGTGTTGCTAGTCGTGCTAGTTTGCTGCTGAGGTGGTGTGATGGCAATGTTGATGCTCATAGCTGACCTTATGTTTGCATTTGCCCCATGGCCTGTACTACGAAGCAGGGTTACTGGCTTATGAGAGTAACTTTGCGTGTAACTTGATGACGTGTGGTGTAACTTTGCGATTAACCCATCATACGAAAGGTGGGTAGGTTTTACTGAAGGCATGCTGCTATGGAAATTTATGCTAAGTCTCAAACCTGCTCTGAGCAGTTTTTGTTCTTGGTTAAGTCGAGGTTTCTGCGTAAGCCAGCCCTATATGAGCACTGCCCCTCCAAATACAATTTCCACGAAGACAATAGCGGCATACCTGGATGATCCATACAACATTAGCGCAAACTGTGAAGGGCTCTCTCTATCATTATTTATAGAAATGGAGCAATGGCATAAAATGTGCATACAATGTATTAATTAATAACTGTTAGAGAGAACGTTATTCTGAAACCCAAGGGGTGTGCATTGTTCCCTGTTGTCCACTGATCAAAGCACACCCCACTGGATGTGTCTTGTCTAGTTTTAAACTTATTAACCCATTCATGTATTGTCCCATTGCGCATTATACGGATACATTCGAACATTCAAAAAATAAAATTCGTACGTAAAGGAATCTGGGAAAGAAAGGCATGTGCAACAGTCACCATGAGCCCAAAATGCTAAACCACCATGTCATTACAGCTGACAGCACCTATAATATTAGCTATTAACACGATTTTGCACAAATCACGAAATGGGTTGAGGCACAAAAATAACTGGTGTGCATCGATGTCTGTGTACTTTTAGAAAACATACATTTTCCCATTTCACCGCCAAGCGGCTACTAGCTATTTTTAGAGGTTCTCCTAACATCAACACCTTAGATCACCCTGGCGCAACTGAGGTAAAAGGCGGAGAAATGGTGTCAGTGTCACTCTGATTGGCTATTAATTCCGACTCAGGTCCCGATAGCATGTATATTATATAATTTTTAATTAGATGAAGTTAAAACCGTAGACAAATGGGAAACTCATAATATATTGAGGTGGATGATGAAAAATTTACTACCAAGTCAAATTCCAGTTACTACTTTTTAATACCTTTCAAGGGCCTTAATTTTGTGTGATTTCATTTACTGCATTTTACTGCCACGCGGACACCTTGGTATAGCTTTAAATATTTAACATATATTTGTTAAACTACACATTGAAACTCAACATGTAAAACTAATCCTGTCTGAATACTGCTACATACTAGTCTTAAATAACTAAATCCTAAAACCTATTATGTTTTGTTTCCTATGTTCCTATGGCAGTGAAAATGATTTAGAAAAATGTTCGCCAAATAAATTATGATTTCAGTTCAGCAAATGTTATTGTGGGGACCAACAGCAGCATAAGAAACCATACTGCAAAGAAGCTATACTCTTGAAAATTAAGTTTAATGCAGTATAATGTCCAGTTTTAAAAGATTGGACACTGCCCAAGCCTAATCTCAACCCAGCTGACTATTGTGGTCCTTGTGCTATGACAATTGCATGTGCATGACATCACACATTGTGCAAGTCTAGTCTGAAAAGTGTTTATTTTGCAAAGTATATCCCATAAAATTTTGACTTTAGTATGTCTGATTTGAAATGTAATAAACCACAATTTCAATTTCAACTGGCAAATTACGTTGTGTTTCCCTAATTCACATTATTCTGATAAAGGTTTTATAACTGTCTTGAAAACTGGGCTGTGTAAATAACATTGGGCTTGCTACAACATTTCTATTGTGATCCATGGTATGATTAATATTAATCAATAAATTAAGGTCTATACTATTGATTTGTGTTGATAATCGTCTTTGTTCCAACGTTTTTATTTTGTTGATTATTTGCAGCTCTTGCAGTGTTGGGAGCATAAGAAACCATGCTGAGATTTCTAAAAAGTGATAGTTTTATTTAGGATTTTTTTTTTTATTCTGATTCAGAATCAAGTTTCCTTCATTTGTGTTTTTAATTTAGACCGGCGTAGAGTATGCTAAAGATTTGTGATTTGTGACATACATGTTAAGTTTTAGAAGGTCTAGAGGAACTGAAATTCAGCTTATAATGATGTGATGCAGTTCCATTTGTATTTTGATGTTTGTAGCTCTTGTGGGAGTTGAAGTGTAAAAACCACATTTATACTGAACCTGTAAAACTGAAATGCCACAGCAACTCTGAGACAGGAAAAAAATCCTATAGATAACTTTTTATTAATTTTTATGCTATAAGAAGCACAATTATAGTTTTAGATAATGAATGAAGATATTTTGAAAGCAAGCACACATTGGAAATCAACTCAACAAAAATGATAAAGCTGCCACTGTAAAATAAATCAAAAGGTAATGATGAATTCCACTGAGTGGCAATTTCGTTTAGTGTCCAAGAAGCCCAGTACCTACAAAATAAATAAACAAACTATGAAAAATCTCAACACAGAACCTTAATTTAACATAAACTAATTATGTTATTAAAACTGTTCATGTGAAATGAGAAGATGTGCATTTTATTTGAAAACAAATAGGGATGAAACTAGAAAAATATCCTGTTGCTGTGGAAAAATATATTGCATTGGTGGCCAATCTTATCCGCGAAAGCCCTATCTGTATGCAGGTTTTTGGGATAACCTGTGGGTCAGCTTTTCAAACCTCGGTGTGAGGACTCTTCAGCCAATCGGTCCTCTAATTAGTAATCTAATTAAGGAGTAGCAGTTAAAACCCATAAACACGGCCCTTTACAGATAAGATTGGTCACCCCTGCTCTACTGTGTAATAGTCCAAATATACCAACATCCTTACCTTTAAATCCTTCTTCGGGCATACAGACTAAAAGATGGAAAAAAGAAAATCAGCACTTTATACATTTTTAATCAAAACAGGTTTAACAGCTCAAAAAGTAACAATGCATACCAAAAAAGATTATTTTACTAGGAGGTATGATAACCAGTTATGAGAAAAAAACTGATATACCGAGGGAAAATTACCAGTGTTTATTGATAATTATTTTCTTTTAAAACCACACATTCACAGCATTGTTGAATTCAATATTTTAAAACCTTAATTTAGTTCACATTTGTGCCAGAATTTATAGCGATTGGCCGATCCACATTTTTTCAGTTCCGAACTGATTCCAACACAAATTTCAATACAAGAACCCATTTTACTTTAATATTTCAATAGTTTCTAGTAGCACAAATATCAGCCCATAGAGGTAGCCCTCAATGGCCACCACAGGTATCTTGATGGCGGGTCGCCCCACTCTGTGCCTCACTGACTGCTTAGATTAGTTTGCACCCTTCCTGTGTCAAGTCCAGCTAAGATGGAAAGTTCCTCTACCCTCTGTGAGAGCAAAAGCAACATATGAAACACATCTATTGCTGATACCCGATTGTTTTCCATGTCATCTGCTAAGGCACAAATATTTGCTACAGGCTCTTCTGTCACCATTACTCTCTAAATGAACAAATCCATTGAATGCTGGTGAGGTCTTAAACCAGGAAGTGACGTCGTTAATGAAGGTCTGCCTTGATGAGCGGTCTGACAGTTGGCAAATTGAGTTTTCCCCCCAACATGCAATGCAATGCAATTGCCGGGGACACCATTGAATTTGAATAAAGAGGGGAAAATCCCAAGGCAATACGAAATGCAATTCAGTGCCTTTTTATTCTATTTATTATTCAAAATATTTTGAAATGAATTAAGGATTGCATAAGCACTTATTAATTGCCAATTGCAAAATGAATTTCCATTTGAATTTTTGTGCTTATAATCTTCCATACATTTGCACATCATATTTTAAACATTTTTGAGGCTCTTATCTGACGTTCATGCTCCCTGTATCGGATGTGGATTGGTCACATATGACCGATACCAGATCCATCTAATAGGTCTGGATAGGTGCAGATATCGATCTGTATATAAACCTTCTTGAATCTTGATTAGGCAATGTAATGACATTAACACTGAAAATATATCAATATTTTAAATTGACACATAAAAAAAAATATTTTAATGAAGGTACTTTTTTGATTTCTAATTAATTATAACAAATGTTTTCCTTCAGTATCGCTACATAACTATGAGAGTAGTTCAAATTATCATTAAAAAATGGTGGTTTGTACATTGTGCAATATTTCAATGGCATACCACAGTAGCACTACCACTATGTATGAGCACCTGAAGGGAAAACACAGGCACTAATCTAGACTACCAGAGTAGGCCAAACCACTGTAAGTGTTGTGTATTCATGTTTATTAAATCACTGTTAGTGTGGAAGAGCTTTTAAATTTCTTTTGTCCTTTTAACTGCTAAATACACTTATTATTAAATGAGTGTATGTCTGCCTGCTGCCTCAGAATTTCCATTGAATAATTGAAAATGTTTAGGCTAGAATCTGGGCTTATTCTATGTTGATTGACAGTGACAGTGCGTGTGTTCGTGTGCGCTGGACTTGGGACGTTGTTATACAAGTCACTAAATAAAAAAAAAAATTGTGTACTGAAATAAAAATGAAAACTACATTTACCAAAAAAAGTTAGACTTTAAACTGCAAAAGTTATTGCCACACCAGAAATGTCTTTTTAACGTCAGTGCTTGTGGTATGACAAAACAGTCACGTGTGATGTGCCACACTAACGGAATATATTAAGTACAATAAAACCTTGGATTGCGAATAACTTGGTTTGCAAGTGTTTTGCAAGACAAGCAGATTTTTTTTTTAAATAAATTTTAAATTGATAAACAAGCAAGGTCTTTACACGTATAGTATTACGTATATGCTTTGTCTGTCTAGTGTCACGTAATTACAACTGAGCCGATGGTGGTTCTCTCTTCAGCTGTGGGATTGTGGGTAATTGTCTCCCATGCTTGGTCTTGGTCTGCGTGCCTCACTTATAGTCAAAATTTAGGAGAAAAGCACGTGCGAGCGATGAATCTGTTTAACGACAATGCAATGTGCACATTTCTGCGAAATCGAAAAGGTGACTAAAGCAACTGTCATTGGATAGGTTCCTTGTTAAAGTTGCACAAAAAGAAAAAGATTCCAGTGAGCCAACAGATAGCAGTGATGCCGTTAGTTATAGTGAAAGTCGTCCTACAAAATAACCCTCCTCTTCTCTTCTTTCGTCTCTCACACCAGCCATGATTCATTTCAAAGGTAAAGTGCAGGCTAATTTGTTTTATGTATTTTTACTTTATATTTTGCATTAATCATTTTTATATGAATATTTTTGGGTTGTGGAACGAATCATCCGAGTTTCCATTATTTCTAATAGGAAAATTCGCTTTGATATATGAGTGCTTTGGATTACAAGCACATTTTCAGAATGAATTATGCTGGCAATCCAAGGTTTTACTGTATAAGGACATGCCAAATTAAGACAGATTACTATATTTTGGCATCATGATATGCCTCTCGGTAATATTTTAAGCATACTACTTTTCTAATTGTGGGTCCAAGTAACATTCACATACTACTGAAAAGCCGGCATCCATTATCCAAAGCCCTGCAATGACATATAGTTTGTTGTTGTCAAAATAAAATTTACTTAAATAGAGAAAAATGAATTATTTAGAATTATCAACCAATCACTAAAATAGTCCTTAGATTAATCAATAGAAAAATAGTTGCAACCCTAGTAATCTCTTCCCTGCCCACCAGAGATTCTGGTGGATCCACTTACTTACTTAATTTAGTACTCATGTTCTAAATGGGGTCAAACAAATTAATGACATTCATATGACTTAGAACCTCCCTGCATTAAGCTCAAGTGCAATCCAGCAATCTATGCTAAAAGCTACAGTTAAAAGCAAATCACTTCAACATAATGTATACATTTGTGGGTTTGATGGTCACTGGAGGCTATAATTGCAGAGAAATCAAAACCTCTAACAAATAAAAACAACAAGCATAGATAATAGTTTCAATACAGCTTCTTCTTCAGCTAAGGCATAGGGAAAAAAAACAGTAGACTGTTATAACTAGAGCGGTCAAGATTACTCCAACTTAATTTTTTAAAAGCATCAATTAAAATTTGCTTTCTCAATTACTTAGCACTATGGATGAAGGAAGATGACACATTGTAGATGAGGGTCCAAAAAAAGAGCAAACGCCTCAGTTGTTTGGAAACACTTCACGTTAAAAATCAATGATAATGCAGTCATCTGTCAGTGTTGCAAAGAGGAACTTAAATAGCACCACAAGACTACAATGCAAATATATCATAAAAGAAGACATTTAGGTTTGACAGACTCACCCAATAAAGTGAGGTTAGCCACAGACATGCGCTGTTGGTCAGGTTACTCAGGAAGAGTAATGTGCTACTTTTTACTCATTTTAAGAGTAATAGTATCATGTATTACTTAGCATCAAAAGTAATTAGTTACATTACTCATTATATTACTAAAATACTTTAGTTGCCCAACCCCCCAATAACAGGGTCATTCAACTAGCTTCTTTTAAAAAGGAACCCACTTTATCTAAACGATTAACACTGCACAGAAAGAGTCAAAAATCAAACTGATTAACCACAAACATTGAAGCTGGTCTGAAATATTATAAATATAAAAATGAAGTACTGGCCTCTCCCAACTTTTTAACTGAAGAATTCTCACAGTATTAAGGAATTTAAGGTTTTACCAAACATTTACGAAACATAAAAGTTCCTTCACATTTCAATTTCACATCTTGTCCAGCCTCCTATACTTGCAATTTTTTAAACTATTCCTCTCTCCCTTGTCCTCCATTATTACTGAGTTTTTTTTGGTAGCACTGCTCTGATCTGCTGCACATGCACGTCATAATAAAAGAAAAGCCGACATACAAGAAAAAAAATAGAGTTGGATTAGTAACTGTAAAAATATTACTATTTTGGAAGTTGAAATCCCTTACACTACTTTTTACTAGGGTAAGTAAGAATATTACAGTAATGTGTTACTCCCCAAAACTGTAAATATGTGCCACTTTGTCATTACACTGACTTAAATTATTTCTCAATTTACTTTCTATGATGCCTGTATCTCAAAATGGTCACTTCTAAAATGAAGGGTAGCCCTGTTGCTACATTATCTTGCATAAAATGGTACATAACAACCACATATGTTTTATTGTCAACATATTTTGTGTTTTGAGTGGGGCTGAATATTAGAAAATGTTCACATTGCGATATCTGAAGTTTTTGCAATATTTAGGAGTTGAAAATTAACTGGCAAATGGAACTTATCTACCAAAAGTGTCAGTCAAATAAATTGGTAGTGTTGCTGTGAGACGGGCCAACAGACAGAAATTGGGGCTGACAATTCACATGCATTTTCTAAATACTGCATATATGGAATACAAAATATTTCCACACAATTGGAAGACATGTCTCCTCCTAAGACATTACTGTCAAATTTCTCACAAAAGTGACAAGGAGTGAGTCAAACAGCAAGGATGAGAATGATTATGATAAAGTAGAATTTTAAGTTTTTTTTTTTTTTTAAAAAAGAAAAATACACACACACAAGATAATGTTAAACCACCATTAAAATTGTAAGGCTTTGCTAAGTTTAATTCTCTGTGACTAAGGAAATATATTTTAGTGCAACTTATGGATGGTCTCAACCTGGCAGACTATCATGGCCTTTGCATTACATGTACCTAGAACATTACATTGCAATGTCAATATTAACATTGCACAGTATGCAAGCCTAGTGCTGAGGGTGACATGTTGGTGCAGCAACACAGTGTGTGTGGATTTACACCAGACCCCCCAGTTTCCTTCCCCTTACAAAAAATGAAAACGTACTGGCACTACACAAACTGACAGCATGCATTAGTGCGTGACTAAGAGTACATCCTGCAATGGGCCGGAACCCCATCCAAGGCTGATTCCTGCTTCATGCCAATTGCAATGATTATTATTTTATGCTATGTTATAAACGATTACTCAATTGTCAAGATTATTCAGTATATCACCCCAATTTTTAATGCAACAGTGATTGATAGCTTTAGTTGTAAGCAACGAATCTTCATCATATAATGAGCACCTTCCAAGAAGAAATGACCCAGTTATCTGGGAGATCAACAAACCCTTCAATAATGGAAGTGTTCATAAAAGATCTTGGTGTCTTTCGGTTTTGGATTCCTTTGGTGAAAACAACTAAGAACAATTTTACATTTCACTTATCTGGAAGTAACATTAAAAATCCTTACCCTGGTAAACATCATCCATTGCAGCATAATCTGTTAGGGGTTCGTCAGCCTGGGAAAGAGGAGACATAATTTTTTTTTTTTTTAGAGAAAAGAGGAAAATTGTAATTGAGTTTTGTTAGAATTAAACTGCATTATGTTGTTAAAAATATTTTCTCAGCTTTTATTGATTTGAATCTTCAAAGAAATAATGTATAAGCTTGCATTAATGGTGGTAATAGAAATTTACACTTATTAAAACCAGAATTATAAAATTATAACAAATGATCTGTGATTATGAACAAGTAATTTCCTTTTTCCACTCATACCTTTAAAAAGATTACACACTCTGGTATGACTCCAAGGCTGCCTAAAGTAGCAGAATCATCTGTCAAACATCTTCCATCTATACTGAGGTTTTGGTCAAATGGGGCCACGGAGAAGGCATGCATAATCTGTAAATACATCAATGGCATTTAATGTGATTGCAAAGAACCATTCTCATCATAAAAACTCACAGATAACTGAAAATTATCTAACAATGATAGATGACTATTTTTCTGCACATGCATATACACCAGTGAGCCAAAACATAACCACACCCACGCAGAGAGAATAATGGGTAACGCTTTACATTAAGTGCACCTTTATAATGCGTTCATTATACATTTGTAGAACATTCAGTGCATCTTCATAATGTTTTATGGATACCTAATGAATACATTATGATGCCATACTGAACGTTTTATGAATGCAATATAAAAGAATTGCGAAGGTGCAGTTAATGCAAAGCATTACCGAATAATGTTATATATCTTGCAAAAACAATGCGTGTCAACATCTAGGATATATTAGTCAAGAATAATAACCTAGCATTTAGAACTCGTACTCAACGTGTTGAATGCAAAAGAAAGCTGCATGTTTTTGGATTGCAGGAGGACATCGGTATGAAAACAGGGACAATATGTGAACTCCACATGCTCAGTTCTAGGAACTCGGGGAATAAAACTCCCAGGAAGTATGATGTATCTATTTATCCCAAGCTAAATTTCCTGTAAACAGACTAATCACTGTTTCTGACTTAAGATAGAAAAAACGTTTGGGTCAAAAAACACGAATCTTCCAGTGACGATTTACATTCACATCCAATTTCAAACAATCCTCACTTTTGCTCACCCACCTGTATCTTCAGCTCCTTAAGAGTCTGGTTGGCTGAAACAATGAGTGCTTTCTCTCCACGCAGTTTACGGTGGCGTGTACTCCTCCGTATGCCTGATTTCTGAGAGGTGGGCATCACTGTAGAACTGCGAACAAATTCACCAAGTTTCTGTCGCTTGGCACCATCCCCTGACTGGACAAAAAAGGGGCAGCCTTTAATCCTCAAGTAATTCTCAACTAATCTGCTGATTTTGCTGAATGATTCTTTTTTAAAAAAAATTGAAACTGTCAGGAAATATCAAAGAATAAACCTTGTAAATAGTCTGTAAGGTTTATAAACTACCCCAACACTCATCAAAAGGACCCATGTTGGAATTTAAAGTGGATGCTAGCAAACTAATCATGTGCAGTGTGTCCAGAGTTGCATGTACACCGCTGCATGGACAGAAATTTGGAGTGCATCAGGTGTTTGTCCGCAGAGGCACACAGTGGCATCAAACACATCATATGAGCGAACACACCTGCTAGCATGCGTGTGGAGAAGTTTGAACCAATCTTTAGGGTGTACTCATGCTAGCAGATCTGTTCCATGCTGGTGCACATTTGAGCCTCAAAGTCCAGTTCGTTTGACTAGTGTGATTGCTTTATATTGAGCCCAAGCGTCATACACTTAACCATGCCCTGACCTGCTTGGAGAGATGGGCCAGAACACGATTATTTGGATTTGGGCACAGAATTGATGTAGTGTGATTGCAAACTAGGGATGCACCGAAATGAAAATTCTTGGCCGAAACCTAAAACCAAAAAAGAGGAAACCAAGGCCGAAAACCGAAACACCGAAAGAAATTATGCCAATAATTACTACCATTGCATTTATGGCTATGACTGTGTACT
>JAODUD010000127.1:12664462-12674583 GCA_026784285.1 Stomatorhinus walkeri
CATAAGGGAAAAAAAACAGATATTTATCACATTATGGGGACATTGTGTCCCCATAAGGATAGGTAAACCCGCTCACATGCACGCACGCACACAAGTATGCACATGCACACACACACACACAGAATCAATCCATTCAGAAGAAAGTGAATGATTCATAATTAACCTTCATATACAAACTTCTGTTGTCACTTACGATCTAATCTGGGACTCCCTCCATATCGTTTAAAGAAGTGTTCTGCAGCATTTGCAGATATTCTCTTTATGTCTCCAATTTTGTCTAGGTGTAATTTCCCATGGGAACAAAGGAATTTGGAGTTGTCAATAGATTTTGTAATACTTGAGTCATCCAGCCACTTTTTAAGCCATTCCAAGGGGACAAACTCAAATGGCTGACCTATATTGAAAGACAGTAAACCTAATTAATATTCAATATATAAAATTACATCTTATATAAAGACATAACAGAAATAGTAAAAAAACACAACCTTCTGTATGGCATATTTGATTACATTAAAACAAAATGAAAATTCTTATATAGAATCTGGGTAAATACTTTCAAACATGCATCTCTTTGTTCTCTTAATGAAGTTTAATTGTCCAAAAGTAATAAAACATACAAAATTAGTTTTGTAAGTCAATTAAGTTTTTTTAGCAATGTTTATAAAGAGCAGATTAAGTTAAATTAATGTTTAACATAATAGTCAAAAGCAAGGAAGCTGATGGGTTCCAGTAATAATTGCAATACTGTATTATAATGTTTTACAGACCGTCTTCCGCAGGTAACAATTTGTAGAGATCCTTCACCTCTTCATGCTTGGCTTTGCCTTTGTCAACACTTTGTTTCCGCATGTCTGCCATTTCTATGCACCACTCTTCAAACTTTCTGTTGTCCCTGTCCACTAGTTTCTGAAGGAAGTCTAGAAAAAACAGTCAGTAGAGGTATCAAACAGCCTGAACTCATATCAGAATACATCTTTAGTACAGTGGGCATTACAGACAAATTATGCAGTGAATGACAGTATTATTCATTAATTTTCATAATTTGTGTCCCCGATTACTAAATGTTCTATGCATCATTTATTACAAGCATAAAAAGAAGGAAAAATGAGCTCTCACCTGGTACCTCCTCTATAATCTTTTCATTATCATCACCTTCTGTCCGCTGCTTGTACACTAGCATATAAGCGTTGCGAGAGCAGTGGTACCCTTTACTGCACTTGGGTTTACGTGTCTGAGACTTTGCTTCAGCTGAAAACAAATATTTACATTTTAAACAGGTAAGAAGAAAAAAAATTCTAAAATACATAGGCTAAAGCTTACAAAGCATTTCTTAGCATTCCATGGTTTCATGACCATGTAGACAAATAAATGTTATTGAACCCAGTAGATAAAACATTAAAATACAGATTATGCCCAGCAATGTATTGTATTTGGAAGAGGTTATATAACCCATCACTATAAACAAGTGCAAAGGTTCTTTTTTAACTCTCATTCACTGCTAGTCTATCAAATCCTAATGCTATACATTTTCACATGGTGCAACGTATTATCATTATGAGACATTACAATAAAGGTTTAAAAAAAGGTTCCTAAAATTTCTTGTCTTGAAATATAAACAGCCATTATGAAATTTAATAAATTAAAAATAAATTGTACTGCCTTCTCTTTACTTAAATATATTTTCTTATGTCTGCAAAACGTTCTGCAAAACTAGAACAACAGTCTATTCACTATATTTTAGATAGCTGAAGAGCATTAAACATACTGCAAATGACCAAATCTGTAAAATACATCTAACAAATGCAGCAGCACTTAAGTTTGTGAACCCTACAGGGTGTGTTCAGTATTTTGAACCAGCCGTCTTTCACAGCGGCTTATCCAGTACAGGGTCACAGTGAGCCTGAAGTCCATCGCAGGAAACAGAAAGATTAAGACAGATGAAACCCTGGGTGGGAGGGCAGTCCATCACAGGGCACAAGCATGCATACCCGCATGCAACGTGATAATTTGACACCAACTGACCTAACTGCATATTTGTGGACTGCACAAGAGACCTGGAGCAAACCTGAACAACTCAAGGAAAATATGCATACTCCAAACATGAGGAGAGGGATGCAACCTCTGGTGGCTTAACCCTACAGTACAAACCACTAAACTACGGTGCTATTCTTTTTCATTTTATAAAATTTTTAAAAAACAATAAACAAGTGTTAAACAAAACAGTTAAATCATTACTGAGATCTCTTAAAATCCTTTAGATACCTCAAAAGGACAGAAATCTTTAGATACCAAAAAGGCAGGAAATTCAGTAATGTGCAAGAGGCTGTGATGATTAGCTACACTTTAATGGGGCATTCAAAGTATGTGCAGTTTATTCCTGGGCTTGGGCAAGATTGTGGTTTTCAGCAGGATACTACAAGGTAGTGTCAGCTTTATATGGTGAATTCAGCAGAAACAAAAGTACCACCTTTCTCTCATTTGCAATCATCATTTGAATGCAAATGGAAATTAAAAAGTGCTCTCTTTTGAAACCGTTGAATTGAAAGGCAATACTTGAAAAAGTTTGTCTACAAGGAAAACTAAACAAAGTGTACATTATATTGGGACATCAACAACATTTACCAATATCATCATCTATTCCAAGCTGCAGTTTCTTTCCCTCCATTTTTTCAATCTCCTCGTCGTTAAACTTGTACCATTCTTTGGTGCGGCCATCACGCACATGAGCAATATAGTGCCCTGAGTAAGCACTGATGCCCCGGTGAATGAGCACAGCATTTAGCTCATACACACATTTTTCATCTGGGAGGAGAGAAAAAAATAATCAGTTACACTGCTGGGAATATGAAGAAAGTCATGATATCTTTTAAAAGAGGAGATCTTGTGGATAGACAAGGTAAAAAGACATCAGAGGTGTGGTGGTACTTCTTGCAGTTTTAAGTCTGACAGGTTTATTAAACATAAGGATATGATTTTACAAATTCTTGGGTGTCTTAAAATGCCTCAATTTAGTCATACTATTAATCTGCTTAACAAATTGTGGGCATAAATAAACATCCTTATAGTGCCGAAAAGCTGGCGTTTCACCAAATATTTTGCCTGTCATCTGAAGCCTTGGTGATTATTGCACATGCATGATATAATATTGATATATCGCCTGGCCCTAACACGTCTATATTCTAATGCAAGGATGGGAAGATACAAATTGCTTCCAACATGCACTTACTGCTTTTTAACCCTTGTGTATACACCTTGAGTCTCTAGTGACCAGGCATATACATATTTTAATATCAAGCCACAAGTAACCATAACGGTGCAAACTTTTATACCTGAACACTAAGAACAGTCTCCAAACTGACAGAATGACTGTCACACAAGAAGGACGGCATTCATTTATAAAACTATTCTCAAAACAGTATTAAACCCTTGGTCAGACATGCTGTTCAAGGCATATCCTTAATTGCAGCCTTTGCAATTTGCAACTTCCATTGTTTCAAACTGCAATTTCAATTCTAAATCAATAAATCATTCAGCCGAATAAGGTGCATTGATTTTTGCAAGCTGTTCGGCATCACGAGATTGCAAAATAGCATACTTTACAATCAGCATTTGTACAATAAAAGATAGCAGCTAGACCTAGCAAGGAACAATGGAGCAAGCTTGTCTAAATCAAGGTCCTATTAGCAGCAATTCAGAACACCTCCAGCTGAGAGGTAATGTTTTTAGAAAGGAATAAAATATTAATTTAATCAGATACAGTCTGCTTGAAAGGAATACGCAGGGATTGACATAATTTATAACATAAACAAGAACGCATTCGTCATACAAAGCGTTACATATCTTTCAGTAACAGTATCACGACACAGCAAATGCGCTTGCACTGTTATGACAAAGAATTACATCATTTTAACCTTTATATAACAAAAACATACTTCATTCAAGTCAGAATAATTTAAAATGTAAATGTACTACTATGGAAATAACAAAAATAATTATAAATACCTTTTTCCTCCAGAAATGGTCCCATATCCAACACTTCAGGGAAACTAATGAAGGTGTTTAGTTTCTTCTTGTGACCAGTTTGCCTGTAAAAAACAAACAAATAAATAAATAAACAAAAAACAAACAAACTAGTAATTTTCATAGTCTCAGAGTGTAGGAGCTACATGGGGTTACCTGTCAAAAACAAAGCGCATCAGCTGCAGATTAAGGGTGCGTGGGAGGGTCTGCAACTTGATGTGGCGGGTTGCATTTTGCTTACTGTGACAATTCTCACAGAAGTATCGGTTGTCACCTTCCAACTTCTCCTCCTATAGAAACACCATTAAAATGGAATCTGCATATATTTTCAACATCATATATGTAAATAAATCTTAATACGAATATTACTGTCGCTATGACTTAAATAATTGGTTAAATGGTTAATTTGGTTAAAAACTGCCATAAGAGATCTAGATTATTTTTGTGAAAAATACTTTATTAAATATCAGAAAAACCCAGGAACAAGATTTTAACTAGGGAAAAAATCCCACTGTTACTAAGGACAGTATCAACAGAATAGTCATACTTTATATTACCTTAAGAAACTCTGTAATACATTCTGTGAGCTGCTTATGGCCCTGGATGCTGAGCTCTAACTCATAGAAGCGTGAAGGAAGTAGAGACGAACGACCACATTGATTGCATCTGTAATGCAGAACACCACAAATCACTAGATCCATACCATGGATGCCAACGATTTTAAGGAGACAAAATGGATAACACTACAGTAAGAAATTGAAACTTGAGAGAAATTAGGACAATAGAAAATTTTAGTTCTAATTTGCAATATGATCAGAATTTTATGTAAATGCAGTTATAACACCAGGGCCCTGAAAACCCAGTCTGTTTAGAGTACAAGACAGGACTGGAATCAACAAAATGTAAAATTTAAATGATTAAAATTTAAAAATTAAATCTGCACATTTTGTATAAATATACTTTGCTTTAAAACAGGTCTAAAAATTAAAGGAGATAAAAATCATTTAAAACCTTTAGTAATTTTCCTCTAAAAATAGTAATTTTCACCTCCGAAAGTAAACTACAATTGCACTTTTGCATATCACTATTCTGACACAAATTTGCCTTGCTAAAAGGAGTTAATTCAAGTGGATTTAATTATAATGATTCAATTTACAGTGTTTGTCTACATATCAACAAAAACTCTGACTCTGAAAAATGATTATTGTTCATAACAATGATTAGGAGACATCTATTTAAAAAGAGCATAAACACTGAAACTGTGACTAGAAGTAAATCATTACTGATCATCTACTGCATCATTAATCAACAGTGATTAATTCAGTCTTCCTTCCCAGATGAATATAACTGAAAAGCAATTTAACTCATTGACATAATATGTCTAACTACAATAATAAAATAGTTAAAATTCACTTACACAGTAACGTAAGCAGACTGCCCACAAAACTGCTGTTGTATTACATTCTGCAGATTTGGGTTCTTCTGTTTTGAAAGGGTATCTTCCAAGAGGGACAAGAAAAGCTTGGAGAACTCCTGAGCATCCTAAGAGGCCAAAAAAGAGATGCTAAGTAATACTTGCTTCATTCTGCTGACATTTTTTGTATTCAAATAGTAGATTTTTATATTATTGTTATTAAAGGGGAAACCTTTTTAAGTACATAAAAATAAGCACCTGCTGTTGTCCTGTATCCAAACCCAATGCCTTCACCAGACCTGAGGGATCAATATATCTTCTGTTGCTGTTCTGCAGCAATGCAAACAGGTACTGCAGATGTTCACATATACTCTGGGGCTCATAGTCTATATATGGAATAGCGGCATATTACACATTTGTTCAAAAAATAACTGATTAGCACTTTTTCCTGTCTTGCATGCAAAGGCTGAGGTATATTTTGTATGATTTATACATTTGGAAAATAAGACTATTAGGCACTATGCAACTGACGAATGTTTTGTTGTACATGGTAATATTTATTTATTATAGTACATTTTTAAGTTAACATAAAAAGGAAATTTGCTGACCTGACTCCATGTTGTGTTCCTCCGCTCTGGAATTCTGACATAGGTAAAGGGTTTCGCGCAGCTCTAGATTGTGAAACCATACCTGCAAGAATGTGTTCACATAGCATGTCGCTCCTAGGTTTGTCAAGCCAACAAACTTGTTCTGGAAATGAGAGTTTCATTTAGACAGAAAAACTTTAGATAAATTAAAACTGGGAAAAACAACAGCTTACATAAAATATTCAAGAAAACAGTTTTCAACCACAGACATAAAAATATTAATTGATTACAACAGTTAACAGACTGTCCTGAACTATTTGAAAGGAAAACATAATTAGTACCTTGTCTCGCCTTTCTGAATTTGGATCATCAATATTGTGGAAGGAATTTTCATCTATTTCACCTAGCCACCCTTGTTCTCCAATGCCAACGAGACAATTAGGATTTCCTTTACAGTTTCTCCTTAAGAAAAATATTAAATTATATCATAAGAACAACTTTTGAAATAGCAGTCTAAACCACATTAAATTACAATACAAAGAAACAAGGAGTCAATGAGTGTTCTGTAGTAATGCTTGCTTTTAATACCTAATTTTTCCGCAAAGACATCATTGTGGTTACCCATGATTGCTATCCCACAAATAACCAATATTGCTAGCACAGTAAAAAAAATCTAGATCTGTCACTAGTCTCTTTACTTACGATCTAAACAAACCCCAACATATAACAATTCTCTAGTGTTAATTTACCGTTAACACACTTTACCATTTTGTACATGAACAATCAATATATTTGCGACCACTAACCCCTGAAATAACTTGCAACTCAAGATCCAATTTAGTCATATACTAAATACATTCGTCTATGCCAGCATCACATAACCACGAAAAATTAGATTTTTCCCGGACAAGTTTTGTTTTTATTTACTTAAAGGGCAAGTTAAGTGGTGAATCAAATTTTTAGCACACACGCAAAAAACTGAAATGCGTGTTAACTCATTACATATTCATTCGATTTCAAAACTTGTATCAAGTGTCTATTTCTAAGATTCATTGAAGGCATGCATTTAGCGGTCACCTGCATACGACCCTTTTACAGGCCGGCACTCGGATACGGTACGCCTTCTCGATGTGCTCTTCCGTCACATCCTCCGGCTTCACAGTGTCAGCCCAGCTCCAGGCGGCTCTCTCAAGCTGGATTCGCGGAGCCATGCTACATCACCACCATCCCAATACTGGCTGAGACTCACTGACCTAGCCATCCAAATATTTGTTATTATACTAAAGTAGAAATATGGGAATTAAACTACAAATAGAAGTAATGATCTAAATACGTGCGTTCTCTGTTATCGATTTAAATCTATTGTTTCACATAAATGTTAGACAATGCAACTTGCCAGCTCACTATACAATTTGGCGCAATTTAGACAATCGCCATTTCGGCTACAGTGGTAAATTTGTTAACCAATATAAAGAAAAATAAAACAAGTTAATAATATACCGAGTAACCACGTAACGAAGAGTACGATGTTAATTACTGCTAATTACTCGCGAAATTACTTGCATGTCATTGAAGAAAAGCGACAGTGAGCGTGAAGTGAGCAGTCAAAATACGATATCGCTGTTATTAATTTGAATTATATCAATTACATAGTAACTACACTATAGAAAATGCACATTTAAAACAGCTAGCTATGTAACCACACAATTACATATACGACGACTTCTATATTCGAAATTATCTATTTGGTTTTCAGCGTCTTGTAGAACAGAAAAAAAGCTAGCAATATTTCTCAGTATAGTCATATTTATGTTGACGTGGATACAATTTATTGATATTAACAGTATTTACTTCGATTTACCGTGTACACGTCTGTTTTTGAAACAAATGTTTCCTCTTTTCAAACTTGCTCGTACGCCTCGTGTACACGTAATACGTATATCCACGTGTGATGCAATACGTACGGAACGTGGCATTTGAACATAGAAATCGTACGTAAAATAGAACAGTAGCTCATAGTGCAGCTCTATTTTCTTCTCTTCTATTTTATCTTCTTCTCATTATTGTAGTGTCCCACTTAACTGCCGAAATAATGAGAAGGGTCTAATTTTGAGAAAAGAAAATGCTTAAAACCAAATACTCACCACATAAACTGTAATAATATTTGAAATACATTTAACATTTATCTATATTAGTCTGTGATAGTTTTAGGCTGTTTGTTTATAACTTAGTTTCTTATGCAGTCCTTATGTAAAGCTAAATGATCTTTTCATACACACATAACTATTCATACACACACACAACCATGCTTTTTGAACAATTTAAGACAATTTATGCACAACCTAATCAACCTAATGTGCAACACAGAGAAAAATATTAAACATTTCAGTACCCGATTTGCAGTATGTATATACACCACATCATGTAGCATCATTAACCTCTAGTGCTTATTTGCATTTGAATGGCTTGGTCACATTTCTGGGAATTTAATAAAAAATTCAGAGTTTAATCGAAAGTGCGTTGTTCGTACTGTATAAGCACATGCATTGCTGAAATAAGAATGATATGCTCCATGCTGTAAAATTATCAATGCGACTGCGCAGTTTTTGTGTATATAGCGCCCCAAGCATTTGTAAAAGTATTTATATACCTTTATTGTCATTGTAAAGTGTGCAACGAAATTTGGTATGCCGCTCAAATGACAATGCAGAGGGGAAGAAAATATTGGGTGACGGTTTCCAGCTTTGGTCAGCTGTTTGGCGTGACATTTTCAACTAGAGACAAATCTGCCGCATTTTCATGTATGTCACAGATTAATCACCTTGAAAATAGCCTGTGGCGTTTGCAAATTACCCCAACGCTTTTGATGTAGTTAAATTTAGGTTTATAATGAAATAATATAGATTTGCCGTAAATTTTCTTGTCTGAACCCGAGTCTCTGAAACCGTGAGTATGACGGCCAAACGCTCTTCGTAAGCCTGGGATGCAAGAGGGTCTTGTCGTACACCCTACGGGATCCGTAGCTTCCGGATCCGGTTCATGCATAATGTTTTTTTAAGCATTCCAAACAACAAACAAGCAAAGTTCTCATTTGAATACACTCAACAAATGTTCCAAACAAAATACGGCAAGATGCAGACAGGGGTAAATGCACAGAAAAAAGAAAGGAGGAAAAGTAATCATTAGCATCCAGAGTCTTAACAGCTTTTCTGTTTTTTGATTCATGCAGGGTTTGGAAATAAAGTCCATTTCTATTTTAAAGTCCTGGATCCTGGGTTCCTTCTTTGTCCATTTACTACATTTATGAATAAAATATTTCTCATGTAAAATAAAATGATTTAATATAAATTTCATATTGTATTCAATATAATGGGGGCAGCGTGTGGCTCAGTAGGCGAAACCTGTGTGCTTGTAATCACAAGGTTGCCAGTTCAAACTCAGCCTCAGCATGTCTGTGGGTCCTTGTGGGTCCTTCCTCTACAAAGAGCAAGTTGGGGGAGGCATAAAAGGACTTTCCCCATGGGGACAATAAAGGATTGATTATTATAACAGTCTTTTCATAAAAGAAAATCACATCCTTCTTTCCCAATTTTTTATTATAAAATACATTAAACATATGTTCAACCTCCAACCAAAATGAAAAGATATACATACAATTGTAAAAAAAATAGAGTCCACGTTGAACTTATAAAAACAACATTGTTCATCAACACCGACTTTGAATCTCCGTAAAACCTGGTTTGATGGATTTATTAAATGGAGAATCTTGAAAGACACCTCCCTCACTTATTGGTGACACAAAATCTACTATAATAATTCCAAACAAGTTTCCAATTGACACTACCAAATTAATGAATCCATCTATTTTTTGGTTGGGGTACTGAGTGTACCTGACACATTTTCCTGAACAGTTTATTAGAGCATCTTTTATCTTTGATGTTCACTCCGTCAACCATAAGATTTATACTATGAGTCAACGTCAACGGGACCATAACCCTGCATCAAATTCAATAAACCTGATGGTGTTGGGTTTTTCCTATTTTGCAAAAACCCTCTCGCTGATTCCAGCCTATCCCCACAACCTGTCCCCACACATAATA